>JAIEZT010000084.1:10384524-10854524 GCA_019594935.1 Periophthalmus modestus
TAAGGAAACTGTCATATTAGATCCAATCAGGAGGAGCCACAAGGTGAACTCAACTCAATTTACTGCTTTAAATGTAATTCCCACACATGCAACGACACACGATGGCACTCCCGGAGATCTGTTTTATTTTTAAGCTTTGAGAACTCGCTATTTTTCCAGGGAATGAAGTGTGGAATTGAAAAAGCAGCGGGGTCGACAACGGCTGTGACTCGTTGGGAAAATGGAGACGAATTTCCGAAAGCTCGCGGTATCGTGTAGCCCCCAATTCATTCTATGTAAAAACCATGACCTTATTTGAAGCTCTCCTGTGTTTCTAATATAGGGAGCCCGCAGCTATAGTGGACCGCTTTCTTCCTCCGCGACCGCATTCTCGCCGTTTGTATGGCGCGTCCACAGGTAACGCGACGCAGAATTCGCTCGGGTACCTTTCACATCTGATGTTTTTGATGAATAAAAGTAGAAAGTGGTGCAGAAAAGTGGGAAACAGGGTTGGCAGGGTTCTAATAAGGTCACGCAGCCTGGGTACCCAAACGCTACCCATTTATCTCCTGGTTATATATAGTCTGTGCACCTGCTGCTTTAGTGGGGCAGAGGTGGCTGTGTTCTATAGGTTTATTAGGTCTCGGGTAGAGTTGTACACGCCCACTGCCCTGTACATACTTCACGTCCTTCATTTTATTTCTTATTTTGTCAGATCATCGCTGCAGTTGGTAAAATGTTGAACGATTATCCGCGGGTCGTAGATTAAATGTCAGAAATAAGCACAAACGCCTATGGACGACTGTTTAGAATCCAGAAAACTATGGCAGATAAGTTTATTTCATTTCAATTCAATGTATTTTTGTAAAGCCCAAAGTCAGAACAGCAGCAGTCGACTCTTAGGGCTGAACAGATCATGGATTTAACCGACAGAACGTTAGAAATCAGCAGTGAAACAGACACAGACAGATTAACAACATTCATAGAAAACGAGCAAATGGAAAAGTGTCCAAATGTAGTGCAGATTTGTATTATTTTACTACAAAACTCATCCACGAACCAGTTTTACTACAAACTTATAAGAGAACAAAATATCAGCCTCTGGGAAGATGGTTTTTCTTCTACATTATAAAAAAAAAAAATATATCGTTGGCTGTAGCCCATAGGTGTTCATTATTATTTCTTATTTCTGTCCTGGATTATGGAGATATAATAAACACACAGACTTCAGCCTCTGCTTTAAACCTTCAGCTTCAAAACTTAGGTTGGACGTCGGCATCTGTCAGAAGAGAACGATATTATATAAATGTTTTTTTATTAAATGTATTTACGGGACGACGACGATGACAGACTCAATATCTCACCTGTTTTTTCGAACTTTGATACAGGAACTTTTAATACAAGATCTCATGAATGTCTACGTCTAAAAACTGAAGAATAGAGACGAGGAGAAGAGAGGAGGGAGAGGAGGGAGTGGAGTGAGAGGAGACAGAAAGAGGAGAGGAGGACACAGGGGGAAGAGAAGAACTGTTGATACATGATGTCATGATCGTTTCTGTCTAACAAACTGGACAATAGCGAAGAGGAGGGAGGAGAGGAGGAGAAACAGAAGAGAGGAGGGAGGAGAGAAAGAAGATAAGATAAGATATGCCTTTATTAGTCCCACAGTGGAGAAATTCCAGTATTGCCTCGCACAGTTAAAGACAGAAGGAAAATGGTACATGCAATAAAACGAGATAATAGATAATTAACTTAAAATAAAAAAAAAAGACTTTAAGAGAAGAGTAGAAAAGAGAGGAGGAGATAAAGAAAGGAAAGGAGGAGAGAGGTGGTAGAGAAGAGGTGGAGAAGACCTTTTAATCCAAGATCTCATGATTGTCCCCATCTAAAAACTGGCTTTTACTTTTACTTCCCAAAAATGCAACATATGAAGGACATGTAAAACTGGATAGATTGGTGCCACTAATGCACTTTATTATAATTTGGAGATAAATATTAATAATCACACCTGCTCCTGTTTTTAATGTTTTAAAATGGACCTATGCAGTTTGTGTTTTGTCTGTTTTTGGTGGAAAAAGAGTCCTGTCTCTCATGGGGCGCTCCCTGTAGAAATAAAGATACATGAAATTAGTCTTGAGGATGAGGCCCGATGACTCTTATTAACATTCACACTTAATCTTAATCCGTATCCCCTTGTCTGACATAATGCTGTGTGCAGGATTACCGACGCCGCTGTTTGGTGCAGAGAGTCGATCAGGTGGAAGTATATGGGCCGTGTACATCTCCTTTGCATCTCCTTTCACATACATCATAACATGTTCTTGTGTTCTTTGGGAAACCTCGAGGGAGCGTGTGCTTCCCAGGAGGCCAGGTGGTGAATGAGGTTAGATGGGAGAAGGTGGAGGGGACGAACAGGGAACGCTAATGAAGTATGAGGGACTGAATGTGGCTGTACGCTTCCAGCCAACTGCCCCTGCACGTACCGTATATATAAATGGACATAGCCAACCTGCTAGGCGCTGCGTTCCAAATAGAAAGTGAGCATGTGCGCACTTCCTGCTCCAATTTACATTAGAAAACTGTCTTTCTGTAACTGCTGCTGTCAGACTCATCATTTTGGCCTTAAAATATCTGTATTAACCTGCTGTACATGATCCTGAGGTTGTGGGCGTGAAGGGGCGTTACCTTCAACAGCCTCGCTCCGGATTGGCTCTTTGGTCGCTACGATACATGCAGTCGGAATTCCAAATATGAGGCTCTGTAACTGCTCTAGCCTCGGTGGGTGACGTCACACTCACTTAGTCCACTTCTTTACACAGACTGTGCCACCAACCCCTCCATCGCCCTCCCTGTTTACCCCAGAGAGGCTGCTCCGTGCTGGGTCCGTCTGCAGAGAACACAGCGACTCTCAAACTGAACCGAAACAACACAAAAAGCTCTTGGACAATTATTGTAATTTTATGTGCATTGTATAATAATTGCACTTTACTTTTTATCTCAAAGGAGCGTTTAAAGTTTTTTTTGCCTTCTCGGGGAGTCACCTTTTGGAGCTCGGCACTTTGAAGTGATGCATAAAACACTGTTGCAGAAATGTCAGAGCCATTACAGTATCAGTCACACAGCTGGGCTCCGCGCTGCTCTTTCACTGTTATTTAAACATGCCTGTCTTTATAAGTGCCCACTCGCTTGCCCATGTGCACTGAATATTTTAAACCTTTTACTTTCAATAAGCGAAGGATTATGGGATATATTTTAACACCTGCAAGCTGCCTTTTACCTGGCTATTCATGCGTTCTGCTGGAAGGAGTTTAGCCTGAAATCTAGGGAAATTACAGGATTCGGTTTGATTCCCGATGTAGAGCCGCAGACGGTAAAGAAGCGGACGAGGTGAGTGTGACGTCACCCGCAGCGTTCGGCTCCAGTCAAATGAATCTCATCGAGGCCAGAGCAGTTATAGCGATGAATTTGAAGCGGAGTTTCACATTTGAATTTACCGACCACAAGAATCACAGCAATCACCCAATCTGGAGCGAGGCTGTTGAAGGAAACAGTCCCTCCCACAGCGGGCGCTTAGCAACGCTGTCAGTCAAACCTGTTGCTAATGTAGCACGTCCAACCTCAGTGAAAGAAGGCGCCTGATTTGTCTGTTATTGTGTTATATGTTCATATTTTGAATCACAGACAAAGTAGTGAAATAAAAACACCAGGATCATTTAGATCAGGTTAATATGAACAAATAGGAAGTGCACCCATGATCACTTCATATTAGGAACCCAGCGGCGGTTAGCGTGTTAGCCGTGTCCATTTATATATACAGTCTATGTGCAGGCCCCTATGATTCAATTTAATCACAAAAGAATCATGATTTTTTTTCCCATATTGATCGATCTCGATGTTCTTTTATCTTATTAAAAACATGGACAGGGAGACGCCCGGTGCAGGGAGGCAGGTGTGGGCGCTGTCGCTATCGGCAGAAACACGTGTGGTCTCGTTAAATGAGGTCTCAACTTCGCTCATAAAAGGTGAGGAAATGGTCGTTTACTTTCTGTAACTTGGATGATAACGATAAGAAGAACCAAAGGAGAGAAAGGAGAAAAGGTGAAGAGCTGAGGCTGGAGGGAGGGAGGGCGAGAGGGAGAGAGAAGGAAGGGGAAAGGGAGAGAGAGGGAGGGGGAGAGAGAGAGAGAAGGAAGGGGGAAAGGGAGAGAGAGGGAGGGGGAGAGAGAGAAAGAAGGAAGGGAGAAGGGGAGAGAGAGAGAGGGGGGAGAGGGAGAGAGAGAAGGAAGGGGAAAGGGAGAGAGGGAGAGAGAGATGGGGAGAGGGGGAGGGAGAAAGAAGGAAGGGGAAAGGGAGAGAGATGGGGAGAGAGGGAGGAGGGAGGGAGGGAGGGAGGGGAAGAGGGAAGGGGCAGACAGAAGGAGGGAGAGAGAGAGGGAGGGAGGGGAAGAGGGAAGAGGGAGGGTTAGAAAGAGAGAGAGGGAGGGAGGGGAAGAGGGAAGGGGCAGAGAGAGAGAGGGGGGGAGGGAGAAAGAGAGGGAGGGGAAGAGGGCAGCGGGAGGAGAGGGAGAGAGAGGGAGAGAGGAGAGGGAGAGAGCGGGGGAGAGGCAGAAGGAGAGACTGTTTTTTGGCAGTAAACTGGCCTGTTCTATTACTTATGTCTTTGGCGCAGTCGCTTGATGACCACAGCGATGGAGAGAGGTGAGGGTCAAGCAAAGGAAAGTGAGTTTTTTTGACGGTGCTGCCGGATGTTAAAGGGATAAAATAAAGTTTTATAATCTGAACGAATCTGTTACACATCGCACATCGTTGCACTACTACTGAAATCTCATTTTCTTTAGTCTTTTAAACATTACTGACTTTGGCAACTTAATCGACTCATTCCTAAAAGTGAAGCAAGAATGTAGAAATAGTTCATCTGAAACAAGAGAAAACAAATAGAATCACTTGGTTTTAGGGCCTGCGTTTCAACTGGAATGGTTCTGGGGTAAATTCCTTCTTTTGAATCGCCCTCAGCTGCTCAAAGGACCTGCCCCGATGCCCCTGGGAGGAACACAGGCTTTTCCAAAAACCTGTGTCCAGTGTGTGGCCTCTGCTCGTACCTTTGTGAATAGCGGAAACACGAAACGCTGTGTTCACATGCACTAAAGTCCGACGATCATCTGATTTCTGGACCTTTCGATCACGTAAACGGGATGCAAATGGCAGAATCTGATGTGAATATTCAGAGAGTTTATGTTCAGAAAGAAACCATCTCATTCTGCTGTTTAACTCCAAAAATCTGTTAATCCGTGAGGAGAGAAGTTTGATTTAGTTTATAGTTGTTGACACATGACCAATGAGCTGCTCCGTTTCCCGTGTGTCACAATAATAAACGTGGCTGATTGCGCCGCTCTGTTTGTGTCCAGACTTAGATCTTCTGTAAATAGACACAGGCAGAACCCGTCTGGAGCCCTGTCTGACGTTTTTCCAACAGTGTTTAAACCTCTGTCTTCCTCATTAAACAACATTTCACTATTGTTATCTCACGGCAAAAAAAAAAAAAACAGCTTAACCAACGATCCAGGCAGTGAAAAAACTATCTAAACTAATCAGACTAATAACTAAGGAGTAGAGAGAAATAGGAGAGGAGGAGCGAGGGAGTAGAGAGAAAGAGGAGGAGAAAAGCAGGACAGGAGGAGAGAAAAAGAGGAGGAGAGAGGAGGTGGAGAGAACTTTTAATACAAAATCTCATGAGTGTCTACGACTAAAAACTGAACAATAGAGAGGAGAAGAGAGGGAGAGGAGAAGAGATAAAGAGAGAAGAGGAGGAGATAGGCAGGAGGGAAGGAGAAAGAGGGGAGAAAGAGAGACGTGAGGGAGGAGGGGAAGAGAGGGAAAGAGGAGAGGAGAGGGGGGAGAGAAGAGGAGACGAACTTTTACAGGATCTCATGATTGTCTCCATGTAAAAACTGGACAATAGAGACGAGGAGAGAGGGATGAGAGAAGAGAAGAGAGGGAGAGGAGAGAAGGAGAAAAAGAGGAGCAGATAAGAGAGGAGGACAAAGGGTGAGAGAGAGAGGGGGAAAGAGGAGAAGAGAAGAGCCGGAGAAGAACTTTTAATACAAGATCTCATGATTGTCTACGTCTAAAAACTGAACAAGATAGATAATAGAGATGAGGAGAGAGGGAAAGGAGAGAAGAAGAAAGAGGAGAGAAGGAGAAAAAGAGGAGCAGATAAGAGAGAAGGAGATAAAGAGAGGAGAGGAGGAGAAAGGGAGTGAGGGAGAGGGAGGGAGAAGAACTTTTAATACAAGATCTCATGATTGTCTACGTCTAAAAACTGAACAATAGAGAGGAGAGGGATGGGGCGAGAGATGAGAGGAGACAGGTAGAAGAGAGGAGAAAAGAACAGAGGGAGGAGAGAATGGAGAAAGAGGAGTGGAGGAGAGAGGTGGAAGAGAAGAGGTGGAGATCTCATGATTGTCTTCGTGTAAAAACAGCAATAGAGAGGAGCAGAAGGAGAGGGAGGAGAAAGAAAGAGGAGAGGAAGGGAGAGAGAAAGAAAAGAGGAGGAGAAAAAGAGGACCAGATAAGAGAGGACACAGAGGGGAGGAGAGAGAAAAGGTGGTGAAGAACCTTTAATACAAGATCTCATGATTATCTATGTCTAAAAACTGTCCAAACTAGAACTGAAATGGGGGAAAAAAAAAAAGCTTTTGGTAATTTTCCTTCCCAAAAATGGAATCTATTTGATGGACTTGTAAAACCGGATCGATTGGCGCCTTACATTTCCAAACATAATTAACATTGCATTCACTCTTTTGGTGCGTAGGGAACAACAACTTCTTTCACACTTTCGCGTTCAAATCTGCAACTAAGTGACTTTTGGACAAACAAACCGGCCTCAGCATTTTTCCATGTCGTCACGTAATCCGCGCCATCGCAGAGCTGCCGCCTCATTCTCGTTCTCTTCGGATTTGTCGTCACTGCACAAAAGTTCCACAGAGGTACTAGAGAGTATTTGTATCACTTTTGCTTCAAGCTTTTGTTGTTGTCCCGAAGCAGCTCTGGTCGGCTGGCGCTTTGGCCGGTGTGTTTCGGGTGCGTACGGCGCTATAGCGACAGCAAATCCGCTCAAACGCAGTAAGGATGTGAGGTGCCGTCCCCGGGGACCAGCCTTGTTTATCGCAGGCATCACACAGACTGCCAATGCTCTCTGCGCCGGCTCCACTTCCCTCCACCGCCTCAGAGCTGCACCGCCGACTACATAGAAGCAGCGAGCCACCTGCGCGGGCTGTTCCAATGACTGAACCGATCGATATTTTTTGATATAACGAAAAGAAAGACATCAGTACAAAGGTGGCGCAGAGATGAGATGGTGTAGTTTTGAAGTTGTCTGAAATGTCAAGGTGCATGTTTACTGTATGTTGGAGTTCTTTGCTAACAAAAAGTTCTGCAGCCGTAGTGGCTCAGTGGTAGAGCGCTCGCCCACAAACCCAAAGGTTACAGGTTTTCGTTCTTTTTATGTTGTTGGGAAATAAACTCGGTTGTGCTGTCATGCCTCTGCCTGTTTGTTAGTTTTTTGATGGTGATGATTCAGCTGGTAGCCTTCGTCACATGGTTTTCTCAACTTTTCGTCAGACCGTAGCGCGCAGCTAGCTCTCGGTCGGTTGAAGACGTATGCAGAGGGGGCGTGGCTCTGGAAATATTTAGGATCTTGAAGAAGATGATGCATACAGATGTGTCTTTTGGTTGGAGAAGGGAGTTGAAAGCATGATTTCTGTTTAATCTCTTGGCTCTTAAACCTTGTGTTGAATACTGTGTGTTACAGACTTTGAGATTAACTTATTTCTCGTAAGAATGCTACACACTTTAAGATGTCTTCACTGCAACCAGCTCCTTCAGTCACAGGCTGCAGCTCCATATACCTGTGACAAGAGGCCATTGTAATCCATCTTTTCTGTGACATATTCTACCTTCCTGTAAAGTACCTACAAGTAGTTTAAGTCCTTGTAGAACCAGTCTTCTATAGATAGTACCTTTCTGTGGGGCGACAGTGGCTCAGTGGTTAGAGCGTTGGTCCCCAAAACCGAAGGTTGGAGGATCGAGTCCCGCTCGGACCAAGCTGTGTCCTTAGGCAAGACACTTCACCCACATTGCCTAGTATGAGAGTGGTGTGTTTGCGGTGGTGGTTGGAGGGGCCGATGGCGCAAACTCCATCAGCCTCGCTTCCACCAGTCTGCTCCAGGGCAGCTGTGGCTAATAGTAGCTTACCATCACTAAGTGTGGAATGAATGAATAATGACTATAGTGTAGCGCTATAATGTAAAGCGCATTAAGTTATTATTATTCTCAGTGTATAAGTACTGGAGAACCGTAATGTAACGCAAGTGCCACTGTCTGTACTTTCACTCTTCAGATCAGATAAAAATTTCTTTCAACTCTCTGCCTGGTCTGGAGTCACTTCCTTCACAATTACAGGAATGCTAAGGTCGTGTTGTGGAATTTCTAATAGTAAAAACCTTAAAAATATAAAATCAACAAAGAAGTTGTCTTGAATCAGAGTCTGGTTTATCGAATCACTTGTGCACAATTGCAAAGAGCTGTTGTCTCTAATAGTGTCGTCTGGCGCTCAGATGAAGAGTGAACATACATGCGGTGTATTTATACCATCAAAACAATAGTACCAGTTTAGTCTAATCCAAGTGGCTCGATGCCGTTGGACGCAACAAACAAAAGAGATACACCCGTGCATAACAACAGATTGTATTACGAATGTTGAGTTTGACGCCAGCAGACGTGAATAAACATTTAAGGTAAAGAGTATATAACAATACAAGTAAAGATATAGGGTAAAGAAGGCCGTGACAGTCTTCAAAGAGGGTGCTCACTCACTATTTAGAGCCTTTTAACAATGGAGCGTACCCCCCACTCCCCCTACCATGTTTGCTTTGCTGTTTGTAATGAGTTAAAATGTAGTTAGCCCCTGTAGTGATACTGGAGTCTCATTTTAGTCAAGATTAGATGTGCAATGAAAGTGGGGCGAAAAGTGTTTGGAGGAGCTATGGGGGTGCATTGATCATTCTAGGGGAGGCTAGTGCCCCCTCAAGCCTCCCCTAGCGCCGCCCCTAGTATCTTTGAAGGTGAAAAGTGAATAGATTTAATTGTCCAGTCACTCCCAAAACTCCAGCAAAACTCATTTCCCGCCTTCTGCTTCTGTTGTGGGCCATACAAATTACATTCGGCAACTAATCTTTTATTATGATTAAAACATTTGAGATCATCATTCACCAATTACACGACTAACAGACTGCAGCCCTTCTGCGCAGTGCTACGATCGGATTTGTACCGTGGCGTTTGTAGTGGTAGCATGGTAGACATTGAAAATAATGAAACGCTGAATCAAAAATAGTAAGAAGAAATATTTGAAAGTTGATGTGAGCGAGAGCAGAGAGGATGTAGTGTGTGACAGTGCTGCTGGGTTTGTGCTGCAGCCTGTGCCTGGCTCAGAGCCAGACAGCGGGACAAATAAATCTCTAATGGGGACAAACATCCCACTGAGGATATATACCAGCATCAAACAGCCCACTCCACTTTGAATTCAATCCAGTTCTCTCCAAACTGCTCTGCTAAGCGTATAGCTAAAGTGAAAATAATAAATTTGCTTACAGCGCTGAATGAGAGTGGCCAAATATCTTTTTTCGAAAATGAAACTTGGATACTTTTTACTTGCGTCAAAAGCA
Organism: Periophthalmus modestus; assembly: GCA_019594935.1. Lineage (NCBI taxonomy): Eukaryota > Metazoa > Chordata > Actinopteri > Gobiiformes > Gobiidae > Periophthalmus > Periophthalmus modestus. The sequence goes on from JAIEZT010000084.1 coordinate 10,394,226, forward strand.
GATTTAGGAATGCCAATCATGAAACAACACACACATACACTGGAGTCTTTTCCCATGTGCTTCCGAAGCCCTGACCGGGATAAGCGCTTGGCTGTTTTCCTTATCCTCCTCATTAGAAATTCCTTAATCGGCATTCCTCTCTCCATCTCTGTGTATAGCATATCTGTGTGGGCCGTGCTGTACTTGTGTGCGTGCCAGCTCAGGACGGGCCCGGGGAGCGATAATGAAATAATAACTCTTATCAAAGCGCCGCAGCCCGAGTGGAGGCTCCAGTGTCTCCTGCTCCATCCCCTGTTCTCTCTCCCTCCTCCGCTCTACAGCTGTGGGCTCCACCTCTCTGCCTTTTCTGTGGAACGCACTGATCCAGTATGCAGAGGTCATTAAACTAACACCAAAACTCCCATTTGGTTACGTGAATACTGGGATAAGAAGGTTTTTTTGGATTGGAGGAGATGAAAGCAGTGCTAATGCTAACGCTAAAGCACGCCTCATTATAGAGCCAGCGCTGCACCCCGGCCTCCACATGCATTATTCAGATCTGGCCCAAATTAGTGAGATTCAGTTTAACCCTGTGTCACCCGCCTCCTCCGGGTCAGAGTCAAAACCTCCAGTTAAGGCCATTCAGTGTCAGCTGGGTAATTTAAGGGAACATATCAACTTTTATGAGCTATTAATGTTATAATGCCGCTTCCTCACATTAGCTTCACTGCAAGAAGGTTCTGGGTTCGATCCCCGGGTCGCCTAGGCCTTTCTGTGTGCCTTGTCTGTGGGTAGTTTGCATGTAGGTCTCCCTAAGGTGTCTTAAGGCAAACATTTCTGTGGGACCTTTCATGCATGTAAGGTTAAAAAAATCCTACGACAAGTAGAAAAATCTACTAGTGAGAGGTGCTATGAGAGGTGCGGTCTATCAGTTTTGCAGTTTTGAACGTAACACACAAGTTAATGGATCCATTTCTATGTAAAGCAATGATCTGCGTGTGCTGGTTTAATACTAAATACCTCAAAAAGCGTAGCATGTCTTCTTGTAGTGTTCTTGTCATCTTCTTCATGTATTTTAGCAGCACAGATTAAATCAAATTACACATGGGGTTTTATTTTTGTTCTATATCGTGTTCACTGGATCTCTCTCACAGTTAAAACAAATATATGCTCAAGCACTAAAGTTACTTTGCCAAAATCAAAGATGGTCTGAAACATGTTGCCAGAGTTTCTGGATGTAGTTTTAAAACCGCCAAAGAGAAAGTGTATTCTTAATTTCAGATTCTGGCTGAGACACAGACAAAGTGAAGTTGGCAAAAACACAATGCCCTTGGCAAAATGTAATAAGTTAATTAGAGCAAAATGAATAATGCATCAGTATGGAGTCTATCAAATGACTGGGATTAACAATGCTGCAGTAAACGTAACTGTCCCTGTAGAGCTTTTGTGTTTGACTCCTTCAATGACACTACGGCGTCCGGTTGGAGAGATGGGAGTCAGCAATGATGCGTTCAAAGACTTGTATCAGAAGCAGGAGTCGAGTCCGGATTAACCACAGGAAGTTTATTATTCAGGCTTAATGACTTAGTTTAGGGGTTAGGTCAGGGTTAGTTGTTAGGGTTAGACTAGGTTAGTTAAGGAGATAATAAACCATAAACCAGAGGTGCCCAACCTTTTTTTCATTGAGGGCCACATCTCAAAACATAGAAATAGTTTAATTTGCTGTTAAAAGTACCACTTATGATCAGTTGGGCCGGTTCAGCAGGACGCCTGAGGGCCAATAAAAACTGGTCTGAGGGCCATAGTTTGGACACTCCTGCCATATACTATTTCAACCTGGAAAGACTCAGACAGACAAAAGTATTAGTAGACCTTATTGAATGAGTTCTCTTTGGCATTCAGACCACAGCAGAAGACACTGTGATGAAGGGCGTGGCCAGTTAGGTGACCTTTAGGAGACGTCTTCCCCTTGGGGCCTGGACACTGGAGGTGGTAGAGGTGAGGCTGAGGCGAGTGAAGAGACGATGGGACGATGGGAAGCCGAGGTGACGCTGGGGGAGGAGGTGGGGGTTTAAATCGGTCAGATTGGGTGGTGATTGGATGAAGAGGAGGTGATGAAGGCTGAGGAGCAGGTCAACTCTGGAGAAGCAGTGAGTGGATGGGAGCGCAGTTAGATCTTCCAGGCTGAATTTACTCGAATTCCATTTGTATATTAAGAGTAAAGGCTTAGTTCTGTGTTTTATAAAGGCTATAAAAGTGTAGTTATTATAAAGGTATGCCATTCTAACAGACATGTTGGTAGAAGGTCACACTTTTATGTAGAACTTTTCCACCTTCAAGACACTCAAAGCACTTTACATCAAGAAACCATTTACCCACTAACGCACAGACTGGGGACGAGGTGGGTTAACACTTTACTACATCTTAATTAGACTTTTTTTTACAGAACTCGGCTCCAAATTGGCCCCTATAACTGCTAGTCTCGGAGCTTCATTCGACTGGAGTCCACTTCTTTATACAGTCTGTGTTTGTGACCTGGGATGTCCTGCTTTGTCTGTTTTTATATCGGACACACTGCTATCGAGAAGTTCACATCTTCAAGTTAACTTTCCTCTCCCTTTCTCTGGGCCTCCATTGCTCACTGTCTGCTTGGCTCACTCACCGGCCTCCTCTCTGTCTCTGTCTGTCGGCGCTCTCCTAACCGTTTAAAAGGAACATTAAAAAAAGATGGGAGAGGGAAGAGGAACGAGTTGAAGGAGTGAAGGTGAAGGGGATGGCGGGAGGGGGCGGCGGCGTTCGAGCCGGGGAACAGCGCGAGCCTAAGTGACGCTGACAGGGACACATTTGCTCCAAAGTGTGGAATTGTGTTGTGTGAAATTGAAACAGAGGAAGCATCAGCAGCAGTTATTTGCAATACTTTTCACATTTTTTTTCCCACCTCGTACCATCTCTGCCACTCGTGCTCCTTTGCTCCCGTGTGTTTTTGTCTTCATCAGTGTCTTGTCCACGTGCTCCGATCCTCCGCTCGTGCGTCGTGGAACATCTGGACCAGTGAGTTGTGATCCGAGCCTGACAGCTGATGCCCGGGTTTAGCTTTGAACATCACAATAGGATCATCTAACCTGTGCAGCATCACACAAGGCGGTAAAAATACGACTCAAGGTTGCCAGCCAATCTTGAAAATGTGAAAATGCGATCAAATTCACCCAAAAAATATCCTCAATTGTAACTTTATTTCAAAGACCTGATCTACTATGGATTTCGATTTGAATAAGATGAACAGAATTACACTTGGGTGAAAGAGTTGGTTGGAAATCAGACACTAATCGATACCAAAACTATTATCGAAACTAGATTTAATGTCATTCTATCGTCTAAACTTTAAGATTTTTTTTTTTTTTAATTATCATTGCGGCATCAGAATCAAGTATCTTCCTTAGTATCAAAATTGAGATTGAAATTTTAATAACGTGACAGAATTCTCTTGTTCGCAGTTTAATTTAGATCTAAAAAAAAAAAACTTTAGGTAGTACTGTTTTTTTTTTTTTTTATTTAAATTCAACAATATCACGTACATTTGTCTGTCTGGGGCTTTAAACCAGGACGAGGGGGCCTTTTTACTCTCGCGCACCTGGGACAATGTTCCGAAGAAGTTGTCCTGCAGGTGGCGCTGTCGTCCCGTCTCCACCGGTAAGAAGACGGCACCAAAACCTGTTTAAAAATAAGTCCTTTTCCAAGCCACATCTATATGCTTATTCTGCAATCATCATCGGCGTATTTCCTTGGGCGTCACAATAGTCCATTTTTGATATCTCAGCTAAAATGTATATCTAATTGTACCGAGTAATATTACGCGTCTTCCATTGCATCAGCATAAGCAGCCGTGACAGGCATCCACGGTCAAAGAGCAGAATCCATTTGTTTCATTTCATACCTTTTTCATTTAGACGCCGACTGGGACTGCCGACGCATGCCATCGTATTTGCATGGTTGTTATTTTGTGATGGCACTGGCTGCGAAGAGGTGCCGGTTGATGGTAGTGGGTGACAGGAGATGCCAAGCGAGGCTGGAGCTGTCAGAAAACACATGAGTGAACATATTTAGATCAGTGTGGAACCGTGTCGGGGGTACTAAAACTGAAAAACCTCGTGTCTGGATGATTGTGCCAGGCATTTTGAGCTTTGAACCTCGGGAACGCTGCCGAAATGGTATTAAAAGCGACTCGGGGTCGGAGACGTGAACTCCGTTGAACCTCACGTGACAAAAATGGTAATTATTCCGGTTTCTTTCTCCAGCGTCGGTTTCCAGATAATCCTTTTCCAGCCGATGAATATTCAAGACACATTTTGCCGACACTAACTAAAACTGAAGCCGAAACAGATGTGCAATTACAATCAATTCACGGCACCAGGAACGGTCTGAATACCACTCTGGAGAGCCGTTGTAGAGGCAGTACCCAATCTAACTCATGAATTTATGGACTTCTTCCATCAGTAGGCAGTGCAGGCTAAGGTTCCCACTGGGTACTATGGAACATTTGAATAAGACGTAATAAATAAGGTCGATATAGCATGCGCCGAGGGACAGCCGCACTCCAAAAGCAACCGGATGCCAAAGAGTTGAAGTATTGTTAGAGTGAAGTGATTTTCAATATAATAAAGGTCAAGGAGGTTCAAGTTATAAGTTTAAATGTGCAATGAATATGTGATTAGAAAAATGTTGACCGTAGAAATCGTATACAGTTAGCGATGATCAGGGATAACGAAGCAATTAATATGTTTAATGAAGGTTAATTTAATTATGCAGGTTATAAAATAAATTCAGTAGGGGCGTCTGGTGGTGATGGACGAGATCAGCTTCGCCTGTCGAGGGAAATACCAAGGTTAAATCAGAAGAGATGAAATTCATTCAGAACTGTGCCAATTTGAATTAAACAGATTGAACGAGAATAGAATAGAATGAAATAGATTTGAAAGGAAGGGCATCCGGAGTAAACTGCATGAGTCTATATGGACTTTACTGGAAAAACTTTATTCAAAAAGTTCATAAAGGGCCCATATTACGTTATTTTCTGATCTCTGTTCTAATGTTGTTTCCTCATCACAAACAGACTTCGATGTTCTGTTTTGTTTCATTCACACATGTTTAACACACAAACTCTGCATATTTAGGCCGACTTCTCCTCTCAAACAGGAAACACTCTGTTCCCACTTCGAGTTGTGTTTTGTTTCATTCACATGTTCCACCTTGTGATGTCATCATGTGGTAATACAGGAAGTGCTCCGCTGTGTTTTTAAACTCAACCTAGAACAATTTGGGTGATTTCAGCCCTGAAACTTCCAATCTCCACTGAACTAAAGGCAAAAGGAGCTGTTAAATTGAAAATGACCACTTCATGACATCACAAAGTGGAACAGAGCTTTAAGTGTTAGCATCAAACTGCTGCGCGCTATCTGTATCTTATAATACAGCATTTTAACCCGGAAGAAAGAACTGTAACTAGCACTAGCCGGCTTGAATGATTATTGGTGTTCCCCTGCTTCACTTGTCACATATATACAACTTAATGTAATGTAATGCAAGCTAACTAATCTCTACTATGTCCCAACGTCCCCCGAGACTCAGCGCTAACTCAAAACTGAAAGCTTTTATAAAATGGAATGTTAAATATTGATAGTCTCCATGATAATTAACCACAGAGTTCAAAATATTACAAGAAAACCAATCTCTGTAAACATGTGCGAGGCAATTATACACAGACTTAATATTTCCCCCTTCTTCCGCCTGTAAAATTATTAATTACAACATGTTATTGGGCGGTATCCTCAAACTCCACGGTTCACGCTAACTCCGGAGGGGAACATTAGCATGCAATATCAAGCACAATACTTTCTATTAATTACAGGCAAGCAGAAAATCAGTGGGATCAGCAGGCAATAAAGCTGACTTAATCCACACTTGTGTTTTTGTATTAATATTAATGTGTTCATATAAAGCCCAGTTCTGATTAGTGAGACCCACAGGCTGTTAAGAGGCTGCTGGGATTTGCAAAAACGCTCAAAACATAAAAGTAATATTGGAAGTTTATTAACCGGAAATATACAAGAGTCAAGCGCAAGGGATTAAAGCAAACGTCTGTGTTTAGCATGTTAGCCACCCCCTGTGTTTTAGTTAGCGATGAGCATGTTATTTAGCCTCGAGACCACATCGACACAAGAGAAACGATTCTGAAGTGAAGGGAATGGAATAAAGGGAACATTTTAAGTGGTTTTTGAAAGAACTTCCAGGTCCATTAGCTTATTTTCTTTTGCCAAATTCTAAACTTTGATAAATGCGTAATAGGTAAACTGTAATACTGTAATACTGACTTCATATAGTGTCCGGTAAAAATGAGGAAATGTATGTAATATATGGACGGAGAGATCAGTGTTTTATGTAGATATGGCATTTGGATATTTTGTCCTTGTTTCCATCTGATAAACTTGGTCATTTATCCTTTAAGAAATATTAGGGCTGCATGATATCTCACAAATATGAATCTATCAGGTTAGTAGTTTGAATCTCTGTCTCATAATTGCCTAATCCAATAGACCTGCAACTTCACTGTTAGCGTCACTACTTCCTGTCCAGTTGTATCTCTGAGGTTTTTGCCGATTTACTCCAAAGTTAATAAATATTTAAAGATGAAGCAGTGGACAGGGAGCTGCGGGTGGGTCAGGGGTCAGAGGTCAGAGGTTAGGGGGTTAAGGTGAGACAGTGGACAGGGAGCTGTGGGTGGATGTTGCTGACAACATGTTCAACACTACAGAAATAAAATTAATACTTCACCAAAGACACTTCCATGTTTAGAAAGAGACATGTTTGTGTCTCAGTGCTAACGCTAATGCTAATTTTGTGGCTTAATAAACAGTAAATCAACACTACAAACTGAAGTATTCTACATTTCGGAATAATTGGGTTTTTATTTTAACCATTTCTTTTGGAATTTTAAGGTTGTTTATGTTACGTTTTCTGATTTTAATTAAAGTGACTGTTAACTTTGAGACCGTGGATCTATCATAAGACTTGGATAAAACACTCCCCCTCTGTCCTGGGGCGAGAGCAACTAGTGGCTGCTTCAGGTACTGCAGCTTCTTGAAGCTTGGACCCAGAAAGAATCCTCTCATAGAACACAATGCAAACGCCCGTGTTCTGACAGGGCATCCAGCTTTTACAAAGGTCAGGGTTTTGTAAGGATTCTGAAAATTTTTAAACATTTTAAATCCTCAAAGTGCCTAAAAGTGAGCTTTGTAACATTTAGCCTAGCCCCGCTCTGAGCCTGCGCTAGCTCCGCTCTAGCTGATTCTGATGTCACATGGTGGGAGGAGCGAGCCTGTATTGAAGACGTAAAGCAGAAGAGACAATTATTATGGCAACACAACGCCATCTTGGGTTCAGCTTCCAGATATTATTCTACTTTCATATTTGAGATGGAGCGAGCTAGCTAGCGTGCCTATTACTTGTCAAAACTGAATGCAACTGCTGCCAATGAATGTCAATTTTAGTCGAAGAAATAAACAGCTTTTCTGCGCATCTCTGAACAGAATAACAGTAATAATAATAATCCTAATAACAGCAGTTTAGAGCCGTCCGCCACGCTAGCGTCCCTCCTGACAGCTACAGTGGCTCTCCAAAAACACAGTGCGGGGAGCTAATGCTTTTGACCCCCGTTTCCCAGAGGAAGCTCTAGTTGATGCTTGCAGATGAATGAATCAGCATGTTTGTAACGGCTCTGCATCCGTCAACCAGTTTTTCCCTGTTTTAACGCTCTGTTCAGTGCATCCCGACCGCCCAAAACAATCAATACAAGCATTTAATATACTGCCATAAAGTTTGAGTCTGTGCCAAGTTGGCTCACGTCTCCTCATTAGGCTTCAAAGAGAATAACTTTTCTGTATCTTCGCCTTTGCCCCTTGTGTATTTGGCACCGGGTTGCGTGGAGGGCAGCTATTTTAATATTCACACCACCTGGAATCGTTCCTAAGATCTTGATAAAAAAAGGGCCAGTGTTACTTGCACCATCTGCTTGCATAGCGGACAATGACTTCATAAAACCCAAACTCTGCTCCTCTGCCATACTGCGATTTTTCAAGCCATGTTTTATCTCTATTCGGATCCTCTGTGTTTGCCTCATTTTCATACATATTACATTCAAGCTCCTATTCTTGCCCATAGCTGTCCTTGACTATAGAATGGTTCTTTTCTCTCTATGGGAAACGGCATAATGATAGCATCTGCAGCCTTGTCGGCCTCAGGATCTGACTGAAACAACGGTGTCTCTTCCACAGTTTGAAGCCTCAGTGAAAGGTCACCGTGTTGCCGTCGTCATGTTTGGAAAATAATATTAAAATTGCATGTTTTGATTCTGCTGATAAAGGCGACCGAGGCCAAACATTCGGTGCTGTTTTCATAGTGTCGTATTTGACGTGTGTCGTTCTACTTCCTTCACTTCTGATCTATATATGTTCTGTCTATGGTGAGAGCATTCGAGGGCATTTTGCTCAATAGAATGAAACACTTTATTATATTTTACTGCTAATGTTAAAGATGAAGTGATAGTCTTATAATGTCATAGTAATGAAATGTGTATTTAAATGTGTGTTCACCCGCGCCGGGGCTGCAGATGGAAAGCAGCAGTAGCTAAATCTGGTACAAATCATCTTTTCTTTTGCAAGATTCATGCATTTGCACATGGTCCCCGACAAAGAACGAAAGACTAGTACAAAGATTAGACCTGTTTTGAAACTCGATATATATTGCTACAGAGAAATATTGCAATACATGACAATATTGAAACTACTTTATGCCACTAATTAAGATTTAAATAATGCAACATAATCCCACTCAACCATTTTAAATCAACTATTTCAATACAAGACATGAGCTTCAAGAAATAAACAGCAGAAAGTGATAGTAATTAGCCATAAAAGAGGCTTATTCACCCCTCCACAGCTCAAATCTCATTGCATTACAACAAAAATATCCAAAATCTCCCCAGTTTTGTAAAGAAAAGGTCTATTGTTCCAGGGCTATCCATTATAAATACTGACCCTCAAAAATGATTGCTGTATCTCACATATTGACGATAACTCGATATAGCGACGGGCGTATTCGCATTCGCACATTGTTGATACATAGAGGCGGAGGAGGCTGCTGTGGAGGTGCAGACGGGGACAGGGACACAGGTGTATGGGCAGCATATTCCACATTAAAGCCTTTGGTGGTTCTTGTTTCTGAACTCCACAAACACAGATGGGGACACGGTCAGGAACTGCCCTCAACTTTGCGGACTCCAGAGGTTCTGACCCTTGCGCTCCGCTGTTCTGTCACCAGCGCCGTGAGTGATGAGGGTCAGCAGCCGGGTTAAATGACCAGACACAAAACCTTTCAGCGCAGCTCCAAGTTGCCCGGTAACGGTTGCCACAGCAAAGTGCCAAAACTGTCCTTTAAAAAGTGCCATATTACACTATTTTCTGATCTCTGCTCTAATGTTTCCTCATCACAAACAGACCTGGAGTTGTTTTTTGTTTCATTCACACATGTTTAACACACAAACCCTGGATATTTACGCTGTGTTCTTCTCTCAAAGTTAAAACACTCTGTTCCACCTTGTGATGTCATGCGGTGATACAGGAAAATATAGGAAGTGCTCCACTCCATACACCTTCACAATAATCATTTGGATCATTTCAACTCTGGAATTGCCAATTTCTACCAAACAAAAAGGTAAAAACTAGCTGTTAAATTGTAAACTACCACTTCATGACATCACAAGGTGGAACAGAGCATTTTGAGATGTAGACAGACTAATAAAGTCTTACTCAAACATGTGTGAATGAAACAAAACACAACTCCATGTATGTTTTTAGGAGGTAACTGCATTATAACATGACTTAACGCTCACAAGAATCAGTTTTGTGTAATATAGGACCTTTAGCGTACACACAAAGTCTCTCACGTTTTAATAACCCCGCAAAGATGAACGCGATAGTGCAGATGGGATGTGTGCAGCTTCAGGTAAGTGCGCACAGACCCACACCGCCTCAGAGCCTCAGAGCCTCAGAGCCTCACAGTGGAGAGGCTGGAGGCTGCTCAGCCATCAGTGAAATGGAGTGCTTCACAGAGCAGACTGAGCTGTATCCTCTGCTCTCTCCCACTGAGTCCCATTCACATTCAGACGCGCCGCTCAGATCTGCGTCCTCGCGGGTGAGCAGCCGCGCTCGCTAGCTTGAAACCGCCATCTCCATCTGAACGTTAGCGTCTCTGTTTATGGCTCTCTTGATGTGAGCCTCTTTTACATACTTTCTGAAGGGCAGCGATTCATGTTCACACGTGGAAGTAACATTGAGGTTCTCGCCTGGCTTCCCCTCACGACGTTCTACCGACCTGACCAAGACGCCTGACTGGCCAAATTAGGATTTACTTAAAGGGCCTATTAGCTTTTTTTTTTTTTTTTTGTCCATGTATTTGAGCAACATTTTTCCCCAGGACAGACAGGATGCAGTTCTTGATTCATAGTCTGTATATATAAATGGACATAGCCAACCTGCTAGCCTCCACGTTCCAAACAGGAAGTGATCATGTCGCACTTCCAGCTCCATTAACTCAACAATTCACTTTCTATTGAAAAACTGTGGCCCCTCTCTTCTGTAACTGCTGCTGTCAGACTCGTCATTTTGGTCTTAAAATGTTCGTATTAACCCGCTCTACTAATAGCCAACAAATCAATAGCTTTTTTTTTGCCTGAGGTCACTCCTGCTAGCGTTGGCGACAGGGTTTGATTGACAGCGTTGCTAGCTATAGATAACGTAACACTCATTTAGTCCACTTCTTTATATAGTCTATGTGTCAAAACAAGTCTACTGTGTACTGTCTGCAGGTAATTACAAAGTGTATTCTTGTGCGTTACCATTGTCATTAGCATAGCTCTGGTCTCTTAAAGTTGTGAAAAGTGCTTATAAACTCATCATGGTGAGTAATTAGGATGCTCACTTCTCTTTTGCGTGTTAGTCCCGTCTCGATAACACATTTTGAAGTCGGCTGTATCGCTGATGTAAAGATAGACGATAACGCTACCGACGCAAAAACCCAAGAGCAGATTTAAACCACAAAAACTATTATAAATCTACAATATTGTGCAAAATCATGAGCTGCAAGAAATAAACAGCAGAATGAAAAAATATAGTTGTTATTTTGCGTCTGTAATGAGTCAGAAAAGTTATTAATTCCAATTTTTACAGCTTAAATCTGATCATATAGCCAAAAAATAACAAAAAAATTCCCAGTAGTGCAAAAAAAAAAAAAGTACAAGCCATAAAAATTGACCACAAAAATGATTGTTCCAGCTTCATATTCTGAACGATAACTCGATATAGCGATTCTTGTGACAGACCAACATGCTGTACATTTATTTCCTGTTTTTCTATGGTCGGGACAAAGGCTTCAGTTGCGAATGAGTCCCATACACTTTGACTGCACTTTGTCTATAACGTCTATGTATGGATTCAGTGATATTTCATATACTACAGCCACTTGAACCTGATCGCTAATGCATTACTCCAAAAAAAGGCCTGATCTGATTCTTTTATGTTGCAAGTTACAAATCAGTGCGCAGTGTAGTCTTCTGGTTGTGTGGTTTTACTGTATTTTTTGGCAGTATCCCCTTCTAATCTCATGAAACTCTTTTAAATGTATTTCATTATCCTTATTTCTACCATGAGAGCCCGGTGGGAGCGCTCAGATTGTACGTTTCACGAGCACCCTGTTCAAATACACACAAAAAAACGTAATAAATGAGTATATATATATAGGTCCATTTAAAACATTCAAAACAGGGGCAGGTGTGATTATACTATTTTTTATCTTCACATTATTAAAGTGCATTAGTGGCACCAATCGATCCAGTTTTAGAGATCTTGGATTAAAAGTTCGTCTCTACCTCTTCTCTTCCCCACTCTCTCTCCTCCTCCCTCTCTCCATTGTTCACTTCTTAGTCTTAGGACAAACAGGTGAGATAGAGTGAACAGAGATGGGTTTAAACTCATCACCTGTTATGAAACGAAGGAGTGAGTGAAAGAGTGAGTCTGAAGGTCTAACTTAGAGGCTGAAGTCTGTGTGTGTATTATATCTACATAATCCAGAGCATAAAGAATAGTAGCTTGAACAATTTCTTTCAGTGAGACAGAGCATATTCCATTACATAGATTCCAAACAGCCCAGTGACTTTTTTGGGGTGTCTTTAGCCGCTCATGTGTCCTGACTGCGTGCCAGCGTCAGTATCTGTGTGGTCTGTAGCAGAGGGCGGTGTCAGTTCTAATCTGGGACAAAGCAGCGATGGAAAGGTCAGCTCGGCGGCACAACACTGAGCGATACCGCGACACAAACACGCAGGAAACAGACCCATATAGACACTTTGAAACAGCGGCAGCACCAAAGAGAGCGATATTTATGGGCAACTCGCCTCACGTGAAAAGGTCAAGATCCTCACCGGGGACTCACAGCTGTATGCCACCTGCCTGTATGTCTGTAAACGTATGTGTGTGTGCAAAGAAATATATATATACACATTTACTTTATGAGGACCTGCCTGCCTCATGGAGTAAAAAAAAAAAAAAAAAAAGATCAGGGAGGTCCCCATGATGTAAATCTTTTATTATTGGATCAACGGCACGGTTTAAAATAGGTTTATATATTACGCCAAACTGACTTACATGAGCTTTAAGTCATGTTAAAATGTTGTTCCCTCCTCAAAAACACGCCTGGAGTTGTGTTTTGTTTCATTCACACATGTTTGAGTAACACTTTATTATTACTCTATCTACATCTCCAAAGCTCAAAATGGTCTGTTCCACCTTGTGATGTCATGAAGTGGTAGTTTTCAAGTTAACAGCTCCTTTTTACGTTTTTGTTTTGTAGAGTTTGGCATGTCTAGGGCTTAAATTGTCAAAATGATTCTAGTGAAGGTGTATGGAGTTTAAAAACACAGTGGAGCACTTCCTGATGACATCACAAAGTGGAACAGAGTGTTTTAACTTTGAGAGAAGAACACAGCCTAAATATGCAGGGTTTGTGTGTTAAACATGTGTGAATGAAACTAAACACAACTCCAGGTCTTTCTGTGAGGAGGAAACATTCGAAGATAGATCAGAAAATGGCACAATATGGGCCCTTTAAAGAGAGGCAATTATGTAAAATAGACTTTTTGAAATTGTCTTCAGTGTTATAGCGTTCCTTCATCAGAAACATGCTTGAAATGGTTTTATATGCGATTATAGCCGAGGATTAGCAGCACGATTCTGTCCAAAGCTCAAACCCTACGCCGCTGATGCTCCAACAAGGGCATTTCTCACACACATCCAAAAGCAGGATACAAACAACCTGCTACAACTTCACAAATCTGACGCAATTTAGCAGGATCCACGCTAATTGTGTTGTGATATTGCGGGGTTTAAATGGAGGAGGGAAATGGGAAATGAATACCCCATAAAAAAGCTTAGTACCTCCTCTTTAAGGATGGGTTAAGGTTAGGCATGTGGCAATTATGGTTAAGGTCAGGATCAGTCTCCAGGAAATAAATGCAAGTCAACGCAATGTCCCTAAGAAGCATAGAAACCCAAGATATAACTGTGTGTGCGTGTGTGTGCATGCGTGTACAAAAGGAGGCATTGTGCGACTCACAGGGGACTGAAAAGACAATGTTACGGAGCAGCAAGATTCTGGAGCAGAGAATAAAAGGGAATAGGAGCCGAGAGAGTTGAGTGTGAATTTCCTTAAAGTGCTCCATTTGGTGAATCATTATTTTCACTGGAGCCTGCAAAGAGCATTTCCTCTACCCCGAGGAGCCCTAACATTTGCTCCCTCTCCTCCCTCAATAAATGTCAGGTGTTTGTTTTTTTCCTGTATTAGACCTGGAGAAATGTGTCATTACTGCATGGGTAAAGGTATTATCAAGCCAACAACAGCTTTACTCCAATAAAATGCCTGAAAAGTTCAGATCTTGGTAAATCCTGATGTGGTTTTGGGTTGGTTGTTCTGCTTTTAGACCTTATTGGTTGTGTTTTGGTTGATTGGGACTTGGTTTTGTCATTGATAAATCCTTGTTAGACCTCAGCTTAAATCAAACCTTTTCTGCAAAACCTACTTTTCAGAGCTTTTAACCAAATCATAATTTACTTAAATCGCTCATGTTCGAGGCGCCATATTGCCGATCTAGCCCCGTTTTCACCTCCACCGGTACACGCCCTGGCCGATCTAGCCGCTAATGTGACTCCACCGGTGCACGCTATGGCCGTAGGAATGTGACTTGCAGTTATCCATGGACTTTTAAGGCGACATCAGCTTCCATTGGACAGTCCGTGGACTTGTTTCGTTTTAGATGAATATTGTGATTTTAAAATTTGTAAAATATAATGATCCACAGGTGTCAGAGATTATAACGATAGAGACACAAAGCACAATAAGGCTGGTTTAATCCTGAATTCTGATTTTGCCTCTGTTTAGACCTGGTTTAATCCTTATGTAGGAATTCCAAATGTTTGGAGTATGATTTTTCTAAAGACACACACACAGCACCTCACAGCAAGAAGGTTCGGGTTTGACTCCCGGGTTGTGTGGAGTTTGCTTGCAGGGCCGGCCTTAGCTTTCAGGAGGCCCCAAGCTGAATCTGTCTCTGGGGCCCCCGGCAGCAGATGTATCCTGGCTCAGCTATCGGTGATTCACATTTGACAACATTCTGACTATGCTCTCATCAACTCGACCGACTGTAGTTGAATTTATCTAACCAACATCAGACTGAAAACATCCAAAATGTCACAACTACCATAGTCACGAGAACAGAGCACAAACATAAGGGGGTCAACAATTCTAGACAAGTTTCTGGTGGATTTTATTGCGTTCCAGGTGGCGACGGTGGGCTTACATTTACATTATAAAGGGTCCTTGCACGACTGTAAATACGTAGCTGCCCACACCTCTGCCTGGCTCCTAAATAAATGTCGGCAGTAGCAGATATTTTGCTGCTATAGATATAAAACAAATGTAATCGGTTGAGTGGGATGTTTAGGCTGCAGTAAACACGTAACCCTGTTTCCAATAAAACTTGCAATATAAATGTTTGGGCTCTTGGGGGCCCTCTGCTGGCTTCGGGGGCCCTAAGCAGCTGCTCAGTCTGCTTATAGGCTGGGCCGGCCCTGTTTGCATGTTTCAATCCCGCTGGTAAATTGGACTCAAATGCAACACAAGGAAAACAGTCAAACATAAGGCTTAGTTCAGTTCAGCAGATAATTCTTAATAGGACAATTCAGGCTGATAAACAACACATATGTCTTCACTTAAATATCCTCCGAACGGGGAAAAAAGGCTTCGTATAAACTCAGAAACAGGGCTAAACAGGGAATAATTCAGAATAGGATTACAGAACGCACAACGGCAACAACAGGATTTGTACAGATCCACAGCCTCAGCGTCTCTCTTGACTGGTCTATAATCTAGAAAAAAACTGAATGAGCAGAGGGAGTATATATAGAGACTATCCTGGGATGATCAGGGAATGAGGCAGGGAATGAGTGGCAGCTTTGGGAAAAAAAACAGTGAGGAAGCAAAAGATAGTCCAGCTCCATTTTCCGAGCCTGTTCCCGGCCTGAGGATAAATACGAAAACAATACACAGACCGGGGCTAGTTTGTCCACTGATCCAAAGGTTGGCGTTGCAATTTCAGCTCCCACAAATGAATGATACTGTTGTTGTGTCCTTAGGCAAGACACTTAACCCACCTTGCCCCCCAGTGAATGTGTGTGTGAGCGGGTAAAGCGCTTCGAGTGCCCGGGGTCTCGATGGGTTTTGTCCAGTCAAAAGATCGGTTTAACGCCATACTGTCCCATCACATCTCCATGGAGACGAGAAGGTTAGCCAGGATGGTTTTCTAACTACAAGCTTCAATGATTCAGATGCCCTACTATCGAGATGAACGGTATTACATTAGTGGATCTGTGGGTTACTTCCGTATTTGTCCATTTCCGCCGTGGTTGCGTCCTCTCTGTTGCGTCTGGCCACGTCTCGTAATCGGTTTGGTGTGATAAATCGTAACACGCAGAGAACAAACCTCTTTGTCACTACACATAAACATCCAAAGGGTCGCCAAGGCAGTCACCGGCGCTGCTTTTGTCCTCTTAACACATACGATATACACAGTCACACATCCTCCTACCCATTCAATTGTTCAGAAGGTTACTATCCTCTCCCTGCGTTTTACTTCGATCTGGGCAAAACAAATGGCCGTGCTCCCTCTGGATTTGGAGATAAGCAGATTGGTTTGTCCTTTGGTGAAGACAAAAGCAGCGCCGTCCACACAAAGCCTTGTCAAATGGCAGCGCTGTGGTAGGGAAGACACGGCGAAAGCCTAAAATCTAATTCCACAAAATGTCACTTTCCATCTCAACAATAAAGACATGCAAATTCTCCACCCAGGTAATTTTTGTCATGGTTTTTTACATCAGGATTCTCACAAGACTCGCCATTCGACTTCGTTTGTAGTCAGCCGGGATTCACCCCTAAGCTTTTCATTTAGAAGGACAGAAATTTTGCTCAAACGTTTTCTGGTTGGAGCAGACGGCTTTTGCTCTCCCCGTCTCTCTTCATCTCTGAGAACAATGAGAAGTCAGGCCGACTGCGTGCTAGCGTGGAGTGTTTTGAAATGCTAATCACAATTGATCTGGAAGGGGATATTAAAAAAAAGAAGAAAAAAATGGGGTGATTGCTGTCGGAGAGCGCAGTGTGGGGCTGATTCACTGCAGCATAAATATTAATGGTAGCTGCCCGTCAGAGCTGGCAAAGTCACTGACAGTCCCATGATTACCCACTGAGTGCCAACCCACGTGTTCGGTGATTGGTTCAGACAAGCACCCCTGCCCCATCCTATCCCTGCACCCCCGCCCCCACAGACATACAAATAAGGCGGAGAGAGGGACCCTAATTGAAAAGATAAACAGCCACGGCGATGTGTGCAATGTCAGGGTTGATTAAGCCAGACTTGTCGTACCTGGCAACGATTTATTAGGATCTAATGGAAGATGTCTGTCTCAGTATCAGGAGCAGCACAGGCCACAGTGAGAGTGCTCTGACACAAGGACACAGGAACACATGCAAATATGTTCATTTGTCTGGCATTTCGTCTCAGGCCTGGAGAGTGGCGGAGTGTCCGAGCCTCTATGGGTCTTAGGGAGGCGTGGGACGAGATCATTGGAAATTTCGGTGTCACGATTATCATGGCCAAAATAATAAGCTGCGATTAACGATTACATCACAATTTGAATATTATGAAGAGGTATTTGAACAGCTGATTAGAGCACTGTACTTTATCAGTTTTAAGAAAAATGACAGTACAACTGATCTAGACCAGAGATTTTGAGTAATTTGGAACACAGCGGCCGGATTTATATACTGCCGCAGGTATCCAGCATGTAGTAATGAAACATTACCGCAAAAAAATGTTCATTTTTGTGAGGGACCACTACTGCCGTTTTGCATGCTTTTTTTTTTACAGTGTATGCAGGTGCGTTCTGCGTCCTGATTGGCTAAAGGAGGTGCCGCATCTCCTGTACAGTACAGTATGCAGCCAAATTTACCAAAATATTTGATGCTGCAGCGTGACTCTGAAACAATCTCGTTGGTCACCTTTGTATTTGAGGACAACGCCTCTCCGACACACGAGAGACTTTACATGTGAAACAACATAAAGAAGGAGGAAAATAACATAAGGACGACAGCAGAATAAGTTTTAAACAAGGAGCAAAAAGGGCTGTAACCTGCGAATGGAGTCTGCTTTAGTTTGTGGATCAGTGACTGCAGGAAAAAGAACATTACGAGACATTACAGCGGCGCCAGGACGAAGAGGCGGGGCCAGAGGAACTGAGAAATACACTTGCAGCCATAAAACATATATGCTGA
Source organism: Periophthalmus modestus (assembly GCA_019594935.1). Taxonomy (NCBI): domain Eukaryota; kingdom Metazoa; phylum Chordata; class Actinopteri; order Gobiiformes; family Gobiidae; genus Periophthalmus; species Periophthalmus modestus. The sequence continues at coordinate 10,412,187 of JAIEZT010000084.1, forward strand.
TGAGGGTTAGTACAAATGACTGATTTACAATAGTTGTCAGAGTGCGCTAGATTGATCATACCATTTCATTGAACCTCTGTGAACTACTCATCAGTTTTATTGGTCTGGACTGTTGCTGTGTAAAATGTTTTTGGCGCCAAAAAAATGTATAACCATAAACCGCAGTGGTTAAAAAGTAGAAAAAAGTAGCAGCTTGTAGTCGGGAAAATACAGTATACAGTCTATGACATGAATACACAGCTCTCTTCGGCTTGGAGGGAAATTGTAGTGAATGTAAATGATATAATTTGGGAAACTTATCAAAATTGTCAGATATTACAATCGGCATCGGCCATGAAAAAACCCATATTGGTCGATTTCTCGGTCACAGACAAACTCATGTCATGGTCACTGTGGACCCAGAGTTGGACTCTCTTCCTCTTAATTTATGTAAAAGGGGCGCTCATGTGAGACTTCTTGCCCCGGGCCACCAAATTTCTGTTGCTGGACCTGGTGGGGTGACAGTAACTCAGTTGGTATATAGTTTATCCACTGATCTGAAGGTTGGCGGTTCGAATCTCACTCTTGACATAAACATCGGTTGGTCAGATCCATTGACGCACAGGTTGGCAGTTTGATTCCAACTGTCACAGATGAATGTAGTAGAATGTAGAAGTTGGTGGCTCCTTGATGTGACGCATGCGAACTCTACCACAACAAAACTGAACTAAATCTAGCACTTATTCAACAGTCTAATCTACATCACACATCATAGTTTTGAATATAAAACGATGTCGGCAGTTATGGCTTCTGTCGATACCCAAATGCATTCACCACACGCCTGATTAATCAGAGGTCTGTCTTGCTGTGCTAACCATTCTGTCACCCTTTCATTCTGAAGTGGCTGTGTTAGCTTGGCACAATTTAATTATCTCCTTTGCCGTACATTCACACACCCAGAGGAGGTGGTTTCGCTCTTGAGATGATAGGAAATGAGCCAAATGCAGTTAACAAATGTTGACATGACTACAGGCAGCAATTATTTCATATTTATATTCTTATCAATTATGATGTGGTATAATTAATTTATGCTTAACATTAATTTCAAGAAGTCTCTCTTATCTGGATAATTGGAAGCTATGGGTTGCATGCTTAATAGAGGGCAAGTATTGCTTTCAATACTTGGATGCATAAAGTCCTGGCATTTGCATAGACCTACATACGTTAGAAATACGTTAGAAGTTCTAAGCCGCCCCGTCTCTGTCTATGGAGTTGACCCCACACACGCAAACGGGCCGGCCCCAATCCCCCCGGCTTACGAAGGCTGTCATTACCGAGGCCGGGCACGTCTGTATTGATGCTATAGAGTTGGGAGTCAGCAGAAGAGATCCACGTCATGTCCTGGGCTGCGGTGGAAATCAATGGTTCCCAGCCCAAACTGACGCGAGGGCGAGATCCTGTTTATGACTTCATTATCGGATCGGGACAAACGGTTCCGACAGGTGTACGCCGGGGTAATCCACTCCCTCCTCAGGTCATGTGGGACTGTCCAACTGTGCATCTCCCTGGAGCATTGACTTAAAACTTTGATCCAATTTTCCAGCGATCAGCTTCTTCCTGATAGATTTTGAACTTTCCAAACTTCTTTTTGAAGTCGTAAACTAGGCCAACAGCAGCTCAGTCAACGAGACAGTCCCCCCCCCAACCTTAAAGTTAGAGACTTGGATACTGTCTCTATTCAAATGACGTTGCACCATTGCTGTACACACGGCTCTTTTTTATTGATACTACTGACAGCTGATGTCATCAACAGTCCCCAGGGGTGTGATGCAAACTAGAGGCACGGCACTGTCTGAAAAGCACCAATCCAGCTTCAGACAGACTCTGTTAATTACATTGTACTTTGCCATGAAATATCCAAAAGGTAAATTCACTAATGTTGAGCCTGATCATTTCTGTTACTGACCCAAGAACTCACTGTATTACAACACAAATCTGCTTTTAATCATATTCATTTTAACTCCTCCCATCTTTATTAATTACACTGTTCAAAAAAATTACAGGAACACTTTACAGGAACACATTATATTAGATCTAAATGACGGGGGGAAGCCAAAAAGTAAAACAAATAAAATAAACAAATAATAAATAAATAATTAATTAATTCATTAATAATAATAATAATAATAATAATAATAATAATAATAATAATACCAATAATATACCAAATAATACTGATAATACTAATAATAATAATAATAATATACTACTGACTACTACTACTACTACTACTACTACTACTACTACTACTACTACTACTACTACTACTAATAATAATAATAATAATAATAATAATACCAATAATACTGATCATACTACTACTAATAATAATACTAATAATACTGATAATACTACTACTACTACTACTACTATTAATATTAATATTAATAATAATAATAATAATAATAATAATAATAATAATAATAATAATAATAATAATCTATATACAAAGTAAATGCATAAATAAGACAACAGGCAAATCTAATAAATAAATACATAAATAAATAAAATAAAGGAGGGGGTGGGTAACATACTCCATACTTGCATATTCACCTGTTTGTCACAGTACTTCAGAAACACATCCCATGTCAAGTGAAAAATGTCCACGTTTCATTATGCCACTCTGCATATTTAGGCTGAGTTCTTCTTCTGTCAAACACAAAACACTCGGTTCCACCTTGTGATGTCATGTGATAATACAGGAAGTGCTCCACTGTGTTTTTAAACTCCATACACCTTCACCAGAATCATTTGGATCATATCAGTCCTAGCCAATCTCTACAGAACAAAAGGTAAAAGGTAGTCGTTAGCTTGAGGAGGTATCAGCATTATATAAACCTGTACCTCTGTTTTGTATTTTTTTTTTTTTAGCAGCGTGTTGTATAATCGTGCATTGTTAACTGCTGAACACTCCGCCGTAGACCTACATGCAGAACACCCCCAGCGTAGTGTCGCTGCGGAGTATCAGTTCCAGCTGAGAGCAAACCACTTCACCGCTAAAAAGATTCATTACTTTGCAGATAAAGTTGAACGTGCTTATTTAAACCCTGTCAAATTAAAATGCATTGTGTTATGACAGAGCTAATTAAATGTGTGCTGCTGATAGTTGTAAACAAACCAAAGATATGGCCTTGTTTTACAATGATGAGCGCTTTAAAAGTCACCTTACACAGTATAGAGTGGGATGTATTCACCTTGTGCATTCAGCTGTCAGCCTGCTCCGCGCTAACAAGAAGAGGCATGGCTAATTGAATCCTAAACACTCTCCCTTTTGGCTCATCCCTCTTTTCTATCGCAGGCACTTTGTCTCCTGCAGGGAGGTTAAAACAAAAGCCCGCACTCCATACCCGTCCTACTGTTCTATGTCAAAAACCTGTAACTTTTCTAGGTCCGCAAAGATCCGCAATGTTCCGCAGTATAGCATTAGCTTCCATCTTCACGCAGCCGTGTCGTCACAATACTACGATTTCAAACCAGTTTCGATACACTGGAATAGACTCGATACTCGATGCCGATTCCGAGACCACGATGATAAACACAAAACGCTCTCTTTAGTTGATACTTTGCGGTGACGTCGCGCTGGGGGTGTGCTACATGTGAGTGCACGTCCGCGATGTTCAGGGCTAACCGCGCAGACACAATACGCACATTAGCAAACACAGACAAACACGTTTTAAGATTGTCTGAAAAGTCACAAAAAAACACAAAAATGGATTTAAAGAGCAGATTTTCGGGAGCCCGTGATCAGTCCGAGCGTTCGTGGTGCTAGTTGTTTCCTCCCTGCTAGCTAGCTTTACGTGAGGGGGACTTGTTGAACACCACAAATCAGTAGTTCCAACTAAATCAGTTCTTTCTGGTCAGACTGTGTTGAAATAAAGCTCAGATTAAAGTCTAATTATGCCTCAGACAGAGCAGTGCCTACAGTTAGCATCGCATCCCCAAGGAATGTTGATGACATATCTGTGTAATCCCTCAGTCGTCCAAATAGGTTCCATCGTGGTCCAGGGGCGTCGGTCTAAAGCTGTTCGGGACCTTTTTAGTATCGATACCTGCGGAAAATGAGCGGTTTCAGTACTAGTTTCTGTATTGGATTTTCGATACTTTTACTAAGATATTTCGATACTTTTACTAAGATATTTTTGATTATGAACTGTAGTAGTTAGTATTATAGCAATGCAGCCAACGCCTAACCCGTGTTCAAAGGAGCTAGTGGACCCTCCATCAGATAAGACAGTTTTTTTCAGAGTTTGTCATATTTTCTGAACTGAACGTTAGACTTCGTTGCTCATTAGAAGAAACACATTTTAAATCCGTTCGCTCGTTACTTGAAAGCCTGTTCTGCGAGAATGATGATAGACAACATCAAAAAACATCAGCCGCTTTGTTGCGTGTAGATTTTTTTTTTTCCTTTTATGTCTGATGCCCTTTCTGATATCATCGACGTAGACAATTATAGATGAGGAGTCTTGCCCAAGGGCACCACAGCACTGACTCTTATGAGCTTTAAGTCATGTTCTAATGCTGTTACCTCCTTAAAATCACACCTGGAGTTTTGTTTCATTCACATATGTTTGTTTGTCTACATCTCCAAAGCTCAAAATGCTCTGTTCCACCCTGTGATGTCATGAAGTGGTAGTTTTCAAGTTAACACCTCATTTTACCTTTTGTTCAGTAGAAATTGTCAATTCCAGGGCTGAAACTGAAATATATAACACTGAAAACCCTGCATATTTAAGCTGAGTTCTTCTCTCAAACTGAAAACACTCTGCTCCACCTTGTGATGTCATCATGTGGTAATACAGGAAGTGCTCCACTGTGTTTAAACTCCAAACTTGTAAATCAATGGTAAATCTGTACTGAACTAAAGGTAAAAGTAGCTTGAAAACCACCACTTCGTGACATCACAAGGTGGAACAGAGCATTTTGAGCTTTGGAGATGTAGACAGACTAATAATAAAGAGTTACTTAAACATGTGTGAATGAAACTAAACACAACTCCAGGTAATATTATAACAGAGATCAGAGAATAGCGTAATACTACCCCTTTAAATATCGCATGTATTTTCTGCTTTAACTGTTGAACGATGTCTCTTTAATGCCAGACTGGAGACATCAGTATAATTAGTTGTTTATTCCTGCTTTTGTCTCTCTCCCATCACCTCTATTTTTATCTCTAGTGGTCTCATCTGCACGGGCCAGCTGCTAATTGCGCTTCTCATCTTATTAAGAGTTTTAATGGCTGATGAAATTGTATGAGTATAAATGTTTCTTCTTAAGACCAAACCCCTGAATCATTTGCGCTGTGTTTTTCTCATTTCCCGTTCACCAGGACCCACTCGAATCCGCCGGGGTTACGATCTCAATCTTGGCACAGTTTGCTGCTATTTCTGAGGGCTCTTAAAGGTCAAAGAGCTTAGAGAAGTGAAATAATTTCCGATCAAACAAAGTACATTAATGAATAAAACAAGCTGCGTAATTGTGCGCTGGCTTGTTCGGAGTGGAAGTTGGAAGTCTTTGAGCACACTGTTGCCCTTTGCCAAACGCGGGCTTTGCAGTAGCTGACAAATAAGTCTTAACCTCTATGAATATCAATGGCACACAGGGGGAGAGCCGAGATACAAAAATAAAAACACTTTTTGGTGTAGTGGTCAAAATGAAGCGGATTAGAGCGGCCCTGGCTTTAATCACGAAAAAACCTCAAAATGGTCCCCTTTGGAGTGGCTCTGTAAGGGTCATTCTAATGTACTTCTGCTGACAGACGGGGCTACGCTCGCTGATATTTGATGTTAATGTTCCCTGATTGGCTGAGGGCTTTCATCACACTGCCATTCAATTCAGCCTCAAAGAAGAACGCGCTTTTGTGTCTCTTTAGTTACAATCTCTGACACCTTTCGTTATAATTTGCACATTTTAAATTACAATATTCATCTAAAGCGACTTCATAAAAGAAACAAACGCTGACTTCCATGTTAGTAAACTGCGGTGCCCAATAGGAGCTGATGTCATCGTAAAAGTCATCATAACAAAGCGCCACATGCTGCCGGCGCCCCCTATGGATAGCTGCACATCACACTAGCGTGCAGCCATTTTAATTTTTTTTTTTTAATTTTTTTTTTAATTTGTGCCTAAATGACTACGCGACGCTGCCGAATACTATGAGTATCACTGATTGAGAAAATAAAACTGGGGAAAGAAATGAGTACGTCACAGTGGGCGTGTCACAGTGGGCGTGTATGTCACAGTGGGCGTGTCACAGTGGGCGTGTCAAAGTGGGCGTGTATGTCACAGTGAGCGTGTCACAGTGGGCGTGTACGTCACAGTGGCGTGTACGTCACAGTGGGCGTGTCACAGGGCGTGTAGACGTGTACATCACAGTGGGCGTGTCACAGTGGCCGTGTCACAGTGGGCGTGTCACAGAGGGCGTGTCACAGTGGGCGTGTACCAATGGAGGTGAAAACGGTAGTAAATCAGCAAAATGACGTCTTGAAAATAAGCAATTAAAGATGACTCAAACATGAATCACTCCAAATACAACTTTGGGTGAGTAAATGTTGAGGGGAAACAACTATAACATGGTTAAAATCTTTGATAAGTCCATTGTGCAAAAAAGGTCCACTTTAAATGTGTGGGTCCATGATGTTTCATATGGGCTTGTATTTCTATTCCGACAAACTACTCCAACATGGAAAGACTGACAAATGGCTGAAATGAGATGAATAGTTTATTGAACGGTGGAGCTCAGAGGCGGCAGGTGGAGGTGTCACTGATGAAAGGAGAGATTTGTGAGGTTATTTATGTATTTTAGTACTTTTGTAACTGAGAAAACAGGAAAATTTTTGTCAAATGTTAACAAAATAATAATCTGTTCAAATGTTTCCTCATCACAAACAGACCTGGAGTTGTGTTTTGTTTCAATCACACATGTTTAACACACAAACCCTGCATATTTAGTCTGATTTCTTCTCTCAAACTGAAAATATTCTGTTCCACCTTGTGATGTCATCATGTGGTGATACAGGAAGTGCTCCGCTGTGTTTTTAAACTCCACACATCTTCACTAGAATCATTTGGATATTTTAAACTCACACATCTTGGAGAATCATGTCTCATTTCAAACTTGAAATTTCTACTGAAAAAGGTAAAAGGAGCTGTTAATTTGAAAACTACCACTTCATGACATCACAAGGTGGAACAGAGCATTTTGAGCTTTGGAGAGAGACAGACTAATATTACAGGGTTACTAATATTAAAGGGTAACTCCAGGTATGTTTTTGAGGTGGTAACATAACACGGCTTACAGGTTATTATTATTATTATTATTATTATTATTATTTAATTTTATTTTTTTTTTATTATTATTCATTTTATTATCTTTTTTTATTATTATATATTATTATTATCTTTTTTTTATTTTATTACATTTTTTAATTTACATAATTTACTAATAAAAAGAGGCTTCTGGGCTTCCTAAATTGCCAATACTTCTTTGCTGTGGCCATACATCACCTTTAAAATGCAATTTCAGTTCTGAACAAGACGTAATGAGCCTATTCCATTTCATTAAAGTCATATTCATCTGCCACACACGGGAAACTATTGTTGTTTTGATGTAAACAAATTAAATATTAATCAACAGCCTTGTCGGAAGGTGAGGGAACGACCGTAACGCACACACACACACGCACACACAATCAGAATCTGTGTGTTCTCCAGTGACAACACATCTTCTCAAATAGATTTCTCGTAATGGCTGCTGCCTCTGTATATCCCCGGTGCTTGTGTTTTGTCCTGGCTGCTGTAGGTTTAAGTGCCCGCTCCCCAGAACAAGACAAGCGGCGCTCTGTAATGAAATGTTTAATATTTGATGGCGTTGGATTTCACAGCTAATAAAAGCAGCGTGTGTGCTCGCATTAGCGCCGCGTCCGGGCCAGAGAACAGCGCCGTCAAGCCCGCTCCATGTAAATCAAAATGTGCCCAGTGAAAGCTAATGGGGCAGCCCCCGCCTCTGTGTGTACGGGAAGTGGCACTACATGGAGTTTTAGGACAATCACAGGTTATGAATTTTTAACTCTACTGCGTTGTGCTTCGTTTGGCGCCGTTTGGTTCTAAGTGACCTGAGTAATGTTTTTTGGAGTCTGCAGGGAGTGGTTTAAAACATGAGATCGTACTCAGACCGTGGACTGTATCTATAAATGTGGATGTTGCTAACCTGCTAACCGCAACGTTCCAAACAGGAAGTGAGCCGGGGCACGCCAGAAACTGTGGCTCTTCTCTCTGTAACTGCTGCTGTCAGACTCGTCATTATAGTCTTAAAATGTTCGTATTAACCCGCTCTACATCTACGTGAATCAAGATATGAACATGAATAACAGACAAATCAGGCGAATTCTTTCCTCGAGGTCGCTCCTTCTAGCGTTAGCAACAGGTTTGATTGACAGCGTTGCTAAGCGCCCGCTCCCTGATAAACCAGCGGTGCAGACGCGGGTGGGAAGGGGTGTTACCTTCAACAGCCTGGCTCCGGATTGGCTCTTTGGTTGCTATGATACTCGTGTTCGTAATTCCAAATATGAAACTCGGGTCCAAATCGGCCGCTATAACTGTATAATTTGACTGGTCCTGAACGCTACTGGTGACGTACAGTATCTATCTCCATGGAGACAAGCAGGTGACAAGGTGTTGTACCAATAAAAACACCTCAAACTGAAAAAGTACTGAATCTTGAAGCAAAGCAATAACCTCTCCATTAGAGATTGCTCGATATGGGTTTTTTCATGGCTGCTGCCGATACCGATTGTTTCGAATCCAGAGAAACTGACGGCCGATAAGCTCTGCTGATTGGGGCTGAAATGTGAGGCTGGATTTTGATTATTTTCCCCAAAATCTGTCATTTAAATGTACTACAAACTCATCCATAGCTCTGTTTTACCACAAGCCCATAGAAGCAGTTGCAGGGCAGTGATCTTTTCGTACTAAAGTTTATCTCTTCGCTCCATGCATTGAAGCTGGTGATGGACCCCTCATCAGAAAAGTTACTTAATGGAGCTTTTTGGATTACTCTATGGATATTTGTGTATTTATGATGCTGTTTGTGTTTGTCATTATGTATTTTAATGATTCTTTCTCTTTTCTCTTCCATGTGTCTCCTCCCTGGCCGCTGTCCACATCAGGTAAGACTCTCTCTCTAATGATTCATCCTCTCATCTCCCTCCTTCCCTCCTTCCCTCCCGTGTCATGTGTCTTTAAACTCTCTGAGGGACGCTACCTCCTCACTGCGGATCCTCAAACGCGCTCCCCGCCTCGTGCAGCAAACATCGCCGGAGCCATTGATTGCGATGAGCTGAGACGGCTGACGATCTTGGCTTCGGGAGTTTGTTTTGCACTTTTGTTATTTCGGGATGAATTTGGTTGATTTTGGAGTAGGTTTCTTGGCTGTGTTAGAATCTCATGTTTGTGTTTGATTATTCGAGCGATCAGACTCTACAGTGGGCTGAAATTATCCGCCAATCAGTGAGTGCAATGCTTTGGTGAATCAGTTCTTGGTAACGTTTTGGCTCGATTTGCGGGATTTCTGAAGTAGAAATGGTGTCGGCTTGTTTGTTTCCTTATTTGCATGTGATGAACACTGCGCTATGCCCCGCTTTAAGTTAATAAAAGCGGACATGTTTTAGTTTAGTCTCCATCAGGCATTAGAAGGACTACTGCTCACTACTACTACTACTGCTACTATATATATTTATATCTCTGAGTAAAAATGACGTATCCTAAAGCTGTTCTATATAACTTTTTCTGGCACTGTCTGCTTTTTTCAATTTAGATACTCAAATGTTCCACAGTATAGCATTACAGTAGCCTTTATAGACACGTGCAGATGGTGAAACTGGGCAAAGTTACATGTCATATCTGTGGAGAGGGGAGTTCGCTAACAGTAAAAGGTAGAATAAATGTGTGTATACCAGTCCAGGCTGTGTGGCTGGAGGCGAGGTGGGTTAAGTGTCTTGCCCAAGGACACAACAACAGTATTCATGTATGTCGTTACGATCTGGGTGGATCAAACATATTAAAGAGGACACAGGAGTCAAACGTGTTGCGAAAAGAAATTGTTTATTTTAAGTTCGTTTGAATTTACTTTCCATCCATCCATTTTCTTCCTCTTATCGCGGGGGTAGCAGTCTAAGCAGAGACTTCCCTCACCCCAGACACATCCTCCAACTCTTCCGTTGGGACCCCAAGGCGTTCCCAGGCCAGAGACATAATTTACTTTAAAATGCCCCAGAAAGTTGGAGCTGATGAGTCAAACAGAACAAAAGGATGCAGCGCCAGGCCCGTAGAAGCCGGTGCCGATATCACTAACCTGAAAACTAAAAACATCCCAAACAAAGGTGAAAACAGGACAGCTGTTCCCACCAGGTCGAAGTGCGTAACATGTGGGAGCTGGAATCGCACCGCCAACCTGTGGGCCAGTGTATCTGCTCGCTCAACAACTGAAGTTTCTGTCAAGAGCGGGATTCGAACCACCGACCTTCAGATCTCAGGATGACCAGACGATAAGCGACTATATATCAACTGAGCTACTGCCTGTGTCCAAATATCGTTTCCATGGAGACAGATGACAAACCCTGAATGTTCCATAGCGTGCCTTTAACCATTCATAATATTTTACATTTTTGAAAACGTATTTCGATGAAAAAATCTACCTCTAGTCTTTAACTCACCACATATCTGCTTCTGCTATGTCCCAAATAAATCCTTCAAATCTATTTAAAATAATTAGTCGACTGATACAGTTTCGGCTGATTAAACCCGTCATACGCGACAGGATCGTTTGCCAAATCAAGTACAGGGCGTAAGTCCAGATTTTGAACAGTAAAGTTTCACATATGCATTATTTTCTTTCCTTAAAAAAGATTGCACGGTTGGCACAAACACTACGCCTTTGTTTATAATGAAAAGAAATAAAGTACAGCGAGTGCATTAGAGCAGCTCTCCTGATGGCATCACTTACAGAATACAACAGGGACAGTTTAATTTGAGGATCACACTAAAGCTCGTATTCCCTGTTATATAAGAACAGAGGCAGCGCTCCAATTATGTTCACATTACAGAGCTGCAGTCTCACAGATAGTATTTAGGGGGGTGGAAAGGTTAGCGCCGATCCCCCGAGTGTTAGCGCTCGGTATAAGCGTTACTTAGAGAATTGAAGCCGTGACAATGTTTTAGTTATCGCTTCCAATCGAGTGCGTTCCCCTGGCAGAACCGCGATCGTTGTGAAATCAGCGGAGATTGTATTATCAAAAATGGCTCTGATTTTAGAACGAGACGCAGTCAAGACGCCGTTCGGATTCACACTGATGATGTCTTTGCAAATTAAAACTCAAAATAGGACTCTGCAAACAAAATGAGATTTATTTCAAACTTTGAGCTATTACTTTTGCTTCTAAGGCAGTGATGGTGTGTTTTTTTTTTGCATAAGTGAGACCAACGTAATTATCTTTGGTTGAGCGATTTTGCGAAAAAAAAAAAAAGTCTGTAATTGAAATTTTTCTGACAAATGCTCGTTGGGCGTAAACTGCAGGGTTAGCAGATTTGATATACCTGTTTTCAGAGATTTACTGCTTCAGGTTTGTGAATTGCAATTTTGATTCAGTTAATCTTGCGGCACTATTAAAAATCGAAAAGACTAATGTTTAAAGATCCATTAAAGGTCTGTTAAAGCTCACAATTTTCCATAACAGAACTTTTCAGGCCTGAAGTGGTCACTCATAATAAAAAACAACGCCTCTGTCTTTTATATAACTCTTTTCCAGACTTCAGAGCTATTTCTGAAGCCACGGCTGCCCCGGGACAGACTGACGGACGTGTGGCTTCCATTCTGCGCCTCCTTTTCCTCCATGAAGCGCAATCAATCACAATAATGTATACTATATGGTTGTCATAAAATCTACGCCAAGATACTGATTGTGGCGAAAACTGGTTTGGACAGGGATCAATCGATGAAAAATGCCACAAACGGGAGAATATTTGACCTTTTCTGAATTGTTTTAAAATTATCATTGTAAAAGTTTATAAAGTAGAACTAGTATAAGACCATGTGGTGATATTTTGTTGAAAAATACCTTCTCAAATACTTTCTCAGAACCAGTTTAAGCCTGATATACACTTTTGGTTCTGTCCTGGGTTGGTCTTAGTTTAGTCCCAGTTTAGTCCCAATGACGTGACACGTACTTGGACACGAGACTGGACACAACAGCGTTCGGGTAATCTCGCCAAACTCCACTGCGCCAATGCGGCTCTATTTATAATTTTACTTCTGAGTGAAAGTTTTCTTATCTTCCAAACACTTCTTCAGCTCCCAAGATCAGAGTGACCCTCTCTCCCCCCGCCCTCCTTTCAAACGGGCAGATCGTCAACTCCGGCGACATTAGCGGTTCGGACCGGCTCTGTGTCAGCTGATGGACGCCGCTGATGAATGAGATGTGTCATGTGTATAAGATCTGATTTATGGCGGCGATTTTTGGCGTTCGCTCGGCATCCAAACACACGACGCAGCTGCAGCCTCTTCTGTATCTGTATCTACACTTACAAAATATGACGTATCTGTTCTCCTTGGCTCTTAAGGTTAATATTTAATGCAGCCAACATTACTCCTGCATAGCACAGAGGAGGTGCAGAGGATTCCATATGCTACTTTAGAAACAGTGCAATAGCAGTGTGTTTAAAGGTCCCGTATTACACAAAATTGATTCTTGTCAACTTTAAGTCAGTTACCTCCTCAAAAACACACCTGGAGTTGTGTTTTGTTTCACTCACACATGTTTGAGTGACTTTTATTATTAATCCGTCTACATCTCCAAAGCTTAAAATGCTCTGTTCCACCTTGTGATGTCATGAAGTGGTAGTTTTAAAGTCAACAGCTCCTTTTACCTGTTGTTCAGTACAGATTGGGCAATTCCAGGACTGACATAATCCAAATGATTTTAGTGAAGGTGTATGGAGTTTAAAAACACAATGGAGCACTTCCTGTATTACCACATGATGATGTCACAAGGTGGAACAGAGTGTTTTGTGTCTGAGAGGAGAACTCAGCCTAAATATGCAGGGTTTGTGTGTTAAACATGTGTGAATGAAACAAAACACAACTCCAGGTCTGTTTGTGATGAGTAAAAAATAGAAACACAGATCATAGAATAATGTAATTTGGGCCGTTTAAGTGTAATATCCAGCTGTTTAGGATTTCTTAAGTAAAAGTTCTGAGTCTAAAATACTGAAATTGCCTTGTGTGGAGTGGTTGTTTTCACACACGTGCAGTCACCATAACAAGAGTGAGTTACTGCAGCAAAAGAGCCTGACAGACGCCCCTGGGCACCACGTTTGTCACTGCCACATCTCCACTCTGCATAAATTATACAAAATCATCTCAGTGTACAACCCACAAAAGCACTTCCTCAATTACACAGGCCCACAGAGACAGAGGAGGAGGAAGAAGAGAGGAGGGGGAGGAGGAGGGGAGGAGGGAGGAGGGGAGGAGGAGGAGGGGGAGGAGGGAGGAGGAGGAGGCAGGGAGGGAGGAGGAGGAGGAGGAGGAGGGAGGAGGAGGAGGAGGAGGAGGAGGAGGAGGAAGGGAGGAGGAGGAGGGAGGGAGGAGAGAGGCAGGAGGGAGGAGGAGAGGAGGAGGAGAGGAGAGAGGGGGGGGAGAGAGGCAGGAAAGAGAGAAGGAGGAGGGAGGAAGAGGACAAGGGAGGAAGAGGAGGAGGACGGAGGAAGAGGAGGAGGACGGAGGAAGAGGAGAAGGAGGAGGATGAAGGAGGAGGAAGAAGAGAGGACGAGGGAGGCGGGAGGGAGGAGGAGGCGGGGGGGAGAAGGAGGAGAGAGGAAGAGGAGGAGGGAGGAGAGAGGAGGGACGAGGAGGAGGGAGGAGGAAGAGGAGGGGGGAGAGAGGCAGGAGGAGGACGAGGGAGGAAGAGGACAAGGGAGAAGGAGGAGGAGGGAGGAAGAGGACGAGGGAGGAGGAAGGAGGAGAGAGGGGGGAGGATGAAGAGGAGGGAGGACGAGGAGAGGAGAAGAGAGACAGGACTCACTTTGGAATAGACAGAGAGGAGAGGAAGGAGTGTCTCACTTTGGAGCAGAAGTATTGTGAAGTCAGTGAAGGGCAGAATGAGCCTAATCGTGCTAATTGTCTGCTCCACTGACAGCACTTATTGATTGGTATTTTGTATGCTAATTTTAAATGTGAATAAACTCGTTATTCTCGTGTTTTTTATGAATATTAATGTGATTCAAATTACAAATCAACAAACAAAAACATGTAATAATGAAGTGCTTTTCAAATTTTCATATCAAGAACTATTAAAAGTTTTCTCGGATCCAGAACGCTCTTCAACGCTTTACGGAGATGTGAGTCTGGCACCGGGGAAGCTACTCGTGACTGACAGGTGAATTAGCCAATCAGGGACAAGCATGGTATCGGAAATAATAGAGGAAAACGAATATATCAGAGGGGCTGAAAAACAGGGCGGATTTCTGCAGAATCAATGAGGTGCTTCGTTTCAGGAGGAGGAGGGAGGAAGAGGGAAAAGGAGCGAAGAGGAGGAGGGAGGAGGAGGGAAAAGGAGCGAAGAGGAGGAGGGAGGAGGAGGAAAAGGGAGCGAAGAGGAGGAGGGAGGAGAGGGAAAAGGAGGGCGAAGAGAGGAGGGAGGAGAGGAGGAGGGAAAAGGAGCGAAGAGGAGGAGGGAGGAGGGAAAAGGAGGGAGAAGAGGAGGAGGAGAGGAGAGGAAGAGGGAAAAGGAGCAAAGAGGAGGGAGGGAGGAAGGAGGGTACCAGGAGGAAGGAGGGAGGAGGAGGAGAGAGGAGGGAAAGGAGCGAAGGAGGAGGAGGGAGGAGAGTGGAGAAGGAGGAGGACAAGGGAGGAAGAGGGAAAAGGAGTGAAGAGGAGGAGGGAAGAAGAGGAGGAGAAGGAGGAGGAAGAGGGAAAAGGAGTGAAGAGGAGGCAGGAGGAGGAGAATGGCGGAAGAGGAGGAGAGAGAAGCGGCTCACTTTGAAATAGATGGAGAAGGGAGGCAGGAGGAGAGAGGTGGGAAGAGGAGGAGAGAGGAGGGAGGAAGAGGGAAAAGGATCAAAGAGGAGGAGGGAGGAAGAGGAGGAGGAAGGGAGCAGTGGCTTACTTTGGAATAGACGGAGAGGAGTAGTGAGGAGGAAAGAGGAGAGAAGAGGAAGAGTGAAGCGACTCACATTGGAATAGATGGAGAAGGAAGGGAGGAGGAGAGAAGCGGCAGAATACACACTTGTTCAACACTTTATAAAGATGTGAGTCTGGCACTGGTGAAGCTGCTCGTGATTGACAGGTAGATTAGCCAATCAGGGACAGGCATGATATCGGAAATAATAGAGGAAAAATATATCAGAGAGGGCCGGAAAACATGGCTGATTTCTACAGAATCAATAAGCTCCTTTGTTTTACTTGTGCTCCACGGAAAAGAAAACACTGTGAGCCGCAAATACTCGTTTTGACATCCAAATTGAAGATAGACTGTATATATCGTATACACTATTTCATTTAAACAATAAATATTTCTTTTACCTGGGTAATGGGACGTCTGCTCCTGAACCTCTGCGTCTGTCGGGGCTGAAGTCACGCTCCTCATTAGGCAGGACTGTAAGCTGTCGTCTGTGAGGTGTGAGCGCTGTTCGCTTTTGGAGAATAGCAGCTCACATACTTGTTTTTAAAGTCTGCAAATAGGTGTCTGGAAATCTTAATGAATGACTCTTTCATATATTCTCCGTCTGTGGCAGATGCCTGACTCTTTCCTGAGCAGACACAAAAGTCGCATATGTCGTTGAATTCGCAGACTTCATTCACTTCTCGAATAGATTTTTCCTCAGATCAGCCTTCCGCATCAGTTCTGAAACAGCTTTTTTTTCTCTCTTCTTCCTCCTCTCTCCATACTTGGACTACCTGGGGTTGAAAGTCTCGATAAATGCACGTCGCGTTGGCAGGTAGACCGGCTTCAGCGAGCGTGACGCTTATTTTGAGCAACAAAAAATCATACAATATTATTTTAGTTTAATATTCCAAGATCACAATAATCTCCCAATTTAGAACTAAAAAAAACAAAAAAATTACACTTCAATTAAATACTTATAATTTATTTTCAGTATTTTTTATTTTTCAGTATAAGGAAGAAAGAGCCGGATGTGGGTTGTCGATCCCTGGACTGAACCGAGACTTTAAGACCTTAAGAAGAAGCCAGTTTCACACGCCGTACTTCACCTGTGTGTCAGTTTTATTGTGCATTATAAATAGATTTGCAGTTTCAGTACTTTGTCTTTTATATAGTCAATGAATAATATTACGAGTACACTTGGTCCCAAATCTCATAAAACACATTTGGTCTAAATAAAAAACCAAAATAGCCGTCCGAGGATCGACACACCTCCCATATTTTAAGATTTTAAATAAGAAATAAAAAAAAAAAAACTATATATGCACTTTGTGACTTGTCTCCATGGTGATGTTATTGCGTTGCAGGAATTAAATTAAAGTGTTTTTAATAATCTTTTAAAAAAAAAAAAAAAAAAATCTTATTGTGAGTGGAGTCGCCATCTCCATAAATAAAAAAGTAATAGATAAGTGTAATGTCGTATTGTTTAACATTCAGCCTTAACATCTCCATGGAGACCAGGAAGTGGCAGGCATTCCAGCAGAAAAGTTCCATAGTACACCTTTAAGAACCCTTATTGAATCTCATTAATCTCATAATTCGGCGAAATGCTTCATCGGTATAAACTTTCCCCCATAAATGTTCCACAGTAATTTAAAAAAAAAACACCCAAAAAACCAACTGAACTTAGGTTTTAAAGATGTTTCACCCAAGATGCTTCCCTCATTTCTGGATGAAGAAACTCTGATTTTCTCTGGTATTTTAGGAGGAAACGAGTAAACGAAATCAGTGATGTTCGTTTTAAAACTTTCACTTTCAAATCTATTTCTGATTACTGTGTTTAAAACCTCGAAACCCCGCCCGCCTCAACCGTTTTAAAATGGGAGAGCTAATTGGCCTAGCTAGGTACCGTAATTACTCGCTAGCATCCCTCAAAACATCTACATACTCTTTAAACCATGTTCAAATTCTTCTTTCACTTTCTGTTTGTACATTTCCACGGCGACAAAATCTAAACCAATGATCTCGCATGTTTTCAGCTTGAAATACCTGAAATACTCGGAAGTCTCGTGGTCGTTGAAGTTGGCGGAGCGACCGTGACATTCTGCACTGAAATCACGTTGTTTATGGCGTCTGTCGTGTTTGGCGTTCTTCGTTTCCACTGCTCGACTCTTGTTTGCGTTGTTGCATTCCTCCTGCTGTTTCATTTATAAAGTCTTGTCCAAATAAGCTGGAGGATCAGAGGTGGAGCAGAGCGGTAAATCAGCCTATAGTCGCCGAACGTTGGCTTTACATGTGCTGCTGGTCGTTAGGGATATCGCAGTGTTTACAGAACGACCTCGCCGCTGACACACGCTCCGGGGGGAAGTATCTCAGGATTCTGGTTCTGTTTGGAGATGGAGGCGGATAAGTGATGGTAATTATGTTGGAGAAAGGTCAGTAGAAATGTGTTGGAAGCAGGGACGGTGCAAACGATCAAATGTAGATTTAACGTCAACTTTGTCCTCGTTTCAAAATGACAAAACGGCAGGTTAAGGTTTGACATAAGCGTACGCATTCTTGAGATATTCTTGAGAGAAAAATGTAAATGCCGATTGTCAATAGATTGTTGTCATCAAACCACAACAAGAACAAGACAGAAATGGAACTTTTATGAGTTATTTGCTTATCTCCATGGCGATGTTGTAGTTTTGGCTTGAGAGTTTCACAGTACAGTGTTCCCTCGTTTATCACAGGGGGTTATGTTCCAAAAATAACTCGCGATAAACGAAATCCGCAAAGTAGAAAACTTGTCGTTGTTATGCTAACCGGTGCTAATGCTAAGAGGCGCTAGCCGTAGCTAATGTGATGTCACCTTACACAGGGAAAACTAAATATCCAAAGGCACTCGCAGACCGCAACCAGAGTGTCCACAACACGCTTTCGGGCCGTTTGTCTTCAAATGCAAAGCGGCCCCGGTGTTTCCCGGTGAGTCGCATTGCTAGCATCAACATTTTGGTAAATTTGGCTGAATGTGTTCTGTCTTGTACAGGAGACACGGTGTGTCCTTTAGCCAATCAGGATGCAGAACACGCGCCTTCATATACTGTAAAAAACAGCATGCACAATTGCACACAAAAAAATCCACGAAATAGCGAGACCACAAAAAGTGAACCGCGATATAGCGAGAAAACACTGTACAGCTTTAAAAATGTATCTATTTTTATTTTTTTTTATTGCACACACACATACACAACAAACACACAAATCAACAACAACTTTGGAGTCTACCCATGCGTGAACTTGCCTTTCCACAGATCTGATCTGTCACTTGGCCGGTCGGCATCACCTGCCTGTCACAATGGAGACAGACAAGTTTAATGTTATACTGCGGAACATTCCCGCAAAGCTATTCTTGTGTTTCAAACATAAGGATTTCTTGGTGAGTTGAAGGACGTGGCAGTGGTCTTCTGTTGGTGTGTCCTCACGACAACCATTTTGCCTGAATGAATAACATCTCTGTGGAAACAAGCAGCTGACTCTCCTTCGGTAAAGTTCCAGAGTGCACCTTTAAAAAATGTCTGTAGCTTGTGTAAATGCTAACTTGAGAAATGAACTGACTTTGTTCTACCACTTTAAAACTTTAAATCAGATCTTTTCAGAGCTTTTCACCATGTTCTATGTCTTTCTTCTCATTGAGCCTCTGAAGTTGTATTTGGAGTGATTCATGTTTGAGTAATGTTCAATCTCTTATTTTCAAGACGCCATTTTGTCGATCTACTCTCATTTTCACCACTGGTACACGCCCACTGTGACACACCCACTGTGATGTACACGCCCACTGTGAGGTACACGCCCACTGTGACGTATTCCAATTTTATTTTCTTAATCGGTGATAGTCATAGGATTCTGTGGCGTTGCGTAGTCATTTTATTACCATTTTTTTTTTTAAATCCGCTGCTCGCTAGTGTGATGTGCAGCTATCCATAGGGGGCGCCGACAGCATGCGGCGCTTTGTTCCCATTGGACACCGCAGTTTTCTAACGCAGACGTCAGCGGGCTTGCTTCTTTTATTAAGTCGTTTAAGATGAATATTGCGATTTAAAATGTGTAAAATCATCCACAGGTGTCAGAGATGAGACACAAGCTCAGTAGGGCTGATTTAAACGAAAACATACTTCTAAAAAAACACTAAAAGACGTAACCAGTTGAAAGTGGTACGGTCCATTTTTGGAACAGGCTAAAGTAGGTGTTGTTGTAGAGCTGACAGGAGCAGAACTGACAGGAGATGAGCTGAGCAGGAGATGAGCTGTGGAAGCCAGAGCACTGAGAGCATCACTCCATTAATCTCACATTTGTTTGGGATGAAACAGATCTGAAGAGAACATGCCGTTGGACTCACCTAATGATGGATCCCAGCACAAAATAAAAATCTTTTCTTTAGCGTATTGTCTCTGGTTACTGTTGTGGAAACTTCAGGCAATAAGATGCTGCTAACCCCATGGACACAAAAGTTTTATATAGTCAGTGAGTAATATTACGAGTACACTTGGTCCCAAATCTCATAAAAACATATTTGGTTCAAAATAAAACCAAAATAGCCGTCCGAGGCTCAACACAACTCTCATATTTTAAAGGTCCTATATTATGCAAAATGGGTAATAAAAGCGCTTTAAGCCGTGTTATAATGTTACTCAAAAACAGACCTGGAGTTGTGTTTTGTTTCATTCACACATGTTTGAGTAACACTTTATTATTAGTTTGTCTATATCTCCAAAGCTCAAAATGCTCTGTTTCACCTTGTGATGTCATGAAGTGGTAGTTTTCAAGCTAACAACTCCTTTTACCTTTTGTTCAGTAGAGATTGATAACTCCGGGGCTGAAATCAACCAAATGATTCTAGGGAAGGCGTATGAAGTTTAAAAACACAGTGGAGCACTTCCTGTATTACCACTTGATGACATCACAAGGTGGAACAGAGTGTTTTCAGTTTGAGAGAAGAACTTAGTGTTTGTGTGTTAAACATGTGTGAGTGAAACGAAACACAACTCCAACTGTGATGAGGAAACAACATTAGAACACACTTAGTAACTTGTCTCCATGGAGATGTTATTGCTTTGCGTGGAATGTTCCAGTGTATGCCATTAAACTTTCTTTCATTTTTTCAAGTGTTTTTATTGCTCCAAAAAACATGCAGCGGGGGTCGCGTCGTCACACAGATCTGACCTGTAACGTGGCCTGGTGAGGTCAGCCGTCTCCATAGTAACAGACACGTTTAATGCCATACTGTGCAACACTCAGACAGCGCATTCGCATCTCCATGGAGACCAGCAGGTGGCATATCCTCCCTGAGTAAAGTTCCACGGTGCACCTTTAACAGTCCTTATTGTATGTCATTAATTATTCCTCTTCCTTTTGCCGTCCTCACCTCTGCTCCGCTCGCACTACATCTGAACTCAGGTGTGCGGCGTCGCCATGGCAGCGAGGTGATGGCTGCGTCTGTGCTTCCCCCTCGAGACCAAAGTTCCACGCGCATTTACTCCGACAAAGACTGCATTAGACTGTGAATAGACTTTACCTCTCTAATTAGTCTGTAATTATAGAATTTAAATGTGCTTTATTAAACGATGTACCCGGCTCGCATCAGCACCTACCCAATTCATTTGCTGCTGTTTCGCCAGTGAGCAAAAATGAGACCGCAGTCGATAGGAAAAGGGAAAACTCGGTGTAATGCAAGCTACTGTTTAGAGTGAGGAGAGTGGGACGTTCGTTAAGCAAAGATGTGGAAATTGGCTGGTTAAGTTTGATAATTATCGCCGTACAGAAGGAGCTGGTTTGTTGTCTGTGTAGAAGCAGAATCGTGGTGGTGTTTCTGAAGCTGTCGACTTCATTGATTTGTGGATAAGGCTGATCTGCTGAGGAAGATCAGACCATGCAAATCTGCTCTATCTCCATTTGTCTGTTTTCCTTATATGGGCTTCCACCTCAGAGCGTGTGCGCACGGCCTTAACCCTATAGCGTCGGATGCTACGTCCCGCCGATAGACTCGCATTTGCTGACTTTCCATTACCGTAAGTCTGCAACCAATTGTGCTATCATATAAATCCAAACGGCATCGCAGAGCAGAAGCATGTGTAATTACGGTAATATACTTACGTTGTCCCTCGAAAATAACCAATCAGAGCGCAGGTGCCAGTCAGTTATTTGATGCATCAAAGGAAAAATAAGGAGGAATATGTAAAATGACGGAATTTGTGTGAAAAAGGCAAAAGTACATGCTGATACTTCCTTTAACGTGAAAAAAAAGTCTAGGCGAGGTATAATGGTCTATAATGTGCTCAGTCCTTAAAGGGTTAAAGTGCACACTGCGTTAAAGTGCACACTGCGTTAAAGTGCACACTGCGTTAAAGTGCGGCGTTATGTAGACGTTTCAGTGAAGCTGGATGAATAGGCTGGAAAAAGAAGCATTTTAAATCGATTAGTGTTACAATATCATAAATGCAAAATGGGGTCTATATTCTAATAAATGGCCATGTATGATCCAGCCGTACAGTTTCTTCAGCTTATCCAGGGCCAAGCAGCGGTCTATGCAGAGACTCCCGGACTTCCCCCACCCCAGACACCGACCTGTGGATCAGTCCATCTGACCACTCTAAAAATTATGTTTATGTTCAACCTGGCAACCTTCAAAACTCTGGACAAACACTGACAAACTGAGCTTATGTCGCCCTTTGTAATCTGTTACAAGAAACCGAATCTAGGTTTAATAACTCTTAATAAAACTCTTAAAAACTCTTAATAAAACTTAATAAAAATAATGTATTTTTATAATTACACGGCCTAATTACCAGCACAACATTACAATCCCAAATGTGTCTGAACATCACTGAGACACAGCGAGAAATGAATGAAAGAGAGATTTTAGTCTTAAAACATGATTGAATCCATGTTGTCTGTAAGTCCAGTTCCAGTGTTGTGTTTGCAGTGTTGGCTTTCCTCCTCTCCTCCTCCCCTTTCTCCTACTCTCTTCTTCTCCTCTCTTGTTCCGGCCCTTTTGTCTCATGTGCTGTGCTTTTGGTTTCTCCTCCTCTCCCTCTCTTCTCCTCTCCTCCTCCTCTACACCTTTTCTCCTCCCCCTCTTCTCCTCTCCTCCTCTCCTCTCTCCTCCTCTCCTCTCTTCTTTTGTCTCATGCGCTGTGCTTGTGGTTTTTCCTCCTCTCCCTCGCTCTCTGACTCCTCCTCTCCTTCTCTCCTCCTCTCCTCCTCTCCCTCTCTTGTTCCGGCCCTTTTGTCTCACGTGCTGTGCTAGTGGTTTCTCCTCCTCTCTCCCTCTCTCTCCGACTCCTCCTCTCCCTCTCTCCTCCTCTCCCCTCTTCTCTTTTCTTCTCTTCTCTTCCCTCTCCTCCTCTCCCTCTCTGCTCCCCTCTCCTCCTCCTCTCCTCCTCTCCTCTTTTGTTCTGGCCCTTTTGTCTCATGTGCTGTGCTTGTGGTTTCTCCTCCTCTCACTCGCTCCTCTTCTCCCTCTCTCCTCCTCTCCTCCTCTCCTCTCTTGTTCCGGCCGTTTTGTCTCATGTGCTGTGCTTGTGGTTTCTCCTCCTCTCTCTCTCTCTCTGACTCCTCCTCTCCCTCTCTCCTCCTCTCCCCCTCTCCTCCCCTCCCTCTCTCCTCCTCTCCCTCTCTCCTCCTCTCTCCTCCTCTCCTCTCTTGTTCCGGCCCTTTTGTCTCATGTGCTGTGCTTGTGGTTTTCTCCTCCTCTCCCTCTCTCTCTGACTCCTCCTCTCCCTCTCTCTCCTCCTCTCCCTTTCTTCTCATCTCCCTCTCTCCTCCCTCTCTCCTCTCTCTCCTCCTCTCCTCTCTTGTTCCGGCCTTTTTGTCTCATGTGCTGTGCTTGTGGTTTTCTCCTCCTCTCTCTCTGACTCCTCCTCTCCCCCTCTCTCCTCTCCTCTCTCTCTCTCATCTCTCTCTCCTCTCTCTCCTCTCCTCATCTCCCTCTCTCCTCCTCTCCCTCTCTCCTCCTCTCCTCCTCTCCTCTCTTGTTCGGCCCTTTTGTCTCATGTGCTGTGCTTGTGGATTCTCCTCCTCTCCCCTCTCTCTCTGACTCCTCCTCTCCTCTCTCCTCCTCCTCTCCCCCTCTCCTCATCTCCCTCTCTCCTCCTCTCCCTCTCTCCTCCTCTCCCTCTCTCCTCCTCTCCTCCTCTCCTCTCTTGTTCCGGCCCTTTTGTCTCATGTGCTGTGCTTGTGTTGGTTCTCCTCCTCTCTCTCCTCTGACTCCTCTGACTCCTCTCTCCCTCTCTCCTCCTCTCCCCCTCTCCTCCCCTCCCTCTCTCCTCCTCTCCTCTCTCCTCCTCTCCTTCTCTCCTCCTCTCCTCCTCTCCTCTCTTGTTCCGGCCCTTTTGTCTCATGTGCTGTGCTTGTGGTTTTCTGCACTTTGACATTCAAACAGTATCCATAAAATATGCCTCCGCATCACTTGCTTTGCCATTACCCAGGAATGCTGCTTTGGATTTGAACATGTCAGCAGAAAGAGGTTCAAAACATCAATAGCCATAAATCCCTAATATTTGAATATAGATCCCTCTACAAAGAACTGACCAGAGTAATAAGAACGGCAGGACCAAACTGTGGGCCCAAGCACAAATCCCTGTTATGTGTTTCTAAACAGGCTGCGTATGACTTATAGGTTTATTTTATGGATAAACAGCTTCCTAAGCAAGATCCCATCCCCAGAAAACCACTGTAAAATCCACTGTTAAAATATATTCAGTGACTGTCACATTCATTTCTTGTCAATCGAGGAGCAAACTCCCCATGAAATGCAATGCAAACTGGGTTATGAGCGATGGCCACAGGGGGCGGGGTTATCACACTGAAAATGGTGAGATGTGATGGTTCAGGTGTGTGTGTGTGTCACCTGCTTCATGAGGATGGGCCTTATGCCGTGTGTTTGACCCAACTCATACTTCACCTGAGTCTGTTTTCACACTCTGACCACTAGACTCATCCTTATATCCATAAAGTGCGGCTATTACACCTCTATGGGGCATTAAAGAGGGGCTATTACACCTCTATTGGGTATTAAAGAGGGGATATTACACCTCTTTTACTACTATGGGATATTAAAGGGGGGTGTTACACTTCTATGGGATATTAAAGAAGGGGTATTACACCTCTATGGGGTATTAAAGAGGGGGGGTATATTACTACAATGGGATATTAAAGGGGGGTGTTACACTTCTATGGGGTATTAAAGAGAGGGTATTTTACTTCTATGGGATATAAAAGGAGGGTATTACACCTCTGTGGGGTATTAAAGAGGGGCTAATACACCTCTATGGGGTATTTTACTTTTATGGGATATTAAAGAAGGGGTATTACACGTCTATGGGGTATTAAAGAGGAGGTATTTTACTTCTATCAGGTATTAAAGAGGGGATATATTACTTCTATGGGATATTAAAGGGGGGTATTACACCTGTGTGGGGTATTAAAGAGGGGGCATTTTGCTTCTATGGGACATTAAAGCGGGGTATTACACCTCTATGGGGTAAAGAGGAGTATTACACCTCTATGGCTTGTCAAAGAGGGGGTATTGTACTTATATTAAGTATTAAAGAGGGGTATTACACTTCTATGGGGTACTAAAGAGGGGGTAATTGACTTCTATGGGGTATTAAAAGGGAGTATTACACTTACACTGATTCCACACATCGTTTCATCTGTCAGGAGCTCTTCTGATTTCTACACAACATACGAATGAAAACAAATGTAAATCTGTCGTGACACCCGAGCTCCGCCGACCCCAGTCCCGAAAATCTGAAATCTCAAAGCGAACGTGGAGCTTTTTTGGCTCCTGTTTGGTTTCCCACTTGGCCTTTTGTGTTTATGGCTACTTCACAGGCTCGGCGGGGGGACATTTTGTTTGTGTGAGTGGCTTGGTTGCTCACAGTGGGCATCTGAAGGAGCACAAAGCCGGTGACAGAATGAGAGCACCACCGAGCACGAGCACAACCGCACCCCAATACATTCACAAGGGAGTGATCAACAAAACCACAACCGCATTTACAAACACAACCCTTTTACTCTGTCTTAAAAGTCAGATTCTTCACAAAATCTCTGGTGTTTTTGGCACAGAAAAGAACGCAGATTTAGAAGTGGGTTGCAGATTGGTTACGTTTATGAATTCAGGAGTGAAGTGGAGCAATGGTGATTTTCTTGTCACTTCTTCTTTGATAAGAGTTGGCAGAAATGGTCTTTTGCAGCCACTTTAACTGCTCATCTTTAGTTTTGAAATGTCACTTGAGCGTTTAAAACTACAAAGATTTAAACTTAAAATATATTTTTGGCTGGTTTTATCCGCAAGCTTCAAAGCTGAAATGGATTAAGGTGTTGGCAGAATGAGCCCAGAAATGGTTAGAATGAGTCTGGTGAAGGTTAATGGACTTATTTTATGCAACATCAACTTTCATGAGCTTTTACCGGAGGTTCAATGGTTTTCCCTTGTCATAATCTCACTCAGAGTTGTTAAAAAACTATAGAATTGATTAGTTTGGTGTTACTAAAAGATCTACAGGAGTCCGAGGCAGTCTGTAGAGTCAAAGTGTTCAGGTTTGTGTGGACCGTGCTGCTGCTCATGGTTTTGGTAGCAACTGGCAAGTCCTGCAGTGAGGAGGAAACTTGGGCTGATTGTGGACACTGCATTAAAACTGGACAAGCACATTAGCTCTTCATAAAGTCCAGTCCTTACTAAATAAATCTATGTCTTCCACAAGCCGAAAAAAAAAAAAAAAAGTGGGGTCCTGTCTTCACTCAATGGGTCCTGTCTGCGCTCTATAGGTCCTGTCTGCACTCTATTTGTCCTGTCAGCACTCTATGGGTCCAGTCTGCACTCTATGGGTCCAGTCTGCGCTCTATGGGACCTGTCAGCACTCTATGGGTCCAGTCTGCACTCTATGGGTCCTGTCAGCACTCTATGGGTCCTGTCAGCACTCTATGGGTCCAGTCTGCACTCTATGGGTCCAGTCTGCGCTCTATGGGTCCTGTCAGCACTCTATGGGTCCAGTCTGCACTCTATGGGTCCAGTCTGCGCTCTGTCTGCGCTCTATGGGTCCTGTCTGCACTCTATGGGTCCTGTCTGCACTCTATGGGTCCTGTCTGCACTCTATAGGTCCTGTCTGCACTCTATGCGTCCTGTCAGCACTCTATGGGTCCTGTCTTCACTCTATGGGTCCTGTCTGCACTCTATTCGTCCTGTCAGCACTCTATGGGTCCAATCTGCACTTTATGGGTCCAGTCTGCACTCTATGGGTCCTGTCTGCACTGTATGGGTCCTGTCTTTACTCTCTGGGTCCTCTTTATCTGAATGAGTTACAGCAGCCCTGTACTCCACCCAGAGCCCTGATGTCAGCTGAATCCAAAACCAGGCTCAAGACCTTTTCTGTGGTCATGCCCAGACTATGGAACTGCGCCCTCTGCCTGTCAGATCCTCTCAGTCTTTGACACTAAGAGTTTAAGACTACACTGAAAACCCACCTCTTTTCCCTGGCATTTAACACTAGACAGGATATATAGTTCTTTTCATATATATCGTGTTATCTGTATATTTGTTTTGTGTTGACTTTTATGTGAAGCACCTTGGTCAGCTCAAGTTGTTTTAAATGTGCTATAAAAATAAACTTAAATTTAACCAAAGCCAGCCACAGATGTTTTTAAATCCCTTTTTGGCTTCATCCCTGCAGAGCGTCTCCTTTCAGACTTCACTTAACCCACTGGTGCAGTATTTATTTATTTATTTTTTCAGTTTGATCACTGTTAGTCAGAATTTTGTTAATGATTATTCATACATATTTGAGTAATTCTCTCGCAGATGAGGCTTGAATGCGCAAAATAGCCTTGTTTTCACCTACCCCCTATCCCCACCCACCCACTGCTTTCTATTTACTGCCAGTTGTTAAAATAATTTAGACTTCAGGTAGAGATAAAAAATGTCACCACCATTTTCAAAAATAAAATTGTGTAAGTAATAATCTTTGGAAATCATGTTTAATGGTCTTTTATGCTCTAGATTAGCCTTGGAATTTATATGAACAAAATGAAAAGTGATGATTAACCTTATAGTTTGTGTAACAGTAACAGACAAAAGACAGAATATGGCTTCTAAAACATTCAGTTCAATTCAAGGTTATTTTTATAGCACATTTAAAACAACTTGAGCTGACCAAAGTACTTCACATAAAATATATCTGGTGTAGCTAGTATTAAATGCCAGGGAGAAGTCTGCGTTAAAGACTGAAGGGAAAACATGGAGAAGCTTTCCGCTGATCCCGTCCTTATGATGTCACGAGGTGGAACCGAGCATTTTGAGGAAGACTAAATATGCAACTCAAATAAAACACAACTCAGCATATTTTTTTCGATGAGGACTCAACATGACGCCATTCTTAAGCTTTAGAAAAGTTGATTTTAACATAAAAACTTGATGTGAACTCAACAATTATTTATAGGCCTTTTCATGTTTGTTAAAGTTAGTCCGCTGCTGCTCTTCGTCGTGCAGCTCATCCAATCATAGGCCTCAAAAAATACCACTGGAGTCTTATGATGCCCTTTAGCACAATGTAGCTGCTTGTGTTTACCCCTTATATCCAGCACTTTACAGTAATGGCATTTTTATCCCCATTAATGCATTGATATCATAAAATATTCATTTGCAGAGCGTGAATTCTCTGTATAAACACTGACTGTACATATAGAGCTGGATCAAAGTGCTGTCTCTGTCTCCTCGGGGTGTAGGCTCAGTGTGTTGACCCAGAGTGAAACATGGGGCTCACAGAAACACAGCGGAGATAGGCATATACACGAAATATGGCTGCTGCTGCTGCTGCTTCTTCTCATTGGCTGGGTTTGCTCAGCTCAGATTAAATGCTGCCCCTGAGTGCTGTGACTGTATAAAAGCAGGAGAGCTGGAAAACGGTGCCCAGCGTGCGCTCCCCTCTCTTTATCAGGCCTGAAGAAGAGGGATAGTTTCAATCCACAGGCAGCGTCCGGGGAGTCTATGAAAGCCCTCGCCGTGCACGCATACTGTAATCCGTCGTGTTTTACAGTGAGGCGTGGAGTGGGCTTTGAAGTGGGAAAGACTGTACTCGGCTGTTTTAACTGAACTGTGAAAAATTGCTATTAATAAGTATAGATATGTCGCTCTGTGAAACTGTGATTGGAGCCTTGAACAAAATTAGCATCACTTTTGTTTAAGACATGGGTGTTGTAAATCATAAGACACCTTTAGACCTTTATTTGTCGTGCAATACGGACTAAACCAGGTACTAAACCAGGACTAACCAAGACTGCAACCCTACCATTACTATTTGAGGTTCAACACAAAAGCACTGAGCCCACACTAGTAGATCTGGAGTTTTCCTTCTGCCTTACATAAATGCAAATGCAATATTGAACCGAGCTCTGTTACATTTATGCGTCTATTTCCATTTTTCCAAACCTGCATTAGAATTCTGCAGCGCTCTGTATGTGGGGAATACATTTAAATCAGCATTATGGAAGCATGATTCTGAAGAACACTGCGGTGCAATGAAGCGCTGAGGTGGAACTCATGGACCGGTAATTGCATTTTGCCTCGAAATTGCCCAAAGGAGGCAGCACGGAGCTGGTAGGGGAGGTGGTTGGGAGCAGGGAGCTGGTAGGGGAGTTGGTCGGGAAACTGGTCGGGAGCGGGGAGCTGGTAGCTGAGTTGGTCGGTGAGCTAATCCGGAGCATGGAGCTGGTTGGGAGTGGGGAGCTGGTCTGGAAGCTGGTTGGGGAGTGGGGAGCTGGCCAGAGAACTGGTCGGGGAGCTCGATGGGGAGCTGGTCAGGAGTGGGAGCTGGTTGGGAGCAGGGAGCTGGTTTGGAAGGTGGTCTGCGAGCTGGTTGGGGAGCTCAACGGGGAGCTGGTCGGGAGTGGAGAGCTAGACGGGGAGCTGGTCAGGAGCAGGGAGCTGGTTGGGGAGCTGGACGAGGAGCCGGTCGGGAGCAGGGAGCTGGTCTGGGAGCTGGTTGGGGAACTGGCTGGAGAGCTTGTCAGGGAACTCATCCCGGATTCAGATCTAAACTGATTTCCACCAGTGTGCAGCTCCAGTCGATTAATCTTTACCTACGAGTTCTCAGTGTTATTTATCCAGTTAGCTTGTCATATGATTGACTTGTTTTTGGACCAGAGGAGGCGCCAGAGGGGGAGATTAAGGGGGCACAAGCCTCCCCTGGAATGGCCAATACACCCTCATTGCTCCCCCAAAGATTTTTGCTCTGTTTTCATACTCTAAATTAACACCACCATTTAAGAACTTAGCCCCCCCCCCCTCCCGCCGTAGCTCCTCCTCCAAAAATGCAACCGCCCCTGTTTTGGACTCCTAACCTTTCCCGGGATTACATTACGGAAATATTGGGCCACGCGGAGTCAAATAAAGGTGATGATCCAGAATTAGAAGCCGTAATATCGTAGGCTAAGTCTCTATGGGCGTTTTAATGAGTTTGTGTTGAGTTTATAGTCGCCCCCCAGCACTTGGCAAGGATCTGCCGTACTCCGACTTAATGATCATGACTATGTTTATGTTGAAGGAGTAGGTTTAAACTGTCAGAAGAGCAAAGCATGCACAATTGATGTTTCATATCTGCCTGGTCCTGACTTCCACACGCAATGCTTTTAATGAATAATTTACAAAGCAAGGTTGGATTATTAAGTCAGTATTATGTTAGCCCCGGCTCGCCCTTAATTAAGTGACCCCTCCGTTTGCTAATTTAGCCTCCATTATGGGTTCACTAATGGTACGAACTTTGACCTCTGGGAACGCTCAGCAGTTGTAGCACGTTTAGCTGCTCATCGTGGGTCTTTAATATCTGTTATCCATATTCACTCGTGTTTTGGTATTATGTGAAACTATCAAGAGGGGGGATTCCCAAAAGGGGGTCACGGAGAGGTTCACCCTATCGTCCCTGTGGTTCTATTTTAATGTAAATATATTTAATGAGATGTGGTAATGAGACAGATCTAAAGCGATGCATAAACAAGGAACTGAAGAGATTATAAGGAAAGTCGGGTTTGTCAGGGAAGTTTTTCTGACGTAGAAGTAATTGAAACATGAAATTTGCCTCATGCATAGGTAGATTACTTTGTTATACTGTGGTTCTTGTCCATTCATCCATTTTCTTTGACTTATTCGAGGTCAGTTCACAGGGGCAACACTCGTAAGCAGGAAATCCCAGACTTCCCTCACCCCAGACTCTTCCTCCAGTCGGAACACAGGCTGCAAATTCTTAAATTCATTTAAAACCGCTTGATAACAGAAACCAGATGATTGACTTGCTGTTCAAAACTGCAGAACTGATCGAAACAAGGCAATGCTGCATGACAAGCCCCCTTTAAAGTGTGTCCATCATAGAAAAGAAATGGTTCAATTCTTAGTTCCATCTCCCTACTGAACATTCTCATCATAAAGGGAGTATTTTATGACTAGCTCCATTGTAAGACTGGGTTGAGCTGTATTCTTGGCTACTGACGGGTTCAAACCAGGAGGCAGGGGGCTCCAGGGGGTCCCTGTCCTCCTTCGTCCTCCTTGAGCTCGCCTTAGGACGTCAGTGTGAGAGCTGACACATGAGATACAGCTCTGCAGCCTCAGGATTAAGGAAATGAAAAGAGCTAGTATTTCTTTCTCTTTCTCGTTTCATCAGATTAATGTATTCATGCATTTGCCATTCACAAATTCACATGCACCAAAGTAGCATTTCTCAAAGAGCATAAACCATGAAAAGTCTGAACGTGTTTAAACCAAAGACATGAAATGGAGATGTTCCGCAGTATCTCCATGGAGACGCCACGAGCCAAGTTAAGGACAGTTACAGTTAAAAACACTTGAATATATCCAGGACAAACAAGTTTAAAGCCATACTGTGGAACTTTTCAGGCAAAGCAGTAACATCTACATCGAGACGAGCAAGTGGTGGATCCTTTTGTACTAAGACAACCTCCCAGCTCATCACGTCTTTGTCCAGAGTTTCAACGTAAACCGTGAAAAGTCTTAACGTGTTTAAACCAAAGACAATGGAGATGAAATGGAGATGTTATGGCTTTTCCTGGAATGTTCCGCAGTATCTCTATGGAGACACCAGTTGACGCCATGATCCAAGTTTAGGACAATTATAGAACTGTAGAACTTGGATGAGCAGCGAAACGTCTTCACTCGAACAACATTTTGTCCACTTTGGCTTTTACTATGGATCAGACCTGGACGACTGAGGGATTACAAAGACAGTTACAGTTAAAAAACACTTGAAGAAATCCAAGACAGATAAGTTTTAAGCCATACCGTGGAACATTTCAGGCAAAGCAATAACATCTGCATCGAGAAAAACAGGTGGCGAACTTCCTTTCTTCTCAGACAAGGTCCCTTACATAAGCAGTTATCCCAGCTCATCACATCTTTGTCCAGAGGTTCAGGCACTCAAACCTTTAATGAGAATCTTGCCTGATCGTAGCTGCGCTCTGTCCAGGGGCTGTTGTGTGGATTAGCATGTTATTCAGATGGGATGAAGCTAAGAGCAGGCCTCCTCTTCTCTTTCTACTGCTGCTCGGACTGTCAGTATGGATATGTGTGTGTGAGGCTGAGTTTGAGTGTGTATTTGTTCCATTTTCAGCGCTGTCACTCACATCCTGGGGCTCTTGTATACGAGCACAAGACCTCTGTTCCAATCTGCTCCTGTAACAATGTGACATCCAGGCTCCAAACAAGGAATCCGCTGCATCAACAAACACAAACATTCAGTTTTCATCAAAGGCAGTTGTGCTAATATGGGATAAAATGAGGAACGCTCTGGAAGGACCCTGGGAATGTTCATATTTGAGCTATTACAAATTGTCTGTCACTGCTATATCAACCCAAACTAGTACACATAAAGCAAAGAACGTTTGACAAATTACACAATATCTGCATTTACATATTCTTCTGCTTCAGTTTTAAAGATGTACATTTTGGGGGTGATTGCTTTGCCAAGAATATTCCACAGTGGTATTAAACACATCTATCTTTCATTTATACAGTTATAGGTGTTTTCATTGTTAAATTTATTAGAAATTAACAGATTTTTCATATTTTTTTCAGGGCCAGTGCCGCTACTCATTGCCTCAAGCTCTGTTGATACTTTTGGGCCGATATATAGGGACATTTTGATCATTTCTACTCAAAATATCAGATTTGAAATAACAACAAACTAATCCACGACCTTTTTCCACTGTAAACCCATCGGAGAGCACTGTAGCGCTGTTTCTACCTCAACAACTTTTGCACCTTCTATATGGCACATTCATCTACCTCAAACTTCCTTCTTGTTGGAAGAGTATATGCCTGCATGTTGTCTACGTCTGTTTATTGTTGATGCATGTGTACACTTTATGTCGTGGGTGTGTGCGTGTGTGTGTGTGTGTGTGTGTGTGGAGTCCGTTTCTAGCAAATTCACATTTGGAGTCCGGTCTGTTACAATTTGAATTCCACAATAAAGTAAACTTGACTTGAACTTTGAAGTTCGAAGTTCAAAGTTCACACTTTGAGTGTGCCCTATTGTCAATTCACTAAGTTGTTCAAATGTTGGAGATTCTAGACCGATAGCCGATATGCAAAAAAGGGAAAATATCAGCGTGATATATCTGCCAAGTGATACACCAATCGATCTAGTAAAAACAAAAAAAAAACTTGAAAAGTGTTACTGTGAGCAGGGTCACATCTTCGCAGATCTGTTCTGTAACTTGGCGTTGACATTATTTGCTTGTCTCCATGGTAATAAAGTCAAACTCCATACTGTGGAACATTCTTGGCAAAGCAACATCTCCACAAAGATGAGCAGACAATGAGAAAAAGTTTCGTTTTTTTGGCCCGACTTACCACCCCTGCCACGGCACTTCCGCTGCGTTCTGAATAATGCTCATACTATGGGCATTAGACTCTCGTCCTGACGCTAACTACGTAATTGCGTTGATTCCCCCGATGACTGCTGCGGATAACGACACTTCTTTTGATCCAGAGGTGATTTGTGACACCCAAGGGCGCCCACTCTTGTATCTGATGCCTTTTAAAAACATCACATCGAAAACATTTGGCACCCATTTAGACCGCTGCCCTCCCTCTCACCATCTACATAGACACACAGCAAAGAGCTTTATTGCGCCATCTCCTCTGTGGCTGTAACGTCCCCCCCGAAGGCCTGGCTTTAGATGGAATGTCACTTTTAATGGGAGTGGGAATGGAATAACAAAAAGCGTGTTTTCCTCGTCTGCAGCAGAGGCGGGGCTGATATAGATGGTGCAACGTGGGCATCTACTACTAGCATTAGATTTAACCTAAGGCAAGGGACATCGCTTTTGAAGATGTTGTTTTGCACTGAGAGGAACCGGAAAGGAGCTAAATTATGGAGACACGGGTTATAGAATGGGGTTGTTGAAATGGCGGGGCTGGCACGTTGTAAATGTTCATAAAGGAGATGATTCAAGGTGAGTCTTTTGTTGCTTTGTCACAGTGAAAGATGAGCGAGAGATAAAAACATATTTGTTCCGTTTTTGTGAAAGTGTGACTTAAATAGACGGCATTTATTTATACACAGGGGAAATTGGTCGGAAATAGTTGCTCAAAATACAATATAAAAACATTTCAATTTCGCTCTGAGCACAACGGTAGCCTGCTAGGTCCAATCAGAGGGACAGTCGGCTCAATCATTTCCAGTGTAATGTAATGTCTATGAAGTTTTTGCCGAGGGAAAACTTCACCAAAGCCAACTTTTCTGGCTTTTTTTTTTTAACAAATTGACATCTATGTGTGTCACGGCTAATGCTAATTTTTTTCAGGAGCACCGCAGACTGAATTAATCTACACTAATCTACACATTAACACGTTGTCAGTGACATCCACCCGCAGCTCCCCGTCCACTGTCTGACCCTAACCCTCTAACCTGTCTGACCCCTGACCCCTAATCCACCTGCAGCTCCCTGTCCACTGTCAGATCCTAACCCTGTAACCTCTGACCCCTGACCCCTAAACCACCCACAGCTCCCCGTCCACTGCCTCATCTGTCAGGATTTATTGATTTTACCTCGACTTGGCAAAAACCCCATAGACATTACATTACACCAGAAACGGTCGGTCTCACTGTCTTTCGGGTTGGAACTAGCCGGATACCGTCGAGCACAGAGCCGATTATGATAATATCGGGAAAATATTGTCCGATAACTAAAAATGTACCAGGATTCATACACGTAGCTGAATAGTTAAAGTTGAGGGACTTTACTGCCCACTTAAGAAAATTTGTCCGTTTGCATTTGACCCATCCTTCAGTGTCGCTGTGCCAACATGTCCAGATGTAGAGCGAGGCTTAGTCAGGTCATATTATGTTTTAAGATGATGATGGGAAAATCAGTGCGCCCAGAGGAAACCCAGACAGAAACATACCAACATGCAAAGAAGCGGCAGCCATCCAACCACCACCAGCACTACTCTCAGATACTGATCCACATGTGGAACTTTTTTCATCCAAATGTGTTAATTGTTATTTCATTGACATAGTTTAGTTTGATTGGTATGGTATTCTTCTATTTGGACAGGGACAGTGCACAACATGGTACCAGGTTATAGTAAAGATACAAATTTCCACCTGTAGTCCCTGGACAGGCTGATGTTAAGTAAGAGTAACAGTTTGGTGTAGATGGATAAAAGACCTGTAAACATATGGTACACACACCAAATACAACACATCTCGCCCCTCAAATTTCGCATCTCGCCATTTTTAAAAAACTATACACAACCACACCAAATTATTCACACACATAATCAGTCAATTTCACATATACAAATACTTAATACTTATATTTAGTTTGATATTCATGGGTGCAACATTTTGAGGACTTTTTCACATTCATAGCCTATAATAATTAGTTTTAAATTGTTAATCACTATGGCAATGGTCCAGATTTGTGTTATTATTCTGAAACCCCTGGATAGTGATGGGAATTTCTTTTTTGGTTGCATTTTGTAACTTACAAATTTTTATTTAGTATTTAATCTCAGTTGCATTTTATGTTACTAGTGTAAAAAAATTTCATCTGACATACTATATGCACATTTGAAAATCACATATTGAAAATTGAACATAAAAAAAAAAATCACATATTTAATTATATTAATTATTTTTTCTCACTAATATTGTGCAGTCCAAAGCTTAAATGATGGAGAAGTACTGCCATGTATCCCCTTTTAATTTGGAAAAGTAACCATCAAATGAAAGAGTAACTGTACCAGAATACAGTTACTCAAAATTAGCATTTCAGCACATGTTTTCAGGTACTTTCCAACATTTATATACTTATCTTTATTTATACAGGAGAGCCCAATGAGAGCACTTTTTCATTGGCCTGTTTAAAATACAATATAAGCAGAAAAAACTGTACAAGTCCATAAAAAACATTAAAAACAGGAGCAGGTGTGTGTATAAAAGTTTGTTACCAGGTTATTAAATTTCTATTGTGTCACCAATGCATCTAGTTTTGCTTTTTCTTGGAGTATGTTCCATTTTTGTGAAGAAAAAACAGCTAAAAGCCCGTCTTTCCCGTCTCAGTTTGGGCGCAGTTCGTCCTTAGCCTTATGCAGTCACGTGATCTGGTACTAAATGCAGGTGAGGACATGCTACAGAATCCCCCGTCGCCCCGTGTGTGCAGTGACGGGTGCAGCTCCTGTATCTTTTGAGGGGATGACAGATGAAGAGGCAGAGAGTGTGTCAGTCTCACTGCTGATAGGTCTGAGAGCCTCATATCGGGAGCCTCAGAAACACGATAAGAGCACATCTCCTCTGTTCTGCTATCTCTCAGCGTGTCTTTGGACTATAGCGCACTATCTTTGTATCTGTGAAAAAAAAAAAAATCTTTCTTTTTGACTGAACACCAGCGCGGCACAGGGCTTATGGGCCTATCGCATCATCGCTGAGAGCTAATGGCACAGTGGAGGAGATCGCTAAATAAGGAAGTTCTGTTTTTGCATTTGCACTTTTGTAACGCAAAAATGTTGAAAACAGAAATTCGACTTGGATGAGAGAACGACTTCTAACACCGCGGACTGTAAGTGAACTAAGTGAGTGTGACGTCACCCACAGCGTTTGGCTCCAGCTCATCGAGGCTGGAGCAGATATAGGGACAATTTGGAGGCGAGTCCCATATTTTGAATTTCGACTCCGAGTATCATAGCAACCAAAGAGCCAATCAGGAGCGAGGCTGTTGAAGATAATGCTCCTTCGCACCCGGAACACTTGTTTTAGCAGGGAGTGGGTGGTTAGCAACGCTGTCAGTCAAGCCTGTTGCTAACGCACCTGATTGTCTCCATAGAGATTGATGTGTTTAATGCCATACTGTGGAACATTCTAGTCTAGTCGTAAGGTTAACCGACACTTTATTGTCATCTCCAGATCTTGAGCGAGGCCAGACATGTCAGGCCCACCAGATTTGGCTCTCGATATAAATATATTTGTCCCGTGAGATCATATCAAATACGTATTAGAGCTGGCCCACCGACTGTCGCGCCAGTATAACGCATCCACGTCTAATACGACGAATCCCAGAATGCTTTGCAAATGTGTTGGCGCCGGCCCGGACCACTTCTGTTGACGCTCATTAGCATCTGCTACCTATCGCCTCACTCAAACTGAATCAACCCCGTCTGGAAAAACATGAACATGAAAATTTTTTGGCCCACGACTTAGTCACAGTTTTTAATTTTGACCCTCTGTGAATTTGAGTTTGACACCCCTGAGCCAGGCCGTGTGAGGACTATTTTAGCAGCGCCTTTAATAACCATCTCTTTGGTTTGTATACTGTATATATAGGTGCACGGGCCCTTCTTCCAGGTCTATTAAGTCCGCTGCTGGTCTTTAGCTGCTCCGGATTGGTGTCACGGCCCCTAATGCTCCTAATCCCTCCACCGCATCAAAACTCAGCCCCATGTTTCCCCTTTAACCTGCAATTTCCACTCTGGACCTTTTTGTGAACCAGTCAAGCTTTAACTTACATCAAACCCTTTTCGTACCAGTTGCTCCTTGCTCCTTCTCGATATTTTAGCCGCATTTTGAAGAAATCACAGATGAACTGACACGACAAGAACATTGCAGCTATTATGACACTTAATACAGCAAAATTCCGACTTGTTTTATTTTATTAATTATATTTATGTGTCGATAATTTAGATAAAAGATTTACTGGGTGCAAAGAAACCAAAGAAATATTTTGTATGATTTAATATTTGATGTTACTTTATTATTGTATATATATTTTTTATTCTATTCTACAAATCCTATCTACAAAATGGACTTTTCAGAGTTTTTAAACTGTTTCGAGTTGTTTCTTCTTATTGAGCTTCTGAAGTTGTATTTGGAGTGATTCATGTTTGAGTAATGTTTAATTTCAAGACGCCGTATTACCAGTCCCTTGTTTTCAACTCCACCAGTACACGCCCACTACTACAGCTTTAGTAGCAGTAATACTTTCTTCGGTATATACTTCATTTACCCCCATTTTTGTCCGGTATTCTCCACGCCGCTTGTATTTTCAACAGCTTTGTAAATGTGTCAGGCACTAAAAAGGCGGCCGCTGTTTTTTAATAGCTTCCTGAAAACAAACTACTTCACCTCCGGCCTTGCTCTCCGCTGACACTATCTGGTGAGGAGGGCAAATGTCAGAGATAGGGCTGTTGCACTGTGGCCTCCTCGCTATTTTCCGCTCTCCATCCTCGGCGTGTTTGGATGTCTTTCGCTCTCATTGTCCCTGTGAATAATTAGGAATCCCCAGTTAGCGCCGAGCGAGGCCGTCCCAGGGCGCGGCGTTCGGAGGCAGGACAGAAGCAGCCCAAGGTGAGGCTATGTGGGACACTTCTCAAGGGGGGGCCGGGGGAACACCTGCTCGGACACGTTTACCGAGACACGGCGTGGCAACAAGTTAGAATACAACAGGCTCAGGGACAAGAGCCAGTTTTTTGTATTGATTATGTTGTAATTTGCCATGAAATATCCAAAAGGTAAAATCACAAATGTTGAACCTGATCATTTCTACTCCTCTTTTTTTTCCTTTTGTTACCATCGTGTAATTGTATTATCAATAGAACTGATTTCGAGGAGGGTAGCGACAGGGACACAGATTCAACTTTATGAATTTTCCCTCTATATTACAAATTAAGTTACGTTTTTTTATTGTTGTTTTTTTTTTTTTTTTTTTTTTTTTTTTTTTTCTTAGCTTTGTTGAAACCAAAAAAAAAAAATAAATAAAAAAAAAATACTGCTACTTTTTTTCAGTTTCAGTGTGAGGAGGAAGCAGGAGACACTCAGAAAAAATCCCAATTAACTGAATTTATTGTAAATCCCAGTAAAAATGATACAAATTTACAAAAATGAACTGTGCTCAACTTAAGCAAAAGTGACAGAAGTGACCAAAACTAAGGGAAAAACACGACATGTACCGTGCTACACTGACGGTCTCCCCTCGCACCGCTTATACACCGTCCCGACAGGAAGCACCTCCCCCGGGTAAACACCATTTACTCCACAGGTGCTTTAGATTTAACTTTAGCAGAATTCCACATCAAACACTTAAACATTGAAACAAAATACACAAAAGACACTGAAACAAACAAAAAAATAACTTAAACCAGTTCCTCTCCACATGGTCCGGCCCTCGACCTCACCCAAGGCTTTAAAAATGGCCGACATAGGGCACGCCCCTCTCTGTCTGGACCATGTGGAGACTCAGGGAAGAATAGATGGATGTGTTTAACTGAACTGAAGTTTAACCAAATGAAATATATTTAAAGTAACAGGTGTAAGCGCGGTGTTTAACTTAAAGGTAGACGAACTGAAAGACGAAGACCGGGAGAGTTATGTCTAGTTTAGTCGATGCTCACTTGTCACATCCAGCAAGGCCATTTTGAAAAACGTTTGTTCCACTGGATGCTTTGAATCATAGCTCACGGTCTTTTCATAATGCGCTTTCTATATTTTTCTTCATATTTGTCTCCGTTTAGCAAAGGTTAACATGGTCTATGATAACCCATTTATGCGTTATTGATTTGCTATTGAGTTTGATTGCGGCCAGACGGCGCCCAGCAGGTGGCTTTGAGACATAATCAATTTATCAGCAACTTGAATCGACAAGGACCTCTACAATAACGACAGAGTGTCCGCGGCTAATCCGATCCAGACGCGCATGCACGGCCCTCTGTGACCTCTCTGTGTGTTCTCAAGTCGTATGAGACACTCGCTGAGGCTTTTTTTTTCAGTCTACGCATTTTTACGTGTTTTTATTCAAGTATCAATCTCAAGTGCAAATATACACTGACATCCGATTACATTTTCCCCCCTTTTCACCCCCCCACCCCCCACCCCGATGGGCATATAGACAAAAAACTAATAATTTAATAAAGTTAATGATACTAATGATAATAATGATAATAATAATAATAATAATAATAATAATAATAATAATAATAATAATAATAATAATAATAATAATAAAAAGATAAAATAATAATCACAAAAAATAAAATAAAATTAATCCTGTCCAGGTTTGAATTTCTTCTATACAATAATGGCAGATTTCCTCCATCAAAAGACATCAGCAGAAATTGCATTATACATATTCATCATGTACTAAATATAACAAATTGTGTGTCTTTCATGAATATACAGCTTGACAGAAACATCCACATAGTACAAAAAAACCCGCAAACAAAACAGAACAAAACCGTAATTTATTCAAATCTCGATTTTGGCTAGTACGTCGGACCAGCTCCGTGCATTCGAGCAGCAGAAAACTCCAGCTGAATTATTTCTCTGTAAGACAGAAGCCACCAATCTACACATTTTGAGTATGTTCTCTATAAAGAAGACATTTTATTTTTTTGTATTTAGTGATAAACTGTTACATATGTAGAGCGACATTTCACATTTTGTTCAAAGTAACCCAAAGTATTGATATAAAAAAACATACGGATTGAATGGGTTCACTGACTTCTTGTTAAAAAAAGAAAAAAAAAACAAAACTAAACTAAACAAATGCAGAGCTGATCCTCCTCTGCTGGCTCTGATTCTTCTTAGTGGCGTTTCACCTCAACAAGCAACAGATTTTCATTTACATTTTTGAACATTTGTGTATGACCCATAGTCTGAATTCTTCAAAGAATAACAATAAAATGCGGAGCTGTAGACGAGGATGGGGAGTAGATGCAAACCATGTGTGATTTCTATAGATAATAAAAGATGACTCAATCAGGAATCACTCAAAATATCGACATGGACTGTGTATATAACTGGACTTTTCCTCTGTGAATCTGATTGTGGTGATACACAGGGATAAAGCTGCTCAGTGACATCCATGTTTCCATCCAAGTGTGATTTAGGTGAATAAATGAGGTCCCAAAAGTGAATCCTGACTGCTCCCGTTCTGCTTTTCTGAAGAGCAAAGACATGTCCAAAAGTAGTCCATGAATGTTATCTCATGCCCGTATAAGGACACACTCCTCCGTCCCTCCTCCCCCCCTCTGCATCAGGAAGTGTAGGTGAAGATGAGTTATAGTGGTCACCCTTACGTGTCTGATAGATGAAGGTGAACTGTGCTTTGGCCTGTACGGGAGACTTTAGAGGACACTGGGAGTACCATCCATCCTCTTAGCCTCCTACATAACAACGCCTCCCCGGTCCCTACACACGCAACCAATACCACCAGTGAGGTCCATTCATTGTTTTTCAAAACTCTCTTTTTTGGCACAAACTGTGGTATTGTAAACCTGTTTCTTATTGCTGGAGATAGATCTTGTAGCAATAAATTGGGGGAAAGTTTTGGAAATGGATGTTTCTTTGACTTTTGTTCTGGGGAAGCACTTACGTTGACAAACAGTCCAAAAAGTAAGAGCAAAACTGTATAAGATTATTGCCAAACCTGAGCAACGCAGTTTGTTTGTGAAGAAGAATCTATCCGAGAATGTGTTATCGTCACTGAGAATAATGGATATTTAACAGAACAAGGTGTAGTTTCATTACAGTTATGATTCTGTGTTTATTTTTCCTTTAATGTTCCAGCATTAGGTTGGGCTTTTGATTGGCGTAAAGTAAATGATCTCCTTTATCCACTGACTTAGCAGGTTAGAGTCCCCAGTGAGAGTTAAAGCCCCTCACGAAGCCGTGTTCATGTTAAAGTCCTGATAGTAAAACAGGTTAAAGTCCTGTATACAGGTTTGAGTCCTGTGACCCACCGTGGACTGCTGTAGTGGGCAGACGTGTCCCTGCGTAGCTGGGTCTGTACAGCGCTTCCCTGGGGAGTTTTGGGTCCCTCAAAAATAATAAAAGCACGGGGTTAGAGTCCCCAAATGGTGCATAATATTGTTACGGGGTTAGAGTCCCCGGTGAGGGTTAAAGTCCCTCACGAAGAAAGGTTCCGTGTTCAGATTAAAAACCTGTCCTGTATACAGGTTTGAATTATATTCTTTTGAGTTGTGTAATTTCAATGTCTTTCTTATTCTTATTCAAAGCGCTTTGAATTACCTTGTGTACGAATTGTGCTATACAAATAAACTTGCCTTGCCTTGCCAGGTGTAGGTGGTGGACTCTGTTTTTGAACAGTGGCATTTGTCTCTGCAGCCTTGTACAACCTTATGGGTACGCTCAAAAGTGAAAGCCAAGTTACCACTTTATGGCTGCTATTAAAGCAGTTATTAACATTTAAAAGTACAAGCTGGAGGGGATTGTTGCCAGATAAGTGGGCCTGATTACAAAGGAGAGACAGTACCTTCAACAGACTGAACAAAGGAGACCATTTGTTTTAGAAAAGTGAGTTTTAAATCATTTTAAGGTAAAAATAAAGGTCTGAAACTGTTGCTGTCCTTATGTAGTTTATATATTGCTAGTTTCTGTTTTCCCACAGAATCACCACCGAAAATAATACTCATAAATTTCACAAACAAGTTATTGATTTATCCATTCTTCTCTCTCAGCAATCCTGACACGGTCATAACATCCTGCAACAGAGACCTCTTTGACCAATAATAACACAGTCCAGTGATATTCAACATAAGTGTGCCAACATATCCATATATCAAGATCATCATCACTATCACAAGCTGCTGTATTCACATCCTGACTCTTTGGTGTATTTCACAAAACAAAAAAAACCTGCAAAAGTGTAATTATTAAACAAAACATATGTAGATGTTTACCAGGGACTTAACTGATTTAAAACTGTCACATATCGCAGAATATGATGTTTAATATAAAATCCTCACACCAGAACATTGCAACATGGCAACATATCGTAGCAGGTTAGACTTAAAGGTCCTATATTAAACAAAGTTGAGTCTTGTGAGCTTTAAGTCACGTTCTAATCCTGTTACCTCCTCAAAAACATACTTGGAGTTGTGTTTTGTTTCATTCACACTTTATATTATCTGTCTGCATCTTCAAAGCTCAAAATGCTCTATTCCACCTTGTGATGTCATGACCTTTTGTTCAGTAGAGATCGGCAATTTCTACGGCTGAAGTGATCCAAATGATTCTAGTGAAGGTGTATGGAGTTTAGGAGCAACGTCCTGCATTACCACATGACATCACAGGGTGGAACAGAGTGTTTTCAGTTTGAGAGATCTACATATGCAGGGTTTGTGTGTAAAACATGAAACAAAACACAACTCCAGGTCTGTTTGTGATAAGGACATAACATTATAACGTAAATAGCGTTATATGGGCCCTTTAAGCTACAACATGTACACTCCAGTTTATATGTATCAGGCTGCTTCACCCCTCTTCAAGGATCATACCAGCACTTTATAAGTCAAAATGTCCCTGGTTTCCCTGCACACCACATGCTCTTGCCCCTTATCCGTGTCCTATAGCTGGAAGGTCCCTGTGTACTCCTCTGCGCCGGCTCTAATCGGCACAGTGCTGCCAACAGCGCACAGCCTCTGCAGTGTGGCACATGCCTGCTAATCATGCCATGCGTTTGGTATTATCACCCTCCCCACTTCACTGACACATCTGCTCCTTTATCAGGCCTCAGATAGCAGGGACCTCGCTCGCCCGCGCC
The DNA here is from genome assembly GCA_019594935.1 of Periophthalmus modestus. NCBI lineage: Eukaryota > Metazoa > Chordata > Actinopteri > Gobiiformes > Gobiidae > Periophthalmus > Periophthalmus modestus. The sequence goes on from JAIEZT010000084.1 coordinate 10,455,485, forward strand.
TTCAGGACAGCCCCCAAAAGCCCCAGCGCCTTATCCAGCAAGCAGGTGTGCCCCCCTCCTCACCTCCGCTCACATACAGACCCCACTTTCTCCCACATCCAGATCCTACCTCCTCTCACATCCAAGGCAAGGCAAGTTTATTTGAGAAGAGTTCAGAATAAAAGCCTTTCAGTCATGTGCACAGCTAAACAGAACCGTTTGGAGCCTGGATTTAAACAGTGTCAAGGTAGAAAGTCTGGAACATCTTCAGTAAGATTTGTTCTAGGTTTTAGCTGCATGGAATTTAAACGCTGATTTCCAATGTTTAGTCCTGGTTTAGTCCTGGTTTAGTCCTGGTTTAGTCCCGGTTAAGTCCTGGTTTAGTCCCGGTTAAGTCCTGGTTTAGTCCTGGCTTAGTCCTGGTTTAGTCCTGGTTTAGCTCTAGTTTAGTCCTGGTTTAGTCCTGGTTTAGTTCTAGTTTAGTCCTGGTTTAGCCCTGGTTTAGCTCTGGTTTAGTTCTGGTTTACTACTGGTTTAGTCTTGGTTTTGTCCTAGTTTAGTCCTGGTTTGGTCCTGGTTTAGCCCTGGTTTAGCCCTGCTTCAGTCCTGGTTTAGTATTGGTTTTGTCCTAGTTTGGTCCTGGTTTAGTCTTGGTTTTGTCCTAGTTTAGTCCTGGTTTAGCCCTGGTTTAGTCCTGGTTTAGTCCTGTTTTAGCCCTGGTTTAGTCCTGGTTTAGTCCTGGTTAAGTCCTGTTTTAGCCCTGGTTTAGTCCTGGTTTAGCCCTGGTTTAGTGCTGGTTTAGTCCTGGTTTAGTGCTGGTTTAGCTCTGGTTTAGTTCTGGTTTAGTCCTGGTTTAGTGCTGGTTTAGCCCTGGTTTAGTCCTAGTTTAGTCCTGGTTTAGCCCTGGTTTAGCCCTGGTTTAGCCCTGCTTCAGTCCTGGTTTAGTCCTGGTTTAGTTCTGGTTTAGTCCTAGTTTAGCCCTGGTTTAGCCCTGCTTCAGTCCTGGTTTAGCCCTGGTTTAGCCCTGGTTTAGCCCTGGTTTAGTCCTGGTTTAGCCCTGGTTTAGCCCTGCTTCAGTCCTGGTTTAGTCCTGGTTTAGTCCTAGTTTAGTCCTGGTTTAGTCTTGGTTTAGTCCTGGTTTAGCTCCGGTTTAGCCCTGGTTTAGTCCTGGTTTAGCCCTGGTTTAGCCTTGGTTTAGTCCTGGTTTAGTCTTGGTTTAGCCCTGGTTTAGTCTTGGTTTAGTCCTGGTTTAGCCCTGGTTTAGTCTTGATTTAGTCCTGGTTTAGCTCCGGTTTAGCCCTGACTCTGGACACCAGCAGGAGGCCCCTGAAAGTCCCCGGTCCCTGAAGTCTCGAGAGGACAATTACACACCTTAAGTCCATTACCTCTCCAAAATGAACACACGGGATGAAGCGTTTGCCTTCAAAATAATTAATACAATTTTAATTATAACATTTTTAGGATAAGTAATTATATGTTAATTGCAAAATGATAGGTTAAGATCAGGTCAGTGAGCGGCTGATGAATACTGAAAGTTTGCAGCGTTTCCAGTGTCATGTTCTTATTTTGAGCTGTGGATTCAGTTTGAATTTTAAATGAGTTCTTGGTGTGGTTTTTGATAAGTTAAAGCGTAAATATTGGCATAGACGGTCTGAGGATTCCTAATAAATGTCAAGTGAATATGGCAGAATATATGAAACACTTTTGAACTTTAGACGACAGATTATTTTTGGTATGGTATGCTTTTTATGTGTACAGGGATAGGGACTGATTTACTCATGTCGTCCCTGAGCAGGCTGGAAATACTGAAAATACGGGTAAAATGTGCAACTTCCTATTTTAACATGGCGGCTGTTTGCATTTATATATACTGTCTATGGGCTCTACATATGCACATTCTACATTCTACTGATCATTTAGGTCACATTCTTTCCTAATATGTACAAACTTGTTTAAAAATCAGCCACTTCTTGGTCAGACGAGCAAATGTTTCAAAACCCGCAGGTTAGAATCTCAGTTGGTAAATTATTTCAATGACTCACCGCAATGTCGGAAGTTATCCCATAAACACTGTGAAGATGTTTTAGCGGAAATGTGCTAAAATGCAGCGTAATTGTTGTGATTGTTGTTCAAGTATCACAAATAACTGAATGGATCATTAAAGTAACTGGCAGTAGTTCAAGTGGTAAAGTGTTGTGCTCTGGTCAAAAGGTTGGCAGTTCAAATCTCACTTTCTCAGATGAATACTGGGCTCGACCCTTGGGGAAGACGTTTAACCTGTTTTTCTCCATGTCTGCAGCTGCTGGTGTGTGAATGTGTGTGAATGGGTGAGTGGTTCTTTGATGTAAAGTGCTTTGAGTGACTCTAAGGTTGCCTGTCAGACCCAGACTGACATCTCTCTGTATTTTTTATACACACTGATGTCAGTCTTGTCCCCTCGTCCTCCATCTCAAGTCCAGTCAGTGATTTGTTTATTTACAGCAGGGGTGTCAAACCAAAATTAAAAACTGTGACTAAGTCGTGGGCCAAACAAAATATTTATTGAAAAATCTGCATGTTTTTTCAGAAGGGGTGGATTCAATTTGAGTGAGGCGACAGGTAGCAGATGCGGTGGGGGTCAGCTCCAACACATTTGCAAAGCATTCTGGGATTTCGTAGCATTATAGGTGCATGCACTATACTGGCGTGGCGGCCGGCGGGTCAGTTCTAATACATATTTGATATGATCTCGCGGGCCTGAGTCTAACGTGTCTGATTTACAGTGACACATGTGAAACGAAGGAGCTCATTGACCACCTAGAATTTACAAACAAAATCAAACTTATCTCACCTCAGATTAACAGAGTTTCCTGCTTCATTCATTGATTCTGCAGAAGTCTGTCATGTTTTTCAGCCCAGTGATATTTCTTTTTAAATTTATTTTTACTGATATAAACGAACCATGCCTATCACTGACCCACCTGTCAATCATGGCCATTTGACCAGACTCACATCTTCATAAAGTATTGAAGAGGTGTGTATTCTGGATCCAAAGAAACACTGAAGGTGGAAAACACCATTTACTATTTCATCACAAATGTTTTATACACCATGTGCTCTATATTCCGTTCTTGCCCAACTCTAAATCGACAGTTTTACTTTTATTATTTCCAGTTTTTCCAATTTATCCCCCACTTCTACATCAAACGTACCACAGTCCACCATTTGACTTTGCATTAAGCTGCGGCGTCGCCTTCAGGGCCCCAGACTCCCCCTCCCGGCTGTTTTCAAAGCCAGTGGACGTTGAAAATGGTGGAAGAATCCGGAGCCTCACAAGGAGAAAGTTATCACCAGCGTCAGAGGAGTTGATCTGCGTGTCATCGTGGCCGCGCCGTGAGTTTCCAATCCATCAGCGCACGAGTAATGTTCTGTCACATCGCTATGGAAACAGCATCAGGAAGTACCGGCAGTGCTCTCCCGAACGCAGAGGAGCGGCCGCGGGTATAAGCGCACGCACGAAATTGAAATTCTCTTCCAAGTGCGGAGAGAAATGGGAAAGGAGATGGCGAGATATGCATGGTTGGACTGCAGTGATTAAATTGTTACTGGCGTCTGCAGTGTGGTCTTGTATGCTGCATATATTTGCCGATGCTCTGATCCCGCGGAGATCAGAGAATCGTTCACTGTCATGAAACATTAAGAGCTGCGTTTTATCCGGCTCTCATCTCCGAGTCCCCAGAGTCAATCAGAGGCCTCACTATTAAATGACTTGGCCTAATGTTAGCGTGAGGTCTACCAGGGTAACAGATCTGATCAGAATCTGCACTCTTGAGTCATACAGTGTTATGTAATATTGAGAAAATTGACTGGAAATGTGACTGTTGGCTTTGCTTAAAACTACTAGTGAGAATTTTGTATTTTGGTGTTGTTTAATCTACCAAGAATACAACTAAAAATACAGATTTCTGGCATTAAAGCATTTTCACAACCCATCTGCCACTCACAAATATTCTTCTTTTAAGCGTCTAAGAATATTATGTGGGGAAAAAAATGGAAATATAAAAACCATTGAGACCAGCAGTTTCCAAGGTACTTACTCTACTCTACTAACCACTCGACCAACTTTACTGTTTTCTTGTAACCCTTATTATAACCTTCCGTGTTTCATTTAGCTGTTTAAATATTGATTTTTTTAAGAAATATCTGACTCATTTCTAATTTGTAAGGTACCCATTGATGTTGAAATCTAAATTTTTGAGCCAGGAAGACAACTTTTATGGTCAAACACCGGCTTAACATAAAGATAATGAATATTCAAGGAAAAAAGCAACTGCATCTCCATGGAGACAAGACAAGACCTCAGTAAAAACCATGATACTTCATACAGTGATATGGTGACATCGCTCTGGGGGTGTTTTACATATATCACTATGGTGGAACGTTTAGTTACCATGGAGACACAATGCACACACTAGCAAAAAAAAAAAAAAAAGTGTTAAGATTGTCTGAAAACTTAAGAAAAAATACAAACTGGATTAAAAAAGCACATTTTCAGGAGCCTGCGATCGATTTTCAACAAATAGGCGAGAGCGACCACCTGAAAAACCGTTGGCCGACGCTGTTATTTGAGAGCGACAAACCAGCTCACCTGTTGTAGTTCCAGCTAAGTCAGTTCGTTGCCTCAGAGAGAACAGAGCCTTAGCATCCCACCCCCAGGAAATATTGATGACATCGGCTGCAAAGTGTCAATAATCCCACAAACAATTCAGTACCGTCGCTATTTCAGGACTCGCCGGGCCTGTGTAAAATGCGCTTTGGTCTGTCATTTCTCTGTGGCAGTAGTAGGAGCTTTAGCGGCGGATCCTTAATGAAGATCGTTCCTCCTGGAGAGTCCTGGGTTCTGTTACAGAGAGGAGGCTGGAGGTTTTGGGGGGAGTGATGGACTAAGCTCGAACACTGGTTTAAAGCACATCCTCGGAGCCTTAGGAGATGGTTTTAATCATATTTGCCTCCTCATTACCCTCCCGTCTGCTGCGTGAGAGCCCCCTGCGGGAGAAATGAACCAGCCAAACGCACCCCAGACTGGAACAATGTACAGGACAGGCGCCGTAGAGCTGGTTCAAACTTAAACGGATAGAAAATGCAAAGGGACGTGTGAGGTGAAGGTTATATTTAAACATAATAAGCAGTTTTGGATTGGTCTGTGGAGTTGTCGTAACGGGTTCTGACCTTGGCAAGAGTGTGGAACAATAGACAGCTGGGCCTGCGACAGAAATGAAACTCTGATCTGTACAATGGGCTCAGGGTGCTTATTTTACATAAAGAATAATTGCATGTACTTTTTATTTGAAGAGTTCACTTGCAAAAACTAAGAAAAAATAAGAGACATTTGAAAAAGTCATCGGTAACACTTTATAATAACTATAGCCTATTTAGCCTTAATAAAGCATGAACAAACACTTAATTAATAATGAAGAAACACTGAATTAATGATGAAGAAACACTTAATCAATAATGAAGAAACACTTAATTAATGATTCATGCTTAATAACTACTTAATTACAACCTTAATTAACACTGAATTAGCAATTAATTGGCCTGTGTCGTGTACAGTTACTCATACTTATTTCACACTTAGTTACTCCTTAAATAAGCATTTACAAATGGTTAGTTAAGTATTAACTCAAACACTTGTTAATGAAGTGTTAATTAAGGCCGTAATTAAATAGTTATTAAGCATGACTCATTGTTAATTAAGTGTTTGTTCATTATTAATTAAGTGTCTGTTCATGCTTTATTAAGGCTAAAGAGGCAATAGTTATTATAAAGTGTTACCAAGTCATCTGAGGCTTGTAGCTTACTCTGAGTATAATAATGTTTTCAAATTCATATCTATTTTCCTGCTCTCTATCCGTTCTTGATAAAAAAAAAACCTATTGTACAGTAAGAAGAACGCAAAACACTTTTTTTTGGCAGTTTTTCAAAATGGAGATCTCTGTTTTTTCGCTGCTGAACTCTTCGTTTATATTTCATGAGAGAAAATATTTTATTTAATACGCAGAAGTAACTACAATTCCTCAACTTTTTTACGAGCACGTCGCAAAATCTGACCAATTAATCAATATATTGGCCACATTTAGCCGGATTTGTTTCGCTGTGAGGACAATGGGATGTTTAAATACAACATATCTGGTAGCACTGCATAAGAAGTACACCTGAAGTAGCCTTATTTAAGCATGAACAAGTACTTTAATGAGGCGTAGTAACTTCTTAATTAAAACCCCTGGCCTGAAATCCTCCCGCTAACCCAGAGTGAAGAGTGCAGTGAGTGTTATACCAGTGTATGTATGTACCAACACTGTCACAAGAGCTCCTCTGGACCCCAGTCTGCTGTGCATCTTCATCTCAAAGCCTCTAACCACTCCTCTGAAGACAGCGAGGTACAGATCTTAGTCAGAAAAAAGAAATAGTTTGAGAGGCGAGTTAACAAAGCTATTTTTGTTAGGAAAGACAATCCTTGTTTGAACTGGAATGGAGGCCTTAGACATCACCTTTCCCCCCAAATATAACTCCATCCTCAGACCCAAAGCTAACAAATGAAACAAAGAGAGCAATAGAGCTAAGTTGCTAAGTATGGCTCAGGCACGTCTTCAGTGCCCACAACTTTTTGTCCAGTGGAGCTTTTATTGATCAAACCCGGACCTAGCCTACCATATAAAACATTAAAAACTGTAAGCAAAATCTCTTTTCTGTTTCGGTTTCAGACAGATTTAAGGCATGCAGTGTCCACCATTAAACGTTCAAGTATCGGTGAGCAGGTGAGGGATTCTGGGAGTTTTTGAAGTCGTCCCTTATAGACACATGTTGTACAGAGCTGTTCTTTTGTAACAGACCCACATTTTTTATTATAATGTGGTACCAAGCATTTTAAGTTTGAGGAAAACAGATCTTTTTATATAGAGATGTGTTAAGTGTCTTGCCCAAGGACACAGCGAAACCATTCATCCGTGGGAGGGCGATGTTTATGTCGAGAGCGGGATTTGAACCGCCGACCCTCGGATCAGCGGAGAAACACTCACACGCCGCACGTGAATCCCAACTATATTGAGTCACCGAGCAGAATACAGTGTAATAACCGAGCAGCGTTTTAGTTTTTACTTTCATTTTTTCGTTGTAATTTCGAGCAGCAGCGTGACTGTTCCTGGCTGTTTCCGGCTCGTTCCTCATTCACACTTGCGCAGCCTGTTGCCGTGAGCGATGTGAGGGGGCTAATTTGATTTCCAGAAACTCTCTTAATGACAATGTTGTAATGGCTCTCAGCTATTATTTGAACTGACTTTGCGCCGCCATGTTAGTTTACACAAAATACCATTTGCTTAAAAGCCTGTGTGCTTTGGGTGAGCTGGCGTTCTCTTAATGCTGTGAACACAATTGGGTTTCGTGAGACACTGTGGGGACACTTTCAAGTATTTTTGGATTTAATAAAGTGCTAATAAATGTTTTCAGAGCACAGGTGTTGCTGTTGTTTAGAATCAGAGCTGGAAATGAACTGTTCCATTATTTATTTCTACAAAAGACTTAATGATATTTGGTTTTGGATTTAAAAGTGCACGTCGCAGCGTTCGTTTTACCCATTACTCCTCTTAATTTGCTGATTGTCTCTCCAAACTCTTCGCCCCCATTTCACACTTGTCAAGTAACGTTAATATGACCTTACATTTGTGTCGCTTCTAACATATTTGACAGGCCTATAAAAGAGCTGCACTCATTAGAAGTATAAAGTATAAAGTTTTCTTGGAGAATTGTGAGAAATTGGGATTGTTGCCATAGTGATTAGCAATTTAAAACAAAATATTACAACTTTTGAATGGGAAAAAGTCTTCACGTCTTGTGCATATAACAGGCCAAACCCCATTAATATATAGCATTTTCTCCCATTTTTTTGTTGTTTTAAATGGTTAATCCCCATGGTAACAGATACAATTTCTCATAATTGAAGCTCTATCTGAAAACCACACACACACACACAAAAAAAAAAAAAAATCATTAAGTTTGAGATCATTATAATGGAGATAAATGAGATAAGACATGAGTTTCCAGTTTCCAGCGTGTTTTGCTTTGGTCAAACAGCAGATGTCACAAATGTGTCCTCTGTAAATTGCAGAGGGGGTTAGTGCTGAGTGTCCTTCCACATGTGAACATCCACATTAAACTGCATGAGGCGGGTTTGTCTAGAGGGAGGCTCGACATGTACTACTGCAATCAATACTGTGTGTGACTCTGTATCTGCAGCCAGAGGAGCTGTCCTTGGTGCTGAATCAAACATTCAGGCAGCAGCCACTGGAGCTGTGTCCCAGCCCCGAGGCGCTGCTCTGGGTGTCTGCTTTTCTCACGGTGCTCCACAAACTCCAACAAGTGAGCTGCACTCTCCAAACTTCATATTTGAAAGATGGATGGTAAGGCAAGGCAAGTTTGTTTGTATAGCACAATCTGTAAAGTAATTCAAAGTGCAAAGAAAGACATTAAAATCACAATACAATAACTGTTACAGCAGTCAAACCTACTGGAGACAAATGCAGGAATAAGTCTCTCCAAGTCTGGTTTTGACAGTATATCTTTGCTTTGTGACATGTTTTTAGCTGGTAAAAAGCTGCAGATGTGATTGATTTGATGTGGCTGTAAAATGAACGCTGCACGTCCTTAAAGGTGCACTATGTAACTTTCCTGTTGTGGGGTCCGCTACCAGCTTATCTCCATGGAAATATTATTACTTTTGCCACAGTCTTTTGTTAAACTTATCTATCTTACATTTATTGAGTTTTATTGTGTAAAACCTTGAAAAGCTGCATTCTTATTATAAGCGTGGGAGATAAATGAGTGAAATTCCAGACTGTGGGACATTCTAGGACAAGCAATAACTTCTCCATGGAGACAAGCAGGTGACGGACGCTCCAGCAGAAAAGTTACGCATTGCAGCTTTAAGTTTGAATGTCTCATATATGTAGGTTGGTGGTTCAATTATGAGTGATTGTCTGGATTTTGGGCTGTTGGCGAGAATTTGAATGGCTCCTCAGTCCATTGCAGTATTATCATTGTATTATTCAGAAGTTAAAGAGTTGCCCTGTACTGGGGAGAATAACACTGACACAGAGTTTATGTTAGTTCTGGATTCTCCCTAACGCTCTGCACGAACTGTAACTGCACAAACCACAGCACAAACTGTACAAACAGCAGCACAAACCAGTTTAGAGCATTTCTGGTGTTGTGAAAGTGCAACACATTTGAGTTTTATTCAACTTTTTAACGCGGGCAGTAAATTGAACAGATGTTATTCTCAAGTAATGATGTTTGAGGTTTAAGCAGTTAATATTATTATGCTATGAAACATTATTGCATACTTTTGATGAAAATTAAAAGTAAAAACCAAAAGTAAAATCTGTCAATTGGGGGAAAGGTTTTAAGAGTGAAGACGTTTGGCTGCTCGTCCAAGCAAATTTTTCAGTTCTGGTCGGATTATTGCTGGACGCTGCCTTATATCTGTCTGAAGGGGGAGCGAAATACTACAAACTACTACAGCGGTTTGTAGTTTCAGTGTAGTTAGCTCCTTCATTCAGACAGATGAAGGAGCCAAACGTCTTCACTCTAAAACGTTGACAGATTTAACTTTTGGCTTTTTACTATGGATCAAACCTGGACGACTGAGGGATTACACAGACATGAAAATGAATACTTCATACTCAAAAGTTAAAAATTTTCCCATTTACAACATTTTTTTTTTTTCTTAATCCAAAACGTGTTTAATGAGTTGCTTTTCTTACAGACGTAATTACTTAAGACACAACTCTTACTGGAAACAATAAAACCCCCACTCATTTTATGTAAATGAGCACGCTACGCTAACACTTTAATCTGAAGAAACAACATCGGGTTTGTGAGATCAAGATATGATTTTGACATCATTTAAAAAAATAAAAAAATACAGTTGAAACCAGAGGTATTCTTGCGTAATGTAAATGTCTGACTTTGAAGGAAGTAATGAAAAATTGTCTTAAAAAAAAGTCTAAAAAAGCCCTTCTCTCATTATTCTGGCATTGAGCAAATATAAATAATTTTGTTAATCCTAATGGACGTAAAACAGGAAAAGTTGAGTCTGATTTCATGTCAGGCAGTGAGAAAAAAAACACTTGTGTTTTTATATATTGTATGTAAACTCGTGTGACGTTAACAAAGAAAGCAGACAGACACGTGTGAAGGTTTAAGCTCTCGGTTATTGCATTTATTTAAGTTACAATAGACATGTGCAAGTTGTGCTAATGTGCTAAAGTCGAGGCGGTCGGCTGGTGGTGTGGTCAGGTGGAGGAGGCGGGTCCCTTTTATAGGCAGGTGGATGCTCTGGGTCCTGGTGCATCTGAGTCACCTCCAAAAACAGACACAATATTAGTTAAAAACAACAGCACAACCACAGACTAAGTGATAGCGGTGAATTTGGAGTTGAATTTGTCTGTTATTAATGTTCATATGTTGAGTTACGGACGCGAAAGTGAAATAAAAAAAAAAGGATGATGTAGAGCGGGTTAATACGAACATTTTAAGACCAAAATGTCGAGTCTGACAGCAGCAGTTACAGAGAGAAGGGGACATAGTTTTCTGATGTAAAGAGAATTGAAGCCAGAGCTAGCTATGTGCATTTATATACAGTCTATGAGTACAACAGGGGCCGTAACAGTTTTATTTTAATAAGTTAAATAGTTACTTCCAGCAGTAGGTGCACATGTTGGTTGGGCGCCTAAGAATCAACATTGTTCTTTAAAAGCTTTGCCATCTTGCTCGAACCTTTGGCACAAAATCTTACCTCCTGCCTCATGTAACTGCAAAAGATGACACCACATTAAACACAGAAAATGTACAATTATAGAAAGTGGAAATCCCACTGTGAAAATGACAGCAGATGATGATGATGTGGATGATGATGAAGAGGACAAAAATGGCGTCGCCTCTGCTCTGGCTTTCTTCGATCTCCAGGTGGCAGCCATGATAGATCCTTCTTAAGTGAAGGTCATTTTGAGTCCTGTCATTTTGGAGGAGCACTTCTGTCATCTGTACTCACCTCACTTCCTGTGGGGCAGACAGACCGGGGACTGGGACGACAAGACACGTCTGATCCTGTCTGATGTTTGGACATTTATTGAATATACCTAAACGGATTTAAATGCAAAATTTAAAAGCATTCTTCTTATCTCGGCATCAACGTAATGCAAGTCTGTGTGGTCAGTTTGAGCAAAACAAAGCCTTATCTTTGCATTACCTTTGTTTGTCATTATTAAATCATATACAGAGCATCTACTTGGATGATTTAACTTCACTGCTTTGTCTAAAATGTTCCACAAAATGACATTAAACTTACCTATCTCCATGGAGACAATACGCCGATGTCACGAGGCCAAGTTACAAGTCAGATCTGCAGAAAGGCGACTCTTCTCTGTGTCTTGTGAGCTTTATGTCATGTTATAATGTTGCTGCATCAAAAAAAAAAACATATCTGGAGTTGTGTTTTGTTTCATTTACCCATGTTTGTGTTACTCTTTATTATTAGTCTGTACATCTCCAAAGTGCAAAAAACATCTGTTCCACCTTGTGATGTCATGAAGTGGTAGTTTTCAAGGTAACGTCTCATTTTACCTTTAGTTCAGTAGAGATGGGCAATCCAAACAAATTCTAGTGAAGGTGTATGAAGTTTAAAAACACAGTGAGGCACTTCCTGTATTACCACATGATGACATCACAAGGTGGAACAGAGTGTTTTCTGTTTGAGAGAAGAACTCAGACTAAATATGCAGGGTTTGTGTGTTTTAAACATGTGTGAATGAAACAAAACGCACCTCCAGGTCTGTTTGTGGGATGAGGAAACAACATTAGAACAGAGATCAGACGGTAGCGTAATATGTTTAAGTAATGCTATCTCTTTATTTGAGTCGTTAGCATGTTAGCTCATACCATTTTTCCTTCACTTTTCTATACCCGCCCCCATATAAAGCTGGTGGTTAAATAGATCTGCTGTCCCCATGGCCACACATGATGCCAGATGACCTCACTTTCCAACTGTAATGTCCGATTAAGAACCACAAGCTGAGGCCAGAGCACTGACTGCGCTAAGCCGGAGCTCTCCGAGGACCGCTGCAGCGTTTAACTGTCCATTAGAAAGTAGACCAGCCAACCTACTGTTTTCATAATAATAGCAGCTGCGCTTCAGTGATTTCTAGTAAGACTTAATGAAACACGATACATGCTTTTAAAATACGGTATCTAACACTGGGCTCGTTCTCTCTTTGTTTGCCTCTAGCTCAGTGACAGTGAGCAGCTCTGAGTGGATGTGAAGACAAAGACAAGTTTATCTGTACAGCACAACTGGTCCACAAACTAATTCAAAGAGCACCACATCAAATCATCATAAAATGAACATTAAAAGAGAAAAGTGCAGAATAAAACCCTTTCAGTCACATGCACAGCTAAACAGAAGCGTTTGGAGCCTGGATTTAAGCATTGTCAAAGCCTCACATCTTCAGGAAGACTGTTTCAGGTTTTAGCTGCACAAAACTGAAAGGTGGACTCCCCATTTTTAGTCCTGGTTTAGTCCTGGTTTAGTCCTTGTTTAGTCCTTGTTTAGTCTTTGTTTAGTCTTTGTTTAGTCCTTGTTTAGTCCTGGTTTAGTTCTGGTTTAGTCCTGGTTTAGTCCTGGTTTAGTCTTTGTTTAGTCCTGGTTTAGTCCTGGTTTAGTCCTGGTTTAGTCTTTGTTTAGTCCTGGTTTAGTCCTGGTTTAGTCCTGGTTTTAGTCCTTGTTTAGTCCTTGTTTAGTCCTTTAGTCCTTGTTTAGTCCTTGTTTAGTCCTGGTTTAGTCCTGGTTTAGTCCTGGTTTAGTCTTTGTTTAGTCCTGTTTTAGTCCTGGTTTCCTGGTTTAGTCCTGGTTTAGTCCTTGTTTAGTCCTTGTTTAGTCCTTGTTTAGTCCTTGTTTTTAGTCCTGGTTTAGTTCTGGTTTAGTCCTGGTTTAGTCCTGGTTTAGTCCTTTGTTTAGTCCTGGTTTAGTCCTGGTTTAGTCCTGGTTTAGTCTTTGTTTTAGTCCTGGTTTAGTCCTGGTTTAGTCCTGGTTTAGTCCTGTTTTAGTCCTGGTTTAGTCCTGGTTTAGTCCTGGTTTAGTCCTTGTTTAGTCCTGTTTAGTCTTTGTTTAGTCCTTGTTTAGTCCTGGTTTTAGTTCTGGTTTAGTCCTGGTTTAGTCCTGGTTTAGTCTTTGTTTAGTCCTGGTTTAGTCCTGGTTTAGTCCTGGTTTTGTCTTTGTTTAGTCTTTGTTTAGTCCTGGTTTAGTCCTGGTTTAGTCCTTGTTTAGTCCTTGTTTAGTCCTGGTTTAGTCCTGGTTTAGTCCTTGTTTAGTCCTGGTTTAGTCCTGGTTTAGTCCTGGTTTAGTCCTGGTTTAGTCCTTGTTTAGTCCTTGTTTAGTCTTTGTTTAGTCCTGGTTTAGTCCTGGTTTAGTCATGGTTTAATGGTGGTTTAGTCATGGTTTAGTCCTGGTTTTGTCCTGATTTAGTCCTGGTTTAGTCCTGGTTTAGTCCTGGTTTAGTCCTGGTTTAGTCCTGACTCTGGGCACCAGCAGGAGGCGGGTCCCTGAAGTCCTCAGAGTGTGAGATGGTTCATGTGGCTCTAACATGTGGGAGATGTTCTTTGGTGCTGGTCCATGGAAAGACTTGTTCACAAGCAGAGCAGCTTTAAAGTCTATTCTCTGAGCCACAGGAGCCAGTGCAGAGACCTGAGCACAGGACACATGTGTGAAGTACTTCCTGACCAGAGCAGAAGTGTTCTGGATGTACTGCAGCTGTCTTAAGGCTCGTTATAGAGTAATAATAATAGATTTTATTCATTAGGCGACTTTCTGGATGCTCAAGGTCACCATAAGACAATAAACAAATACAAAAGCATTAATATAATAAAGTTTAAAATGTACAATAGGGATAGAGAGAGAGAGAGATGTTTAGAAGGTTGTAAAGTATCATCAGTATTTGAACATAAGAAAATTGAATTCCCAAAACCATATTTTTCCTCGTGTTGTGTCTAGAGGTGACGATGTAAATCTAATTTTTGGGAATGAGCGGTTGTTAAATTATGATTCTGTGCTTTATCTGTTTATACTCAATACTACAAAACAACCACATCCCATCAACTGCATCTCACCATGTCGTCCGTCCGGTCAGCCCCCCTTATGCCCCAAGTGATCTAACCAATCACAGACAAGTGTGAAGTCGCAGAAGGAGCAGAGAGCTTTACCTGGTGAGGTGAAATCAAGAAACTGTACAAGGACCGTAATCAAATCAAAATAGCAGCAGAACTTTCAGAACTGTGAACCCCGAAGAGCCCTGCCCCAGGTGTGTAGCTGTGCTGAAGTCGACGCCCCAGACAAAGGGTGATGGCGCCTTCTGGGTCAGGGCTCCTCGGCTTTGGAGTGACCTACCTGAGGAGATGAGGCTTGCACCATCAGTATCGTCTTAAAATCACTTCTTAAAACTCACTTTTATTGTCAGGCCTTTTTATGAAGTTTGTTTTTATATGTGCATCTTTGGATTTCTGTGTTTTGTATTTTATCTTCCTGGTGTGTATTGTGTTTTTTACTCTTTACGCTTTTGTAAAGGTGCTATATAAGTAAAGACTATTATATTACTATTATTATTAAGAAAATCATGATATTACCTTCTCCCTTTCGCTTTCCCCTTCGTTAAACGCTCTGTTCTTAAGCTCGCCGTGCTCCTCCGAGGACCTGAGCGCCGGGTGGTTCTCGCTGCAGTGGCGTACAGCAGGTTCAGGCCTTGATAACAGTTGGCTAATGGCTAATGGCTAATGTGCCACACAAGAGTGATGCTGCACTCTCTGTTTTCATTTTGTTGCTGTAGTGCAGTAATTAATCCAGCTGAACCCTTTGTGCTTGCAAAATAAATGCTTTCCATTTTCATTAATAGACAACTCATTAGTGCGTAATGAGCAGGCAGGCAGTCTCCCTGTGCCGGAGAGCGCACGTGAGCCGAGGTTGGGCTCGGCTCATTCAGACCCACTGTTCTCTCTGCTCTGACAGCACGGCCCGCAGTGCTTTTAAGATAACAGTCGAAGTCATTAGCACAAGATCAGCGCCTCCAATCAGCGGACGTTTTGAACTGCTGAGGTGATGTCCTTGATTACTGTGTGCTTTATGAAATAGCAAACATTTGATTTGAACAATTAAGACAAATTAAAATGTGTGTGTGCTTTTTAAAGAAACATTTGTGGCATTTTGCGTTTGGTTATGGACGTGTTACCAAAGCGATTGTGTCTAATGAATGGAAACGTTTACTGGAAAATATATTTACATGGACAGAGACGTTTTATTACCAAGCCCTTTGTGACGTTGGGAGGGGAGGGGCCAGGGAAGGACAAAGGGGTCTCTTGTCTGGGGCCCAAAATTGGACTTTCAAATTAATTCATAGTAGAGGGGGCCCATACGAGACTTCTATCCCCGGGCGCCAAAATTTCTGCGGACAGGCCTGATGTTCAGTATACTGTATCTGTCAGTTCAGTAATATTAAACACTTCAGAAACATTTATATGACCCATGTTATTTTATATACAACAAAACATCAGTGGTGGGTCAGAGTTTATATCAAAACTTAACAGCCACTTGTAGATCTTTGGTCATTTCATTAATCGGTTGCTGGCGTCTTAGTCCAAATTTGAGAGCTGGAGTTCTGGGAGTGACTGGACGGTTAAATCTGCCTTTTTACTTACGGCAGTAGCTCATTTGGTAGAGCGTTTGCCCACTTGCTGGTGTTGTGTCCTTGGGCAAGACACTAAACCCCCCTGTTAACTACTACTTCTCTGTTTATATAGCAGTTATTGCGTCAGATGCTTATAATTTAGTTTCTTTATTTAGACACGTTCTTGTTCCTGATCCCCATTCAAGCTTTTTTTCCCTGGCGACCCATTACTCCATATTTGGACGTGCCCCGATGAAGACTCAAGTCGAAATGCGTTGGCGTTGAAATAAGAAATAAAAACAGCTAAGCATATCAGAGCCTCGGATCTGTGCCTGGTGGGTTTGTCTGCCCACTCGGGATCTCCCAGGAGCACCTGATGTTTTTTCACTTAGCCGTGATCCAGCAAGCGCCCAACCATATATACTCAGTACTGCATATTCTGTATTACACGTTTTATCAATATTATTCCAGCCGTTGAAAGCCAATAGCCAATACAGTGTGAACACGCAAGTCACATTTATCTGGATCATGTCTTGCTTTACGGACACAATAGCAAAATAAAAACCACAGGATCGTGTAGAGCGGGTTAATACGAATATTTTAAGACCAAATTGACGAGTTTGACAGCAGCAGTTACAAAGAGAGGGGACACAGTTTTTCAATAGAAAGTGAATTGGAGCCATAGTCGATGGAGCCGGGAGCGCGCCCATGATCACTTCCTATTAGGAATTTATATATACAGTCTATGTGGAAAAGGCAAAAACACGACACAATTAAACATTCAGTCATCTACCAGCAGTGAAGCTAAAAAGAGTTTATTAAAAAGTTTATGAATGTATTTGGAAAGAATGTGAGTGAAACATAAAACATCAAACAGCTCATTTAAGGTAAAAGATGAAAATGTTAAGACTAATTTTAGGCTATTAGATATTGAACAAAATCTCAAATAGTAGAGCCTGTGTCAGTGTACAAAGTTTGCACAGGCTGTTGCAAAACCGATTTAAAAATGGTTTATTTCCAATGTGAACAGCCGCCCCCCAAAAACATCAGATTTGGGAAAAAATCCAAATGGAGCTTCGTGACTTGAAGTGTGAACGTAGCCTTAGATTCACCGTTTCATATAAACTCGCGTCACATTACTCTGCATACTAAGACACACCTGGCATTTACTGCAAAATGAGCACCCACAAAAACACATCATTTTGTTTGATTTATGCCGCGGTTGGAGGGACGGTACCTGGATTTTGCTTCACTGCGGCGTCTTTCCTCTCACGAGTTCATAAGTATAAGTGATGAGCTGTCAGTGTCCACCAATGAGTATGATTTAGCTCTGTACAGCTCCAGTCTGTGGATTCATCCTAATTACATTACCAAGATGATACATCAATAGTGATTAATGGTGTGCAAACAGCTGCATTTGGCACAGCGCACATGTAAACTGTGAGCTTTGATGCTCGTGTGCGCCCAATCGCAGCTCCGCTCCGTAATGATATGCTTTTCATTTATCTTGATGAAGCGATGATTAGCTATAAGGATTCTCTGCACTTCATGATGGGGATAAAAATCGAAGACAATTTCTGGCTGTAATTAAAAACGTTCCCAGAAGACGGGCGCTCCGAGGCCACAACTTTAAAAGGCCAGAGCGAGACAGGTTTCCAATAGAGTCTAATTCAATCATGTCATGAAGTATAGAGCGGCTCAAAGTTCAGAGGGGGGTTTCCTTCATAGATACATGGGCGATTTGTCCTGATTAGAACATGGGCGAAGGACTCTTTGTGTTGGCCTGCCCAGAATCAATCATATTTGTTGATTTTCTATCTTTGTTTGGTGACTGTGGGTCTTGAAATCATCACTTCAAGCGCCATCTGTATAAAGAAGTGGACCAAGCGAGTGCGATGTCACCCGTAGCGTTCGGCTTCAGTCAAATGAAGCTCATCGAGGCTCCATATTTGGAATTCCGACCGCGAGTATCATAGCAATCAAAGAGACAATCTGGAGCGAAGCTGTGGCAGGTAACGCCCCTTCCCGCCCGCACCACTGGTTTAGCAGGGAGCGGACGCTTTGCAACTCTGTCAATCAAACCTGTTGCTAGCGCTAGTAGGAGCGACCTCGGGGAAAGAAGGCGCCAGATTTGTCTGTTATTAATGTTGATATCTTGAGTTACGGACACAATAGTGAAATAAAAACACCAATTAATACGAACATTTTAAGACCAAAATGACGAGTCTGACAGCAGCAGTTATAGAGAGAGGGGCCACAGTTTTTTCAATAAAAAGTTAATTGGAGCCAGAGTCGATGGAGCCGGAAGCGCGCCCATGATCACTTCCTATTTGTAACATGACGGCTAGCAGGTTAGCTATGTCCATTTATATATACAGTCTATGAGATGCATATTATGGATCCTCTCTGGTTTTAGTGCCATCTGCTGGTCTCCATGGAGATATCATTGCCTGTAATGTTTCACTGTATGGCATTAAACATATCTTAGGCTTACCACAATCTGGTACACTGTCAGATATCAGTAACATAGACAGCATCTAGTGGTGACACGTGAGAATGCAACAGCGGTGGTTCGGCCAGTGTAATTACAGATGGCGACTTTTACTAAATACCAAAAGAAAATCCATGAACTGGACAGAACTTTTAGTGTGATTGTTCTGCCCTCAGTAAAAGTCAATTTCAGTAAAAGTTCATAATAATTTAGTAATAGGTACATCATAATTCATGTGTTACTATTTCATGCTAAAGATATAAGAAATAATCACTATGCACTCTAGTTTTGGGTTACTTGTGTTATATTTTGAAGGCCTCAGGAAGTGGTCACAGTGCATTATGGGTAACAGCAGCAGAATGAGTCGGTTAGTATGGGCCCGTGTTGTATGAGCCCACTTTTTGATGCACCTACGAAAGCAATGGCTTCAAGTTTTATGTGTATTTGGTAACTAAAATAAGTTTATAATCTCTGTTGTAGAGATCGTTTTCGCTCAGGTCATTACCAGGCATTAGACCGAGCCCATGATCTTGCTAGCTCAGGAGCACTATGTACACTGTATTAGCATAGTAATACCTATATTCATGAATATTAACCACCAAATTAGCATACCAAAAGATCGCAAAAAACGTAGTGTATTTAATCTATATGACAAAGCTAATATACTTTGATTTCTGCTTGTTTTTTCTAGTTTCACTCGAGCTTTTCACACCACAATTGTAAAAAATCGTTGAAGACCGTATTAGAGGAGCAACAGTCTCAGTTTCCTGGCTCGTGAAACCCGAGTTTGGCTTTCTGCTGATCTGCGTTCACATACACAGTGTATCCGACACGTAGTGATAGCAGTACAGTGATGTTTGACTCATCCAAGCGGCTTCTTCAGTTCTGGTCAGATTTCTGGACAAAGCAGCGAAACATTTACTTTGGCCTGTCATGATCATCGCTATATCGACTTATAGTTCAATATATGAACGCTGGAACAGTATATTTTGGGCCTTGAGAACTTTTTCTTTACAAAACTGGGGAGACTTGGGGTATTTTTGTCGTAATGCAATAAGATTTGAGCTGTGGAGGAGTGAATAAGTCTCTTTTATGGCTACTTTTTGGTACATTCTGCTGTTTATTTGTTGCAGCTCATGTCTTTCAATGAAGCCGTTTATTTAAAATGTTTTACTGGGATTATCTTGCATTATTTAAGTCTTAATCAGTGGCATTAAGTAGTTTTATTATATTATATTATCATTTAACGCAACATATCTCTGTAGCAAGATTTCGAGTTTTTCAAAATGTGTTATTGTGACAGGCCTACGTCTTGACTTGACAAAACTGACAGAATCTTTTGCTTTTGGATCACACCTGGACGACTGAGGGATCACACAGCCTCCTTTGATTAAACAACTTGAAACCGGAACAAAAACTGCAGCGTCCACCTTTTCATTACCAACCAGCTCATCTATTTGTCATGGTTTAATCTGCTAATGCTTCCTATAGATATTCATTATCACTAAAGAGCTGCTCATTGGTCACAACCAGGATGTTCCATCAGAGACTTGGCTCACGTCTCCTGTATCATGTCCTATATGTGGACGCACACACGAGACAGACAGGCCTCATGTGCCGAAGTTTTTTTTTTTTTTTTTTTTTTTTCAACTATATTTATTGAACATTTTAAGAATTTTGAACCAGACAAACAGAGTGAATAATATCAGATAACACAATGATAACAATATCACAAAGGACAAGTCTGAATCTTACCAACCACTCCCACCCCATCCACTGGCTGAAAATAGGAAGGACGGAAAATAAGTAGATAAGTAAAATAAATAAATAATAAAAATGTATAATGCAAATAAATGATAAAAGATTATACAAATAAATTATGGAAATAAATAATACAGATGAATAATGGAAATAAATAAATTAAATAAATAAATAAATAAGTAAAATAAATTATACAAATAAATAATACAGATGAATAATGGTGAGAAAAAAAAAATAAGTAAAATAAATAAGTAAAATAATTATATAAATAAATAATAGAGATGAATAGTGGAAATAAATTAATTAAATAAATAAATAAATAAATAAGCAAGTAAAATAAATTATACAAATAAATAATACAGATGAATAATGGTGGAAAAAAAATAATAAAGTAAAATAAATTATATAAATAAATAATAGAGATAAATAATGGAAATAAATAAATAAATAAGTAAAATAATAAATAAATAATACAAAAAACTAAATGATAAAAATGAATGTTACAAATAAATAAATAATACAAATAAATCACAGGAAAATTAAAAGGGGTGGAGGAAAGAGCTCATAGAGATTAAAAGTTACAAAGAATTAAAAAAAAAAAGAAAAAATAGCCAGAATGAATAATAACATTGTTCCCTATATTCCGTCCTCCTTCAGATCCCGAGGAAGGGTTAAAGACTCTCTGTACTGCACAAAGGGTCCCAGGTAGCATGAAACAATTGAGCAGAGACTCTGAGCGAAGTCGGCACAAAAGTTTTGATAAAGTGAAGTGTCAATCATGATACTAAATGTTGCCAACTTATGCAACGCAGCACAATTCTCCGATGGAACCTATTTTGTAATTTGTCACACAACAGCATTAGGGCAAAATGAATCTCCAGCCTGATTCTCATTTTTCATTTTGTCTGGGGGTCTGTGTGTGTGTGTGTGTGTGTGTGTGTGTGTGCGTGCGTGAGAAATGTGCGTTTGAGAGAGAGTGTGTGTGTGTGTGTGTGTGTGTGTGTGCTCCTCATGCTTTACACACAACAGTAAAGTGATGTACAAGAGAGGAAAGACTCCCGTTTTGGTCTGATGGATGCTCACTATAGTCTGTAAAATGAACTTGTTGAAGAATGAAAGTCCATCAGTCATTTCGGGAGGGCAGTGCATCAACATTTAAATTCAATTTTGTCTTTGCCAAAAATTCCCCTCCCTTCATAAATAGTTAACGATACTGCTGCAGCTGTACCTGATTTTTACAGTTTTAAAAATGTGACAAACAGAGCTAGTTCATTTTAAACAGTTTGCAGTGGTGCTCGCATAGGAGGAGCTTTGAATAGAGTCGCTGCTCCTCCTCGTGGAGAAGAGCCAGATGAATGACCTCCCCTAGGGAAGTGTTCCGGGCATGTTCCACCAGTAGGAGGCCCCAGGACATGCTTCAGGGACTAAGTATCGCAGCTGGCCTGGGAACGCCTTGGGGTCAGACTGGAGTACCTGGAGGAAGTGTCTGGGGTGAGGGAGGTCTTTGAGTCTCTGGTTAGACTGCTTCCCCCACGACCAGACCCTGGATAAGCAGAAGATAAAGGATGGATGGTTTGCAGTGGGGCGAAGTTATTCCTCACTGACCTTATGCATTCTGAGCATCCTAATTATTCACAGTGATGAGTTTATAAGCAGTTTTCACAACTTTCAGAGACGAGAGTGGATTATGCCGTCATGGGATAGCTAGCAACAATTAGCATGCTAAGTGCACACACCCTGATGATTAGATGCAGTGACAGTACACAGTGGACATATTTTGACCTGGAGAGCAGCGTGTACAATATATCTGCACTGGGAGAAGACACATTGAAGTACATGAAAAAAAAAAAAATAAATAAATAAATAAAAAATGGATAGACCCTTTTAGGTTAACCTAACTTGGCCCAACTTTTGTTTGGGTCCTGAACAAATTATATGAAAAAGTTTCTAATGACTAGAGTTTGGTGTGGACTTGGCCTGCCACAGTGTTGCCAGATGTTGGTTTTTCTCTCATATTGGGGAATCTGTAGTATTTATGTTCTTGTGAGTTTATGTTTAAAGGTCCTGTACTACATGAAATTTAGTCTTGTGCACGTTAAGCCATGTTATAATGCTGTTATCTTCTCAAAAACAGACCTGGAGTTGTGTTTTGTTAGTCTGTCTACATCTCCAAAGCTCAAAATGCTCTGTTCCACATTGTGATGTCATGAAGTGGTAGTTTTCAAGTTAGCAGCTCCTTTTACCTTTAGTTCAGTAGAGATTGGCAGTTCCACGGCTGAAAATATCTAAATGATTCTAATGAAGGTGAATGGATTTTAAAAACACAGGAGGTGAAGCACTTCCTGTATTACTGCATGACATCACAAGGTGGAACTGAGTGTTTTCAGTTTGAGAGAAGAGCTCAGCCTAAATATGCAGGGTTTGTGCGTTAAACATGCGTGAATGAAAGAAAACACAAGTCCAGGTCTGTTTGTGATGAGAAAACGTTAGAAAATAGTGCAATATGGGCCCTTTAAATTCATTCATAAGGAGCGGGGAAGTTTGCCGATTTTCTTACCGTTTCCGTTGACACCTACAAAACTCCAACTTTCAAAAACACTCCACAGTTGTGAAAGTTACTATTTAAGGTTCCCCCACCTCCACAATTAAACCCATTCTGTACCAACACTACACACGCCATAATCAGCTTGGGTCTTTTGTTCAGTGCCGTTATAATTATGAAAAACGTCTTTATCTACAAAAAACAATGTGCCCTTTATTCATTAGTTTTAATTGTGCCATTCCAGAGCCTGGGTAGAAGAGTTATCCGCTGTGTTAAACTATTTAAACTTTTTAATCAAAATGCAGCAACTTTGAGGAGCAGTGGGTGGCGGAGTTAGCAGTAACCGCACGCTGAGAGCAGCCCCCGTAATCATTACTTCTTATAAATGGAGGATCGTGGGTCTAGAGGTGTGGTTGTTCAAGTCATTCTAATTGGTCTGTTACACTATTTCACTGATATGAATGACATATGTTATATTTAAATCAATGTGTATGGTTTGGTTTGCTCATTTCAGCTTTTTCATGATGGTTATCGTTGATGCTTTAGCTTAACCCAACACTGAGGAGGTCGCTTAGAAACCGCTCGGTCCTGTGCAAATTAATAAAAAAGATAATTTCTAATGACTAGAATTTGGCCTGTAAATATTGACGATAAACGATAATACTGAAAGTAATTTATACCACTGACACAAAACCCAAGAGCAGATTTAAACCACAAAAACTATTCTGAATCTGCAATATCGTTAAAAATCATGAGCTGGAATAAATAAACGGCAGAATGAAACACTTTAGTCGTTAGTTTGTGTCTGTTATGAGCCAGAGAAGTTATTAATTCAAACTTTTACGGCTTAAATCTGATCATACAGCCCAAAAATAACCAAAAATATCCCAGTTGTGCAAAGAAAAAGTCCACATGATAAATACAGACTCCAAAAATGATCGTTCCAGCTTCATATTCTGAACGATAAGTCGATGTACTGATTGCGACGTGAGTGATCCACAGAACCACAGGTTGGCGATGCTATTCCACTGTTGTTTTGTCCTTGGGCAAGACACTTAACCCACCTTCACCTTCAGTGTCTGCGTGCGCTGGTGTATGAATGTGCGCGTGGTTCCTTGAAGTAGACGAACCAACGACAGTACGACTGAGGAGTGAATGTCAAAGATCTCGTTGTAAACCGGTCTCGAGTGCCTAGAGAACCATTACGTTCGTGTATTCAGAACATCTCGGCCCAAACGTGTTGTAAATGATGCATATTAGACTTACTGTAGCACTGAGCCAGCTCTTTGCACCAGCAGCCATGACATGCCGCCTAATACCTCCACCCTCCTTAGGCCATCCCTCTATCCCGTAATAATAGCGGGCCACTGTAAGCCTTTTGGGGTGAAAAGGAAATAGACCGTGGATTACTGCGAGCGATAAGGAGGCGCGGAGCAGGGAGAGGGCTTCTTCAGCTAATTATTTGAAGCCCGGACTCGAGCCAGATTAAGACATGCAGAGTTTGTAGACGGCACCAATCAGACCATGTAATAGGCAGACGGACAATATTTGCTTAAACTCACGGAAACGCCTCACCAAACAAAAGTCATTCCCGACTCGATCCCTCCCTCCCTCCCTCCCTCGCCTTGATAAATGCACCTCCACTCACAATGGGCCCCATCTTTACTCTGGCAATTAGACAAAGCTTCGGATAATCTCTTGTACTGGCCAGCACTCCACAAATCCACCCGGACTCAATGATTCCCCTCTGCTGTCGATGGACATTTGGGCGTCTCAGGCTAACGGCCAGTCCAGACCGGATTTGGACAATGCGCCAAAGAACAAAGCAAGAGGAAGTTTGTAAGTTTGACAAGTCTTTTTAATCAAATGGGATGTTTGGGATCCAGGGAACGCCGCGCTGGTGAATATTTGATGAGGACAATAAGATGAAATTGCAGTGTTTTTCAGCTCTGCAGCTCAGTGGATGTAGTTATGGGATAAAAGCCAAGGCCATTTTCAACATGTTTTTTGATCAGCATCTCATTGGTGATGAGGGTCTTGAGATTTTTAGCTAAAACCTGGAAAATTGGTCTGACTGCAGAATCATCAAAACCAAAGTACTTTGAAATAAATTGTGCAGTGGTTTATCTGCGTAATCCCTCGGTAGTCCAGGTCTGAACCATCCAGTAAAAGCCATAAGTAAAATCTGTCACCTGGACAAAAAGTTGTAGGAGGGAAGACATTTATTTTTTTCAGTTCTGGTCAGATCGCTGCAGGACACTGTGTCCAGAAGTAATCTGACCAGAACTGAAGATGAGCAGTGAAACGTCTTCACTTCTACAACTTTTGTCCAGCTGACAGATTGTACTTTTTGCTTTTACTTTGTGCAGTGGTTTGTATATTAATCTACATGAACCAAAATGTATATAGACAGTCCCATAGCTTTTGTTTGTAATTGTGGTGCAAAAAAGAAAAAAAAAAAAAGACTGGGTGACATCAGCTCAGTTGGTAGAGTGTGCGTCCCCTGTTCCGAAGGTTGTCGACATAAACATCATTTGGTAGAACGGCCAGAGGTCAGATCCACTGACCCACAGGTTGGTGGTTGCGATTCCAGCTCCCACAGATGAATGCTGTGGTTGTGTCATTGGGCAAGACACTTGAACCCACCTCGCCCCCAGCGTCTGCGTACACTGGTGTGTGAATGTGTGTGTGAATGGGTGAGTGGGTCCTTGATGTAAAATTCTTTGAGTGACTTGAAGGTGGAAAAGTACTTTATTAAAATGTGATCGTTTGCCGTGACCAAATGCAGATTTCGGTAGGATGTTTTCTTCTGGTCATTTCTGGCAGACCGGGCGCTTTCTGGCACACTGCTGCCTCTCTGGTTGTTGTGGGAATCACTTCATATTAGTTAGCGCAATATATTACATCCATATTTGTAATTTACGTCCAAAATGTCTCTCATAGTAGTTATTTCCATGGGACAATTGGAACAGCAAAAAAAAAAAAAAAAAAATTTGATGGATTTCTGATGTTTGTGGGATGGGTCAAGATAAACTCGGGGGTGACCAGTCTCTTCAATTCTAATCTTTTTTATAATTAAAGTAGCTGCTCTCACATATTTAGTACCAAGTTGCACCTGAGGTCTAAACACGGGACAAAGCAGCTTGAAAACTGGACTAAAATGACAAATGTACTTCTAAAGCAGGACTGACCCAAAGGAGGACCAAACGTGGCATAGAATCTAAATGAAACAATGACGAGAAGAGCAGAGGAGCCAGAGGACGCCCAGCCACAGCACCACAGTTTGAGAACTATTAGGTTAGCAGCTAAAAAACTCAGCTTTTATTCAAGTATCGATATGTCAGTGGTTCATCTGAAGGAGATAAATGTTGTAGGTTATTTCAGTATAAAACACAACTTAATCCAAAGACCAATGAGGGGCGACAGTAGCTAATAGTAGAAGTGTGTCTGTTTTAGGAAGAAAACTTGATCTTCAGCTCAGTCCTTTTTTCTTTTCAACCAATACAGACTACTTTTACTCATTCATTCATTGCTCAGCTGGTACAGTCTGTAGTACACTTAATCCGAAGGTTGTCGGTTCGAATCCCGCTCTTGACATAAACATCATTGTGCTAGAGCGGTCAGAGGTCAGAGGTCAGGAGTCAGAACCACTGACCCTGAAGTTGGCGGTGCGATTCCAGCTCTCACAGTTGATTACTGCCGTTGGGCAAGACACTTAACCCAGCTCAGTGTCTGTGTGCACTGGTGTGTGAATGTGTGTGTGAATGGGTGAGTGGTTCCTTAATGCAAAAAGTGCTTTGAGAGACCTGAAGGTGCAAAAACGCTGTATAAAAACGTAAATTTACCAAACGCTAAACCGTGTCTATATGTGGATGTGTAGTCGGCACTATGGTTCTGTGGCTCGTACTGGTACTTATGACATGAACCCCCCCCCCCCCTTCTCGTCCCTCCCTGGCTCCGTGTGCAGCCCCCTCCTGTCTGTCTGCTCCATCTCTCCGGTGACTCTCTTCTGTCTGCTCCGTCTCTCGGGTGACTCTCTTCCTCACAAACTGCTGTCAACTCCCACATTCACGTCGCGTCTTGTGTTCACCCTGTCAGCGTTAACAGTCTTCTTTCTCTTTTATCCACAGATACCATGTTGACAACACACAAAGGTAAGACGCCTCTCAATCAGTCCCCCGCTGGCTCCTCGGGCTCCTTCACTGTCGCGTGGCTCTAGATGTTTGCAGTTTTGGCTAATGACATGAGGATTATTCCATGTCGTTGTTGATGCTGATTTGAAATTGAGCCGTTCGGAGTTTCTGCCTCACAACAATCTGACTGATTACAAAGTCAATCACTCACACCCACTGACACCTCCACCAAATGAGTGTTCAGCACCGGGATGATGGACAGCCGGGGTCTCTGATGTTATGCACATGCTAATCGCACAGTTTTATGTTAATATGAGGAGGTGGAGGAGGAGGAGGCTATTGTTTTGCAGAGTGGGTCTTAAGGGAGAGATCTTGTTAAGGGGATGTGTATAGTGTCTACCTCAGAGCTGGTTTCATGTTCGAAGATAATAGGGCCAGACAGTAAACACAATAACAGATGTAAGGGGCTGATCTGGGTTGTACCGGTGGAGCGTGCCTCTCTCCCAAGTCAATGTTTGCTTATCACAGGTCCCTAAATGCCTCCCGTTGTGCGCCCTACACGCTCATTTCTACGTGTTCATTCATAATACGCATTTGAACTCATTAGATCTGTACCTGCGCAGTGACTGTTGAGGTTATCCAACATATAAACAGATGACCTTTGACCTCTGAGTTCTACAGTTCATATAGTGACACCATTTACAGGTCTGTTAAGTTGTTTTTTACAGCCTCAGTTTAGTATGTATTTGAGAGGCGTATTCGGTATATTTCTTTCTCTCCTTCTCTTCCTCTTCACTTCTCCTCCTCCTCCTGCTCTCCCTCTCCGCTCCTCCTTTTCCTCTTCCTCTACTTCTTCCCCGTTGGCTCTCTCCTTCTCTTCCACTTATTCTTCCTCGCCTCCTCTCCCTCTCCTCTCCCTCTGCTCTCCCTCTCTAATCTTCCTCTTCTTCTCCACCTCTCCTCTGCCTCATCATCTCCACTTCTTCTCCTCCTTGACTTCTTCCTCTCCTCCTCTTCCTCTTCACTTCTCCTCCTTCTCACTGCTCCTCCTTTTCCTCCTTTTCCTCCTCATCCAATCTTCCTCCACTCCTCTTCCACTCCTCCTCCCCATCTGCTCTCTTCTTCTCCCCTTCCACTTCTTCTTCCTCTCCTCTCCTCGCCTCCTCTCCCTGTCTAATCTTCCTCTCCTTCTCCACCTCTCCTCTGCCTCATCATCTCCACTTCTTCTCCTCCTTGACTTCTTCCTCTCCTTTTCCTCTCCCTCTTCCTCTCTTCTTTATTACATCAGTTATATACATACATACATATATACATGCACTTTGTTATATCAGTACTAAAATCCATGTTTGGTTCAGTTTTTGTGAGACATATTCTGTAAATTTTCGGTTTCTTGTGCGGACAGGGCCTCACCGATCTGACTCTGGAATCAGATACTGGCACCGATAATGAAAAAGCTGGATCCACATATCGGTTCAGTCGATACCAGTTGGATCCTGGTGGTATTATTCGATGTAATATTTACTGATCGTAGTCGACCCAGAAAGTCTCATAATGTTTTCATTTATTCACAAAAAGTTGTTCTGTCAAAAAGTCATTACCCGAGCGATAAAAAAACAGCTACAGAACAGATTTGGATCAGCTTTGTCTTATTTATTTTTGTTTTAAGTTTAGTTTTCAGTCTCTGCCCTGGTATCGGTTGATATCAGGTATCAGCAGCTACTTAAAGCTCTTGACATTATTCAGCCCCACCCACTTTTTCCCTAAATGCAACTAAACTGCACTTTCTTTGTAGTAGCACTTCCAGTTAAGTGCAAATCCCGCTCCTTTCCATGGAGAATTTGGGAAAAGTTTCGGCTCTAAACGATTATATAAAGTTGGCTGGTTCATGTCAAATGTTCAATGTTAATGTGCAACAAGAATTCAACACTGCACCGATTCTCTGGGAAGCTTCAAAACGGCTCTGTGGTCCCTATAGAACTTATTTGCGTCAAGATCGGCAGCTCCATGCAAAATCTTACAATCCAAATGATGATATCGTCGCCCACGGCAACTTCGGTGTCGATATCAAAGCTGAAAAAGCTGAATCGATGCATCTTTGCACGTGGACCAAGCGTTTTTACACCACACAGACGATCCTTTTTGACAGATAATGTAAAAAATAACTGGATCAGATATCAGCTTCCAAATATCGGTTCAGTCGATTCCAGTTGGATCCTGGTTCAATGCAATATGGCTATTTACTGATCCCCTCGACCCAGAAAGTCTCATAACGTTTTAGATGTTCTTTTATTTTAGTTTAGAGTTTTGTTGTCAGTCTCTGGTATCGGTTGATATCAGGTATCAGCAGCTACTTAACCCTATAGCGTCGGATGCTATCGCCGCCCACTTGCGGTTGCGGACCTTACCTTAACTCCGCAACCAATTGTGCTATCATGTAAATTCAAATGACATCTCAAAGCAGAGGCATCAGGACTGAGCACATTGTAGACTATTATAGCTCGCCTAGACTTTTTTTTTTCTTTTTTTCGCCATAAAAATCATGTCAAAGGAAGTATCAGCATGTACTTTTTGCCTTTTTTCACACAACTTCCTATCCATCCATCCATTTTCTTCCGCTTATCCGGGGCTGGGTCGCGGGGGGCAGCAGTCTATGCAGGGACTCCCAGACTTCCCTCACCCCAGACACGTCCTCCAGCTCCTCCGGTGGGACCCCAAGGAACACAACTTCCTCTATTTTACATATCCATCCTTATTTTTCCTCTGATGCAACAAATAACTGACTGGGAGAATCCCGACGGCAACTGCGCTCTGATTGGTCATGTCAGGACATTACCGTAATGACTTCATGCCTGTGCTTTGAGATGCATTTTGAATTTACATGATAGCACAATTAGTTACCACGGCGATAACATCCAACGCTATAGGGTTAAAGCTATAGTCGGAATCGATATCAAAACTGAAAAAGCTGGATCGATGCATCTGTACACGTGGACCAGACCAAATAAGCGTTTTTTTATACCACACAGAAGTACACAACGATCCTTTTTACAAAACCACCCGACCAATACTTCTTCTTTGAGCTGTGTTCGTTGCCCCCGCCCTCTCCGCAGCACCCTAAGTGTTGAGGGTGCTCTGTGATGGCTGGCTGCTGTACGGGGATGTCAGATGGCCCTATAAAGGTAAGTGATGCACCTCCTCCTCTCTCACTCTGATGAATGTGGAGTCGGAGCTGAGGCTGGCACAGCGTACATCATCCCTCCAGCCTCCTCACACACATATGTTTCACAATGAGGCCCACATAAATAAGGCCATGTAGTCGTGACAGTGAAGGAGCGATGGCCGCACCCGCTCGCTGTGTGTCCACGTCCCCTCGCACTCCAGAGCTCTTTCTTTCGGATTACACAGAGCTGATTCTCCTCAGAAACACCGATATGGTCTTTGTGATATAGATGTGCAGTCCAAAGAGGAAACTGACCCGTCCCGGTGTGAGTTGTGGATGGCTTCAGTCCAGGAGCGTAAAGTTCTATAGATTTGTGAAGGGAGCGGTCAAACAAACACGTCAGGATCTCAAAGATGTGATTTTTTTTTTTTTGCGGCCGTGCAGTGAATCTCGTTTTAATCAAGTTTCAGTCACTTGAGAGGTCCGCAGCCAATCCTCTGTCAGCAAAAGTGCGGCTTGGAGTTCAGAATTTGGACGACAAAACGTGATTATTTTTGTGTTATATGGCAACGATTGAAAGTTTGTCTCGTTTACGGTCAAGACATTGATTTTGAAAGCTATTTTTATGAGTTTTTTGTTAGATAAAACGGAATAAAAACTCCTCCTCTACCTTTCCTACGCCTCATTTTCCTTCTCTGTCTCTTCCTCTCCTCCTCTTCATCTGCTCTTCCTCGCTTTACTAAGACAAACCTGAGTACAAATTTACCTTGATCATGAAATAGTGATTTTTGTTTTCATACCTGTCCAACCCTTTTTGTACAGAATTAAACTGTGCAGTAAAAGTATGTGGATTTGAAGATATAATAAAGAGTGCCTGTATCTGCCAAACCTGTGCCTGTATGTGTCACTGTGGCATTATGTCTGTGTGAGGTCGCTGCTGTAGGACGATTCTTCTTACATAACCTTTACTGTTGGTCTCATTAGAACATGACCTTATTGTGTGGAACGTCCTCACATGCCCCCATTCTTTACCTACATCCCCCTCCTTTTCCTTTCCTCCTGCTCTCCACACCTCGTGCTCTTCTAACTCTCTTTCTCTCCTCCTCCTCCCATCCTCTTCCTCTACTCTTGCTTCTTCTCCTCCTCTGCTCCTTCTTTCCCTCTCATCTCCTTTTCCTCTATTCCTCCTCTTCTTCCTCCTCTCTTCTGCCTCTTCCTCCTCTCCTCCTCCTCCGCTCCTCCTCTTCCTCCTCTCCTCTGCCATATGAACTGTATTTATGTTACCTGCGCTGGAAAAATAGTCTCCAGAAGACGTCCCTCTAATTTCATTTTCAAAACGCCGGCAATAAATTTATCAAATGGGTTGAATCAAATCAGAGGCGCGCGCCGTCCCATCAGTCACACGCTGTCCCCGCAGGACCAGGGGGCGTACTGCAGCCAAACGCACCGCCGCTACCAGAGAGAGAGGAGGGGTCTGAAGGTAGAGGGGAGGAGAGCCACAGGTGAGATGTGCTCTGTAGAACTGTTGGCTGATATCTCCTCTTCTTCTTCTTCTTCTTCTTCTTCTTCTTCTTCTTCTGCTGCTTCTGCTTCTTCTTCTTCTTCTTCTTCTTCTGCTTCTTCTTCTTCTTCTTTCTTCTTCTTCTTATTCTTCTTCTTCTTCTTCTTCTTCTTCTTGCTTCTGCTTCTTCTCTCTTCTTCTTCTTCTTCTTCTGCTTCTTCTTCTTGTTCTTCTTCTGCTTGTTCTGCTTCTTCTCTTCTCTTCTTCTGCTGCTTCTTCTCTTTCTGCTTCTTCTCGTTCTTCTTCTTGTTCTTCTTCTTCTTCTTCTTCTTCTTCTTCTGCTTCTTCTGCTTCTTCTTCTCTTCTTCTGCTTCTTCTTCTTCTTCCTCTTGTTCTTCTGCTTCTTTTGCTTCTTCTTCTGCTTCTTCTCCTCCTTCTGCTTCTTCTGCTGCTTCTTCCGGTCGTCCTTCGTCTTTCTCCTCCTCCTTCTTCTTAGGACCTCCACCAAGGCATCAGCTGTCTCTCGGAGTGGTTTGACACTTCTCACAGAGCAGCACCGTTCCTTACAGTAATAATCGAATGGAGATGATGTTTGTTCTCCCACTAAACACATAATATTAATCTCATGATCTATCTACAAATGTGTCCCCAGGTGCTCCTACTCCAGCTCTGATGAAAATTCTGGGTCAAATGCAGCGGACAAACTTAGACAGTAACATTATACCCATCATCACTTCACTCTGCTCTGTACGTGATGTGCTTCTGAGTCCTTCCCTTTGAACGCTTCATCAGTCACATCCCTGTCGATCGGTTCTTGGAAAAACTCAACGTTTGAAACACAAGTAAATTGATTTATTTCCCGCGTTTGAGGTTTGGCGGTTCAAAGCGCCCTCCGGCTCTGTTTCACACGGCTCCCCGGCTCCTCCCCGGTCCCTCCGTCACGTCTCGTCCCCTCGGCCCCCTTAACCCCATCCTTTAAACCCCTCTCATGCTCCTCTTTCTTTGTCTCACCTTTGCTTCTTCGTCTCCTGTCTGCGCTCCTGTTGGAATTTACGGTGGCTCGGGTTAAGCTGGGCGTGAGCGAAGCTAAAGCAGCTTAGCGCTAACAGAGCTAATGAAGTCAGCCCTGTATTCCGGCACCTCGGATCAGTCGCTGCGCTCTGTGAAGCCTGTCAGCGTTTAATGATTAGATGAAACGTTCAGACAGCGATACACGAGCTAGACGCACACACACACACACATGCTAGCTAATACCCTCCATAGCTTTCCCTGCACGTAGCAAAAGCACGCAACATTTATGCATAGGCACATAGTCACGGCTCGGTCTCATACATTACCTCTCCGCCCACTTCGGAAAAGGTGCTGATTTATGAGTGAGCGCTGGCACAGAGGGCACGCCCCGCAAAGTGATTGGGAGAAAAACAAATGCCACGTTTTCGATGAGCAATCTGGCTATTGACTGTGGAGGAAGGAGAGGAGCTAGCGTCTCCAGAGATTTACACCTCGCTTTGATGAGCTGGTGGTAAACAATGCTATAATAAAAATAAATAATAAAAAAAAAAAAAAAAAAAAAAAAAAAAAATCTGGTATCATAATGGTCTTTTTTTTTTTTTTTTTTTTTTCATTATTTATTTTTTTTATGCCAAAAACATATTTATATGTATCTTCTTCTTCCTTCTTTTCCTGTTCTTTTTCCTTTTCCTCCTCCTCTTCTTCTTCAATCCCTTCAAACTCTTCTTCTTCCTCTTCTTTCTCCTTTTCCTTCTTCTTCTTCCACTTCTTCTTCTTCTTCCTCCTTTTCCTCGTTTTCCTCCCTCTTCCTTTTTCTTCTTCCTTCTCTTCAAACTCTTCTCCTTCCTTTTCTTTTTCCTCCTTTTCCTATTCTCTTTCCTTTTCCTCCTCCTCTTCTCTTCTTTTCTTCTTTTATTCTTCTTCTTCCTCTTCCTCCTTCTCTTCTTCTCCCTCTTCTTTTCTCCTTTTCTTCCTTTTCTTCCTGTTCCTTTTCCTTTTCTTCTTCTTCTTCTTCCTTCTCTTCCTCCTCCTTCTTCCTCATTCTCCTCCTTCTTCTTCTTCTTCAAACTCTTCTTCTTCATCTTCTTTTTGATTTTCCTTCTTCTTCTTCTTCAATTTCTTCCTCTTCTTCTCTCCTCCTTCCTTTCCTTCTCTTCTTCTCTTCTTCTGTCTTCTCCTCCATCCTTCCATTCACTCCCTCCCTCACACACATCCTGGTCTCATGTGCATTCCTCCTTCTTCTGCTATTCATTTACAATTATTCTCCTCCATCCTTCCATTCACTATATATATATATATATCCTATATATATATATAGATACACTCTGCTATATCATTTACATATTTCCATTTTTTTTTATTTTTTTTTTATTGGTATTTTTATCTATATATATGTTGAGTATTTTTTTTATGTAACCAAACATGCAACCTAGATAAATTAGCTTTTAAATGTAAAAAAAAAACAAAAAAAAAAACAGGACTGTAGGAATATAGAGCCGTTTGACATAGGCTAACGGCTAAGCTAACATGTATATGTGAGATGTGTCTGGTATTTTCCTCCCGGGTCAGTCCTGCTGTGTGCGTCTCGGCTCAGACTCACAGACGCTCGGCTGAGGTCGGCGAGCCACCCGTGTCTCCGACGGAGACGCCGCCTCAAGGGCTCAGCCGCCGCGTGCCCCATTAGCCGTACATGCTAATTTACCTGTCAGCCTGCCTCCATTTACACAAACGACATGCTTCAGTAGTGCACCTCCTGTTTACTCCATGCTATTTATACATCCACACAAACGCTGCAATCAGAAACATTTCCCCCTTTTTATTATAATGTAAAAATTGGCAGTGTGACAGAATAGTTTTTGAGCATAATCCTGAGTTGTTTTTTTTTTTTTTGAAAATATGGAGGAAAGTGATGGATCGGGATGTCAGAGCCTGCACACCTTGACTGACTGTGGATGAAGAAATAGAGATTGATTCATGCATACTTGAGTAATCCTGCATCGTCGTGCGTTTGAGGCTTGAGTGCTCTGAAAATGGCTGTTTTCACCCACCACCTAGCCCCACCCACTGCTGTTTCGGTCTAATGAAAGGGCCCATATCAGTCTATTTCCTCATCTCTGTTCTAATGTAGTTTCCTCATCACAGACAGACCTGGAGTTGTGTTTTGTTTCATTCACACATGTTAAACACACAAACCCTGCATATTTAGGTTCTTCTCTCAAACAGAAAACACTCTGTTCCACCTTGTGATGTCATCATGTGCTGATACAGGAAGTTCTCCACTGTGCTTTTAAACTCAATACACCTTCACTAGAATCATTTGGATGATTTCAACTTTGGAATTGCCCTTTTCTACTAATTTAAAAGTTAAAATGAGCTGTTAAATTGAAAACTACCACTTCATGACATCACAAGGTGGAACAGAGTGTTTTGAGCTTCGGACATATAGACAGAGTAATAATAAAGTGTTACTCAAACATGTGTGAATGAAACAAAACACAACTCCAGGTCTGTTTTTGAAGAGATAACATTATAACATGGCATAAATCTCACAAGAGTCAATTTTACGTAATATAGGACCTTTAAAAATCTGCTGCTGGCGACAGTGAAATGCCACTTTGAGAAGGAAAACAGCAGGGATTCAGTGCTGCTGCTTGAACAAGACGTTAATTAACCTTTTTCTATTATTAGATGTTTTTTTTTTAGATCAATATTGTGGTTTACAAAGGACAAAATGTAAAAGTATCTGATCACATCTCCTAAACAACAGAAAAAGCCTAGTAATGTGTCTCCTTTAAATCAGCCCTATTGAGCTTGTGTCTCTATAGTTCTCATCTATCATTATGTTATAATTTGCACATTTTAAATCACAATATTGGTGACTTCTGCGTTAGAAAACCCGCTGTGTTTAATGGTGGAGGTGAAAACGTGGATTGAGCTGCAAAATGGCGTCTCGAAAATAAGAGATTAAAGATTACTCAAACATGAATCACTCCAAATACAAATTCGAGAGGGTAAATGAGAAGAAACAACTGTTCTTGTAGCACAGAACTACAGATGAAAGCCTGACCAAAGAGCGGGCATGCGAACTCTCTCAACCAATTAACTCCAGTGCTTCCTCTTCCTCCTCCACTCGTCATAAACCTCAGCTTCATTTGTTCTTTCTTGTTCCACTCAGCAGGGGCTACACTGATGTAAGATCATGTGTATGTGCGGAGTGAACATTAATGACCCTGTAGTCGTACGGAGGGTCCTATAGCTTCCTTTTGTTCAAAACCCTTTTCTCAGGAACTGATTTAACTCAACTCTTCTCTTGAACTCCTTGAGCAGTAACCTCGTTCGCTCAGACGCATAGCTCCTCGTATTTCTTTTCCGTGGCGTTTCGATTGTGTGGCATCGAAGACATCAAAGCCGACGTAATAACATCTACGAAAGGTTTATATTTTTCAGAGTTGATCAGTCTGAAGTAGAAAAGATGGCGGAACATTACTAAGAATTAAGTTACTTGATAAAAAATGGGTTTTTACTGTGGCGAGGTATTTATGTATTAACCAGAGAGTGTCCAGCCTACTGATCCAGAGGTTGTCGCGGTTCGAATCCCGCTCTCGACGTAAACTTAATTTGTTAGATCCTCAGGTTGACGGTGTGATGTAAAGTGCTTTGAGCCTTGAAGGTGGTAAAAGTGCTATACAAAATTTGACCCTTTACCATTCAAAGTAGGAAACACGGCAGTTGATAGTTTGGCGCTCTTCCTCTGAGTCAGGGGTGTCAAACTCAAATGCTCAGTGGGCCAAAATTTTAAACTGAGACAAATTCACAGGCTAAACTCAAAAATTTATTGAAAAACTGATACCAGCAGCCACCACGAATGCACATTTGGTATGATCTCACGGGCCAAATATAATTAAACCATGGGCCAGATTTGGTTAAAGGGCCTGAGTTTGATGTTGCTGTGTCGTGTGTCAGCTGAGGTTTTGGCACCGTCTTTCTACCGTTGGAGACAGAACGACAGCGCCATCTGCAGTCCGACTTCTTCAGGACAGTATCCCAGGTGTGTGAGAGTAAAAAGACCCCTCGTCCCGGTTTAAAGTCCTTTTTAACTTTCACACATCTGAGATATTGTCCTGAAGAAGTCACGGGACCACTTTGAGGCACTAGTGAGCAGTTCAACCTGTCATAGATGAAAACTAAACCTTGCTTCTGGAAAAAAACGATTCTATTGAAATAAGTTATGTGTCGACCAGATGAAAATCAGTGGACAGTTCAAAATGGGTTAGACAGACATGAGACAGGACCGACACAACCTAGAATTGCATTAG
Organism: Periophthalmus modestus; assembly: GCA_019594935.1. NCBI lineage: Eukaryota > Metazoa > Chordata > Actinopteri > Gobiiformes > Gobiidae > Periophthalmus > Periophthalmus modestus. The sequence goes on from JAIEZT010000084.1 coordinate 10,492,122, forward strand.
CTGTTCACATCAGTAGTAGAAGTTCTCAGTTTTTTTCCTTAAGTAAAACTACAAAAAATCAAGTAAAAGTACTACATGAAAAAAATCGAAACAGCTAGCAAATTGCACTTAAGTCCTGTACTTTACCACTTTTACTTTTACGAGTTTTACATTCCCACACGCCAAAACCTGGTCTGATTTGGGGAGTTTGATTTAAACATGGAAACATCTGACGTGAGGAAGCTGAGTTCTTTCTGATTGTTCAACATCTGAAGAGGAAAAACGGCAAATGACAAAAACGAAAGAGAAAATGATTGACAGAATTACTTAAAAGATATTGTACTCCAGGTGTTTTTGATAATCAGATTTCTTTGGTGCATGTAAAACCACAAAAAAACACACCTCTAATTACTCTTGATTAGTGTCATGTGCCAGATTTTGAATTGAAACTAATGAACAAAAACACATTTACAGCATATTTTAATGATGTGAGCGGCGCCTGACACAAAGTGGTTGTTGCTGCTGAGCCGAGCTGTTCCTTACCTGTCTACGGAGCCTCTTTGTCATAATAGAGCATGTTATTGTCCTGGGACTACCTGCTCCGAATCACTTAGACGATTCATACATCTCTGTCTGTTTAGCGACAAGGCTCCTCCACGGGGGGCCGGGGACCTACGGGGTTGGCAGTGCCAGGGAAGTGGGTGGCATATTGCACCCAGCAGGAGTCCTCCGTCAGACCTGCTCTTCTCGGGGATTTGGCCAGCTTGGATTAGCCCAGCAGGACAAGAGAGGGATTCACACGTAGAGGGGACAGAGAGTACAGCAAGATGGAGTGCTTCAGAGTCAGACGGGTAAACCTGAGGACAGCAGCCGAGAATGAGGAGACGGAAGTGTCATGGCCGACCACCAGTTTCTTTTTGTCTTTTTTACTGGTTGTTTTCACAGATATTAGATTTAAGCTCGTTCTAACTGAAAACCCTCTGAGCAAATACAGCTCAGAATATAAGACTCTCTGTGAGTGCTTTCTTGTCCTGGTTTGGTCCTGGTTCAGTCCTGGTTTGGTCCTGGTTTAGTCCTGGTTTAATCCTGGCTTGGTCTTGGTTTAGTCCTGGTTTGGTCCTGGTTCAGTCCTGGTTTGGTCCTGGTTTAGTCCTGGTTTGGTCCTGCTTTGGTCTTGGTTTAGTCCTGGTTTGGTCCTGGTTTGGTCCTGGTTTAGTCCTGCTTTGGTCTTGGTTTAGTCCTGGTTTAGTCCTGCTTTGGTCTTTGTTTAGTCCTGGTTTGGTCCTGGTTTAGTCCTGCTTTGGTCTTGGATTAGTCCTGGTTTAGTTCTGTTTTACTACTGGTTTGGTCCTGTTTTGAACCTGGTTCAGCCCTGGTCTACTTTCTACTTGTGTGTGTGTGTGTGTGTGTGTGTGGTGTGTGTGTGTGTGTGTGTGTGTGTGTGTGTGTGTGTGTGTGTGTGTGTATGTGTGTGTGTGTGTGTGTGTGTGTGTGTGAAGCATATATAGTAGTAAAGATTAAAAAATAATAAAAAATAATAATAAAAACACTGACTGAGGGCGTGTCCAGACGTTTGACTGGTCATGTGTGTGATCAGCTCTTGTTCAATTTGACAGTAGTTTAATGCTGTTCCAGGCGGCTGGGAGGTCAGATATTTCCCTGTTGAATGTGTTACGAGTTCCAACCTCAGAGCAGTCAAACTGAATTAACTCATATGCAAACAGCATGGCTAATGCTAACCCCAAAGGCTAAAGAATTAAGAACTAACTGGATATTCCATCTCCAACTTCGAAAAAATGCCTTGGAAAGCCGCTTTACTATCAGGGAATATCTGAGCTCTGGGTATTTGAGCTTCCTATAGACTTTGTAAAGAAGTGGACTAAGTGACGTCACCCACAGCGTTCAGCTCCAGTCAAATGAAGCTCATCGAGGCTGGAGCAGTTATAGGGACAATTTGGAGCCAAGTTGCATGTAAGGAATTCCAACCATGAGTATCATAGCAACCAAAGAGACAATCTGGAGGCTGTTGAAGGTAACGCCCCTTCCCGCCTGCCTCGCTGGTTTAGCAGGGGAGCAGGTGCTTAGCAACACTGTCAATCAAACCTGTTGCTAATGCTAGCGGGAGCAACCTTGGGGAAAGAAAGTGCCTGATTTGTCTGTTATTAATGTTCAAATCTTGATTTACGGACACGATAGTGGAATAAAACCCCCAGGATTTACAGTGGGTTAATATGAACATTTTAAGACCAAAATGATGACAGCAGCAGTTATAGAGAGAGAGGTCACAGTTTTTCAATAGAAAGTGAATTAGTGCCAGAGTCGATGGAGCCAGAAGATCGGGCGTGATCACTTTGTATTCAAGGGGCTTGCAGGTTACTATGTTTATTTATATATAAAGTTTATGATTTGACGTGAATGTGTTTAGCTGGAGGGAGGACCGCACACACTCCACTCCATGTTTAAGTGTGTGGCTCTTCACATGCACGGCCATTGTCCTGTTAAAGCAGCTTGTAATTAACCCAAAGTGGAACTCTTCAAAATGTCTCCAGTATATAGTTCCAGTTAAACACCAAGCTAGTTCTCGTGTAAAAGATGAGTTTGTTAAGCTCACACAAACACAGACACTTCGACTCTTCTAATGGGCATTTGGCTGTTTCGTTAATTGCACAAATATCAGTAGCTTCCGTGGCAGAAAAGACACACCCAGGATCTGTGTTTGAGAATTACGCTCATTAAGGCGACTGCTTCTTCCACTGCGTCGAAACCCTGTCAGCGGCTCAAAGCAGTGATGGCAGATGGGAACGCACGAGCCTCGAGTAATGAAGCAAAGTTATCGTAAACGGGTAAAGGACACAAACAGAGAGCGGCCGAGGCAGTGGTCCTGGACAGACCGAAGAGGAGCCGCCTCAAAATGGAGCCCATCCAAAAGACGATTATTACCAAACTTCACATGCAAAGCTTTTGTTGTTCTGTGACACCCAAGAGGGCCAAAAAAATAAACCAGGTCTGGACAAATTGGCATCAGTCACATGAGCGCAGCAGGAGAAAAGAGGAAGACCAGCGATGAGTGTGAAGGCTTCCTCTGATTTCCACACACTCACACGCCTCTGAAGCTGACGGGACTTTTACGCTTCATCAGGAGCTTTTATAGTAGTTCAGTTTGGGACGCCCGCTGGGGCTCGGGCACAACCAGGGCTGGGCTAAAAGAGAGGGAGAGGGGGAGAAAGAGAGGGAGAGGGGGAGAGAGGGAGAGAGAGAGAGAGAGAGGGGGAGGGGGAGAAAGAGAGAGGGAGAGGGGGGGGAGAGAGAGAGGGAGAGAGACAGGGAGGGAGAAAGATGAAGGAGAGGGGGAGGGAGAAAAGCGAGAGGGAGAGGGGGAAGAAAAGAGAGAGGGGGGGGGAGACAGAGAGGGAGAGGGGGAGATAAAGAGAGGGGAGAAAGAGGAGGGGGGAGGAAAAGAGAGAGGGAGAGGGGAAGAGGGAGAGAGGGAGAGGGGAGAAGATAGCGAGAGACTAAGAGGGAGAAAGAGGGAGATGGAGGAGAGAGGGAGTGAAAACTGAAAGAGAGAGGAGAGGGAAGAGAAAGAGAGAAAGAGAGGGAGAAGAGAAGGGGGAGAGAGAGAGGGAGAGGAGAGGGGGAGAGAAGAGAGAGGGGAGGGAAAGAGAGAAGAGAGGAGAGGAGGGGAGGGAGGGGGAGAGAAAGAGAGGGAGGAGAAAGAAGAGAGGGGGAAAAGAGAGGGGGAGAGGAGGGGGAGAGAGAGAGAAGAAAGAGGGAGAGGAGAGGGGGAGAGAAAGATAGGGAGAGGGGGGAGAAAGAGGGGGAGGGGGGAGAAAGATAGGGAGAGAGACTGAGAGGGAGAAAGAGGGAGATGGAGGAGGAGTGAGAGAAAGAGAGAAGGAGAGGGGGGGAAGAGAGAGGGAGGGGGAGGAAGAGAGAGAGAGAGAGACTGAGAGGAGAAAGAAGGAGATGGAGGGGGGGGAGTGACAGAAAAGGGAGAAGGAGAGAGGGGGGAGAAAGAGAGGGGGAAAAATGGGAGGGAAGAAGGTAAGAGAGCGCGAGAGAGAGAGATGGAGGGGGGTGTGAGAGAAAACAGAGAGCGAGAGGGGGGTAGTGTGAGAGACTGAGAGGGAGAGAGAGAGAGATGAGAGAGGGGAGGTGTGAGAGAGAGAGTGTGAGAGATTTAGAGGAAGAGAGGGAGATGGAGGGGGTGTGAGAAAGGGAGAGGGGGTAGAGAGTTGGGGAGAGTGAGCGAGAGGGAAAGAGGGAGGGAAAGGGGGGAACGAGATCGTGAGAGAGTCGGAGGGAGAGGGAGAGAGGAGAGATGAGAGAGAGAGAGAAAGAGAGAGGAGGAGAAAGAGGGAGAAAGGATGTCGCATTGGCCGTGGTCAGTGGTCATTGATCTCCGGGGCTCAGTGTGACCTTTACCTGGGCTCGTTGTGCCTGACTTTAGTGATAAAACAGTTTAAATCACTCGTGGGTCGTGTGTCTTATGATAAACATAGATGTGTTACAACAAACGTCAAAACATGTCCACTCATTGTCGGACTGTTGTCACAATGTGTAAAGATCATTGCGCTAAAGAACAGGCTCGTATCGTAGAACTGTTCAGAAAAGGTCAAACCATGTCTTGTTTATGTATTTACTTATTTTTAGAACATATCGGTACTTGCTCAAATAAGATACAGTTTCGGAACCTGTTTTAGTATCAGCTCGTATCTGATTTTCAGCCTGCTCTGTAATTAGGGACGTGCAAATACGATATCGACGCCGATATTGAACATTTTGATGGATGGGATATCGGTCCCGACATATCTGTTCAGTCGATATCCCATTTTGGTCTATTAACTCGTGTAATAAGACAATTTACTTACAAATATTTGCCCAAAACACCTTGTAATGTTCAACTTGTGTTTTCTCCGAGCACTTTGAGCCTTGAAGGTGAAAAAGCGCTGTATAAAAACGTGACCATTTGCCATCTCTGTTCTAATACTTCTTAAGTACATGTAGTATTGTGTACACGGGGTTAACCGCCTTTTACCATGAGTCATACCGAAAGCACAACCACATAACAACACCTTTTGCGTTTACCCGTATAGACAAAGCATTACCTCTTCCTAGCATGGCTCCGCCGAAGGATTGTTCCTGCCTAATTTGAAACACAACCGCTCTGCTCGTCTATCAATAATTCATGTCCGACGTCTTTGAAAAGTAAGCACGCTTTAGCCCATTACCGATCCAGATTGGCACCGTGTCATAATGGCCACAAATGCGCATTCGTAAACAGGGAAAAAAACAACAACAAAAACCCCCGTGTTTGTGTTGTCTCTGTGGATCTCGCGCTCATTAGACAGAGTGATGCTGTTTGCAGACCCTTAGCCCACATTACCTGAGTCGTTTCGGGATTGATTCCAGAGATGACAGAGGAAGCTAGCGATTAGCGCGGCAGTGGGAGCTCGGTATGTGCAGCCGGCTGGACTCATCTTGTGTAGCGTAGCATGTCATTCTTATTCAGTGGGTGCTTCAGAGTAAAAAAAAAAAAGGGCCTAGCGTGCAGTGTAGCGTTAGCATTCAGTTCTTTATTTCCCCACCACTGTCTTTTGCACAGTGTTTCAAATGGAGACGTAGCCTGAAGTCCATGCTAATCTTTAATCTTTTATAAAACTGAGGGTTGTTTGTGATAGACGCTGCAGTGGTTGCGTTACTGTGTATGCTAGCTGTGAAGTTACTGTGTATGCTAGCTGTGAAGTTACTGTGTATGCTAGCTGTGAAGTTACTGTGTATGCTAGCTTTGAAGTTACTGTGTATGCTCGCTGTAGCTGTGAAGTTACTGTCTATGCTAGCTTTTGGTGTTTAGTACTGAACTAAAACATAAATGGTATTAATTAAACTGTATTTTCCGGACTATAAGTTGCTCCGGAGTACAAGTTATAATAATGAAGAAAAAAAACATATATAAGTTGCACTGGAATATAAGTCGCATTTTTGGGGGAAATGTATTTTACTAAATCTGAGACCAGGAACAAACGTTTTATCTTTAAGTGTCTTTAAGCAAGTTATAATAAGCCAGGGCTGTCCAAACTACGGCCCAGGGGCCAAATGCGGCCCTCAGACCAATTTTTTTTGGCCCTCATGCCTCTTCCTAAACTGGCCCAATTGATCAGGAAGTATATTTTGCTACAAATTGAAGCAATTCTACCTCTATAACCTGAATAACATCACATTGCATTGTGACACAGACCTTTTTTATATCTTAAAAATCTTAAAAATAATCAAGTCTTATTAAAGGTACAATATCTCTGTCAAACCCGCAATAAATGCATCATTCCTGTATCGACACTGGTTTGTGGCCCTCTGTTTCAAATATGTTTCAGTATGCGGCCCTCGGTGAAAAAAGTTTGGACACCCCTGTAATAAGCAGCACATTTCGCTAACGTCACACATTTGTATTTATTCAGGTACATGAAGCATAGACAGAACTGAATATATGTCTGGTATGTTAATGTAAGATATTAACAGTTAATCAGATAACTAAAGCATAAAAAACAAGCTAACAAGTTTACTCTCGAGTCTCACTTCATATCACTAAATCCATTGAATTCTACATCCTCGGTAGATTAAGCGCCGCTCCCTCTTCAGACTCAGTAGAATACGATTTTCTTTTAGGGCTGCATTTTTGTTCAGTCTTTCTTAGATGTCTTTTAAATGACTGTAATGTTGAATTGTTTCATTTTAAATGGTACAGGAGTAGTAGACACTGGTACAGGTGTCAGTGTGGCAATAACACAGATGTGAAGTGATATATTTTAATAATTTCATATATAAGTCGCATCTGAGTATAAGTCGCAGCCTCAGCCATACTATGAAAAAAGTGTGACTTATAATCCAGAAAATAGCGTAAGTATTTTTCATTTTTTTCATTGCAAACTGTAGTATTGATTTAAAATGACAAAACAGAAACACGTCCATTTAAAAAAAAAAAAACAAAAAAAAAATACAACTGACCAATGGTGAAGTACTTAATTATGTTATTGAAGTAAAAGTACACATACAGAGGTAAAAAGTTACTCAAATAAAAAATCTATTTAAGTAGAAGTATGAAAGTCCCTGTTTAAAAATGTATCTTGTTCATTTGTTAAAGTGTAAATGTAGAGATAATGATTAAAAATGAAACCTATTTTGGTCGCAGTAACAAAACCAATCAATTTCTTACTTTTTCTTATGAATTTTGTGCATTTATTTTTGTTTTGTTCAAAGCTTGAACTCGAAAACTTTAGTCTTGATGTTTCATTTTAGAGATTTAGAGATTTTACTTTTCAGTCCAGTTCAAAAATGTAGTGGAGTAGAAAGTACAGATACTGCTCTCAAATGTAGTGAAGTAAAAGTAAAATGTACTGAAGTAAAGTACAGACATTCTGCTGAAGTACAGTACGTTACTACTTGTACTTGTGGTTCCTTGATGTAAAGCACTTTGAGGTGACACCGCTGTGGTTCAAATATTCTATAGTCTGTCCCCTTTAAGTACAAATAAACTGCCTTTTGACTGTAGAAATGATGCAGAAATGTTATTCCAACTCTTCCACCCTGTATGTAGATGCCTGCAGTAGAAGTAGCATATAAAGGTATAGACTGACTTGTGCTCCTTATTTCTGCAACTCTCCTTGGCCCTGTGTGGCTCCTCTTACTCGTCTGCTCCCCACAAACCTCCTGTGCCACAGCCCCTGCTCCTCCCTCTCTAAAACACTTATCACACAGCTGTTTCTGCTGGCCTCCATCTTTACAGCCACTAAACACATTCACATACGAGCTGGGTCTTCGGGCACTCGAGTACTGTAAGTCAGGAGCTGAGAAGATGGAGATGATGGGGTTTTCGGGAGGGTTCCAGTGTTTTTGGGGGGATGATGGAAGGTTGGGTTCTCAAAAGTGTCAAAAGCTTGCATCCAACTAATACTCATTGAATAAGCATGTACACAAAACAGTTTGGATACTCATTGTAAACGTAATAACAGGGAGATATGACACACAAAGGATGATCATGGATAACTGAACTAGAGAGAACAATAGAGTCATGGACCAGGCGAGTCATGGTCAAACGAACTAAAAACGTATCTATCTATATGAGGCAAGCCAACGATGTGTCTGACACTATAGTGCAGGTGCTAAAAACAAACTTAAAAGCGACGTTGGCGACATGTATCAGTCCAACATTTCCAGAAAAAAGTCCATCAAAACAGCTTATTTACTGACATGGCTTATCCTGTACAAATGCACCAAGCCCCAGTGACTAAACATGGCTGCCCAGTGAAGTCAATGGGCCGTGCTCAATGGCACATGTCACGAGTTTAGCCTTTAGCAGCTATGTATGTCCGGTCTTTCCCTGCACATGGACCATGCACAGCTGAGCCAGCCCCCACGAGACTTTGAGCGACGAGAGCGAGCGGAGCAAAATAAATAACAAATAATAAATGGTAATGTTAATGCTTCCGGAAACGTCTGAACCATGTTCTAAACCTGCGGCTCGTGAATGACAGTTTGACTTGTTCACATCGCTCACATGTTCGTTCATGTTGTACCCCATGACCGCTCTAACCAATCAGTGCTCGAGTGCTTAAGTTTAGCTAGAGCGAAACAAAGAGCGTAGCCGAAGCTAATGATTAAAAAACGTCAACAGATGGATTTTGTGCTAAGAAAAAATTTGGATCTGAAAACAGGTCAAAAGTGGCACAAAATTGGACCTGTGTCAAAGCTTTAGGTGCCCCGTAAGTCCATGTCAGCTCCTGTCAGCTCCTGTCAGTCCCTGTCAGCTCCTGTCAGCTCCTGTCAGTCCCTGTCAGCTCCTGTCAGCTCCTGTCAGTCCCTGTCAGCTCCTGTCAGTCCCTGTCAGTCCTTGTCAGCTCCTGTCAGTCCACGTCAGTCCACGTCAGTCCCTGTCAGTCCCTGTCAGCTCCTGTCAGTCCACGTCAGTCCTGTCAGTCCTTGTCAGCTCCTGTCAGTCCCCGTCAGTCCACGTCAGCTCCTGTCAGTCCCTGTCAGCTCCTGTCAGTCCCTGTCAGTCCTGTGTCAGCTCCTGTCAGTCCACGTCAGTCCACGTCAGTCCCTGTCAGTCCCTGTCAGCTCCTGTCAGTCCACGTCAGTCCCTGTCAGTCCTTGTCAGCTCCTGTCAGTCCACGTCAGTCCACGTCAGTCCCTGTCAGTCCCGTCAGCTCCTGTCAGTCCACGTCAGTCCCTGTCAGTCCTGTCAGCTCCTGTCAGTCCCCGTCAGCTCCTGTCAGTCCCTGTCAGCTCCTGTCAGTCCCTGTCAGTCCTTGTCAGCTCCTGTCAGTCCACGTCAGTCCACGTCAGTCCCTGTCAGTCCCTGTCAGCTCCTGTCAGTCCACGTCAGTCCCTGTCAGTCCTTGTCAGCTCCTGTCAGTCCCCGTCAGTCCACGTCAGTCCCTGTCAGTCCCTGTCAGCTCCTGTCAGTCCACGTCAGTCCCTGTCAGTCCCCGTCAGTCCCTGTCAGTCCTTGTCAGTCCACGTCAGCTCCTGTCAGTCCCTGTCAGTCCCTGTCAGTCCCTGTCAGCTGAACACGGGCAGTTTATGATTTATGATTACATTTTGCTCTATGAGTAAAATCAAAGGGCAGGAGTGATTTTTTTCACTGTGGTACCAATGACTAGCCACTAATCCACCTCGAGACAGCTCTAATCTAATACCCTATACTCTTATTTTAATAGATCCATGGAATGCACACAGAGAACACAGAGGTCGTGGGGTCATTTCAGTTTTACAGATGTTCTGAGGTAAAACTAATCCTGTGCGAATAGGGCTTAAAGTGCAATGGAACAGTCAGAAAACTAAATGCTTCAAACTTCCATCGGTTTATCATGAGGTTGACTGAAAATTGTGTTGATGTGTGACGTCATAATTCTGAGCTCTTCCTCTCATCTCATCCTCTTCTCTCGTCTAATTCTCTCCACTTTTTTGCTCCTCCTCTCATCTTCTCATCTCCACTTCTCTCCTCCTTTCCTCCTCCTTTTTCCCTCCTCTCCTCCTCCTCCTCCTCTCCTCTCAGTCTCTCCTCCTCTCTTCTCAACCTCTCCTCTTCCTTTCCTCTCATCGTCTTCTTCTCCCTATCAGCCTGGAGACCATTGGAGACAGAGCTAGTTTTCTTACACACCTAAGTCTATGGCATAAAGATGTCCATTCATTCTCTCTCTCCCTTATCCCTCCGTTCTCTCCGCTGGATTGAATAACACTCGTCCTCAGGGGGAGCTCCAGTGTCGATCCCAGCGGTCTGAGGTCAGCCCTCTCCCCACACAGAGCTGTAACTCCCAGAGCGCCATCTGCTGTTCATTTGAGCCACAAAGAGAATGTTTCAGTCCAGTGTGTTAGTGTTTCAAATAAATATTGAAGTATGTTTTCAGTAGGAATGGAAGAGATTCAAATTTATATTTCACTATACAATTCTGTGTTTGTAGAATATATAAATACCTGACACAGATACAGTTGTGCTCTACATCCTCAAAGTCACTTTACAGTTTTGTGCCAGACTCATTCGCTCCATCTTCAGTGTTACAATTGTAGTCATAGCTGCGCCGGGGCAGACTGTTGGAAGAGAGGCTGTCACTCCTGTCAGCCCCTCCAACCACGACCCATCAGTAACTCACACACTGCATTCAAAGACAGGAAAAGTGATTTGCCCAAGAGCACACCTGTACGACATGGTCTGAGCAGGGTTTAAACAGTAGACTGTATATAAATGGACATAGTTAACTTGCTAGCTGGCTCGTTCCAAATAGGAAGTGATCATGGGCGCATTTCCAGCTCTATCAACTCCATCTGGCTCCAGCTCACTTTCTATTGAAAAACTGTGGCCCCTCTCTCTGTAACTGCTGCTGTCAGACTCGTCATTTTGTTCTTAAAATGTCCATATTAACCCGCTCTACACGATCCTGGTGTTTTTATTTTGCTATTGTGTCTGTAAATCAGGATATGAACATTAATAACAGACCAATCAGGTGCCTTCTTTCCTGCGGTCGCTCCTGCTAGCATTAGCAACAAGTTTGATTGACCGCTCCTTACAAAACAAGCAGTGCGGGCGGGAATGGGCATTACCTCCAACAGCCTTGCGCCGGATTGGCTCTTTGGTTGCTATGATACTCGCGGTCGGAATTCCAATATGGAACAATGCTCCAAATTGGCCCCTACAACGTCTAGCCTTGATGAACCGAGGAGCTGAACACTGTGGGTGAACTTTAAAATGGGCTAGGTGTGGAGGAGAAGGTTTGGATTTTTCAAAGCTGTTTAACAAATTGAATGTTTGCCTATAATTAATAAATAAATAAATAAATAAATAAATACATATATATATATATATATATATACATATATACACATGCACACACACACCTTCACATTTTGATCTTGTTGAGTTCTGGAATATTACAGTTTTGATATTTTTGACTTCCCATGATCCTTTTCTCTCTGTTGCTATCCTCTGTTTGAAGTCACTGGACCATGTAGCGGTCAGTGATACTCATGGGAACTGTGTCGGACAGGTATGTTTTAAAGGCAGGCCGCATGTCATGTCTGGAGGAGGCCAGCGGGGGGCTTCTCTGGAGGTCTGACAATCAATTCTACACAACTCACTGAACCGGCGTCTTTGAACTGCACTTCTTCTTCTCTGCTTTATTAGAAGGTAGAACTAAAGTTACAGGGACAGGACACAGAATACACTCTTACACAAATTAGAACACAGACGCCATTATTCAAGGTCCTGCTTTTCTTGGCTGGACTAACAAAAGTTTATGTGAAAGGAAACACAGTATTTTTTCTCTCTGCGCAGTATCTGTCCAGAGCAGCAGAGCATTACAACCACATAAAGAGAAGGAGACACCAAATCTCTCTGAGAATCACCGGGCCAATGTAAATCAGCCCCAACGTGCGGCTGGACTCAGCTCTGCTGCTGCAGCTCTTTCACCATGTTTTCTAACTCTGCCAATCAATCAAACTAACTTTATTTCTATACCACTTTTCATACATTTGAAATGTAGCACAAAGTGCTTCACACAAACACCACGATTAGCAACCCCTGCTGTGCCTTTCATACTTACAGCAATTAGACAGAAAGAAACATGAGACATAAAGCTCTTAAAGCTGAGACATAACATGAGACATAAAGCTCCTAAAGTTTATAGTAATACAAATGAAGTGTTCAAAGTAGACATAGTATATGATACAAAATGTATCTAAAATAAAAAAAAAAAAGAGATAAAGTTAATTTAATTTAATATAAATCTATAAAATTACTATACTGTAAAATAAAAAGAAATGTAAAATCAGTTTTAAGTTTAATTAAAAAAATATGAACACTCATCTGACGTGACGCCTCACCACGAGTTTGACCTGAGGACATGAGGGCCCAAGACGCTCATATGATAAATGATCAGATAAATAAATAAGACTAGTAGGACTAAAACAGAACTTTAGATCTGTCCTGAAGCCAGTGCAGATGCTTCAGTACTGGTGTGGTATTGTCTCTTTCTGGCCCTTGTCAGCAGCCGTACTGTAGAGTTTTGTAGTAGTTGAAGTGCTTCTGTAGTTTTCTTTGGACCAGAAAGGAGATCATTACAGTAGTCAGCACTGTTTGTAATAAAAGTATGTGTTAATATCTCTGCACTGGCTTGACAGAGAAGTGTTCTGACTGTGGTAATATTTTTAGATGAAAACTCACTTTAGTGACAGACCTGATGAGGCTCAAAGCTAAGCTCACTGTCAAAAATGACACCTCAACTTTTGACCTTTTCACAGCATTCACAGAGGTTTGGAGCTTCACTTTAAGCCTCTCTCTCTCTCTCTGAGCATCAGGACCAATCATTAAAACTTCAGTTTTGGTCTGGTTGAGCAGGAGGATGCTACTGCCCAGGACTTAATGTTTAAAATGCAGTTAAAAGGGTCGATTGAGCTAAGGTCATTAGGAGACAGCAATATAGAGTTGGGTCTCATCTGTGTAAAAGTTCTCACTGTGTCTCCTGACCTGTCCTAGCGGCAGGTGTGTATATATATATATATATATATATATATATATAATATATATATATATATATATATATATATATATATATATATATATATATATATGTATATATATATATATATATATATATATATATATATATATATATATATATATATATATATATATATATATATATATATATATATATGTATATGTGTGTGTGTATATATATGTGTGTGTATATATGTATATATATATATGTATATATATCTATATGTGTGTGTGTGTGTGTATATATGTATATATATATATATATATATATATATGGGTGTATATATATATATATATACACATATATATATATATATATATATATATATATATGTATGTGTGTATATATATATATATATATATATATATATATATATATATATATATATATATGTATACACACATACAATAAAATAACTTGCTTGGTTAGAAACTATTTTCTCTAAACTGTTGCTCAACAAGTGGCTGGTTTTAAATGTAAAATGCTTTATTTAAAGTAGACCTATTGTTCTTGTGTTTGAAATATAGTTATAACCTATGACACCCACGGATCGTTATGTTCAAATATGCACATTTTAATATACATGGTTAAAAGCTCTAAAAAAAACTCTGTTTAATCTAAAACTGTAGGACTTGTAGTAAAAACATTGTCTGGCTGTATCTCCTGCAGGCCTGATGTACTAGACTGTGTTTCACTGAGGTCTTTGGCATGTCCGATGGATCATTCCACTTAATACTGCTGTGATTTCTTAATGAGCAGTGGAGATCTGAGAATCCTGCATAAATGAAGAAGCATGTATAGGCGGTAAATACATATAAAGAGGTAGAGGGATTGTTTAAGGCCTGGAAGTTTTTCAGTTCAAATCATAGACTGTATTTATAAATGGATGTAGCTAACCTGCTAGCCGCCACGTTTGAGATAGGAAGTGAGTGGGCACACTTCCAGCTCCATTGACTCTGGCTCCAATTCACTTTACATTGTAAAATTTCACCCCTCTCTCTGTAACTGCTGCTGTCAGACTTGTCATTTTTGGTCTTAAAATGTTCATATTAACCCGCTCTACATGATCCTGGGGTTTTTATTTTGCTATTGTGTTTGTAAATCATGATATGAACATCAATAACAATAACAGCATAAATCGGATGTCACCCCACTTCCTCGATGAGCCAGACTGAGCCGAACGCTGTGTCGTCACACTCACACTCACTGTAGAAATGATGTTTGGTGCAAAACTGTGGCGAGTCTGGATGGCAGGTTTGATCAGGTCTCTCTGTTAAAAAACATACAGTCTGGAGGATGAGCTATAATCACGTCATTAATTATAAAAGATCCATTGGACAGTGATCGAAATTCTCACAAGGCTTAATCTGGGACATCCGCTTTAAGTGGAGCTGGGTGACGCACCTTTGGGACTCTGGTGCTTCATGGAGTCGTCCACAGGGGGCGCCGGCTGATGTTGAGCGGAAGATGGAAACTCTCGGTCACCCACTGTTATTCCAGACCAAACAATATCATCTACATGGAGACAAGCTGGTGGCTCACAAGTTACATATTGCAACTTAAAACTGGAAACATAAGAAGAGACTTTTTATGCAGATGCCCTCCCAGACATTGTTTTTTTCTCTCCATTCATCCACGCAGGCCTGCCAGAAGTGCATATTTTTTACCCATTTCAAACAAGGTGCTGTATTTCAAGGGGCTCTCCGTCATTAAAATTCAAATTGGTCGTGGCCCCTAGTGGCTGGTTTTGGTAAATTGCGCTTGCTATTATCTCAGTGGGCACCAGGTTACTCGCATAAATGATTAATTATGGCTAAATGAGTAATATGTTTTGCAAAATGTCTCCATTATGCATCAGCTGAGTGAAAAAAAGAAAAAAAAAAACCACAGACAACAGAATATTTTGGCGAGACATGGACCTGAACGGAAGTCTTTTGGGGTTCCCTCTTTTCTCCCTGAAATGATGCATCACTCCTTCGTGCGTTCCCTAATTGGTGCTATTAATATCAGTTAAACTTTTAATACCAATTCATTATAACTTAAACTTTTCTACGGCCCTAATGTGAATTGAATTATGAATCTCGAGAGCTGTGTTCTATAAAAAGGCTCACACATGCATTATTAATATGCTAGCACTTTATCCACGAGTTATCACTATGAACGGATTTCTTCAAGAGGAAATGGCCTCCCAAATGTCTCATATGAGCGTAAATTTACAACCTGGAATTATCCTAAACTCCATCACTGTTATGAAAGAATGGTGCGCTGTATAGCTGGAGTTGGTCTGGTCTGACAGCAGTGCGAGACGGAGAGGAATTTGCAGTGTTTTACAAAAGCATATGTTTCTGCTATCATTAGTTCTTTTATGGCAGACAATGCAAAAAAAAAGTGGCCAGCTTCTTTTTGACAAGAGGAAGTAGCAGCACGAACAAAGAGACGCTTAAGAAAAGTGCTGATCCGGATAATTATAGTTTAGAGATAAGAAACTTTGCGCTAGTCAGATACAAGACTTTTGTGTGAACTCGAGAGTTTTGAAAGTAATGGGATTGATTTCAAGATGTAGCAAAATATATAAACCTGATTTTTTTTTTGGCTTAAAAAAAACGTTTATGCATTCAGAGCATCCTAATTATTCACCAGGATGAGTTTATAAGCATTTTTCACAACTTTCAGAGATCAGAGAACAGTTTTGCCGTCACTGTAAAGCTAACAGTGCACTTCCTGATGATCAGACAGTGCAATGCTTTTAATTATTACATGCAGACAGGACACGGCAGTTTCATTTTGAGACTTTAAAGGTACTATATTATGTAAAATTGACTCTTGTGAGCGTTATAATGTTGTTACCTCCTCAAAAACATCCCTGGAGTTGAGTTTTGTTTCATTCACACATGTTTGAGTAACATCTCCAAGGCTCAAAATGCTCTGTTTCACCTTGTGATGTCATGAAGTGGTAGTTTTCAAGTTAACAGCTCCTTTAGTTCAGTACAGATTGGCAATTCCAGGGCTGAAATGGTCCAAATGATTCTAGTGAAGGTGTGTGGAGTTTAAAAACACAGTGGAGCACTTCCTGTTTTACCACATGATGACATCACAAGGTGGAACAGAGTGCTCAAAACTCTAAATATGCAGGGTTTGTGTGTTAAACATGTGTGGAATTCACCCCACAGTATTGCTTGCTCAAGTGTCAATACTATAGCTCCATTTTACTGCAGTTCATTCACAAACTTGACTTTTTCTATCCCAGTTTTTACCCTTTAAGGCTCACATTCTATTTCCTGACTCCGGTAGTGGCCCCCGGTAGCCGCAGCCTCCTGTAGCTTTGTGGATTTGGCTGCAGACTGTGAAATGAAGCTTGTATAATTAAATATTAAGAGGCTGCCGATGAGGGGATTGAGTGCAAGAGAGTAAGGCTCATTCCTCTGGCCTACTTCTTCTTCTTGAGTCTTTTGGGAGCAGCGCGCGTATGGCCTAACTCGCGCTGGCACCTCTAGAGGCAGACCACTTTAGTGCGCGCCCGTGCCAAGGTGCCACCGGGTGAGTCAGGGTCAATCAACATTAATAGAAATCCTATAGGGAGAAGGGTTCCAGGGCGGAGAAAGGCTTTCATTATTAATTAGCCTGTCAGATCTGGTTCGTTTCATTTTGGATGGGAGTGATCAAACAAGAGGAGGCTGGAGGATTGAGCTATAGGGAGAGAGGGAGGGGGGGAGTTGCCAGCGTTTCTACCTTCACATCGCTTAGGAACAGAGCGTTTTGGTCAATGCAATTTAGGGCATTCGTTTAAATGTCCTATATCACACAAAATTTACTCTTATGAGCTTTAAGTTGTGTTATAATGCTGTTTCCTCCTCAAAAACATCCCTGGAGTTGTGTTTTGTTTCATTCACATATCTTTGAGTAATCCTTTATCATTAGTCTGTCTACATCTCCAAAACTCAAAACGCTCTGTTCCACCTTGTGATGTCATGAAGTGGTAGTTTTCAAGTTAGTTTTACCTTTAGTTCAATAGAGATTGGTCATTCCAGAGCGGAAATTATCCAAATGATTGTACTGAAGGTGTGTGGAGTTTAAAAACACACTGAAGCACTTCCTGTATCACCACATGATGACATCACAAGGTGGAACAGAGTGTTTTCAGTTTGAGAGAAGAATACAGCCTAAATCTGCAGGGTTTGTGTGTTAAACATGTGTGAAAGAAACAAAACTCAACTCCAGGTGTGTTTGTGATGAGGAAACAACATTAGAACACGGATCAGAAAACAGCGTAATATAATAATTTCAACTTTAATAGGAGTCAAATCGAAATCGCTTTTTGAACAGATGCAATTAGTGATTCACAAAAGCTGTAGTTTTTGAAGTACTATAATTTCCTCCACTAAAAACAAAATTTCTTGTCTTATTCTGAATAAAACTGCTAAGCCTGTAGTTTAGACCTGTACAAAGACACAGACACTGGGGGGTGAGGTGGGTTAAGTGCCTTGCCCAAGGACACGACAACAGCATTCATCTGTGCGAGCTGGAATCGCGCTAATCTGGTAATGATATTTTTGTGTCGAGAGCGGGATTCGAACCACCAAGCTTCGGCTCACTGGACATAGATCTTCTGGATGTGTATTAAAATATGAACGCTGAACCAGATCCTATTATTAAAACATAAATCGTGAATCTAATTGAAATGCTTGTCAGAAAAATCTGCTATTTTCCCCCCCGAATCGCTCAGCTCTTCATTGCAGTCCCCAACTTCTTCAAATATTTGTGTGGAAAATGCGTGAAACTTTGAACGCTCCAGCCTGTTGGATTCTGGCATCTCGCACACAGCCTGATGAGTCTTGATGAGGAGTGTTAATCCTCTTGTTATGATCATATTTGTCTTGCGCTGACTGCAGATTAACACGTGCTAAGAGCGGAGGAAATGGGTAAAGCGTCCTCGGGGACAGGCCTGGTTCCAGATCCACTGTTTGTCGATGCATTAACATACGCAGGACTCCATAATCTCTACTATTAGGCTTGATTAGTGCAGGGTTTACAGACGGCATCACAGCAGTGGGACAGATCTGCGGACGCTGGCCCCAGTTTCTCTGATACGTGGTCAAAAGATTCTGGTGATGCACGATATGTCGCAAAAAAAATCACCATCCACAGAAGCCAGACAAAGAAGCCAAAAGAAATGTACTTTTTGGATGGATCAGAGTCACAGGTGGTCGAGTCCGTATCTTCTCGCTCTCGACGTACGACAGTTTGGTGGTGCAATTCCAGCTCCCGCACATCAATGCTGTTGTTTCGTCATTGGGCAAGACACTTAATCCACCTCGCCCCCAGTGTCACTTTGTTTGACTTGAAGGTGAAAAAGCGCTATATAAAAACGTGACTATTACGGGGTTGGCAGTTTGATTACAGCTCTGACCAGTGTAAATCTGTGTGTCCTTGAGCAAGATTTTTCTTCCTTGCCTAAATAAATATGATGCTGGGAGACATGTATTGGTATCGTTGTCTTGTTGTCTTATTGTCCTCTAGAACCTGCCCTCATTGTCTTGTCTCATTGTCTCATTATCCCGTTGTCTTATTGTATCGTTGTCTCATTTTCTTGTTGTCTCATTGTCTCATTGTCTCCTTGTCTCGTTGTCTTGTTGTTCTCTAGAACCTGCTCTCGTTGTCTTGTTGTCTCTTTGTCTCATTGTCTCATTATCCCATTGTCTTGTTGTCTTATTGTCTCGTCTTGTTGTCTCATTGTCGTATGTCTTATGTCTTGTTGTCTCATTGTCTTGTTGCCTTGTTGTCTTGTTGTCTCGTTGTCTTGTTGTCTCATTGTCTTATGTCTCGTTTCTCATTGTCTCATTATCTTGTTGTCTCATTGTCTCGTTGTCTTGTGTCTTGTTGTCTCATTGTCTTGTCTTGTTGTCTCATTGTCTCGTTGTCTTGTGTCTTGTTTCTCATTGTCTTGTCTTGTTGTCTCATTGTATCGTCTTGTTGTCTCATTGTCTTGTCGCCTCATTGCCTCGTTGTCTTGTGTCTTGTTGTCTCGTTGTCTTGTGTCTTGTTGCCTCATTGTCTCGTTGTCTTGTGTCTCGTTGTCTTGTTGCCTTTTCATCTTGTTGTCTCGTTGCCTTGTGTCTTGTTGTCTCGTCTTGTTGTCCTCTAGAACCTGCTCTTGTTGTCAGGTCTTATGGTAAAGGAAGCGATTCCAGATCAGGCAGAGAGTTGAAAAAAGTTGTATCTGATAACAAAAGTGTGAAGGTACATTACAAGGAGCCCGGTACTCCAGTACTTATACTCGGAGGTAGGGTACTATCTATAAAAAAAAGCTAGTTCTACATGGATTTAAACAAATTTTACATACTGTCCTTACAAGTCATACATGGATATACTGTTAACCCTTTACAGGACAGCAGAATATGTCACTGAAAGATTACTTGCAGCTCCGTATACCTGTGACGATCAGGTTTTCATGCGGTTTGGATTTCTTTTCACAAACTCCTTTAAACGAGGTGGAGCGAGATCATTAAAAACTTTATGAAGAACAACATAACCAGACTTTTTCACTGTAGGCTGGTGAATTACAAAGCCCTGTGTTTACCTGGCTTCATCTTGTCCACTTTATCCCCAAGTGAAATCAAAACACTGTATTTTTACAAGGGCCACAACCAGTGCATGATTCAGTTCTGTTCTCTAGTCTGCACTCTCTCTCAAAAGCTTTTGCCTTTTATGAATCCTGCCACAACGCGCTGATATGTATTTTTCCACTCTAAAAGATTACACAAAGCTCAGATTTTCACAGTGCCGCTCAAAAGAATTAAACAAAGCCAGAATTTCCACAGCGCCCATAAACACAAGTATATACAATTTCTACTTGCATGTTGTCTCTGTTCCACTTTTGAGTTGAGGCTGTTAGAGACCCCCCCCCCCCTCGACCTCCAGCGCTCAGCCGGGCCCCTCTCTGCGTGTCCTGACCCAGCATTAGACGGAATCTCAAGCTTTCATTTCTCTCTGTGATATAGCCATGTTTGGACTGTGGGCAGCGCGAGGCTCGACGAGGCTGTGAACCAATTAGAGCTCTCTGCTGCCCCCGCCGTGTCAGACTTGGTAAATAGAGTTGCTTGTTGCGCCCCCCTCCCATCCTCCCCATGGCATGTTAGACCCAAACACCAAAACAGGCCTTAGCTACAGCGGCTTGTGGAAGAGGAAGGGATAAAGACGGAGAAACTTAAGCCTGCTTTCCTCCGAACCAGTACAAGAGAGACAGGAGGAAGAGGAGGCAGTGTGGGTGGCTGTCCCAAGCTCCCAGTCCTTCAAAATAGGGCAGTAGTGGACTAAATTTGTATTAAAGTACTCAAAAGTCAACAAAATGCAGATGCAGAAAGTACAACACACAGGCAAAAGAATAAAACACCCAGATATCCCGTTTAGCTAGAATTAAACAAACAGAGGGCAGGGTCAGGCAGATATTTGGCAGCCCGGTGCAAGAAGGCTCATGTGGGCCCCCCTCTAATATAAATGAATAGACAGAGATTCTAATTCTGGGCCCCTAAGACACCAGGGTTCGGGACAACAGACTCGTTTCCCCCTGCCTGTCGACTCCCCTGGGTAGTACACGCTTGATTAGGTGCTGCTAACATAAAAATGATTTCACTTGGGTTGAGGCCTTCTTCCTTTCCTTTCCTTCTTCCTTTCATATTTGGAAGTGTTTGAGTCTAAAATTTTAATCCAATACGATTGCCAAAACCAAAACACCTTGAAAAGTGCGTTCTTGCTACGAGCGGGCTTGCCTCTCTACAGATCTGACCTGTAACTTAACTCGCTGGCGTCACCTGCTTGTCTGTGTAAAGAGATAAGTTTAATGCCATAGCGTGGAACATTACAGACCATACGATAACATCTCGATTGGAGCCGAACCCTCAAAAACCATGTCCCAATCGAAAACGAATAAGTTAACATCATAGACTGTGTAAAAAAAGAGCCAATCGGGCGCCAGTGTGTTGAAGGTAACGCCCCTTCCCGCTCCTGCGCCGCTGGTTTAACGTGGAGCGGGTGCTTAGCAACGCTGTCAATCAAACCTGTTGCTAATGCTAGCGGGAGCCAAAAATGCACCCATGAGCACGCAACAGCTAGCAGGTTAGCTATGTCCATTTATATGTGCGGATTATGGTGAACATTATGGTGTATTTTTAACCGATACATGCTCGAAATAAATAAAATCAAATAAAAAAAAACTTTAAAAAAATAACATTTGGCCATATCAAAGTCAGACAAGTGTTATTGTTCAGGTTTAATTAAAAAACAAAAAAGAAATTGGATATTACTTGCTTTGAAGTTGATTGAAGAGTAGCTGTGTTCATCTTTCATCAGTTTTCCAGATGACTTAAAAGATTTCGTAAAATGCCAGGCCAAACACACTTGCTCGCGTAAACAGCACTAATTAAACCAGGGTCACAAACTCCCCTCGACCTTGAAACTTCACAAGAGCTGATCAGAGTCCTCCAGACACCTCCAATTTGCCGCCTTTAAGTTCACAACATTTTCTCATGACTTGTTTTTAAAATGCCTCACTAAGCACTTGGAACAGGGCTACGTGTTATTATCCATAGTGAAGGGACAAAGTTAGAGAGAACGTGGAGAGAGAGGGAGGGAGAAAATGGATTATTTCCCCTGCCGCCGCCGCTGCAGCTTTTAAAAGTAAACATAATAATAGTGCACACCTATTGGTACCAAGAGGGTTCACTCTGAAAGCCCCTCCAGCCCCACCCTCGCCCGCTTTGTTATACGCAATGCCAAAAATACATGCTTAGCGAACACCTTATGGAGTTTGAACTTGCTGGGTAATACAGAAACATTATTTTTACTGGTCTGATTTATTATTTATCATCTATTTGTGTTTGATTTTATTGTGACATTTTGTGATTATGTTTTCCATGAGATAAATGCTAAACGGTCATGTTTTATACAGAGCTTTTCCTCATTCAAGTCGCTAAAAAGCACTTTACATTTCGCACACACATTTATACTTCAGTGTACGCAGACACGGGGGGCGATGTGTGCGAGCTGGCATCGCACCGCCGACCTGTGGGTCAGAGCGGGGTTCGAACCGGCAAACTTCAGATAAGTGGATGAACACAAGTACATGACCTTCGGTGGGAAAAGGCACTGACAACAAAATTAATTTAATATCAAAGCTGTGTGTGTAATCCCTCAGTCGTCCAGGTCGGATCCATAGCAAAAGACGAAATTTAAATCTGTCAACTGGACAAATTGTTGTAGGAGTAAAGACGTTTCGCTGCTCATTCTTCAGTTCTGGTCAGATTGGTGGTGGATACTGCTTTATATCTATCTGAAGGGAGGGACTAACTACATTGAAACTGTAAAAAGCTGTTGTCCCCAGTTTCAGCCTTAACAACCCTTTTCAACCTTTAATGGCCCTCCTATTCTTCTCTTTTGTTTCTTTTTGTTTGTTCTGGGTCTGAGGATGGAGTTGTAGATGGGGGAGAGATCATTTCTCAGGCCTCCATTCCTGTTAAAGGTAGGATTGTCTTCCCTAACAAAAACTGCTTCTTTAACTCCCCTCTCAAACCATTTCTTTTCCCCGGTTAAGATCTGAACCTCACTATCTTCAAAGGAGTGGTTAGTGGCTTTGAGATGGAGATGTACAGCAGACTGGGGTCCAGAGGGGCTTTTGCGCCGGTGTTGGTACATTTTCTTATTGAGTGGCTGTTTAGTTTCTCCAATGTTCCACTCACTGCACTCTTCACTACACTGAATGCAGTAAAATGCATTACTTTGTTTATGGCTCGGGGTTTTGTCCTTTGGGTGAACCACTCCTGCAACGATTTGTCCAGTTGACAGACTTAAATTTCGTCTTTTGCTATTAGTATCAAAGCGTAGAAAAAAAAATATGGCAAGAGCTAATATGGATCAGACCGTGTAGCTGACAGATCTTTTTTTTA
Source organism: Periophthalmus modestus (assembly GCA_019594935.1). Lineage (NCBI taxonomy): Eukaryota > Metazoa > Chordata > Actinopteri > Gobiiformes > Gobiidae > Periophthalmus > Periophthalmus modestus. Next base: position 10,515,088 of record JAIEZT010000084.1, read on the forward strand.
CATAGCCATTATATTGTACATATATATATTGATAAAACCAAGTTGAATTCAAATCAGCATCCCGTACGTGAGGGATACTGATTGGTTGTTTTCAGATTCTAGATTCACCTATAAATACTTCTTTGTTTCTGTGTTGTTTCTTGCCTCAAGTGGAGGAGTTGAAGTTTCTCGGGGTCTTGTTCATGAGAAAAGGATGGAGCGTGAGATTGACAGGCGGATCAGTGCAACATCTGCAGTGATGAGGTCGCTGTATCACACTGATATGGTGAAGAAGGAGCTGAGTCCAAAGGCAAAGCTCTCGATTTACCGGTCACAATTACCGATCTACGTTCACCTATGGTCATGAGCTTTGGGTGATGACCGAAAGGATGTCGGATACAAGTGGTCGAAATGGGTTTCCTCCGCGGGGTGGCTGGGCGCTCCCTTAGAGACGGGGTGAGGAGCTCAGTCACACGGGAGGAGCCTGGCCTGGGAACGTTTTGGGGTCCCACCAGAGGAGCTGAGGACATGTCTTGGGTGAGGGAAGTCTGCAACTCCCTGCTTAGACTGCTGCCCCCGCAACCGTCCCCGGATAAGTGGAAGAAAATGGATGGATGTTTCTGTGTATGAAGTATACACGTGAAGCACTTTGTAACTAGTTTTTGTGCTAAAGTGCTATACAAACAACGTTATTATTATTATGATGAGTCTTATTCCCAGATGGGGGCGCCATGAAAAGGTAAATTTGCAAATGTTGAACCTGATTATTTCTTAGAACATTAGTGATAGACCCAAGAACTCCCAGTGTTACAACAGAAATCTGCATTTTAAGAATATGCATTTTATTTGCCCCCATCTGTGTTAAATATTATTGGTCTATAGAAAGTTGTGATGTCATCTGAAACCCAGCAATACGAAAGTCCAATTTTAGTTAGAAATATAAGTTCTCCAACTCCTTCAAGTAAAAACAGCAGTAAACTCTACTATTAATGTTCACTGTATCGTTATGTGAGCACAAACCAACACTGTACATTAACTGTGCATTTTGGACCACATTAAACCCAAACACATTTGCAAAAATTAGGTTTATTTAGTTACACACATCACCATGGTTACGCACAGTTCACAGGCCATTGAGTAAATAACAGAAGGCTCGTTTTAAAATGAGGTAAATGGCTTAAACAGAGAGTGCGACAGAGCTCATCAGGCAGGTCAATTCTCCATGACGACGATACGTGAAACACAATATTGTCTCTCTCCGATTTCGTTTCATCGTAATCTGGATCAGATTTAAACATGGCACCAGTGTTTGTTTTTTGTTTTTTTTTTTGTAGATGAGACAAACAGGTGCTGGGATCTTTCGTGGTGATGCAATGGAGGGAGATCGTAGACTGTGTAAAGTGTGAGAGTGTGATGCAGCGTTCAGGTACAGTCAGATGAGGCTCATCGACGCTAGAGCAGTTATAGGGGCCAATTTGGAGCCCTGTTCCATATTTGGAATCCCAACCACGAGTATCATAGCAACTAAAGAGCCAATCAGGAGCGAAGTTGTTGAAGTTAGCGCTTTTTCCCGCTCACACCGCTGGTTTTGGCAGGGGCGCTTAGTAACGCTGTGAATCAAACCTGTTGCTAACGCTATTGGGAGCAACCTCGGGGACAGAAGGGCCCTGATTTGTCTCTTATTTATGTTCATATGTTGGGTTACAGACAAAATAGCGAAATGAAAACACCAGGGTCATGTAGGGTGGGTTAATACAAACATTCTAAGACCAAAATGACAAGTCTGACAGCAGCAGTTACAGAGAGAGGGGCCACAGTTTGTCAATGTAAAGTGAATTGGAGCCTGAGTCGATGGAGCTGGAAGCACACCCTTGATCACTTCTTATATGGAACGCGGCGGCTAGCAGGTTAGCTATGTCCATGGTCTATGGACCAGCACCAGTTTTTCACATTTTAAATGGATCTATTTACTTATTTGCTTTGTTTGTGTTTTGAATTGTTGAGTATTTGAACCGGGCGCACATGAAAATGGAGTCTGAGTGTTCTCATCAGGCTCTCCCCGTAGAAATAAATAAAGTTATACTGATGCTGAAGAGGAGCAAAAGAAGAGATTGAGGGGGGTGACGTTTCTGCTGCTGTGAAAATTGGACAGATACGGATTGAGACTTAAAGCAGCACTGCGTAACTTTCTGAAGGTAGCTCATCATCTGCCTGATTACAAGGAAAAAAAAACATACACTGGATCATTCTCCATGGAGACAGACAAGTTTTATATCATACTGTGGAATATTACAGCCAAAAGAAGATCAGTTTGGTTCAAGCAGGTAAAAACCCTGCCTGAGTCAGTGTGGGAGATGCAAGCCACTCACAAAACATGCACCACGCACAAAAATGTTACACCGTGGGGCTTTAAACTTGAAAAGTCATGTTGAAGGAGGGGAGAGGGAGTGTATTTATATTGAAACACTGAATCGTGAGTGATTATAGGCAAGATGGCAGACTTTGATAGAAAACAGACATGTGACGATGAGGCGGTGTTCCCTGTGTTTATCAGCTTCTTAATTTCACTAATGTTTATTTTGACATTTTGCTAACGCGCTAAATGCTAATAGCAGTGAGACGGTGAGGGCCCGGCCGGTTTGTGCTGAGCGTGTAAAAGAATTTCTGAACATGCACCTGACATCTCCAGAGATGCTTGTTAAAGAGATGACACACGCACGCACACTCAGACACACACGCACGCACACTCAGACACACACGCACGCACACTCAGACACGCACGCACACACACTCAGACACACGCACACACACTCAGACACACACGCACACACACACAGACAGGGACGCACACACACTCTCACACACACACACACACTCACACACACACACACGCAAACACACACGCACACACACACACACATGCTCTCACACACACGCACACACACTTAGACACACACGCACACACACATACACGCACACACATGCTCTCACACACACGCACACACACTTAGACACACACGTCCACACATACACAGACACACATGCTCTCACACACACACTCAGACACACACACACATACACGGACACACATGCTCTCACACACACACACTCAGACACACACTCAGACATACACACATTCGCACACACATTCAGACAAACACATGCACTCACACACACACTCAGACACGCACACTTGCACACACACACACTCTGACACACTCGCACACACACATTCAAACAGATGCATGCACGCAGCCACACACACTCAGCACACACACACACACACACACTCCGTCACACTCAAGCTCACACTCGCACACAAACACACACACACCGTCCACACTCAAGCTCACACTCGCACATATACATACAGGCAAGCAATTAGACACACATACACATGCTCACCTACATGCACATACACACACACACACACACACACACACGTTCACACACACACACACACACACACACACACACACACACACACACATGTAAGAATTCACTCCACACTCCGGATGACTTAACCTTTTGTGGGATCTTTGTTCGCTTGTTCGCATTTACCAATTTCCTGGTGGCAGAATTAGACACTTGTGTCCCTGTTCGTTCCTCAGCTGCAGTGTAAACGCAGATTAAGGTGTGAAATTACAAGCTAACACCCGCTCCTCCTTTCGTTTCCAACCCGAATCAGGACAGTAGCGCAGCCGGCGTAGAGCGCTGACGACTCCTATTATCTTCAGCTATTTTCAGAAGCGGCTTCCCCCTCAAATGTACACGGCCTTAACAAGAGGAGATGAAACGCCAGTTATGTTCCTGTGATTTAGCCTTTAGTCTCGTCCTGGTGAGCAGCACAGATTGATAATGTCAGATGAAAGCGTTGAGTAGAAAGACGATATGCATATGTGAGCATGCTCTTAACACGGCAGACTTTAGGCCACCTTCAGGGCCGACATTTTAACATCTAGTTTAACCTGTGTTGTACTTGTTACTGTTTGGAGTGTGTGGAAAGCACTCCAAATAAATGCTATCTGAAGTATTTATAACTTTATCCTCAGATCTAAATCAAAATAATGAAAACAATCGTGCTAGCCCATATGCTAATAGCTAGTATGCTAATAGCCAATATGCTAATAGGTGTAAGAGCGTCCAGATCGATTAGGTGAAACATGACTCAGGCACAGTTCACACTTAGTGCAGTTCAACAGATTTAGCGAACAAACAGAAACTGTAAATGAACAGGTGTTAACTTCAGTGTAGTAAACTATTATCCATTGACAGAATATCATTTTTCTTTTGCTCTCTGCACATATGCCCAGTGTTATTTGTAGTAGTAGATTGTTGGGTCAAAGTTGGCAGTGGTTCAAACCTGCTGTGTCCCTGGATTAGCCTCTTCACCCTCAGTGAGAGGTTTAAACATCCCCCTCAGTGTGTAACCACGCCCTGTTTTATTTCACTGTTCACACCAGTGTCTCTCACAGTGAGCTTTGCCTCGTTTGGGTGATTTATATAGCACTCTTTTGGACACTCACACGTTGTATTACTCACCTGGTGGCTTTAAGATTCTACTGCCACAGCTGCTCTGGGCAGACAGACGACACCATCGACCCCTCCAACCACCAGCATCACCATCACCACCAACCACCACCCAACCACCAACCAACCCGCCAACCAACGCCAGCCACCGCCAGCCACCGCCAACTGCTGCCAACCACCGCCAACCACCATCAACTACCTCCAGCCACCGCCAATCACCAGCACCACCGTCAACCACTGCCAACCGCCGCCACCGCCGCCAACACCGCAATGACCGCCAACCAACGCCAGTCACCGCCAACCACCAATGACCGCCAACCACCGCGCCACCACCGCCAACCACCACTAACCACCACCAACACCACCACCACCGCCAGTCACGCACGCACCACACCACACCACACGTCAGTCAGGTGGGATCCTTCTTAAAGACACGACGTATTCCCAGCGGCCTCCCATCCAAGTCCCAACCAGGTCCAACCCCGCTTAGCCTCCAAAATGAGACGAGATCAGGTATCGACACAGTGGTCACATGGATGTATTCACGGGTGCTGACGTAAATGCAGGAGCAGGTCCAACTTTAGATCAGCTATTTTAGATGACAAAGGAGGACCTCCCGAATTTCGATTATTTCTCTCAAATCATGTCATGTTAATTTATGACTAACTCAACCATGTTAAAAACCAGTATGTTAAAAAGTGCAAATAGTCTATCTCTAGTAAAGAAGTTACATCACACAGTTAATTCACACATTACTCCCTGTAATCGCTCAGAGTGTTCTCCTCGCATCCTGCTGTGTCTGTCTCTTTGTACTTAAACCGCTTCCTCAAATAAAAAGTGACTGTAGCTTTTCTGCTGCCAGTCAACCTTCACCTCAAACAATTCTTCAAAACTTCCTTTTGTCTTTTCTTTTTTTTTTTTTTGCTGTAAATCTGTGGGCTTGGCGTTGCGGCTGGTGGGTGAGCTGATTTGGGGCTGGCCCATGACCTCGTGTGAAGCCGGAGACGTGGATGACGGAGCAGTTATGTCATTTCTTTGAGTTTTTATTACGTTTTCGTTGGTGGTTCCTGTCGCTGATGTGTGTCTTTTGACAGTATATTCTCCTTGTACAGAGGCTGGAGTCGATAACGATGTGTAGTTCAAACGCACTTTTAGGTTTTAGAACAGAAAGATGGAACAGAACAGATCTTTTGGCATCGCTCCATATTTTCAAAGAACTGACTGATCCCGTACAGCCATATGTCTGCACCTTATCAAAATCTATAAAGGAGTTTTTTGGGGTTTTTTTGTAATTTATTTCCTGTTTCCTGTTTCCTTTTTCTATATTGAATTTGAAAGTAGTAACATTATTTAGACAAAGATCAATAGAACGTCTCAACTCTATATTTTTTCTCCGACAATTGAACAGAAAAGCAGGTTTGGTTGTTACTTAAGGAATTCTGCCCAAAAATGTGTAAATATTTAATATGGGTAAGCTGGTAATATGGGTTAAGCTGTTTGCCCTGAAACCAGAGGGTTGTTTGCTTATCTCTTTTGACAGAATGATATGAGGCAATACGACTGAGGAGGTAACAGCATTATAACACGACTTAACGCTCACAAGAGTCAGTTTTGCGTAGTACAGGACTTCTTTTATACGAGGAAATCGAATCTTTAAAAACTGATTTAAATTCTATACATTTTTGTAGCATATTCATATCCACCTTTAATGATCTCGCCTCGTCTGTGTTTAAAAAGCTGCACACAGAACACTTCTCAGTTTCGCATCTCTGTTTTAAATGACATTTTGAAGACTCTTACCCATTCAAATAATATAATATTTAGATTTGACTTGTAAATTACTATAGTATCAATAGCTCATTTTCATCACTCTAAACGCCATGGACAGTCTCCGTCTTTGGCTGCTCTCTGCACACTCTGGATCATTTGGGTACCATGGTAACCAGAGCACCTTCTCCTGGCCCTAATATGTGGCCCCGACTCCTGTTCACCCTCCAAATGTCATCTCTAATATTGACTCATTTTAGTATGAAACTTTAATAAGCTGTCAGCGAGGGGGGCCCGAGCAGACGCCGGCCATAAGGAAGGATCCGCTCTGCCGTGGCCCCCGTGTTCGTGTGGCCCTGCCTCCGTGCGTACATATTTAACTGCCACTGCCCATTAGTAATAAATGTTTGGTTTTTATCTTTATTTATACAGGAGAGTCCGCTGTGAGTGCCTCTTTTTTTTATGAGAACAATACCAACAAACACAAAACACATAAGTGCGTAGGTCTATTTAAAACAATAGGTTACTGTAATGGACGTTATGTGGGTGTCTCCCAGTCTGCAGAATGCTGCGGATGTCAGCGCCTCATCCCAGTCCTTGTATCACTCCATTGGCTTCCAGTTACTTTTAGAATTGATTTTCAAATTGTAGTGTTTGTTTCTAAAGCTCTTAATGGCCTTGCTTCTCCTTATTTGATCCAAACTCAGACAGAGCCTCTGTCGATGCCCCATATTAACTGATACAAGTGCAGAGACTGAGAACTGTGGTTGTTTGATTTAACACAAAAATAAAATAAGACAAAACTGATCCCAGTGTATTATGTATATACGTTATTTATGCCTCAAGTAACTAGAGACCAACCAGTAAATAGTCTTATTACATCATTCTAGATGTCCAATCAAAAAGTAGGATCCAAGGGCTTTCGATTTATTGGTCAGTCTACATTCGTACCCTCACCTATCGTCCTGGTTTAGTCCTGATTTAGTCCTGGCTTAGTTCAGGTTTAATCTTGGTTTAGTCCAGGTTTAGTCCTGGTTTAGTTCTGGTTTAGTTCTGGTTTAGTCCTGGTTTAGTTCAGGTTTAGTCCTGATTTAGTCCTGGTTTAGCTCAGGTTTAATCTTGGTTTAGTCCAGGTTTAGTCCTGATTTAGTTCTGGTTTAGTTCTGGTTTAGTTCTGGTTTAGTCCTGGTTTAGTCCTGGTTTAGTTCAGGTTTAATCTTGATTTAGTCCAGGTTTAGTCCTGATTTAGTCCTGGTTTAGTCCTGGTTTAGTTCAGGTTTAATCTTGGTTTAGTCCAGGTTTAGTCCTGATTTAGTCCTGGTTTAGTTCTGGTTTAGTTCTGGTTTAGTCCTCTTTTAGTCTAGGTTTAGATCTTTGCTCCTATCCTCACCTATGGACCTAAGCTTTGGATAATGACTGAAATAACAAGATGGAAAGAACGTACAACCATTTAAATGAGTTTCCTCCTCAGGGTGGCTGGGTGCTCCCGTAGAGATATGGTGAGGAGCTCATATGTCACATGGGAGGAGCTTGGAGTAGAGCTGCTGCTCCTCCACATGGAGAGGAACAGCTGAGGTGGCTCGGGCGTCTGTTCTGGATGCTTCCTGGGGAGGTGTTCTGGGCATGTCCCAAGGGAAGACGCAGGAGGGACTATGTCTCTCTGCTGGCCTGGGAACGCCTCAGGGTCCGACCAGAGGAGCTGCAGGAAGTGTCTGTGGAAAGGAAAACTTGGCCTCGCTGCTGAGACTGCTGCCTCCGCAAAATAGCCCGGAGAAAAGTGGAAGAAATGCATAAACAGATATTCATTACCAGTATCAGATCGGTGCATTTCTACCTGAAGCCCAACAATTATACCTGTCTCATTACTGCATTAGCACTTTCAAATGAGTCGAGATTTGAAGTTCTTCTGACAGATCCCAACATGATTCTCATTGGCAGCAGAGGTGCTCAGAGTGTGTGCAGGAGCAGCGTTACGTCCGCAGCTCCCAGTGTGCAGTCGTGAGGCAGAGACCAGTGTAATTACAGAGTTGGTGGAGCCGCACTAGTCTTATCTCTTCTATTGGGACAAGAGCGGCATAAATGGACCCTCTGTTCCCTGTCGTCTCCAGTGCTCTTCAGTCAGCGCTCGGCCTCTATCAGTAATAAAACTGTGTCCGCCTCCATTTCCTCAGCTTCAGTCCTCACGCCTTCAGCTCCGGCGTCTGTTACACTGTATGAAACATGTTTAGAATTACGATGGATTCATTCAGGGAGAAGGTCCTTTAATTACAATGATGTAGTAATGTGCAATTAACTGAACAAGGGAGTTTTACACGCTGTGGAAATGTAGAAACAGCTGAAACACGTACACAGATGGAAACCAAAACAATGACTTTTCTAATCGTGAATATAAAAGTACTCATGTAAATGCAATATGGGGAATGGGTGGCTTCATTTTCTCATGCAAACAAAATGTAACTGGGATTATTTCGAAGATCTTACGCTTTGTCACTATCAAACCAGACTCCAGAGTATTCTAACTGTAAGAGAGTAAGAGTATTTGTCTGTGGGAGCTGGAATTGCACCACCAACCTGCATATTTAGACTGCTCCAGATTTTTTAGGCTCCATACACCTTCACTAGAAGGATGATTTCTGCTGTGGAAGTGCCAATCTCTCCTGAACTAAACGTAAAAGGAGCTGTTAACTTGAAAACTACCTCTTCATGACATCACAAGGTGGGACAGAGCATTTTGAGCTTTGGAGATGTTGAGGATTACTCAAACGTGTGTGGATGAAACAAACCACAACTCCAGGTATGTTTTTGAGGAGGTAACAACATTATAATATGGCTTAATGCTCATAAGAGTCCATTTTGTGTAATACAGGACTTTTAAACAAGGAAAATTGTTCAAATAATAAAAAAAAAAAAATCTATTTACATATTTTTGTAGCATATTCATATCCACCTTTAATGATCTTGCCATACTGTGTTTAAAAAGCAGCACACACACAGCAGTCTTCAGTCTCTTTTCCCATTTCTGTTTTAAATGACATTTTGAAGACTCTTACCCATTCAAATAACATAATACTTTGATTTGAATTGTAAATTACTATGGTAACAGTAGCTCATTTTCATCATTGTATTCTAACTATAAGAAAGTAAGAACTGCACCGCCAACCTCTGGGTCAGTGGATCTGACCGCTCAACCAGTGATGATTTTTTTGTGTCGAGAGTGGGATTCGAACCAGAAACCTTCAGATCACTGGACACTGAGCGCTCTAACTCCCGTAATCAAACTGTTGACATGATTGAGCCGTGTGTTTCTGCTCCATCTGAACAAAAGCACAAATGTGTTTTGAGTGTGTGTCTACAGCCTCCTTTCTCCATCTCTTTCTCCCACTCACTCCCTTTTTTCTTCTCTCTCCTCCTCTTTCTGTCCATTCCTTTCTTTCAATCTCATTCCTCTCTTTCTCTTCCTCTCTCTCTCCAACCCTCTCTCCTTCCCTACCTCCTGTCTCCCCATCTTTTTCTCTTTCCTTATTCTTCTTCTCTCTCCCTCTTTCCCTGCCCCACTCTCTCTCTCTTCACATTCCTCTTTCTCTTCCTCTCTCATCTTTGTCCCTCTCCCATTCCACTCTCTCTTTGAATCTCTCTTAGTCCTTGCCTCTTCCTCCTTCCCCATTTCTCTCTCTCCGTCCCTCCCCATTTCTGTATCTCTCATCTCTCCACCCCCTCCTCCTTCTCTCTCTCCCAACCCCCAGCCCCCACTCCCCCTCTCTCTCTCCCTCCATCCCTTTCTTCCGCCCCCCTTCTCTCTCTCTACCCCCCTTCTTCCTCTCTATCTCTCCATCTCTCTCTACCCCCCCATTCTCCTTCTCTCTCTTCCACCCGCTTCTCTCTCTCTCTCACCCACCCCTCCTCTCTCTCTCACCCCTTGCTCCTTCTTTCCCCCGTCTCTATCTCTTCCACCCCTTCTCTCTCTCTCCACCACCCCTTGCTCCCTCTCTCTCTCTCCATGCCACCTTCTTCCCCTCTCTCCCCCAGTCCTCCTTCTCTCCCTCCACCTCCCCTTCTCTCTCCCTCTCTCCCTCTCCATCCCCCTTCTCTCTCTCTCTCAGTCCTTCTCTTTCTGCTGAATACGTCTTTAGTTGTCAAAGCAGATCGTGAATCTCTCGGTCTGGGGCCAGAAGCTGTCAGTCCGACGCCACATCAACCTCAGATCCCGGGCGTTTGAAGACCTGTCTATCTCCCATTGCCTTTCCCCCTCGCCCTCGCCATCTCGACGCTCCGTGTACACCCATCTCTGTATACGCTCACGCAAAACCCGCCTAGATCCGTCACTCAACGACATATACTCCTCACCAGCGAAAAGCCCAGACGCCAGCTCCTCGGCACCTATGCGTTATCGCCATCATCCGGAGGAACAGACGTTTTGATTGGCCGCTATAGGAGAAAGCAGGAAGTAACGAAGTGAACAACCCTCTCCTCTGACAACCAGCTGTCACGGCCATCTTTGAAAATCCAGATAATCATTGTCTTCTCGCGGAGCTGACAGAGCTGAGATGGGAGCGGTAAACTACGATCTCGGACATTTTGGTCGGTCTAATTAGAAGTGATGTGGTTTGGGAGGACTTGAATGTTCCACAGTCACACACAGGGTCACGAGTGTGTTCATAATGTGTTTGGCGGCTCTTGGTCACTTTACAAGGAGGCCTTGGCGGCTTGTTATGGATATAGTTTGGCGGAGAGACGGCGATTGGTCTGGTGCGGTGGAAACGGTTTTGTTTTAGGTTTGAAGAGATGGTGTTTTTATACATTTTTATTTTCTGAATGTTGTTTCAAGTCATCTCCCTTCTCGTGCACTGGTGTGTGTGCCGTTTAGGTAGATGAAGTATTCAATATTGTTACTTAAGTAAAAGTACAGATACAGAGGTAAAAAGTTACTCAAGTTACACAGGTGTAAATGTAGTGATGTTGACTCAAAATTATTCATATTTTGGTCACAGTAACAATAAGAATCAATTTCTGAATTTTATGTGGTTATCTTTGTTTGCTCAAAGCAGAAGCTTGAACTCAAAAACTTTAGTTAGGATGTTTCCATGAACGTGGTAAAAAATAACCCCTCAAAATTTCAGTACTGTCGTAAGGTGAGGTGAATCGGACCAAAATGCAGACCAGGAGCGGTTTAAACAGTGTTTTATTTACAATGGTGAAACAGTTTACGATCAATAATACTGGATACAAGGCAACGGGGAGTAGGACACACAGGGAGCGGGACGAGGGAGTAGGACCAGTGCTGGGAGGGGACCAATGGCGCAGGAGCGCCTCAGGTTGTCAGGAGAGCGGGACGGAGGCCTACTGGAGAGCGGGAGCCGTGAGCCGAGTGCAGGAGGTGTGAAGACAAGACAACAGGTTTTACCAGGAAGACGAGGTGGGAGGCGGGAGCTGGACGAGAGGCGCAGGATCTGGGAGCAGGAGTGTTGTCACGCGGACGGACTTCCCCCGAGTCACTGGAGCTGGCCCTCTTTATCCCCGCAGGTGGTGCTGATCAGCGCCAATGAGCTGCAGGTGCGTGCGGGTGGAGCCAGGGCTCCGCCCAGCGCCGGAGACAGGTGAGGGAGGGGGTGAGGGAGAACACAGGAGGCAGGAAACAGAGACAGCAGGACATGGATCATGACAAGTACTGTTCAAAATGTAGTGCTGGGAGGGGCCGATGGCGCAGATTGGCAGCCTCATTTTTGTCAGTCTGGCCTAGGGCAACTGCAACTGTGGAGTGACTGAATAATGCTCTGTAAAGGGCTTTGAGTGTCTTGTAAGGCACTATATAAATCCAATGCATTATTATTATTATCATTATCATTATTATGATTATCATTATTATTATTATTATTATCATCATCATCATCATCATTATTATCATTATCATTATCATTATCATTATCATTAGTTTGTTATTATTATTAACAAAATGCAGTACAGTAACAGACAACATCTGTATGTACACAAAGTTCGAGGTGACATAAGGGACTATTGTGAAAAAATACTTTCATATTTAAATGAAAAATGGCAGAACTTGTGGAACAACGACGTCCATGTCCAAACTGGGCTCCTTCTTCTTGAGGCTTGTAAACAGCTTAAGAGTCTGTTTATAACTCGAGATCGGCAGCTCCGTGCACAATAGTCCAACCTGAAACTTGGAGCTGAACTTCCATAATAAGGTCAATATTAACAAGTCATTCAGAAGAGTCGACAGGGAGAAAACAAAGGGGCCTGTTGTTTGGGGGCCCCAGCATCTTAAAGGCCTAGAATTGTACCATCTTCCTATTAAATTATTAAACGACCATTTCCTCATTACAAACTCATATATAAAGCTTGTGTTATTTCAGTGGCAACCTTGGTGAACGTGTTGAAAACTTATGTGAAGTTTGCAGAAGTTGATGAAGGCAAATGGAGTTGTTGTTTTCAGAGAGAGCTTAGCTGTGCCTGAGGCAGAACATTCACCTTTGACCCTGAGAATTTATTAGCTTAAGTGCTCACTGATACAGGCAGCTAGCGCACGCTCTCTCCACAGGCAGCGTGCTTTTACAGAGCCATTGTGTTTAGAGCTGAGAGTAGACGGAGAAAAGGCCACTTAAAGCAAATGAATGTGTTAAAGGTCCTATATTACACAAAATGGACTCTTATAGCTTTAAGTCGTGTTATAATGCTGTTACCTTCTCAAAAACATACCCAGAGTTGTGTTTTGTTTCATTCACACACGTTTGAGTAACTCTTTATCATTAGTATGTCTACATCTCTAAAGCTCAAAATGCTCTCTTCCACCTTGTGATGTCATGAAGTGGTAGTTTTCAAGTTAACAGCTCCTTTTAAGTTTATATCAGTAGAGATCGGCAATTCCAGGGCTGAAATTATCAAAATAATTCTAGTGAAGATGTATGGAGTTGAAAAATACAGTGGAGCACTTTCTGTATTACCACATAATGACATCACAAGGTGGAACAGAGTGTTTTCAGTTTGAGAGAGGGTCTAAAAATGCAGGATTTATGTGTTAAACGTACACATTTATGATATTATTGTGATAGCACACATCTGAATACAGTATTTTTATTAATGAAAGTTGATTTTGGGCACATCCGTCTCTGCGTCTTCTTTACTCACAATCTCTTAACTAACGATTCCACATGTGCTCCTCCACATCTGCTGCTGCCACCACGCTAATCTCTCTATAATTACCTTTTGCTTCCACACACACAAACACAACAGAACTTACTGCACCTGCATTAGACCAAATCCCAGCAGTCAATGCCTCGCGGAGCAGCGGCGTTTTGAGGATTACGGCGTTCGTGCTCGTCTCAAAGAACCATCTCACCCTCCAGAGGAAGGATGGACTTTGACCTTACAGACAGACTGGACTGGACCGCTGCCATGGAAATCCTACTCTCCAGATACGTCTCCACTCAGACAAACGCAGTCTTCGGCCGTCACAACAGCGCCGTATTCGGAGATGTCAGCGTTTATCGGGCCAAAAGCCGGACTGGCGGGTCCACGGAGAGTCGCTGGAGTCTGTCAACAGAGCGGGATCAAAGCGGCATCGATCCAGGCTCTGCGGCGCCCAAACACCGCCAAGACCACCAAAAAGAAAGAGAAGGATAAACGCGCGACAGGGATCGGCTGGACGTGTCTCTGGGAATGTGGGATTATGAAGGAGGCTGACATTTTGTTTAACTTAACGAAAGAATGTCAATCGAAATCAATAGAAATAAAACATTAACAGCGAGTTTTTAAAGGTGTAACTTCGCGGGAGAGGGGTCAGCCACCCGCTTGTCTCCATGGAGATTGGTATTATTTGCCTGGAATGTTACATAAAATGGTATTAAAATTAAATATTCTGCTTTAGACTTAAATGCATTAAAATGTAATTCACAGATCTGATTTGTAACTTCAAAAAACGTAAAATTAACAGCTTATCGCCACAGCAGTGAACATGTTTAAAGTCATATTGTGGGACTTTCCAGTAGTCCTGGGCGATATGGGAAAATATTGATTGATCTTTTTCGTTTCGATCTTCTTCCATCTTATCTAAAGATTGCCAGGCGACTCCAGGACAGGGCAGGTGTTGATAGGACCAATAATTCTTGAAAAATCCACATTTAAAGTTCAGAATGAGTTTATTCAATATATTAAGCCTAAAATCATGTGACTGTTAGCGCTAGAAACATATGTGAGCAGCCAGACAGCCAGACCCTCCTCCAGAAAAGTTACACAGTGCAGTCAGTTTCAGTGGTTTATGTCAGTGTCTTCTCTCCATAAACTGTATAAAGAAGTGAACCATTTTCAGTGAGTGTGACGTCACCCACAGCGTCCAGCTCCAGTCAAATGAAGCTCATCGAGGCTAGAGGAGTTATAGCGGCCAATTTAGCAGGCGCTTAGCAACGCTGTCAATCAAACCTGTTGCTAACGCCAGCAGGAGTGACATCGGGGAAAGAGGACACCTGATTTGTCTGTTATTAATCTTCATATCTTGAGTTACAGACGCAATCGTGAAGATAGAAACCTAGAAACCCCAGGATCACGTAGAACGAGTTAGTACGAACATTTTAAGACCAAAGTGACCAGTCTGACAGCAGCAGCAGAGACAGAGGGGCGACAATTTCTCAATGTAAAGTGAATCGGAGCCAGAGTCAACGGAGCCGGAATCGCGCCCACGATCAACGTTCCGCTCGTGTATCCTTTGTAACATCGAAGTGGATCTGCAAACACGATCGCGCTGTTCACTGGAGAGTTTGGAGGCAGATGAGACAGGAGGTGAACAATTAAAATAGATTGTCGATATAAAAAAAAAGGAAAAAATGTGCCTTCCTTAAATACCTTATTGTTACAAATTGAAATAAAATGGCTCCAATATGGCTGACTGTTCAACACCAAACCTCATGTGTGTAAATAAAGCACAGTAATGATACAGCTGCCGTAGCATCTGTTTTAATCACCCAAACATGCCACAAACAAACTCTCATCTGTAAACCGCAGTATTTTTACACTAAAACAAACTGATACCGCTCACTAAAGGGATATTGTGTAACTTTTCTGGTGGAGATGTGTCTTTAAGCTGGCCTATTTCAAACATAGTGAACTCAGAGTGCATGTTTTGAGTAATAGAAACACCACTAATGAAATAACGCTGGACGCAAACGTTTAAAGCCATAGTGCGGAACATTTCCAAAGAGACCACGTTTCCATAGAGACAAGCAGGTCAGTCCTTTTCTTTCACAAACAGACCTGGAGTTGTGTTGTGTTTCGTTCACACATATTGAACACACAGACCCTGCATATTTAAGTTCTTCTCTCAGACAAAAAACGCTCTTTTCCACCTTGTGATGTCATCATGTGGTGATACAGGAAGTGCTCCACTGTGTTTTTAAACTCCACACACCTTCATTAGAATCATTTGGATGATTTTAGTCCTGCAATTGCCAATCTCTACTGAACTAAAGGTAAAAGGAGATGTTAACTTGAGAACTACCACTTCGTGACATCACAAGGTGGAACAGAGCATTTTGGGGATGTAGACAGACATGTGTGAATGAAACAAAACACAACTCCAGGTCTGTTTCTGAGGAGGTAACAGCCACACGCCTTAAGCTCACAGGGGTCCGTTTCGTGTGATATAGGACCTTTAAACAGTATCTTCTCTTCGCCGGAGCTGATGGCGGCTCTGTCTCATCAGCCGCTCAGATCCCATCTCCAGTATCATGACGGATTTATTATTATTCTAAGTGTGCGGCGTGACACGGAGCGCAGATCCTGCTGAGGCGGCATTAGTTAGCCAAATGGAGATGCTAATGGTCATGAAGGCAGTGAAACAGTGTGAAGTGGCTGTCCCAGAAGGCCGCAGGGCGCACGGAGCTGCAAGATGAACCGGCTCACAACGGTTATGAGTGCCATTACAACGCCTCTGCATCTCTAACAAGGACTATCACACACAAAATGACGGCCTGCTGGAGAGACTGTGTGTGTGTGTGTGTGTGTGGTTTGTGTGTATGTGCGTGTATAGTGTGTGTGTGTGTGTGTGTGTGCGTGCCTCTGTCAGTGTGCACATAACCGAGGAGCCTGTTGTAATACTGTCATAATGAGCCGTCAGTCTCCGCCTCTGAGCCAATCACGTCTCAGTCCCTCTTTCATCCAGCATAGACTCCTCTCACTCATCCCTCAATCTTTTTCATATGATGTTATTATTTTGCGATATTAAAGATGCGCTCTTTGTGTTCTGATGGGAGGTTCCGCTACCTGCTCGTTTCCCTGCCGATGTTATTGCTTCCTTCGAAATGTTCCACAGTATGGAATCGAATAAAGAAGGAGGGAAAAAAAAAAAAATCTACTTGTATCCATGGAGACAGATGTCATGCCATACTTTCTGCCATATTTTAAAGTACAAGCTCGTATACCACAGAGGCTCATTTGTATGTGTGTGCCCACTGACCCACAGGTTGGTGGTGCGACTCCAGCAGATGTATGAATGTGTGAGTGAGTGAGTGAGTGGTTTCTTGATGTAAAACGCTTTGAGTGACTTAAAAATGGAAAAGCGTTGTATGAAAATGTGACCGTTTACCTCAGTCATTGTTTTGTTAAAAAATATATATATTATTTTTTTTGCTCTTTTTCACCTACTTACTCACTTATTAAACAGTTTTGAATGTTTTTTTTTTTTTTTTTTTTTTTTTTTTCTGGACTCTTATCTCACTGTCGGGCAACAAACAAACTTCTTCTTTAAATTTCCTCACAATTTAAAGAGGAAAAATCTCACAAGAGTCCATTTTGTGTCATTTTTGGACCTTTAAATTGCTGTATTTAATGGCGGTATTGTTCATGCTTCTATCTTCTATCTGCCTTATAGTGCACAGGGCGCTCTGGATTGGCCTGACTAAGCTTCAGTAGTTTTATCAGTATTTCCTGAGCTCGGCCCGCGCATCCCCCGCTTCGCTGCTACCTGGGGCTTGCTCCTATCTGCCGCTGTTTACGGAGTGGACTCGTGATAGCATCTGGACACCAGCAGACCTAATTGTTCTGCCTGTAATTCTTTTTGCCCTGTGATATCGCCGGAGCAAGGACAAATGAACGGCAAGCCATCTCTTCCATCTATCCCTATTCATATCATATAGATAGAAGAGGAACAGATTGGCTCAGTAAGCACCATCTGCGTATCGCTCTTTTAAGATCAATGGGAGGTTTCAACTTCCAAAGTGATGAACTTGCAGTGCTTTGTAGTGTGGGTAGTAGCAAAGAAAACTATAGGAGTTTTGTTCACAAAGCAGTATGGCGAAGTCGGTGCTACCCATGTTTGACCAGCTGGAGTGAGAAACGCAAGATGGCGCCGTTAATATGTTTTAGAGTGGAGGTTTGGAAGTGTGAGGAAGCAAAGTGAAACTATTGAAATGCTAAATGCTAACGGAAATCGATGATATTTCAGTATTATAATAACTCAAGTGGGGTTACGTTATGTTTATGGACAAGGCGAATATGATAAACAGCCATATTTCTGCTCTCTTTAACATTTAGACAAAGAGTTTAAAGCATACTGCGGAACATTTTAGCCAAACCAACGAGACCAAATTTGTTAAAGGGCCCATTCTGATCTGTTCTGATGTTTCCTCATCACAAACAGACCTGGACTTGTGTTTTGTTTCAGTCACTCATGCTTAACACACAAACACACAGTTCTTCAAACTGAAAATACTCTGTTCCACCTTGTGATGTCATCATGTGGTAGTACAGGAAGCGCTTTACTGTGTTTTTAAACTCCATACACCTTCACTAGAATCATTTAGATGATTTCAGCCCTGGAATTGCTGATCTCTACTGAACGAAAGTCAAAAGGTAGCTGTCAATTTGAAAACTACCACTTCATGACATCACGAGGTGGAACAGAGCGTTTTGACCTGTGGCGATATTGACAGACTAAGAATAAAGTGTTACTCAAACATGTGTAAATGAAACGAAACACAACTCCAGGTGTGTTTTTGAGGCGGTAACGACATTTTAACACAGTTTAAAGTCACAAGAGTCAGTTTTTTGCGTAATATGTCCATTGTACCATTCAACTAACTAGTAGTGACAAGTCATTTTGAAGTGAAAAATTCAGTCTTATATAGAATTCACAGAGAACACAAGGATACACATAAAAGTATTGTACCATATGGCCGTCTCAAGAGTCTAACCTTCATAGAAGCGTTGACGTAGCCTCTGTTTCTGTTTACTCTCTCGTCTCGTCTCTCGTCTCCAAATGTTGTGCTTTGCTCGTCTTTGGCGCTGTCAGCTTTGGCCCAGAGCAGCAGAGGAATGGCTGAATCACTGACCATATGAACACTGTTTATCCCCTTCTCTCCTCTTATTCTCACATTCGGGCCGTGTGAACTTATCCTCATCTTCATCACCCAAAGTCTACACTCAAATATCGACTATCTGGATCCCACTCGGTAATTAGAGCGAATAGACAAACTCATTATGGTTCAAAAAGTGCTCTGGTCTGACCGAGAAGAACGCTCAAAATGGCTCCTCGCTGGTTTGTTTGTTGGACAGTTCCCAAGATGTTTTATGCGTATTTCATTTGACGTATTTATATTCAAATGTTATTCAAGTTTGGGTAGAGAACTGAGTCATAAATGCTGATTTTGTTTCAGTTCAGGACATCATTTTCGATCCAAAAATTACATTAAGATTTAAGCCAGTGAGAGAGCATGAAACAGCCAAATTGGATCGGGAACAGGGTTTTTTGAATAACGCAGTTTGGTGAGTGCGGTGGTGCAGTGGTTTGGACTGTCACAGCCGTAAGGTCTGGGGTTTGATTCCTTATGTTGAGTCTGAAGGTTCTTCGTGAGTGTTCTTCAGGTGGTCTCTCTGATGAAGTTTTGGGGGCACTTTAATGTCATTGTAAAGATATTATCCTCTGCATTTGACCCATACTACAGAACAGTGTTGGTAGCACCCAGGTGAAGTATTTTTTTTTTTATAATAGTTGGAGATCTGCTGAAAAGGCTGAGGGTTTATTTTTAACGGGTTCATAATTTGAGCAAAACTAAAGTATACAATTAAAAACAATACAGCACAAATCTTTATCAAAAATAACTACATTTGAAGTTTTATAAGACTGCAATCTGCAAGAAATACTTTTATTTTTTACTCTTTAACTACATTTTTAAACAGGTACTTTAACACTTTTCTTAAATAGATTTTTTTCATGTGATACTTTTACTTTTACATGAGTATTTTTTGCTCCAGTAGTACAAAATTGAGCACTTTCTCTACCACTGGTTTTGATGGAGGATTTGACCTACTTTGCACGTTTTTGGTTGTTTTGAGGCCTTTCTGGATCTTAACAGGACTGTGCTGGGTAACAAAATATATAAACTTTGAAGCAGATGTGATGTAGTATTTATCCCTGAAACTAGAGTTTGTTTCGGTACATGTTTCAACACTTAAAAGGTCCTATATTACGCAAAATGGACTCTAAATGACTAAATAAGGACTAAACCAGGACTGAACCGGGACTAGACCAGGACAAGCAGGCTACAGATGTGTCCAGGACTAATGACTAAGGGACAGATATATTCAAATGTCCGATATGACATAATACTGACTCTGCTCTGTTTGATCCATGTTAAAATACCTTTACCTTCTCAAAAAACATACCTGGAGTTGTGTTTTGTTTCATTTACACATGTTTGAGTAACACTTTATTATTCGTCTGTCTACATCTCCAAAGCTCAAAATGCTCTGCTCCACCTTGTGATGTCATGAAGTGGTAGTTTTCAAGTTAACAGGTCATTTTACCTATTTAACCTAGTTAGTTCAAAAGTGCTTGGAAATTGATTCTAGTGAAGGTGTGTGGAGTTTAAAAACACTTCCTGTATCACCACGTGACATCACAAGGTGGAACAGGAGTGTTTCCTGTCTGAGCGAAGAACTGCCTAAAACTTTACCCCAAAATTTGACCCCATTTACTTTAACCATTTCAGACAGTCACCCCGGTCTTGCTCCGTTCTGAAAAATGTGCTCCGAACAAAGTGCCACTCGCTCAGCTTTTACTCTGTTAAAAAACACACACACAGAACAGAACAGAGGGCTATGGAGCAGAACAAAACAAGAACAAAACAATCCCAAAGAACTTATCTCTGGTCCCATGTGGCCGGGTGCTGCTCGGGGTGTCAGGATGCTGTCTTTGGAGCATTAATCACCAACAGTTCTTCGCAAACTTTGACCCCGGCTCTTAATTGCCTCTCTGTGTCCTGTTCCACCCCTGCCTCCTGCCTCCTGCTGTTTTTCCTTTGCCTCCTTCTAGACACTTCCCTTACAAAGTGTCCACCGCAGAGACTACACCGGGGTAAAGGCTTCTTGCTGTGGAGTCCCGAACGCCGCTCTATCTGATATCTGAAACCGGAGCCTTGTCTTCGCGTCTGCGGCTCCGAATGTAATTGCTCGGTGTGTGCTCTCTCGGCATTGTTCACAAAACTGACACTTTAATATCGCTCGGACTGAACTGGCTTTTGACATCGAGTATCGGTGAGGACTGTTTTTATTTGATATGCTATCTGTCTTATCCCGTGAATTGCCTCCTCCAAAATGGCCGACAGTTGGTTTTAAGATAGTAAATAAGAAAAGTATTTCTCTCTGTACTCTCTGTTTAGGAAAAGTTCAGCAATGGATCAAGGAAATAGTTTGCTGTTGTCATGGTAACCGCTACAAATAATTCGGTTTACTTAATTAAATGGTAAATATGGTACGTTTTTTTATGTAGCGCTTTTCTGCCTTCAAGGGCTTTACGTGAGTGTGCGCAGACAGGGGAGCGAGGGGACGTTAAGTGTCTTGCCCAAGGACACAACAACAGTATTCATCTATAGGTATCTGTACTTTACTTAAGTACATTATAACGGGTACCTTTTACTTTTACTCTACTACATTTGAGAGCAGCATCTGTACTTTCTACTCCATTACATTTTTGAACTGGACCTGAAAAAAGTAAAAAGTCATATGATTTGAGAGGTTATTTTTACCAAGTTTGTGGAAACTGATTAAAGTTTTTGAGTTCAAGCTTCGACTTTGAGGAAAACTAAAATAAATACGCAAAATTCATGAGGAAAAGTCAGAAGTTGACTCATATTGGCATTACACTTTCACTTTTTACTCTTAAAGTACATTTTTAAAGATAAGATAAGATATGCCTTTATTAGTCCCACAGTGGGGAAATTCCAGTATTGCACCGCACAGTTAAAGAACAGAAGGAAAATGGTACATGCAATAAAACAAAATAATAGATAAATAGCTTAAAATAATAAATAAAAAAAATAAAAAAATAAAAAAAGACTTCAAATAAACTAAAAATACTTTACTTAATTGATTTTTTCTTAAGTGATTTTTTTTTTTTTTTTTTTTTTTTTTTTTTTACTTTTACCTCTGTATCTGTACTGTTACTTAACATCGAGTACTTCTTCCACCACTGCAAGGAGGGCATCTGATGTACACACGTTTGCCATATCTCATTAGGAATCGCTGCTCAATTAAAGACAATATATTTAGCGTCGCAAACCAAACCGACACTTATCCATTGTGACAGTGCGTGTTTGTTCTGCTCATCAGTATAAAAAAAAAAAAAAAACCACAACTAGCAAATGATAAACATGTTTCCAATTGTATTTCCTCTGTGTTGTTTTGAGAGCTGTGTAACCTAATGAAACCATAGTGTGCCGACGAGACGAGGAGGTGTGGAGCGGGCCAGACTTCATGACCTTTGTATGAGCTGATTAAATGTGAAGCAGTCCTAAGAAAGTGTAGTGCAGCTAACAATGACAGGCCAGACTGACCTCCGCCTCTACTCCAGCGGTCAGCCAGAGAGAGAGAGAGAGCGAGAGAGCGGCTAAAACTGGTCCATAATGAGAGTCTTAATGAGACACACTCAGGAAGCAGTACAGAGATGTTCAGGCCCAGAGATTTGTCTGTAAGTTTTTTTTATTTTTTTTTTTATGGAAGTATAAAGTTGTTGTTGTGGTCTAAAGCTACGAGACAGTTTTACTTTTGTGTAGGCATCAGTGTGTGGTCATTTTAGTTTAGCGTTTTTTGCTGGGTTATATTAGACCATTTGGATTAGAGCCATTTTACTGCACTAGATGTGGTAAATGTCAATGTATATATGCGAGCAGGGCCGTCGACAGTAAATGTGGGGGCCTGGGGCAAGAAGCCTCACATGGGCCCCGCTTTAATACAAATGAATAGGAGGAGGATCCAGTTTTAGGTCCCTAAGTCCCGGGACGACAGATCTCTTTGTTCCTAGACCTGTCATTATAATCACTATATTGATTTATTGTTCAATATATGATGGAGGGAAGAGTACATTTGGGGGGATCAGTATTTATCATGGGAATTTTTTTTGGTATTTTTTTGATCTATAACATTTGAGACGTATAGGGTCGAATAGATACGTTTTTTGAGTCATTATAGATATAAACTAACTACTATAAAGCTTAATTTTGCCATGAATTTATTGTCTTTACCAATATATTGCACTTGCTAGCAGGTTAGCTATGTCCATTTTATATACAGTCTATGGTAAAAAATAATTAAAGTACTTTTCCATTGCTACTACTCTATATAAAGTCAAATACTAAGGAAAGGTTTGATAATTAATACCAATTTCGATACCACTATTGTAATAAAATACTCTTTTGTGGATCATAAAACTAAACAGTAACAAATTAATATGTTTTCCTCGACAATATTGTGTGACATTTACTACTTTAGATAAAGAACTGTGACCGTTTTAAACTATTCTGGGAAGGTTCAGGTTGTGCAATATTTCAGTATCAACACTTGTTCAGATGAATAATGAATAATGATGTTTTTTTTTTAATATGCTCAGTGTGGGTGTTAATTTTGTGACTCTCCTGTAGTGCTGGTGGGGTTCTGACACATACATTAATAACTTCCATTTTTAGTCTCAATATTTTTAGCATTTCATCAGCTCCAGCGCCGTTTCAGAAGACGTATCCTGAAGTACGCATTCAGCGCTTCCATCCCCGCAGACATCGTTCTGTTTGTCTGTTGCCATAGCGCTAATTATCAATTTTGCTCTTTACGACTTCACTCCCACTTTATCATTCCTCCTCTCATCTCTGTGAGTGTCTACATCTACCATTTAAATTCTTTTTACTGCAGGAGTCATAACTAAGCATCTGCTGCCTATGTGACGCGCAGCATGGGTGTTAGCACAGCATGCGTGTTAGCACATAGCCACCAATCATGACTCCAAATAAATTACCCTCCGTCCCACAGAGAAGACACTTTCATATTTGTGTTTGTTTGTTAGTTTGGCTTTGTTTAACAGCTCTGATAATTAGTTCCATCGTTTCTTTGATGGGTACATTTAGTTGACTTTGCTGTCTTGTCATGAGGGACATTTTTAAATATACAAATAGTTGCATAAACTGTTAATCAAATGTTTAAAGAGGCACTGTGTAACTTTTTTTGGTGGGGGGTCTGCAATGTGCAAGCCTTCTCACATAATCTGTGGACTGAGTAAGTGTGACGTCACTGCAAGTATCATAGCAACCAAAGAGCCAATCTGGAGCGAGGCTGCTGAAGGTAATGCCCCTTCCCGCCTGCATCGCTAGTTTAGAACAGACCAGGCACTTAGCAACGCTGTCAATCAAACCTCTTGCTAACGCTAATGAGAGCAACCTCGGGGAAAGAAAGTGCCTGTTTGCCTGTTATTAATGTTCATATCTTGAATCATGGACAAAATAGCGAACTAAAAACTCCAGGATCATGTAAAGCGGGTTAATACACGACATTTTAGGACCAAAATGCTGAGGCTCACCGCCTACGATCACTTCATATTTGGAAATGAGGTGGCTAGCAGGTTAGCTATTTCCATTTATATATAGAGTTCATGAATTCTGCACATCAATCTGGAACGCTCGTCCACAAATGCCAAAAGCGTTTCCCTCTGCGCATTTTTCAGAATTTAAATAGTTTGTATTTCTGCTTAAATCGGCGTAAAAATGCATTTACCAGCGCCACCATGTTTGCTTTGGTTCGTTTTTGCGCTTGTTCCTGCCCCACCCACAATGCCGCCCAGTGATTGGTCAGATCTATCACAAGCAAATGGATTACCAAGAGTTTTTTAACTTCTTCTTGCTTCTTGGCGAGGTTACCACAATGCCATACTGTGGGACATTCCAGGCAAAGCAGTAGCATCTCCATGATAAGTGATTAGCATTTGGCAAACCCTTAGCCCGAAAAGTTCCGTAGTCCATGGTTAAAGTGGATTCAAACATCCAAAACACATCGGTTTTTGCCTTGATCACTTTTATTCATCTCACTTTCTGTTTTAAGACTGCCTTTAAGCACTGAATCTATCTCACCATCTTATCTCATTCCTTTCTCGACTTGCAGCTTTTTATTACAAGATATCTTTGAAAATTTCCCAGTTTGTCGCAAATGCTCGCGGCCTTCATGCTGCAGACAGAGGGAAGTTCCTGACCGCTGACACTTTTGACAACATTTGAAAGATCTCTTAGCCAGTCGGCCATGTTTCCAGAGATCAGATGTCTGCAGGCCCTACCCCTGGACTCGGCCTGTACTCCATCACACCCTCCCTGCTGTCTCTGTTGTCTTTCAAGTACCAAGAGAGCCAGCTTTAGGCCAGACCTGACAAAATGCGGTCATTATTTTAGCATTAGCTCATGCCTCAGCCCCCTGTTCATTTTATTCCAAAGGGAGGCGGATCGTGTGGGCGGCAGGGAGAAGGCTTGGGTAGATCTTTTATGATGGACAACTCAAATGTATGTGTAGCTCACCTGCTGCTCAATGCTTTTTGAAACTACATCTGCACACGCCGGCCTTGATATGTCCTGTTTTTAAAATAAAATATTAAATGGAAAGCATGGACCCCATCTGCTGTTTACTGAAATGTAGGGCAACAGTAGTTCGCTTGGTAAAAGTAATATCTGCTTATGTCAAAGTTGAATCCCTTTTTACTGAAGGAAATGAACACTGAAATTATTAAAATGACTCCTGAACGGTCTTTGAGTGGTCTGACCTTTTTGCGACTTTTATTATTTGTTCTTATTTTTGCTCTTCAGAATTATTTCCATCCCACTTTTACAGGTAAAGTAGCTCACGCAGAGATGCTAATTAATTTCCTGGCAGGAGCATTAAACAAAAACACAGGTTTGCGAGCGAGTGGCGGACTCAATAAAAGCAGGCTAATGCCGTTAGCGTAGGCTGGAATGAGAAAGGACAAGGAGCAGCAGCAGCAGGGCTTTGTATCCAGCTGTGCCCTCGGAATAATTCTCACTTTAATGGCAATCATAAGTCATTGTGCACTTTGTAATGTGTTGTGCATTAACAGTGTGGGAGCGGGCTGTTGCGGTTCATCTGTGTCTAATGTGCTACAGCTACAGGCGAACGGCTCCATGAAACGCTCTTCAGACCTCCTCCTCTTAAGGCTGCTGTTTGCGTCGGCTACGCCCACATCACAGGAGAAGGTGGGGGAACCTGGTATCTGATCCACAGGGGGGAGAGTTTTATTTGAAGTAAGAATATATGTTTTGGAAGTTATAGTTATGGTTGAAGTTGTTGTAGCAGATCGTGCGGAGGTTTGCCGTACAGGGGCTGTTTCGAAAGCGATATTTAGCATCTTTGGAACGTTTTAGTGAGGGTCTACCGCCTACTTGTCTCCGTGGGGATGTTATTTGCCTGGAATGTTCCACACTTTGGAATTAAATGTATATATTTCCTTTATTCAATCGTATGAGGTTGTGTTATTTTCATGGGCGACTGTATCTTGGTTGGTGCTTGAGGGTTTGCCCCCCTGATCCGAAGGTTTGGAGGTTCGAATCCAGCTCCCACAGATGGATGCTGCTGTTGTGTGGTTAAAAGTAAGTAAAACAAAACATTCCTACTATGAGCCTCTCCACAGATGTTACCTGTAACTTGGCTAAGTAGTACCACCAGCTTGTCTCCATCAATGCCACACAATGGAACATACCAAAGAAAGAAAACATCCCCATAGAAACAAGCAGGTGACAAACACTTAACCAGAAAAGCTACCCACTGCAACTTTAACTACAGAATTGAATCAGAAATATAATGGAACACTATTAACACTATTCACAAACAATTAATACATCTTCTCCCTTTAAATGCATTTTACTTTAACCCCGTAATGACTCGGAATAGCAGCAATATTATTTTGAAGAGCCAATCCCCCAGAGTCCACACACACAGTCTCTTGACAATGCTCTTACCTATATTTATCCATTAGGACTTATATTTGCTCATTATTTCTGCAGAATGGCAAAGTGAGGTCTGGGTTGTCAGGGAGCGCAGCCTGTTGGGATGGTAATGAGCTGATCCCGTGGCCGCGCTCACAGGCCAGGCCCAGGAGGTGTCAGGCTGTGTGCAGGGGGCGCTAAAGGCAGCAGGGGCTCCGCTAAAGGCAGCAGGGGGCGCTAAAGGCAGCAGGGGCCCGGAATAGCAGCCGCAGTTCAGGTGATGCTTAGGGACACTCGCGGCTCTGCGTTCGGGTTAAAGGAGTGATTCACAAAGAAATGCCAGGACACTGCTGCTGCTCCACACACTGCAGCCAATGACAATGTTCTTTGTATTTCTTGTGCAAATCCAAAGTTCTATTCACTAAAATATGTATAGAGTTGTGGGCAAATGTATTCATGCCCTGCCAGCAGTTTTGGTTGAAGTAAGTTAGTGTCTACTGCATGTCTGTCTAGAAATACTCCACCTTGTGCTGCATATATCTTTATATATGTTTAGTTACTTCTGTAAAGCAACACCGCGCAACCTGCATGATTCCATGAAAATAGAAAGTTAAAAACATACTTTGGATCATTCCCCGTGGAGATAGACATGTTAAACGATGGAATATTCTAGCCATAGGTACAACATTTCCATGGAGGCGAGCAGGAGGAGGCTGTGTAAGAGTCAGGTTTATGGAGATGTCAACCTGCTCAGAGTAAGAATGCATGTTTTTATGAGTTTTGGAGCCTTCCCCCAAAAGGATTTTACCTCTGCATATGTCCAGAAGAAGTTCAAATAACAGCATCTCTACTTTGTTAGACTCACAACATCATCCTGATCTGCAGCTAGATGAGATCTTTCAGGATCTATAAACTAAACACACACTGCGGTGTGGCTTGTGGTGACACCAACGGCGCCAAATGCTTTGGTTTCCCTTAGACAAAAACAGAAACCTGAAAGTAAAAGAAACACCAAAAAAGCATTTATGAATGAATATTCTGTCAGGCTAAATACTGTAAAAAAAAATGTTTAAATGTAATTATGTTTTATTGAGAGCCACAAAACTTTATTGGTCCCAGAGGAGAGCTCATCTGCAGAGTCCTCACATGCACATACACACACTCAGAAGTGTCCTCACATGCACATACACACACTCAGTGTCCTCACTTGCACATACACCCACACTCAGCAGCTCTCACATGCACATACACACAGTCAGCGGCTCTCACATGCACATACACACACTCAGTGTCCTCACATGCACATACACACACTCAGTGTCCTCACATGCACATACACACACTCAGACACCTGACATGCAGCTCTCACACTGCACATTCACACAGTCAGCGGCTCTCACATGCACATACACACACTCAGTGTCCTCACATGCACATACACACAGTCAGTGGCTCTCACATGCACATACACACAATGTGCATGTGAGAGTTTACAAGAGAAATTCATCAAGTTGATCCAACAATACAACAATATTTTAGAGGGCAAAAAACTTGAAAAACACTTCCACCAGAAATTAACAATTTGAAATAAACCATTTGAAATAAACAATTTCAGAGAAGTACAAAAGAATTAGTGAAGAGATTTGTTTTTTGTACCGGTGGCTGAAGCCATCATGAGTCAGGAGCCAGAGGATCGAGGGGCTGAGCCAGGAGACTCTTTGCTTTGCTCAGCACCTGCTCCTCCCACAGAGGTTTTGGGTCTCTGTTTGACACCTGTGTTTTTGGAGCAGATTTTAACAATGCTCTGCAGTTTGTTTTTGTCCTTCAAGGACAGGGTTTGAAACTAGCAGATGAAAGAAAACATAAGCAGACTTTCAATAAAAGAACAATACAAGTTTTTGAGAATAGTTTTGTTCACATTAAGAGAGTTCAGTTCTCAACAAGTTGGCTCTTTGTTGAGCTTGTGCACAATGGTTTCAGTTTTTAGCTCAAATCACTATTTGATTATTATTATTTTACTATTACTATTATTATTCATTATTATTATTATTATTATTATTATTTTTTTTTTGTTAATCACAGTCCCAGATATTTGTAGCTGTCACTGTGTTTCAGATGACATCACACCATTCAATACAGATGGGGGCCAATCATATTCAATACAGATGGGGGCAGCTAAAGTACATCTCCCACATGTTAGTGCCATACGAACAATCTCACTCTCTGAGGACTTCAGGGGCCCGCCTCCTGCTGGTGCCCAGAGTCAGGACTGACCCAGTACTAAACTAGGACAAAACCAGGACTGACCCAGGACTAAACCAGGACTAAACCAGGACTAAACATGGAGAATCAGCGTTTCAGTTCTTTGCAGCTAAAACCTGGAACAATCTTCCTAAAGATGTGAGACAAGCTTCTACTTTGACAATGTTTAAATCTAGGCTCAAAACGTTTCTGTTTACCTGTGCGTGTGTATAGTACTCTGAATTACTTTCTGTACCAATTATGCTAAACAGATGAACTTGCCTTGCCTAAAATTTATATTGTTAAAATGCAGATTTTCTTTGGTTCTTGGGTCTAGTCAATAATGCAAATGATCAGGTTCAGTATTTGTGAATTTACCTGTTGGATATTTTAATGGCAAAGTACAATGTAATCAACAGGGACAACTGGCTCTTGCGCCCCCATCTGGGAGTATAACATCACCACATTCAGTTCGGATCAGCTCAACACCACTGAATATTCCGTATCCTGTTGTTGCCTTAGTCTGTGTTTTGAACGTCCCAGAAATGTTCAATTTTGTCCATTTGTATAGGAAAACTTTACATTTACTTTTTTGTACATACACTACAGAAGTTTCTAATGGAGATCTCTAAATTTAAGATTTGTTCCTATTAACCTGCAGTGCACACTTACACAATAGTTTTTTTGAGTTTCTGTGTATTTAGCTCCTTCCTTCAGACAGATATAAGGCAGTGTCCAGGAGTAATCTGACCAGAACTGAAGTAGCGTCTTGGATGAGCAGCCAAACGTCTCCACTCATCCTTGTCCAGTTGACAGATTTTACTTTTCTTTTGTATCACCTTATTAAGTTAACAAGTTAATTTGTGTCAAAGTAAGATCTGAACGTTCTTTTTCCTACATTTTTACGTTAAACATGTTGGATTCACCTGACAGAACTGTACCAGCGTGAAATGAGGACGGAGAAAGGGAAGCGCTCACACACTCTCTTTCGTCTCAAACTCTTTAAAATGCTCGTGGCTCAGTCGTGGCACTGGTTTGTTTATTCTAAGTCCATGAAATGTTTCTCGAGCGCTGTGCTCTACCTGCTCTATCGTCAAGTTCACTGGCCGCCCACAGCCCTGAAAAGCTCCACCGCGCTCTGCATACGCGCTAGCCCGAGGCATGCACGGATTAGTTAAACCGATTATCAGCAGCTTTTGCAGTTTTGTGGATATGAATCACGGCGTTGCTACACAGTGAAAAACCTTATGCATTACTAAACCTCTCTGTGCCGTTTGTGGTTTTAAAAACTCATGAGGCGCCAGTTGGCTCAGTTTTGTCAAACCAGGTGAGAATGAGTCAACTCCTGCCAACCTGGCAACTAGCACCGGCCCAAGTCCCCAGTACCACACACACACATTGACACTGTTACTCACGGTGGCAGAGTGCGTCAAACAACAGCCTCTCAACCAGAAGGTCTCAGCTTCGGTCCTCAAAACTGTGTGGCTGTCTCGCTCTCAGAAAAATCCAAATACTACCACTAAAACGAGATTTAAACAAATATCAATACTAATTTTACGATCAAATTTGAACTTTTTGAATTACGTTGTAGTTGGTCGGTTTTGGTAGAGCAGTCCGATCCACTGACTCGCAGGTTGGCGGTGCAATTCCAGCTCCCACAGATGAATGCTGCTGTTGTGTCCTTGGGCAAGACACTTAACCCACCTCACGCCAAAAGTCCGCGTACACCGGTGTGTGAATGGGCGAGTGTAAAGTGCTTTGAGGATGAAAAAGCGCTATATAAAGATGTGGCCATTACCATTATCATCAAAATTGAGTTTGAAAGTTTTGTATCGTAACAACGCCGTTTCCCTTCGTTCTAAACCTGTTCAAAAATCAAATCCTCCAGTTATATACCCTTCGACAGAATCCTTTCACTCGATTCTAAACAAAGGTCATTGAAAGCTGCACTGCGGTGGCCCCCTGCTTCTGACAGATGATCCAGGTTGCTTTGAGGGAACGGTCAAATACAGCGGGCACATTTTGTACCTCGCAGTTAAAAAACACTACAGTATGTTTCTTCAGTTTGTGTTTGGATGAAGTGCACTGCGGTCATAATCTCTCCCCTTTGTCAAATATAGACATAGATTCATCAGATGCAGTCACGCTGGGACACGGTGCCTTTGGCGGTTTATGACATCGCTAGAACACGTTTGCCCACAGGCCTCTCCGTTTCCAAGAACCAAAAAATGTGAAAGAACCTTGGCCGGTCGCGTTTCCTCTGGAGTTTCACAAGTTTTAAGGGGAGGCACTACAGGCGAAACTAACTTTTTTCATTTTTTTTTTAAGCTCAGTTTGGTCTCGTAGCATGCACGCTTTCAAGTGGAGACAACAAAATGGTCCAGTCTACACTAAAAAATGTTTTAATGTTTAATTTAATCAACTCACAGCCGTAGAATAATATTGGACAGTGTAACTTCAAAGGCAGTTTTCAATAAATGCATTTTCTCCCCACAGGGACATAAGGATCAGTCAGTAGCACCTACACACACCGAACTTTACAGTCTTGGACTTAACAAGATTTTGACAAAACGTACCGACGGATTTTTTGATATCTAATTCCAAGTCTGATTTATTCAAGTTTTAACTCCAGAAATGAAGAATTTTTAGGCAAATTTATAGTCCAAAATGATCCAAAATCTCCTCTGTGTATGTATTTTTTTTAGTATCTAATATGACAACAACAAGAAGTAAGACATTTAAACTTGTCTCTTTTAATGTTTCTTTCTTGAGTTTTCCAAAAATGGTCAGGTATGTCATTTTTTTTCTATATTCTTAAGTTCAAAATTTTCCATGTGGGTCTCACTTGACAGGATTGTATCAGCATAAAATGGGAATGAAAAAGGGGAGGGATAATCAGTTAAAGACCCAATAGGTAACTTTTCTAATGAGGGAGGGTCCTACACCTGCTTGTCTCCATGAAGATGTCGTTGCTTTGTCTGGAATGTTCAACAGCATGGCATTAATCTTATCACCACGGATACAAGCAGGTGGCATTCCAGGCCAAAAAAAAAAAAACAGGTCTGATGTGTGGCAACGTGAGCCTGTGCACATAATGTTTTGTCAAGGTATTTTATATTTGTAATAAAAAGTATGTAAATGAATAAATGTGACATAGATTAAATTAATGCCATACTGTGGAACATTGCATGCAAACCTCCAACCAGGATTTGCACTATTTAAAATGTCAGTCTTCTGTTTGATTTAAAGATGCATATACCAAAATTTGCATAGTTTATCATTGCGTTACATTACTATAGTCGACCAGTGAACGTTTGACTTCACTACCACGACCTATTCGATGCTTCCCTGTGGTTTTTCAAGGTTTTCCTCATTTTTAATATCACTTCTTCCTCTGCGTTGGCCTCGTCTTACAGATGGTGTGGTCTAATTGTCCAGACTTGCTCCATGCCACACTCCAGCCTGAGCAGATGATGCTGGGCTCTGGTTCCTCTCTCTGGCCTGAGAGACTCCAGAGGATGTTCTCATTAACGAGACTTGTCAGTGCAACCTGCTAGCGCTGCTAATTTATTTCCCCGGTACGCGATGTGAGGAAGCGGCCGACCACACAAGCCTCTTTAGCTTCATCTGCTTAAAGTCTACTCGTTAGCTCCCAGGAAAAAGCTGGCAGAATTTCTCTGCAACAATTAGCCAGGCTGCTTGACATGTGATGTATGTGGGGTTCTGCATGCTGTATATGTGTTTGTTTGGGCCGTTTGTTTTAAGGGCGTTCTTGTGGTATTCTTAGCTCCACAGGGATACCATCTCTGCCATCTCTTCCTCCTCCAGCCTCCTCCTGCCTGAAGCCTGATGTATTTTTGTATCTCAGCGCTGGGTGTGAATGCGGTTTAAAGGTGGAGTTATGTGTTCTACCCATAGACTGTATATATAAATGGACATAGCTAACCTGCTCGCCACCGTGTTCCAAATAGGAAGTGAACATAGGCGTGCTTCCAGCTCCATCAGCTCCAATTCACTTTCTATTGAAAAACTGTGGCCCCTCTCTCTGTAACTGCTGCTGACAGTCTCATCATTTTGGTCTAAAAATGTTCGTATTAACCCGCTCTACATGATCCTGCGGTTTTTGTTTCATTATTGTGTCTGTAACTCAAGATATGAAGCATTAGCAACAGGTTGGATTGACAGCGTTGCTATGCTTCTGCTCACTGCTAAACCAGTGGTGCAGGCGGGAAGGGGAATTACTTTCAACAACCTCACTCCGGATTGACTCTTTGGTTACTATGATACACTGCCTGGCCAAAAAAAAAGTTGCCACCAAAAAAAAAAGTCACACACTGATATTTCATTGGACCACCTTTAGCTTTTATTACAGCACGTGTTCACCTGACAAACTGGAGGAGGCTCGGACCTATTTGCTTAGTTAAATCCAGGTGGCGACTTTTTTTTTTGGCCTTGCAGTGTACTTACGGTTGCAATTTCTAATATGTAACTCGGCTCCAAATTCACCTGTAATAACTGCTAGCCTCGATGAGCTTCATTTGACTGGAGCGAACGCTGTGGCTGACGTCATACTCACTTAGTCCGCTTCTTTATACAGTCTGGGGTTATACCTGTCAGGTTTGGCATATCGGTCGCAGAGGTCCTATTGGCGCGTTTGTAGTTGGCACTTTTTACCAACGAGGCTCCCATTTAGAGCAGACAGCCTGAGCACAAACACACACTCTCGGATCACTCGTTCTCATGTGTTTTTCCAAACCATGAGACACATTTAGAGCAGGGGTTTGAAAAGTCATCGGCGGCCTCTCTCCAGCTGGTTGAGTGTGTTCGCTGTGGCAGCTCTGGAAGAATCTGTGAAGACCAGTAGTGTGACATAGGGATCCAATATGTCCAAAGTTATGTGAAGGTAATGTTAGGGCTGTAAAGTCTCAGTACTAATATTAAAACTAGTATATTTGTATTTATTGAAACTACACTACCCAAAAAAAATGGAGGAACACTTTGAAAACACATTAGATCTAAATGAAGGGGAAAAAAAAAATAAAATAAAATAAAATAAAATAAAATAATAATAATAAAAAATAATAATAATAATAATAATAAAAATAATAATAATAATAATAATAATAATAATAATAATAATAATAATAATAATAATAATTTCTCCCTACAGAGGGAAATCAAAAGACACCCCAAAAATGAAACTGAAAAAATTATGCAACAGATGGGTCGTTTCTTGTGGTTATGACAAATGCCAATTGAGCTGTACGGTGCTGGGCAGTGAGCACAGGGGCCACTACAGGACATTGGGCCCTCAGGCCACCCTCGTGGAGTCTGTTTCTGATTGTTTGGTCAGAAACTTTCACACCAGTGGCCCGCTGGAGCTCATTCTGTAGGGCTCTGGCAGTGCTCATCCTGTTCCTTCTTGCACAAAGGAGCAGATACTGATCCTGCCGAGGGTTTGAGGACCTTCTCCGACCCTGCCCAGCTCTCCTGGAGTAACTAACCGTCTCTTGGAATCTACTCCATGCTCTTGAGATTGTGCTGGGAGACACAGCAAACCTTCTTGCAACGGATGTATTGATGTGCCATCCTGGAGGAGTTGGATCACTTGTGCAACCTACAGTGTCCAGGTATCAGTAATGTTGATCCAAGCAAAAGGAAAAGGTCAGTCATTAAAAAAATCTGCAGGAAGTGATGAGGAAAAACACCTAGTGACATCAACCTGGAAAACCTGGGGGCTGTCTTACTGTTGCCCCTCTAGTGCACCTGTTATTTATTTTAAGAACAAAGCAGCTGAAACTGATTAACAACCCCCTATGCTTCTTAACTGACCACATCAATATCCCAAAAGTTTGATTGATAGGTTGCTATACTCTGATTAAACAGTGTTCCTCTATTTTTTTTTGAGCAGTGCCGATTCTTTCTCAGAAAAAGAATCTACACTGGAAAAAAATGTAACATAAATAGGATTGAACTGCTTTTTGAGTCTTGATCTATATCATAACTATAAGACTACATAGTTCTGGCTGATTCATGTCAAGCTCCAAATAGATCCAAAATGCTGCTGAGGGGATGAGGTGTCTTGCCTAAGGACACAACAGTTTTCAGTAATAATTATAAAAATAACACTGAATCAGTCTTATATTGTACAGGCGCTCAAAGTCATGGTGGTAAGTTATTATTCAAGCACAGCTGCCCTGGGACAGACTGACAGAAGCAAAGCTGCCAATCTGGACCATCGGCCTCTCCCACCACCAGCACTCACACTAGGCATGGGTGTGACGTGTCTTGCCTAAGGACACAACAGCAATTTTTGCCACTGGCGCCTCACTGTGGCACCTGGAAGTCCCAGCGGTATCCCATCCAAGTACAAACCAGGCCCAGACATGCTTAGCTTTTGAGATCTGACGAGACTTTAACAAGGAGCTTTGGCCACAAGAACCACTGCTGCACTTGGTATTGGAATATTAAAAGTTCAGCAGTTTATGAGTTCATTCAGAGTTGTACAAAACTGCGTTGATCAGATGGAGGCTTGTCAGGAGCTGCTGAGCCAACCTGATGACATATTTTTGTAGAGGAAATGACACCAGGTTGAACCTAGTTTCAAACACTGTAACATGCACAATAGTGAGGGATTTTCATGTTTAACAGCTGTGTCCTATTTTATCCATCCATGCTGTATGAATAAATAAAAAGTAAGATTTACAAAGAAAACAAGAACATATTTCTTTAGTTTTTTTTTCATAGCATTATCAACACTTTTTGGATGTACTGATTTTCAGGAGTGAAATCTGTTGGTACCTGTTGTTCTTCCATTCTCTGTCAGTATTATGACAAAAACTGAAAGCCATATGGTGTAATTCCAGTTAATATCAATCAACAGCTTGTCCTGGTTTCCTAAGGAGCTCCGAAGATTGGCAATGCAATGGACATACGTTTTATCCATAGTCTGTGTAAAGAAGTGGACAAAGTGAGTGTGACGTCACCCACAGCGTTCGGCTCCAGTCAAATAAACCTAGTAGTATCCAGTAGTAATTCCAACCATGAGCCATATCCAGAAAGAGCCAGTCCAGAGCGAGGCTATTGAAGGTAACACCCCTTCCCACCTGCACCACTGACCATTTGAAATAAAAACCACAGGATCATGCAGGGCGGGTTAATATGAACATTTTAAGACCAAAACGATGAGTCTGACAGCAGCAGTTACAGAGAGAGGAGCCACAGTTTTTCAATAGAAAGTGAATCGGAGCCAAAGTTGAAGGAGCCGGAAGCGTACCCATGCTCTCACTTTCCTATCTGGAACATGGCAGCTAGCAGGTTAGCTAAGTCCATTTACATATACAGTCTATGATTTTAACCCACGCTCTCAAAGTAATCGAGCAAATATGAACTAGCAACTTCCTGTCTCACTTTAGTTCACTGTAGTAGAAATATTCTTACACTCATGAACTCTAAGATTGACTACAAACACAATATTTAGAGCAGCCGTCTTCCTCTGTCTAACCCAAACTCATTCTGCTCGTTTTGGCTCTGGTGGTGGTACATTAAACCCCATGTAGAGGAGCAGTCTGCAGTCAGCTCTGAGTAATGCGTCTCATTTATGTGCTGTGGCGCTCGGTTTAAAGGTCGAAAATGCCACGAAACACCAATCTGTCAGCTCTCGCCGTTTTGCATCAGACAACCCGCTAAAGACTCATTCTCACATTTTGGAGCTGTGTGCTCTAATCACACGTTTGCACCAAAACACTGTGTTGAAATGCGGCGAAAGGTCACTGTGGCAATAACAGACACAAGCGACACTTAATGAGCTCACTTAAAGCAACACTGTGGAACTTTTCTGACGGAGGGTTCGCCACTTTTTTGTGTCCATGGAGAAACGCAAATGTCCCAAAGTGTACGTTTTATATATTCATTCAAATGCAGATCATGTAAAGCCTATTGTCTTATAAACCTATTCAATTTATTTTTGTAAAGCCTGAAATCACAACAGCAGTCGCCTCTTATCGCTGAACATAAATTGATTCAACCAACAGAAATTTAGGAAATCAACAATGAAACAAGTTAATCAACTGTCCCAGAGCGCCCCCTGCCTTTAGACCCTCCTTCTGAGCAAGGAAAAACCCAGTGGGAAAAAGAGGAACCTCGAGGAGAACCACCGTGAAGGAAAGAAACCCACAACTTTTGTCGCTTATAGACTTACTCCTAGTGGGAAAAGTCACCAAAGCATCACGTACGACTTCAGTTACTTTATCTACATATTGTAATTATCTGATATTTTGTGTTTAGTTCAGAGTTGAGAGCGGTTATGCAACAGCATTGTTAACCTGTAACTGCTTTCGTCCAGAACTTGGTTGCTAATGTTCATATGAAACTTTCCATTCGTTAGTTACTGATCCAAGTTTCACTAAAAAAAAGGAGTTTTTAAAAAGACCAAAACATAAACAGTTATGTGAGGAACCAAACGCTAAAGTTTCTTCTGGTCAGATTATTACAGTTTCTGTACCCTCAAAGGAGTAAAAGTCGATGGCCGAAACAAGAGCAGAATGACTGAAGTACGACAGACCTCTGGGTGTTTCCGTGGAGTTCATATTCGGTGAGCTGCCTCCTTCCTGTAAAACATACAAAAGCAGTTACAATAGATCTTCTACGAGGCCAGAGCTTCATGGTCAGATCATTACAGTTTATTACCCTCGTAGGAGTAAAAGTACGATGTCTGAAAACGATCTGGACCTTTCCTGCAGAAATAAGCTGCCTCCTTCCTGTAAAAAATAAATAAAAATGTACCTCCTTTGGCTTATATTACTTTTATAGTTGCTATTATAATGATTGGTCAGTACCCGCAAAAAAGTCTCAAGACCATGGGAGAAGTATTGTTTCTATTGTATATTTTATAAAGGCATTCATAAAACATAAGGTGCTCTACGTCCATGTCTAAAAGCTGTTGTTTTGTCCGGCATATTGCTGTAATAAAACTTTATATTTGTATGTTTTGCCCATAGCCTGTATAAAGAAGTGGACTGAGAGAGGGTGACGTTGGCCACAGCGTTCGGCTCCAGTCGCATGAAGCTCATCGACGTTAGAGTGGTTTTAGGGGCCAATTTGGAGCCGAGTTGTATATTTGGAATTCTGAGTATCATAGCAACCAAACAGCCAATCCGGAGCGAGGCAAGGATCATGTATAACGCGCGAATACGAACATTTTAAGAACAAAATGACAAGTTTGGCAGAAGCAGTTACAGAGAGAGCGGTGACAATTTTTCAATATAAAGTGAATTGGAGCCAGATTCCATGGAGCTAACTTCCAAATTGGAAAGTGGCAGCTAGCAGGTTAGCTATGTCCATTTAAATATACGGCCGTATGGTTTGGCCACAGTTGGACGGTCTGTCTGGTCTCCTCTTGACCTGCACAACTGGACAAACAGAAACGTTCCGTAAAGTTTTGATGGAGCGATGTTGATTCGATCGGAGGAGGAGGAGCGAGCTGTGCTTCCTGCAGCAGTGTGGTGAAAGTAATTTTGTGCTGTTTGCTTCCTTGGGGAAAGTCGAGAAAACAATATGAAAATGATTTCTTTTTCTTTACAACAAGCATATCTGACGCTCGCAGGCAAACACTGGAATAAAGGCGAAGCTAAAGCCTTTCGTTTCTATGGCCTCCGCTATAGCTGCGTTTGTTCCTTCATCTGGGGTGAGAGAGATGCTGGAAAAAGCAATAGTTCTGAATATGGTTAGTATAGATTGGGGAAGTATTTGATTTTATGATTTATAAAACATTCTTATTGTTTTGAAGTTTTGTCTGCCTCTTACATCTTCCTGCTATTTGAGTTTTTTGTGTGTAGACAGATATGATAGAAGATAGTTTTACACCATCAGTAAAGTTGAATGAAATGAGGCTCCTCGAGGCTAGAGCAGCTACAGGGGTGAATTTGGAGCAGAATTTCATATTTGGAATTCTGACCGTGACTATCGTAGCAACCAAAAAGCCAATCTGGATCGAGGTTGTTGACGGTGAAGTCGCTTCCTTAGCAGGCCCTTAGCAATGCTGTCAATCAAACCTGGTACTAACACTAGCGGGAGCACCATTGGGGAAAGAAGGCACCCGATTTGTGTGTTATTAATGGTCATATCTTGATTTATGGACACAATAGTGAAATAAAAACACCAGGATCATGTAGAGCGGGTTAAGACGAACATTTTAAGATCAAAATGACAAGTCTGACAGCAGCAGTTACAGAGAGAGGGGCCACAGTTTTTCAATAGAAAGTGAATTGGAGCCAGAGTCGATGGAGCTGGAAGCGTGCCCATAATCACTTCCTGTTTGGAACATGGTGGCTAGCAGGTTTGCTATGTCGATTTATATATACAGTCAGACAGAGGTTAGGTGCTAGCTTTACAGTACCAGTAAAGTTTGGACACTGTCTCATGTTTTTTTTTTTTTGCTTTTTGCTTTTATTTACTGCTTTCTACTTTTATATACACATAAAACACATTAAATATATTAAGTAAGATATATGGAATTATGTAGTAAAGAAAAAAAATAAATAACTGCTTATTAACTGTTTTCTTTACATAATTCCATATATCTTGCTTCATATATTCCATGCCTTCTGTTTGTATATCAAATGTAGAAAGAAAAATATAAAAATATAGAAAAAAAAACATTGAAAGAGGATGGCCAAACTTTACTGATAGTGTATGTTCAGGCATTAGAAGTCACTTTTCAGCTGATCTTTCAGGACTCAGAGGCAGCAGCTGTGCGCCCAAATCTGCCAAAGTACATCATTCATCAAACCCATTTGTCTAACCAAGTAAATATATGCATCCTTATTACTAAGGCCACGTAATGACTTACCGTCAATCCAGATTTCTACTGTGTAAAGCAAATGTGTGAATACTTTACAAACACATCAGATGGGATGCGTTTGCCAACCATTTTTCAAGCTCACAAATTCCTTGACAGAACCATAACTCTGCCTCCGTCCTGGTGGGATGTTACATTTATCATTAACTATGGGGAGATTCTTGACCTTTACATTCCTGGTGTTCGCTACAGGTTCATAAACACCAAACGGACCACCTTTTGAGTCGCTGTGTGAGTGATGGAGTACTTTTGCAAATATGTTCATTTTACAAACAGGTCCGATTCTAGACATCCAAGGATTTATGTCACTTACCTCAAACGCAGTCTACTCTTTAGTAACTGGCTCAAAATATTTTAGTCGTATATTCAGATTTCAACATAGTAATAGCTAATATTGGTGACCGTAGCTCAGTTGGTGGAGAGTTCGCCCTCTAATCCATAGGCCACCGGTTTGAATCCCGCTGCAAAAACATCATTGGTAGAGCAGTCAGATCCGCTCATGCACAGGTTGGCGTCCCACACTTCGAATGCTTTCGTTGTGTCCTCGGGCAAGACGCTTAACCCACCTCTCCCCCAGTGTCCGTGGTGTACGCTGGTGTATGAATGTGTGTGGGAATCGGTGAGAGTTTCTTGATGGAAAAGCGCTGTATAAAAATGTGACAGTTTACCAATATATTAGCAATAATTACAACTAACTCCTCCCTTGGTACGATTAAAAATGTAATATTTTGTGTTGAATTGTTCATTACTATGGCTATGATCCAAAATTTTCATCATTCTGAACCGTTGTGACTGTTAAAGGTCCTATATTGCGCAAAATTGACTCTTGTGAGCGTTTGAATGACACTTTATTATTAGTCTGTCTACATCTCCAAAGCTCAAAATGCTCTGTTCCACCTTGTGATGTCATGAAGTGGTAGTTTTCAATTTAACAGCTAGTTTTTACCCTTTTGTTCAGTAGAAATTGACAATTCCAGGGCTGAAATGACCCAGATGATTCTAGTGAAGGTATATGGAGTTTAAAAATACAGTGGAGCAGGTCAGAAAATAGGGTAATATGGGCTCTTTAAACAATCGTCCATCTCGCCTCCTCTGTCCCTCCTCGTTAGACTGTATGGACACATATATTTAGCCCGCTCCAGTGTGCAGGGTCTCGGTGGTCCAAGAGTCCGGTCCTCCGCCTCAGGCCTTCAGACTCTGCAGTGCACAGCAGAGTTTCCACAGAGCCGCTACTCCAAATGTGTGCTGCAGCTCCAGGGAGGCCGACCTGTACAGTACGTATCAAATCCATCATTGGATCTGTCGGCGATCGATCTATAAAAAGCGCTGAACCGTGACCACAAAACACTTGACTCTTAGATTTTTTTCCCCTGTAACCACAGTAAATCAGGAAAAGGAGCCAGCGCTGTGCAGGGAGAAAGGGGCAGAGTTATGGGGAGCAGTGATTACACAGTTATTCAGAACTAAGTGGGCATTATATACAAGAGAAAACTTCTATAATCAATACGCTGAGTCCTAACCCTTTAGTTAAATAGTAACTAAGCCTGAATAATCCTTAATACACTTTTATTATTAATAAGTCATAGTCTTAGTTGGTAAATGATCACGTTTATATGTAGCGCTTTTCCACTTTCAAGGCTCAAGGCACTTTACGTCAAGGAACCACTCACCCATTCACACACACATTCATACACCAGTGTACACAGACTCTGGGGGCGAAGTGTCTTGCTCAAGGACACAACAACAGTATTCATCTGTAGGAGCTAGAATCACACCGCCAACCAAGTGATCAAAGCCCGAGCGTAGACTGTGTTCCGCAGTGTACCAAATAGGAAGCGATCACGGGCGCGCTTCCGGCTCCATCGGCTCTGGCTCCAGTTCACTTTCTACTGAAAAACTGTGTCCTCTCTCTCTGTAGCTGCTGCTGTCAGACTCGTCAATTTGGTCTTAAAATGTTGGTCTTAAAACAGCTTTGATTGACAGCGTTACTAAGCACCCACTCCCTGCTAAACCAGCGGTGCAGCGGGAAGGGACGTTGGCTCCAACAGCTTCGCTCCGGATTGGCCCTTTGGTTGCTATGATACTCAGGGATGAAATTCCAAATATGAAACTATGGAAATTCACCTCTATAACTGCTAGCCTCGACGAGCTTCATTTGACTAGAACCGAAGGCTATGGTTATAGTTATACAGACTATAATCGAGAACCGGATTTGAAACGCCAACCTTCATATAAGTGGACAAACACTCTACCAACTGAACTACTATCGCCCCCGTTCATATGTCATTATTAATATTATTATTAAGTAGTACTGGATAAATTACTTTCCTGAAACTGTGCAGTGCAACAATTTCAGTTGGTATTTTAATGCTTAAACACAGAACATTGGACTAAAAAAATGACCACATGTGACATAATCCATCAGCGTGATACTATGGTCAGGTCTGTTTTAAAAAGTGAAATTGTTAAGTTACACACGAGTTATGAGGGGGGAAATGATGTGTAAAGTAGTGTAAGTCTGGCCCTTATTTGACTGTATGGGTATGTCCGGGGCTTTTGTGTTCAGGGGAGCAGACTGTCTCAGGGCTGATCCGCTAAAGCACCTCCTCCTCTCCCAGGCTGCACTAAAGTCCCATATAATTGCCAACAGACTTCAATTTCCCAGCCTTCCACTTTCACTTTTATTTCATGGTCTCAACTTTTTAAAAGGTGCACTATGTAACTTTTCTGGTGGATTGTCTGTCTACCAGTTTTGCCTCCATGGAGATATTACAAGTTTGTCAAGAATGTTCCATGGTACCATTCCCCGACATTAATATTCAATCTAAGTTACTCTATCAGTCAAAAGTTTGAACACTTCCTCTTGTTCAATGTTTTTTTTTTTCTTTACTTTTTTTATTTTCTACATTTTATGCACAGAAGACATCAAAAAAGTGAGAAATATGGAATTATGTTGTAAAGAAAAAAAAAGGGTTTTTTTTTCAACTTTGAGGATTTGAAGCTAAAATATACAAATAAAATAGTTACATGCGCTTTTATTTCCAGTAAATTAATTTGAAAAAGATGCATTCTTATGGCCGTGGGCTCGCCTCTCCACAGACCTGACCTGCCACTTAGCCTGGGGCATCACTGGCCTGTCTTTATGACGATAGATTAGTTTAATGTCATACTGTGGGTTTTTCCAGGCAAAGCAATAACATCTCCATGGAGACAAGCAGACTTCCCACCAGAAATGTTGCATACTGCAGCTTTAAATTGATTTGGAGTTCTGAATTTTGAATACACAAATGCTTCCAGTGTAAATTATTAAGTATTTAAGTTTTGATCGATGTTTTATAACTTTTTATAACTCTTGAGATATTCCAGGTTGTATTACAAATGTACTGGAGTTTTTTTTGCCAATAAAAAATCCTCATATTTGAATAATAAAACACTTTAGTTCAGCTACAAGTTTACAAAAGCCTGATCGTTTTCATCAGTATCAATACAAAACAGCTCTATTACATTTCTTCAAGTTTTATCTGACAAGTTCTGTTCGGCTGCACTTCCAAAGTTGGAGCTCAAACTTGCGTTGGTTTCCAGTCGTCGTGTTTGATATTGAGTGGCGTGTTCATCAGTCACACACACAGAGCCAACAGTCGCCGCGTGATTGTTTTGGCGTCCTGGTACCAGAGCGGCGCTGGATCCTGTCCTCGCACACGCAGCCCGCACACACAGAAATGGCGGAGAATTGATGAAGGCCAATCAAGCGTCTCCGTGCTCGTTTGGAAGAATACTAATGAGCGTTTAGGGAGATGCTGATTAGACCAAACAATATCAGTGTGCGTGCTGCCCCTGGCACTGTACCAATGTGAGACCAACCGCTGCCGCTGGACTGTACCAATGTGAGACCAACCGCTGCCCCAGGACTGTACCAATGTGAGACCAACCGCTGCCGCCGGACTGTAAATGTGAGACCAACCGCTGCCCCTGGACTGTACCAATGTGAGACTGTACCAATGTGAGACTGTACCAAAGTGAGACTGTACCAATGTGAGACTGTACCAATGTGAGACTGTACCAAT
The DNA here is from genome assembly GCA_019594935.1 of Periophthalmus modestus. Taxonomy (NCBI): domain Eukaryota; kingdom Metazoa; phylum Chordata; class Actinopteri; order Gobiiformes; family Gobiidae; genus Periophthalmus; species Periophthalmus modestus. The sequence continues at coordinate 10,558,770 of JAIEZT010000084.1, forward strand.
GTGAGACTGTACCAATGTGAGACTGTACTAATGTGAGACTGTACCAATGTGAGACTGTACCAAAGTGAGACTGTACCAGTGTGAGACTGTACTAATGTGAGACTGTACCAAAGTGAGACTGTACCAATGTGAGACTGTACCAATGTGAGACTGTACCAATATGAGACTGTACCAAAGTGAGACTGTACCAATGTGAGACTGTACCAATGTGAGACTGTACCAAAGTGAGACTGTACCAGTGTGAGACTGTACCAATGTGAGACTGTACTAATGTGAGACTGTACCAAAGTGAGACTGTACCAATGTGAGACTGTACTAATGTGAGACTGTACCAAAGTGAGACCAACACCTGTTCCTTGGACTGTACCAATGTGAGACTGTACCAATGTGAGACTGTACCAGTGTGAGACTGTACCAATGTGAGACTGTACTAATGTGAGACTGTACCAAAGTGAGACTGTACCAATGTGAGACTGTACTAATGTGAGACTGTACCAAAGTGAGACCAACACCTGTTCCTTGGACTGTACCAATGTGAGAGACTGTACCAATGTGAGACTGTACCAAAGTGAGACTGTACCAATGTGAGACTGTACCAATATGAGACTGTACCAAAGTGAGACTGTACCAATGTGAGACTGTACCAATGTGAGACTGTACCAAAGTGAGACTGTACCAGTGTGAGACTGTACCAATGTGAGACTGTACTAATGTGAGACTGTACCAAAGTGAGACTGTACCAATGTGAGACTGTACTAATGTGAGACTGTACCAAAGTGAGACCAACACCTGTTCCTTGGACTGTACCAATGTGAGACTGTACCAATGTGAGACTGTACCAGTGTGAGACTGTACCAATGTGAGACTGTACCTAATGTGAGACTGTACCAAAGTGAGACCAACACCTGTTCCTTGGACTGTACCAATGTGAGACTGTACCAATGTGAGACTGTACCAATGTGAGACTGTACCAATGTGAGACTGTACCAAAGTGAGACTGTACCAATGTGAGACTGTACCAATGTGAGACCAACACCTGTTCCTTGGACTGTACCAATGTGAGACTGTACCAATGTGAAACCAAGGATGGATGTGTGTGTGGACGTGCTTCTGTCCACACCACAGACCCCAGTGCAGCCTGGACTCACAAACACTACTGTAAAATGCCTATTGCTGATTTATATCCTCAATCTGTGTAGAACTTATCTGGAGAAATTATAAAAATACTTGAAGAGTTTTGGAAATTTGGCTAAGTTTCGGCTAAGCATGGGCTCCCTACACAGTGGCATGACACCAGACCTGAATCAACCCCAGTTTTTATGAGTTAATCTTTAAATCTGGTTATGAAAATGCAGAGCAGATCGATAACAAAACAGTAATATATGGATTCTAACTGAGGTATCAAAGCATCGATTCTCATGCAAATGTGTCAATACTTTACATTTCTAAAGAAAATATGCATATTATTGTTTATCTCCATATATATTTAATTTTTAGATCAGTCCAAGCTGGTGCAGTGAAGATAATGACGCCTCTGCACACCAAGGTTAAAATGATATATATAGTAGAGTTTCAAACTTATCTAATCTTTAAACATTTATTCATTTTAGCGTGACTATGCAAAAACCTCATAGAGATAACATTAAAAAGGAGGTAGTGCCGCTAATAGTGAACGCTGCAGTACACAGGGTCTATTTAAAAGATACAATTTTAGACTTTCGCCTCCATTAGAAGTGTTTCGTTTTCAGAAATGTAAGGCCCAGACTGAGGAGGTGGTGCACACATCTGAATACACTGAAGTCGAAGTAGAAATATCATTGCACTGGAGAGATGAGACAAATACAAACTTTGAACTCATCTTGTGTGCACTCACAGACTCTGCATGACGTGATTCAAAAATGTTTCGGCCATTTTGTACATTTTAAACTTGCCTGACCTTAACTTGGCTACTTACTACTGCAGCTTTACTCCCTTTTTAAATAATTCAGAAGATTTGTCATAGACGGTTTATGCTAGCCGCTGCATTCCAAACAGGAGGTGAGCGTGGGCGTGTGCCACTTCCATCGACTCTGGCTCCAATTCACTTTACATTGAAAAGCTGTTGCCCCTCTCTCCGTGAATGCTTTCCGGAGCCTCGTCATTTTGGTCATTTTGGTCTATAAAATGTCCGTAAGATATGACCTAATAAAACCAGTGAGGCATTTTCTTTTTCCCGAGGTCGCTCCCACTAGCATTAGGTTTGATTGACAGTGTTGCTAAGCGCTCGCTCTCTGCTAAAACCAGCGGCGCAGGTGGGAAGGGACGTTACCTTCAACAACCTCGCTCCGGATTGGCTTTTTTGGTCGCTATGATACTGACGGTCTTAATTCCAAATATGGAACTCTTCTCCAAGTTGGCTCCTATAACTGCTAGCATCGATGAGCTTCATTTGCAGAAAAGTTCCACATCAAAAACCTCCAGTCTTTGTATTACACTAAGTTCACCGTATTCACATTTGCACAGCACAAATGTGTTTTCTTGCGATGGATAGAAACGCCAATTTTCTCATTACGTCTCCATTTCCTTCTGACCAAACAAATCAGCTTTCATCGCTGGAGTAGAACCGGCAAACTGTGAAATTGCGATTAACATTAGCCATTAAAATGTAGCCCGAGGGAACTTCAAGGAGTTTAAAGTGTTTGTTGAGCATGTTGTTCCTTTGTACTTTTCAGACATGACAGTAGTTTGGGCTTTTCCAGCTCTGCATAGACACAAAGCGCATGAAACGGGGAGATAATGGAACGAAGGCAGGTTTGAAGAGCTCTGATAATGTACCATCAGCGTTGTGTTTGACAGACGCGTAGCTTTGGTGTGGTTCAAGCGTATTGCCGTCGGACTTTGTATATATTTGTTCTCTCTATTCTTCAAAAACAAATACGAGGCTGGCTTTTAAAGTTGGTCGTGTAAAGCTGTCCGTAGATGAATATGAGAAAGTGGGATTAAACGCTTTGGAATAGCACAAGCGAGTGTTATTTCAAGATGTCTGCTTCTCACATTAAAATTTACACACATTTATGAATTGACCAAACTAGTTATAACTTTATTTCATGTTTCAAAGTTTACTTTTTAAAAAATTCAAACTGTGGATTGTCTGGCTGTTAACAGATGCTCAAGGTTCTGGGTTTGATTACCGGAGCTGTGTGGCGTTTATCCTCGTTATTCAGAGACACGGTCATACTCCTATATTTGCAGCTGTGGAATAACCCTGTATCAGATCTAAAGAATTGTATTTTACAATTAAATACTAGCATGAAGCACTAACACCTGTCTCTTAACGCTGGGGTGCACAACTATTATATAAAAATATGTCACCATTAAAGCTGTGCACTCACCCGATAAATACATAAATACATGCATGTGAATACTAGCAACATCACAAAGGGTTTGTTAAAGGTCCTGTGTTACATAAAACGGACTCTTGTGAGCTTTAAGCCATGTGTTTTGTTTCATAAAGTAAAGTAAAGTAACACTTTATTATTAGTCTGTCTACATTTCCAAAACTCAAAATTCTCTGTTCCACCTTGTGATGTCATGAAGTGGTAATTTTCAATTTCACAACTCCTTTTGGTCTTTGTTCAGTAGAGGTTGGAAATTCCAGGGCTGAAAATATCCAAATCATTCTAGTGAAGGTGTATGGATTACCACATACCTGTTTCACCACATGATGACATCACAAGGTGGAACAGAGTGTTATAAATATGCAGGGTCTGGTGGTAGTTTTCAAGTTAACAGCTACTTTTTACCCTTGTGTTTAGTAGAGATGGGCAATTTCAGAGCAGAGTTGTTCAAATGATTCTAGTGGTATTGAAGGTACTGAAGATAGTGAAGTACTTCCTGTATCACCGCATGACATCACAAGGTGGAAGAGAGTGTTTTCTGTTCGAGGGATGTCAGAACTCAGCCTAAATCTGCAGGGTTTGTGTTAAACATGTGTGAATGAAACAAAACACAGCTCTGAATGTGTTTGTGATGAGGAAATAACATTATAACACAGATTATCACTAATATAAATGGATTCGATAGTACGCTCCTGACAGACTCGCAGCACATTTTGAGACGTCTCTCTGTCTGGACTCTCTCTGGACACTGGACCTACCTGTGTGTCCGTGTCCATCTCCGCAGGCTCGGCCCACTACAGTGCATCCTTCGCTCTAATCAAACAATCCGATCCCTCACAGCGCTTGTGATCACCGGCCACTGTAGTCTTCTTCCTCTTCCTCATCTTCCTCCCTCGCCTCTCGCTTTCTACACTCTCCCCATCTATCCATCTGTCCCAGTCTCGCGGGAGGCCAGCCCAATTAACCTGTTTAAACAGCCATCTGAGCGCCCCATCCATTCCAATGCCGTGTGAGGGAGAGCCAGTGGACGCAGCCAGAACGCCAGTGCCAGTCCGATGCCCTTCGTCGCCCGCACACCCCCTCTTCCTCTTCTTCACTTCCCATTTTTCTATGAAAGAAAGCTTTTTGTGCTCAGCGAGTCAATGCACCGTATAACCATTTAACAATTCAAATGAGTTGTTATAAACTTTAGCGCCCTCAGAGATGTTCATTTTACCAACGGCAATCTGGTGTTGTCTAGAATTTGGTTACATGGAGTCGCCTTGGCAACAGCGCTGGGTCATTTTGGGTAAGGGCCCATTTTCACTGCTGGGGTATTTCATATTGGTCACTCTAAATTGTCCCCAGTGAATAAATGGCTGATCGACTGGTTGTCTAATTGCATCTTCATCTCAACCTTGGAAAAGTACTGCGGCCATTTTGTACCTTTGTCCAGAATTGTTGCAAAAGGCTCTAGCGTCAAATGACCTTTAAAGCAATTCACTTCCTATTCTCACAAGCTATATATATATTCACTTATCAAACTTACTCTTTGCTCAAGACAAGGAATTGTAACCATAGACTGTATAAAGAAGTAAACTAAGTGAGCGTGACGTCACCCACAGCGTTCAGCTCCAGTCAAATGAAGCTCATCAGCGTTAGCAGTTTTAGCGGCATATTTGGAATTCTGACCGTGAGTATCATAGCAACCAAAGAGCCAATCTGGAGCGAAGCTGTTGAAGGTAACGCCCCTTTCCGCCTGCATCACTGGTTTAGCAGGGAGTGGACACTTAGCAACACTGTCAGTCAAACCCGTTGCTAACACCAACGGGAGCAACTCCGGGGAAAGACGACGGTTGATTTGTCTGTTATTAATGTTCATATCTTGGGTTGTGGACACAATAGCGAAATAAAAAAAACCCAGGATCAAGTAGAGCAGGCTAATACAAACATTTTAAGACCAAAATGATGAGTCTGAGAGCAGCAGTTACAGAGAGAGGGGACACAGTTTTCTAACGAAAAATGAATTGGACCAGGCCTGTAATCACTTCCTATTTGGAATGCAGCGGCTAGCAGGTTAGCTATGTCCATTTATATATACAGTCTATGATTGTAACACATACTGAAACTAGGATTAGTTGCTTTTAAAAAAGACAAATATCCAAAATGCTTGTGAAGTTTTCATCTGGGTAGTTAATCAGTCTTGAAGGTGCTCGTTAGCGGTTAGCAGCTGACTTTTCCAAGAAAAACAGGAGCCAAGACTCTTCATGTATAACTTAGGTACTTAACTTATTCAAGAGATTTTCTCCTGTACAAACTGCAAAAAGTCAGTAAATTTAATCCAATGTGTTTTTGTAAAGCCCAAAATCACAATAGCAGCAGTCGGTTCTCAGGGATGAACGAGATCATGGATTTAACCAACAGAAAGTTAGAAAATCAACAGTGAAACAGACACTGGTCAATAACAGACAGATTAAACATTCATAGAACATGAGCAAATGAAGAAGTGTCCCTCCTCCTGCAGGAAACAATGCAAACAAACCCAAATCAGGAGTAAACCGGGACTAAACCAGGACTAAACCAGGACTAAACCAGGACTAAACCAGGACTAAACCAGGACTAAACCAGGGCTAAACCAGGACTAAACCAAGACTGAACCAGGATTAAACCAGGACTAAACCAGGACTAAACCAAGACTGAACCAGGATTAAACCAGGACTAAACCAGGATTAAACCAGGACTGAATCAGGACTGAAGCAGGACTAAACCAGGACTTAACCGGGACTAAATCAGGACTAAACCAGGACTAGACCAGAGCAGGCAGGCTACAGATGTGTCCAGGACTAATGCGCATCCATTTGCAGATAAAGTTCAAATCCGCAGGCCCAGAGCCCACTCGAGACTAAGGGACAGACATATTAAATTGTCATATATTACACAAAACTGACTCTGGTGAGCTTTAAGTCATGTTATAACGCTGTTCACTCCTCAAAAACAGACCTGGAGTTTTGTTTCATTGACACATGTTTGAGTAACACTTTATTAATCTGTCCACATCTTCAAAACTCAAAATGCTTTGTTCCACCTTGTGATGTAATGAAGTGATAGTTATTATTTATTTTTTTTTAAGTTAACAGCTCCCTTTACCTTTAGTTTAATACACTTCCTGTATTACCAGATGACATCAGAAGGTGGAACAGAGTGTTTTCCGTTCGAGTGAAGAGCTGAGCCCGAATAAGCAGGATTTGTGTGTTAAACATGTGTCAATGAAACAAAAAATACAGCTCCAGGTCTGTTTGTGATGAGGAAACATGAGAACGGAGATCAGAAAACAGCATAATACGACTTTTAAAACATGTGTAGTAGACCCCTAACTGGCCTCCCTTTTCCCTCCCTCCTCTTCATTGTTGTGCGACGCTACACCGACGTACTTTTGTTTTTATCAGAAGTCAATGCTCCGTACCAGCGTTTAACAATTCAAATGACTTTCCTTACAAACTTTCGTCGCCTCGAGAGATCTTCACAACAACACTCCACCTCCTTTAATGTTCCCTTGTTCTCTCCTCTGTGTCTGTGTTGATTGCCACCTCCGCACGCCCCTCCCCTCCCCTTCACCTTCTCCTCCGTCACTCCCTCACTTTCTCTCTCCTCTTCGTCGCTCACTCTCTCTCTCTCGGGCTCCTCTTTTCGTTCGCTTTCAACACTTGTCACCTACTTCTTGTCAGGCTGTCCGGAGGAAGACCACTGGAAGGTCACAACTCTCTCCTCAGCGCCGCCGTTCCCTCCTTGTCCTTGTCTTGTCGAAAGGTAGACGGCAACTTTAATTAGAAAAGTGAGGGGAGGGGAGGATGACAGTGAAATCGTGCCCCACTAGAGAGGAGAGGAGGAGAGGTGTAAGCTGGCTCGCCTTTCACTTCAATGGGCTGTAGTGAACCAGGAGTGACTAGGGATCCCATGGCAATTTGGTTATTTGGTTATTGCGATTATTCAGGCCAAAATATATTTTTAAAAAATGGAGAAAAAAAATATATATATAAACATGAAAAATATAATATAAAAAATTTGAGAAATATTAATATAAAAATAAAAACAGAAATATAAATATAAAACATATATAAAAATATATAATATAAAATAAAAAAATATATATAATTAAAACAATGAAAAAAAATAATATATTGTGCCAATTTTAAAACCAAATTAGAGCTTCAGTATTTATTATTCAGTATTTAGATTTAGTATTTCTTTTATGAGTTACTATGTTGTATTTTTCTACCAGTCAAGTGTATTGTAAAGGAAGAAGAAGAAGAATCAGACTGCTACATTCTGTCTTTGTCTCATTATAAAACATTTTAACTTGGCAGAAAGAGCCGTGTGAGTCACTATATGACACTTTAGGGATGAGAGCTGATTGGAGATAAATTAGCGTTTTGAAAAAGCTGGCGAAGACAAAGCTGAGTCCAAAGGCAAAGCTCTCGTTTCACCGGTCAATCTGCGTTCTGACTCTTACCTTTGGTCATGAGCTCTGGGTAATGATCGACAGAACAGAACAAAATGGCAGATACAAGCGTTTAAATGAGGCCCCAGGGAAGACCCAGGACACACCGGAGGGGCTATGTGTCTCCGCTGGCCTGGGAACGCCTTGGGGTTCCACCGGAGGAGCTGGAGGAAGTGTCTGGGGTGGGGGAAGTCTGGAGGAAGGTCAGAGGGACCGAAGCGTTGTACAGGGTGGCCCAAAAGTCATTGACAGTTGAAAAAAAATCATAACTCTTTTGTTTCTAAATATTTTTATTTTATTTTTTCAGAGCATTTAGAACGAGCCTTTCGACATTAATACGAGCAAATACAGCACCGAGGAATGAACCCTCATTTTACAGTCGTACTTTGAGTCACACAGGTCAAATTCAGAAACCCAGCGGTGTTACCGTCGACATTTTAAGACCAGAGATGCCCCGAGCGTAAATGCCATTAAAAAATAATAAATGGTTTTCAAAGACAGGGGGCAGTATGTGATCTCCCGAGACCTGACTAGTCCTGATTTCTTCCTGTGAGGCTATCTTAAAGAAAAGGTGTTTGTGAATGTAATATGTGATTGAAACGTAATATCGAGAATCAACATTATTTTTTAAAATGAGGTTATTTTTTTACTTCCCTAGTTTAAGTAGTGATAACTGTAAGTGAACAATTATAACCATATATATTAGCAAAAATCTGGGAAGGTTCAGTTTACCTACTGCTAAAATTTGGTGAGTATAACTTAAGAATTATAGCAGCTACTGAAGATTTAAAAGTGTCAGTGACTTTTGGGCCACCCTGTCTTAATAAAAGTGAACCAAGAGTGAGACAGTTCGCGGGAATCGTCTTAAAAACTTTTCAGCCAAGTGCCTTTCCTCCAACGCACCTGTCGCTCGGTCAGGTGTGCCGAGTCTACACAGAGAGGAAAATCTGGGAGTTCTGCACCTGTGACCCGGTCCTGGATAAGTGGAATAAAATGGATGGATGATACGGATGAAAAAGCTGGTCTAAAGTTGTGCTAGTGGCCAAAAATGTGTGTGTGTGGATATTGGTGATGTATCAAAGTCTGAGGCAGCGAGGAACTATTTAGAAATATTTATACTTCCATGGTTTCAAAATCAGGCACTCCAGTTTTCAGTCTTTTCCATGCAATCCATCCTCCGAAAAGGCAACCCAAAATGGAAAGCTCATTGTTATCTGTCTGTTTGTGTCACATTAACTTGACTTATGATGCTGAAAGTTTGATTTGATTAAGTTAGTGACACACTTGAGAGTTAGCAACGCATCAGAGAAAGCAACAAAGCGAAGGACTTCCCCGATGTTTCGTCCTGGTATCAATAATTGTGAATAATGTTGCAATAATGGTAGCACTAAACTTTCATATTGCTCCATCCCCAGCCCTGGCACAGCAGCGTGGGTGTAATATTCACCAGATCAATGCCCAACCAGGACGATGCCAACGCTTTAAACGACTTGTTAATGTGCAGTGTGCGCCGCTGGGCCTCACTACTCTGCTGTTGGCCCATTTTTATAATCTCACTCATATACAGGTATCGACCGGCGCGGTAGAGGCCAGGATCGGTGTGCGTCTGTGCGAATGGAAGAGAGAGAAAGGAGTCAGCGGATTGGGTAAAATTGGCGTTGTCACTCTCTTTAATTGGTGCAAAAAGAGGTGCCCGTGGCTGTCTTTGGATGTGCTATCTGCGTGGTGACGTGGCTCGCGCAGGGTTCAGCGGCCTGAGGGGGGCGCTGTCCTCACCTGGGTCCTCTGCTTCAGTCTGCTCAGGGTTTAAAGGAGGATTTTAGGTTGCTGTAAAACATGAAGCATTGAAACGAGCCGGAATGAGTTCGTTAGAAGTTACAAACAACATCAGAGACGACGAAATGCGCTCGCCATCTGTTTATGTATGGTTCTGTTCCTTATGGACATGAATTATCTGTCGAGTGCGTTACCTCTATGTAAGCCGGGAGTCGGCGCTTTTGAACGGTTGGATCCAGTTTTCATTTTTTTTTAAAAGAACCAAACCTTTTTTCTGTCTAATTTGCATGCGTTTTTACACCGATTAACACCGAACCAACACAAGAATCAAAAGAGAAGCGGAGCCGGTGACACGAGAGAGAGAGAGCTTTGTGCACAAAAAACAAAACATTTTATTTAGAATCTCATAATTCCAAAGGGTAAACTCACTCCCACTCTCAGTTTGAACCATTTTAAACCTTCTGTGATTAGTTTGTCGATTAAATGAGTTCTCATATTGGCTGCTGTCTGTATAAATAGTAAAAGAGCCAGTCTTTTGAACGGCTCTTTGACACGAACCGATCCAAAAGATTCGGATCATGCGTAAGGAGCCGAAAGTCCCATCTCTAGTATAAAATCAGTTACTTTTATTGATTTTTTTTTAGCGTGAAAGATAAAATTGCACTGTTTCCACTGAAATTAAGAATTATTGTATGTTTCGAAAGGTGAAATCTGGCCCCATGTTACCTCATATCTCATAGGAAAGGTCGGTAAGCTCCTAGTTTTGGATCTAGAAGATGTTGTGCAATTCAAATGTGTTCTGTCTGTAGATTCTGAACCAGTGTGCTGTAACAGGGCTTTGTAATCCAATGGGATAGCGTTTTTTTTTATAGAATTTGATGACACGGTCAGCTTGGCATGGCGGTTAGTTCCTGAGATTCCCAGATGGGGCTTTTCCGGGTGCTTTGGTTCACCTCCAAGAACACGCTGACCACTTGGACTACAGTGTTGTGTTGACACAGGCTCAGGATTAAACCAATTTAAAGGGGCCATATTATATCACATATTATCTGAAAACTACTACTTCATGACATCACAAGGTGGAACAGAGCGTTTTGAGCGTTGATGTAGACACATGTGAATGAAACAAAACACAACCTGAGGTGTTTTTGGCTTAAAGAGCTCACAAGAGTCCATTTTGTGTGATATAGGAGTTTTAAGCTATGGGATTTCATTGTTCAACTTGCATCTACACTGGCAAATGAAGAGCTAGTTTTGTTCAGTGTTCACGTTTATAAAATGATCTTTTTCCTCAATCAGGCAGTTTGTCTTTACTTATGCATTTTGACAAAAGTTCTGCACAATATTAAGATGAGACCTGAACCTTACCTGCAAATGGATGTGCGTTAGTCCTGGAGACATCTGTAGCCTGCCCGTCCTGGTTCAGTCCTGGTTTAGTCCTGGTTCAGTTCCAGTTCAGTCCTGCTTTAGTCTTGGTTCAGTCCTGGTTTAGTCCCGGTTTAGTCCAGGTTTAGTCCCGGTTCAGTCCCAGTTCAGTCCTGCTTTAGTCCTGGTTCAGTCCCGGTTCAGTCCAAGTTTAGTCCTGGTTCAGTCCCACTTTAGTCCTGGTTCAGTCCCGGTTCAGTCCAGGTTAGTCCAGGTTCAGTCCCAGTTTAGTCCTGGTTCAGTCCTGGTTTAATCCTGGTTCAGTCCCGGTTCAGTCCTGGTTCAGTCTTGGTCCAGTCCAGGTTTAGTCCCGGTTCAGTCCTGGTTCAGTCCCGGTTCAGTCCCGGTTCAGTCCTGGTCCAGTCTTGCTTTAGTCCTGCTTTAGTCCCGGTTTTCTCCTGGTTTGGGTTTGTTTGCATTGTTCCTGCAGGAGGAGGGTCTGTGGACAGGGGGCGCTCTGGGACACTTCTCCATTTGCTCGTTTTTTTATGAGTGTTGTTTAATCTGTCTGTTATTGACCAGTGTCTGTTTCACTGCTGATTTTCTAAGTTTCTGTTGTTTAAATCCATGATCTTAATCAGCCCTAAGAGCCGACTGCTGCTGTTGTGATTTGGGGCTTTACAAAAACACATTGAACTGAAACAAAACTATACAAATCGAGCCATTCTCCAGAGCTGTGTCACACCGCACTCATGTGATCAGCTACGTTTAACTATACTGAACTTTTAAAACATCTTCGACACGAGTAAAGACAATTATTATATTCGAATGATCGTTTTGTTCTTGAATAAAAGCCGCACCTGTACTGTTCCACAGTACAGGTGCTTAGCTCACGTTGCTGCTACAGTGTTGATGCACAGTGACACCGCCGCAGCTCTGGAGTGGAGAAAGCTTATTATGTGTTAGCCCGAAGCTAGGTCTGAACCCCCGGCCGCCTGTTCTTCTGCGCTGTTGGCTCCCTGTCCCGAGCTGAGACGCAAGAGACCAGGCTGTAATTGGAGGGCACGGGGAAAATGGGAATCGGACCACCTGCTGCGCGCTTTTGACTCTCTCTCAAAGTCTCACAATTAAAGCCACAATACTCCCAGCTTTGTACTTTCAGTGTCTTATATAATTGAGTAGCTTCCACAAGAATGTAGTCCCAAACAAAGAGACACATGTTTGCCAACTGCTGTTTGCTGCGCTCATACATTTTAATGCAGTCCACAGAAATAACGGTAGAAGGAACAGAACAGAATGTGAACCAGTTTCGCAGCCGCACAGATGTCATTGTCTCTTTGTGTCCGAGACTTAGAATATATCTATCTGCAGAGTTTATGCAACGTGGCTTGTTTTGAGAGAATATTTGCAGGTGTTTAAATTTTAATCACATCTCCTAAACAGTTATTGTGCCGTTTATTCCAATAAATGTTAGGAAAGATGAGGTTTCGTTCTACAGACATGTTCTTAGATATAAAGTTAGGGCACGTAAAGCACATAAATAAGTGACTGTGCAGTTAGAAGTATATGGATGGAAATATCAGATCTGGTATGTTTTAGTTCTTTATTTCATTATAGGAATTTCATTACAAAAAGATAGATCCAACACATTTTTTTTGCATATTAACTACATTTGTATATGAAAAACTCACTGTCATAAGGGTTTTTTTTTATGTTGTATTAGCGTTTCCATTAGCAACCACACCCAGTTGGGGCTTTTTGTGTTGAGTTTGTCTGTTTCTTTGTCTTTTTTTAAAACTTGCTCGAACTTTCCATGTACAGAATACTAATGGTACTGCTACTCCAGGTGAAAAGTACACTTTACCTTGTGAGCAGTAGTTCCTGTCTCCCTGTGTCTTGACTATAGACTACTAATCGAGGCTAGCCGTTATATATATATTTGGAATTCTGACTGCGAGTATCACAGCAACCAAAGAGCCAATCCGGAGCCGGAAGGTATCACCCCTTTCCGCCTGCGCCCCTGGTTTAGCAGCTTTGATTGATGGCCGTTTCTAAGGGTAGCGGGAGCGACATCGGGGGAAAGAAGGCGTCTGATTAACTTGTTATGTTCATATCTTCATTGACGGACAAAATAGCAAAATAAAAACTGCAGGATCATGTAGAGCGGATTAATACGAACATTGTAAGACCAAAAAATGACGAGTCTCACAGCAGCAGTTACAGAGAGAGGAGAGGAGACACATTTTTTCAATAGAAAGTGAATTGGATCCAGAGTAGGTGGAGCTGGATCCGCACCCATGATCAATTCCTATGTGGAACACGGCGGCTAGCAGGTTAGCTATGTCCATTTATATATACAGTCCTAGTTTTAGTTGACAGAGTACAAGGGAAGAACAGGCCACGGGACCTGACATCACCTTTACAGACGTATTTAGACACAACAAAAAGACATTAACTCCACCGTTTACTCTGGTCAAGCAGTGGGATCATAAAAGTGAAGAAGAACCTTTAAACCTCTCCACTCTACGGTTCTTACGATATAATGTCTAGACATTGTAATCCCTCGGCTAAGAGTCCCGTGGGAGAGGTTGAACAAGAAGGAGGTCACGAGATAGGGTCAAAATGGCCCAAGATTACTGTGCCGTTTATTGCCTTGTTCTCATCAAGGGTTTGGGGAGATCGGACCGGAGAGAGGATGGGAGTACAGCTCGAATGTGGCAGAAGAGAAAGTATTTAATAACTCTTAAGGTGGAGATGAATATCGGCTGTTCCACCTTCTGTCTGACGCTGCTGGCTTTATATCTCTGTGTTTGTTTCAGGTGGAGTTGTGAATGTGAAGGGAACGTACAGGGTTTTATAGGCGGAGCATTAAACTGTAAAAGTGTCTCGGGTCTCAAGGTTGAAGTCATTTGTAATATCTCTTAAAAGTCAATGTGATTTAAAAGCCATAGATTCAACACAGTTTATATTTCCATCATTTATTCATTTGCCTGTCACTGTGTTTGGATGCGGCTGTTCGAGCGGTTCGTTCTGCTTGTCAGGATTCAACAGGAAGAAAGGATCTGTCTGTATTAGAGATGCACAGCTTTTTTAGTTTTGATTTTGATTTCAGTCCTATAGCTTTAAAGATCTGCCGACACCTGATAGCTGTTCATTATCCCTCGACAGAACAGGTTTGTGTGAATAAAAGTTGAAACGTCATGAGATTTTTTTGGGTCAATTATGGCAGTAAGTGGAGTCTGAGGGCAACGGTGGCTCAGTGGTTAGAGCAGGGGTGTCCAAACTTTTTGCACCGAGGGCCACATATTGAAACGTATTTGAAGTGGAGGGCCGATACAGGGAGTCAAATGGAACATTTAACACACGTCTGACGGAGGCATTGTACCTTTAATAAGACTTGGAAGATTATTTTTAGGTCTGTGTCACAGTGCAATGTGATGTTATTCAGGTTATTGAGGTAGATTCTCTTCAGTTTCTAGTAAAAAAAAAATCCTGATCAATTGGGCCAGTTTAAGAGGAGGCATGAGGGCCAACAAAAATTGGTCTGTGGGCTGCATTTGGCCCCCGGGCCGTAGTTTGGACATGCCTGGGTTAGAGCTTTGGTCCCTCAACCCTAGTATGAAAGTGGTGTGTGCGTGAATGATTGGTGGAGGTCGGAGGGGCCGATGGCGCAGATTGGCAGCCTCGCTTCCATCAGTCTGCCCCAGGGCAGCTGTGGCTACAATAGTACCTTACCATCACCAAGTGTGGAGTGAATGAATAATGACTATAGTGTAGCACTTATAGAGGCTTTGACAAACCTGTAAAGCGCATTGCAAGTGTAAGACATTATTGTTATTATTATTAGTAGTAGTAGTAGCAGTAGTAGTAGTAGCAGTAGTAGTAGTAGCAGTAGTAGTAGGAGTAGGAGTATTATATCATTCAATATGTCCAACCCATAGATTGTGTATATAAATGGACATAGCTAACCTGCTAGCTGCCACATTCCAAATAGGGAGTAATTCCAAGATCTATCGACTCTGGCTCCAGTTCACTTCCTATTGAAAAACTGTGGCCCGTCTCTCTGTAACTGCTGCTGTCAGACTTGTCATTTTGGTCTTAAAATGTTCATATTAACCCGCTCTACATGATCCTGGTGTTTTTATTTTGCTATTGTCTGTAACTGAACATTAGTAACAGACAAATCAGGCGCCTTCTTTCCCAAGGTCACTCCCGCTAGCATTAGCAACAAGTTTGATTCACAGCATTGAGTTCCCTGCTAAACCAGAGGTGCAGGCGGGAAGGGGCGTCATGTTCAACAGCCTCGTTCTGGATTGGCTGTTTGGTTGCTATGATACTCGTGGTCGAATTTGCTTCATTTGACTGGAGCCGACACTCACTTAGTCCACTTCTTTATACAGTTTGGTCCAACCAGGATATCGACTGAACCGATATTTGGAAGCGTGATATCTGATGCAGCAAATTATTCAGTATCGACGGTGATATTCATTGCATCCCTAGTCTGTATACACACACATAACTCCAAATAAAGCTGCTCAAATTTTAAAGACGCATTTTATGTTACAAGGTGCTGTAGCTCACTGCCTATAAACTACAAAGTACATCACAAACCGTGTGTTAACTGTGTTTTAAAGAGGGGATATTTTACTTGCTATGGGATATTCATTGTTCACACATAGCATATTTAGATCACCATGCTATTTTTTTTTTATTGTTCTGAAAATGCTCAATGCCCAAAACATTCAAATCTTAAATTAGTTCCAGTTTCATTGTCAAGTCCGCAGTTATAACATGATAGTACCGCCTCTTTGACCTGTAGCTTCATACCTTCCACAAGCAGCTGTGTGTGTTACTAAAACTACTTCAAATCAAGTTAAATCTGCAGCGCCGACACTTGACAAGAATGTATTTATTTAAATTTTGTCGATTTATTCGGGATTCAAAGCTCCCCAGTATATTTTTCAGACACATTTTTACATAATTACATGGAAATTATGTACAAAAGCCAGTCTCATTCCAAGCACATCCGCATTCAAATTCTATACACACATTCTTATTGTTTTCTTCAAATATTTTTCATGTTTTCGTGTTTTTTTGTTCGTTTTAGCAGGTAAAAAATCAATAGTCCGAGCTCGCCGTTTGGTCCTGCTGCAGCCCGACGACCTTGTGACTTTAACTGCGAGTCTCGGCCGTAAAAAAGACCACACAGTGAAGCCTTTCTCGTCAGATTAAAAGCTAAAAGCATTCGGTTTGTCACTTGGAGGGAAATGGCAGCACTATTAACTGCCGTACGACGCTCGAGATCGATACGATGTGACAGTGAAATGTAAACACCGGCCCTGGTTTTTTGCAAAGTTGATCATTTCGAGTGTCATTTTCTCCTAAAGACCACTTCTGCCTCTGTTGTGTTCTGTTCCTGTTTGTCAGCGATACTCTCACTGCCGCTGTGTTTTTATGAAACTTGGCTCCGCTTCAAATCCATTCGATCTGGAGAAAGGTCCAAAGGGCGTCGTTGTGGCAGAGACCAACTTTGAGACTTTTAGGGTGTTTTTTCATGTTATTTTGGTGATGCTTGCTGCTGCAATTTGAGTTGGCGGTTCGAATCCTGCTCTTGATGTAAATGTCGTAGGTACAGGAGTCAGATCTGCTAACCCACAGGTTCGCAGTACAATTCCAGCTCCCACAGATGAATGCTGCTGTTGTGTTTTTTAGGCAAGACACTTAACCCACCTCGCCACCAGTGTCTGTGCGCACTGGTGTATAAATGTGCGTGAATGGGTGAGTGGTTCCAAGCACTTTGCCGTGTCCCAGTTCATCGGTTGCACACTTCGTCGGCTGGAAGTATAAAAGGGCAATTCTGTCACTTCCGGCGCGACTAGGCCCGTCCCATTTCATGCACCCCACGAATGCAGCAGTACAAATATACCCTGAGTTTCCATGGAGATTGGCCGCGAACGAAGCATGCATCCGAGCAGACTCCGCGCACTTATATATGAACCGTGCATCACTTTTTTTATGAGGCGTCACAGTTGCTAGGTGGCGCAACGTAAGCGCACAGACAGCGGTTGATTTACGCTCCGTGGTATAGGCCTGTCCCATTTCGGCACAGTCTTTGCGGTCCGCGGAGGAGCACCCTTCGTCGGCTGGGTCCTTTGAAGGGTGCAGCCGTTGAATTGGGACATTTTGAGTGACTTGAAGGAGGAAAAGCTCTATATAAAAATATGACCTTTTACCATGAGAGGTAGGGCTGCACAATATGTCGCTATTGAATCAAAATGGCATGTTGAGATGCAAAGATAAGAATTAATTAGACAATAGAACAAAGAATAGAAAAAAAAAAGTGTTGAACCTGCGGCTTTATGAAATCTATGGCATTCTTGTTTAAATGTTAGTTCAAATATGAATTCTTCCTGAACAGAATCGAACACAAATGTAACCCTGCTGAAATAATTCCCTCGATAGTTGCATTTCTGCCTGTTTTCTGACGAGCCATTGTCTAGAGGAGCACAATACACCGAACATAAGCAAAATATGTTAAGAATAAACCAGTTTTACATAGATAAAAATGCGCTTCAACTCTTAAAACTCATGTTGTTTCTTCCTGTCCTGTTTTGTCCACAGTACGATTTGACGACTGCATGGGAAACAAGTCTGTGACCTTCCAAAGCAGTGACCCCCGCTTCACCATACTACTAGACGGCGCCATCTACGTCCCGGAGGAGGTACCGCTGTTGGACAAAACAGTCCAGTTCACGGTCCAAGCTCTCGGTCCAAACTCACAGGTGTGGGGGACTACTGTGCAGCTAGCAGTAGACGCTTCTCCGGGACTTAAACCAAATGGAAATAAGGTGAGTTTGACACTTACCGTTTGGCACAGAAATTCACTTGTCATTCCAAAGCGGTTTTCGAGCAGTTTGGTGATAGTGGCAGGCGAGAATCAGGTCAGAACTCCTTGGGGTTTTTCACAGAGGCAGAGAGATTGTAGAGTGAGGGAGAAAAAGTAGCAGTCGCACATGGTTAAAAGTGATGGAATCATGGTGCCGCAGGGGGCGAGTCCCATTCCCCTCACTTGTAAGCTGTTATTGGAAAACATCCTGAGTCTTGGACACCCGGGGGTCCTGGACTCCTCTGCCTCTATTTAAGAGTAGTCAGAGGTGAGCTGAGGTTTGCAGCTGGTTTTGGGGATCGGCAGAGTCTGTATCATCAGCTCCTCTGTAAAAAGTAAGATAGCAGTACGTTAAGTCCATCTACTGCTCATGTTCTGATCAGCCACTACATTATAACTGACACAAGAAGAAGAAGAAGAAGAAGAAGAAGAAGAATGCATTGCCACTTTACATTACATTAAGTCACTTCAGATTCACACACATCAGACAATGTGACAATGCCTGAGGACATGAGGGTCACGTTTGCACCGGGGCCCTGCTGCTAATCAGACCTGGGCTTAGCGTCTGAGATCAGATGAGAACAGGCATTAACAAGCAGGTCTGGGAACACATCATCTCACTCACACGCATGTTAGCATGTTAGCATGTTAGCATACTGAACAGGAGGGACACAGGCTGCAGCTCAACTTTTTGTGTTTAAAGGGCCCATTTAACGCTATTTTCTATTTTCCTATGTTTCCTCATCACAAACAGACCTGGAGTTGTGTTTTGTTTCATTCACACATGTTTAACACACAGACCCTGCATATTTATAACACTCTGTTCCACCTTGTGATGTCATCATGTGGTGATGCAGGTATGCGATAATCCATACACCTTCACTAGAATCATTTGGATATTTTCAGCCCTGGAATTTCCAACCTCGACTGAACATAGACCAAAAAGAGCTATGAAATTGGAAAATTACCACTTCATGACATCACAAGGTGGAGCAGAGCATTTTGAGGTTTGGAGATGTAGACAGACTAATATTAAAGTGTTACTCAAACATGTGTGAATGAAACAAAACACAACTCCAGGTATGTTTTTGAGGAGAGAACAGCATTATAACATGACTTAAAGCTCACAAGACTTTGCATAATATAGGATCTTTAAAGTTTTTACTATGTTCAAACCATGGCAGACAAAATATAGTTAAGTTCAAACCTTAAGCCATGGTTCAAAATAATCTCACTTTCCTAACGCATTCCTAATATCCAGATATTTTGAATTTCACGGCAGAGGCCACGCTAACACCAAGCACACCGCCAAATGCTTTATAAGATCCATACTGTGACCTGGACTGGGACAGGGGGCAGCTTCTTTAAAGTTGTTCTGATGGAAGCTGAAAAAACAACCAAGAATGTGAGTGACACGCACAAATTTCAGCTTTCCAGTCTACAATGGTCAGTATTTAAATGCACTGGCCCAATGAAGGAGCAGTGGAGCAGTGGTGACCCAACGATCGGGGGATTCATGTGGGGGCAGGCTTCAGATCAGCTCCTGTAGTTGAAACAGCTCATGGTGTTAATGCAGATTGATAGAAAGTTCCTGAATAAACGATGCATCATGGTTTGCTGTGTGTATTGAGCTGCTGATCACTCAGAAGGTCAGAATGTGATGTATGGTTTGGCTATAAAAATATGTCTATAGGCATTCATCTCCATTATGGTTAATATGGTGAGTTATTTAACTTTCACTTTCAGTTCAAGAATAACTCTAAGTATAACCACATTTTTTTTTTCTACATAAGCAGCTTCTAAGAATATGGAATTCTTACTCAACTTTAAATCAGTCCTGTTGAGCTTGTGTCTCTGTCGTTCTCATCTTTGACACTCACAGATCATTATGTTAGAATTTACACATTTTAAATCACAATATTCATCTAAAATGACTTAATAAAAGAAACAAGTCTGCTCACTTCCGCTTTAGAAAACTACAGTGCCCAGTGGGAGCTGATGTCGCCGTAAACGTCATCGAAACAAAGCGCTGCATGCTGTCGGCGCCCCCTAGGGATAGCTGCACACGCTAGCAAGTCGCAACGAGTATCACCAATTAAGAAAATAAAACTGGAGAAGGAAGTTTTTAAGAGTGAAATGGGCGACAGTAGCTGAGTTGGTAGTGTTAATCCACTGATGCTGGCGGTTGGCGGTTCGAATCCCGCTCTCATAAAACTCAGACATCATTGGTTGAGCGGTCAGATCCACCGACCCACAGGTTGGTGGTGCGACTGGTGTTGTGTCCTTGGGCAAGACATTTCACCCACCTCACCGTCAGTGTATGAATGGGTGAGTGGTTCTTGGATGTAAAGCACTTTGAGACTTGAATGTGGAAAAAGTACTACATAAAAATATAACTTTTGTCCAGTTCACAGACTTGATTTTTTCTTTTGCTATGGCACATACGTGGGATGATGATGAGAGATTACACAACCAGAACATAGTGCGTACTTCACAGTGGCCGTGTACGTCACAGTGGCCATATATGTTACAGTGGACGTGTACTAGTGACGGTGAAAATAGGGATTGATCGGCTTCAGAGGCTCAATGAGAAGAAACCAACTGAACATGGTTAAAAGCTCTGAAATTTCCAGGTTGCAGAATAGATCTCAGTTAAAGATAACGATTGTCAGTGAAGGGTTTTATGATTTTTAGGTGTGCATCTTCAAAATCATGCTTTAAACATGATTTAGTTGGTACAAGAATGGTTATGTAGCTGGTTTGGCGAGTTACATCTTGGATATTTAGGCCCCATACACGTGTCAACCAGTGTGAAGATGTGGAGAAGACAGACAGGGAGAGCTTGTAGATAGGGTCGTGAGCTGAGAATGTGCTACTCATCCGAACGGCATTGGGAAAGCAGGGCGCCGCGGAGCAAATGCGATGTTTCATTATGGAAATAGTGCTTTGCGGCGTGCTCCGGTGAATTATAAGTTCCAGATGTCTGGGTAGCCGGGGGCGGGCTCATATCAAAGCGCGCAGAGTTTTGGGGAGGCATCGTCGTGTGTGTGTGGGGGGGGGGGGGGGGGGGGGGGTGGAGAGGCGGTAGGGGCTGGGACCACCGCCAGCTGGCCCAGAATGATGGCACCGAGGCTGGGGCGGAGACTGGAGCAGAGGGGGGGCATTCATTTCACAGTCACTGATTTGAGTTCACATAACAACAGTGTACATAAGCAGGCATTTCCATTACATATGCACTCAATTATGTTTCTGTTTCATGTGAGAGATTAGCATGGATCAAACGAGAATTCATTTTTGTGAGTATTTGCGTACGTGGTTGTATATAGACGAAGAAATCACAATGTTCTCTTCCATACAGCTGGGATATTTGTGTAGACCTTTGAAGCACGATGTTGTCCACCTACTTTATATAGCTACATATACATCACAGACCAATGTTAGAGATGTTTTCTGGCAACTTTCCATCAAAAACCTGAAGCTGATGTCGAATTGAGCTGCGCAGATCAAAAATGGCGAGCTTTCACTATCGATCGTCATCACCCATCGCTGGTTCACTACTTTCTTTCATACCAATGTGCTTAACATAGATTGTATATATAAACTGACAAATAGGAAGTGAGCATGGGCGCGCTTCCGGCTCCATCACTTACATTGAAAAACTGTGGCCCCTCTCTCTGTAACTGCTGCTGTCAGACTCGTCATTTTGGGCTTAAAATGTTTGTATTAACCTGCTCTACATGATTCTTGGGTTTTTATTTCGTGACTGTGTCTGTAACTCAAGATATGAACATTCATAATAGACAAATCAGCGCCGTCAGCGTTACCTTCAACAGCCTCGCTTCTGATTGGCTCTTTGGTTGGTCTTTATACCGTCTATGGTTCTCAATAACTGTAATTCTATTCCATTGGCAGTTTTCAGTTTATTACACAGTTTGGCCCTTTAAATGAACTCTGTGAGCAACACGCTAGCTAGCTCACCCCATCTCAAAGTCAGTAACTGTCACTTTTATTAAAACAGGAATAAATAAAAATAAATTAATTAAAATAAACACTATATAATTATGTTAAATGTAGAATACTTCAGTTTGTGGTGTTGTTTTAATACTTATTATGCCTCAAAATTAGCATTAGCATTAGCATTGACACACAAACATGCCTCTTTCTAAACACAGAAGTGTCTCTGGTGAAGTATTCATTTTATTTGTGTGACCCTAACCCCCTGACCTCTGACCCCTAACCTACCTGCTGCTCCGTGTCCACTGCCTGACCCTAACCCGCTAACCTCTGACCTCTGACCCCGAACCCACCTGCAGCTCCCTGTCCACTGCCTCATCTTTAAATATGTATTCATTTTAGCATGACTCTGCAACAACCTCATTGGGATAAAACTGGACAGGAAGTAGTGACGCTAACAGGAAGTAGTGACACTAACAGCGAGGTTATTATCGCGCACAAAGCCAGTTCTTTTAAAGTCATACAGTTGCTTATTCTTTCTCACTCCTAACACTTCAAGTTTGAGAACACAAAGATCAACTTCAACCAGCTGTCAAGTAATTTATTAATTTTATTATTTACCACAGCTACAAACTGAACTGTGTTAGTCACCAGTGAGTGTGAAAAGCCTGTTAACTGTCTGTAAACGCCTCATTTATCAGTTCTTTCAATGTTTTAAATGAAGTTAGTCCCACATTCTACTCAAAACGGCTGTGCGTTTGTTTACCTGTTGCCATGGTGACGTCATGGAGATGGCCTCAGAGCAGTGATATAGAATGTGATTTAACCATTGCCGGAACTACTTGTGTGTTATATAGTATTAACACACAGCAGTCGGGCATTGGAATTCTCACTGACCCTGGTATATGCATGAAGAACCTTGACCAGAACTCTTTTTTTTTTTACATTTTTTACATTTTCTACATTTTTCCATCTTTCTTCCCGTATTTCTGTGTCCGAAGGGAGCTCACTAGTGCCTGTTAGCATGTGCAGATAAAAGGATTTGAACCATGGCCTATTCAGACTCCACACTGATATTTGGGAAGGGGGGGGGGGGGGGGGGGCAACCACAGTATTATTATTATACTGGTTTGAGCTCATCCGGCATAGCCCTCAAGAGCGGCATAGCAAGAGGAGGAATACATTTGTCTGGCCTGGCCTTGTGCTGCTGCTGACCGCCCTCTTTGCACATGGCGCCATGTTGGCCTTGGTATGGAAACTGGTCTGGGTCAAGCGACAGTGTACTGGTGTTGGAATGTGCATGTTTAAAGCTCCTATATATAAGAAATGACTTTTATAAGCTTTAAGACATGTTATAATGCTGTTACCTCCTCAAAAACACACCTGGAGTTGTGTTTTGTTTCATTCACACATGTTTGAGTAACACAGTATTATTAGTCTGTCTACATCTCCAAAGCTTAAAATGCTCTGTTCCACCTTGTGATGTCATGAAGTGGTAGTTTTCAAGTTAACAGCTCATTTTCCCTTTAGTTCAGTAGAGATTGACAACTCCAGGGCTGAAATGATCGATGTGCTTCTAGTGATGGTGCGTGGAGTTTAAAAACACAGTGGAGCACTTCCTGTATCACCACATGACATCACAAGGTGGAACAGAGTGTTTTCTCAGCCTAAACACAGGGTTTGTGTGTTAAACATGTGTGAATGAAACATAACACAACTCCAGGTCTGTTTGTGATGAGGAAACAACATTATCATATGGATCAGAGAATAGCGTAATACGGACCTTTAATATAATAAACGTGTTTATACAGCTGAATAAAAACATGAGGAAACAGATCTAGATTTGTCCTGCATTACATTAAACTCAAGTCACTGTTTCTGAAATATAGTCATAACCAGATTAAATCCAACAGGCAACAGTAGCTCAGTTTGTACTACTACTACTACTATGATCCAGTCGGCGGTTCAAGTCCCACTCTCAACATAAACAGCATTGGTAGAGCGGTCAGATCCACTGACCCACAGGTTGGCGGTGCAATTCCAGCCCTCACAGATAAATGCTGCCATTGTGTCCTTGGGCAAGACAGTTGACCCACCTCACCCCCAGTGTATTTGGGTTTGGCTATAAAATGTGCCTGTGAATGGAGTGTTTCTTTGATGTAAAGCGTTTTGAGTGACTTGAAAGCAGAAAAGTGTTACATAAAAAGACCAGTTCTACACTTCACAGTTTTTTTTTCATGACCGACACAATTGTTCAGAATCCAGAGCAGTCGATGTCTGATAAGCTCTGTCGGCAGATTTTGATTATTTTTCTAAATGATCTCATTAAAATCGACCACAAACTCACCCACAGCCCTTTTGTTGCCACGTACCTTCAGGAGAGGAGTAGACATGTTTTGTGTAATTATGTCTTCAGACTAAATTGTTCAAATGAAGCTTTGCGTGTGTCTTTTAGTTGGCAGATCAACCAAAACAAAATACCGGCCTGTGCTGGAGATTTAAGGCTGGCAGCTGATGCTCTAAAACACATGTCAAACTCAAGGCCCGTGGGCCAAATGCGGCCCGCCACATCATTTTATGTGGCCCGCGACAAAGTAAATTAAAAGGTATGACTGTCTTAAAATATCAGTTTATCAGGAGATACAGTTACACATCCATTTTTTTCATATCTGTGCAAATCCATGTGCAGTGTTTGTAATTTGAATAAGTAATAAATATAGAAACGGTTAATTAACAACATTAAAAAGTGGTTGCATTTATTTTACATTACATTTGGTTACATTTAGTGACATTTATCTTAGTTACATCTGGCCCTTTGAGAGCAACTATTTTGTTGATGTGGCCCTCTGTGAAAATGAGTTTGACACCCTGCTCTAAGAAGTCCAAATATCGGCCCAATACAGTTGAAACCGGAAGTTTATATAATAACAAAAAGACATACACGCTTTTGTTTTTTTGTTTTCTCACTGTCTGACATGAAATCAGACTTAACTTCCTGTTTTAGGTCAGATATGATTACCAAAATAATTTCTGTTTACTAAATGCCAGAATAATCAGAGAAGGATTTTTTTTTTTTTTTTTTTTTTTTTGACAGTTTGCCATTACTTTCTTCAAAGCCAGAAGTTCACATACAGATTACTATGCATTTAAATTAGATTTTTCTGATTGGACAGGTCTTTTTATATATTGTACGTAAACTTCTGGTTTCAACTGGATATCAGCCAAGCAAAGTACGCGTCTATCTCCAGTCACAGCACAGAATTATGTTGTATCTTTTGTATCAGAATCTAATTATACTGTGTTGGATTTCCATAACACCCTGGGACTGACAGAAGTGAGTATACCATTCTGCACCACTGCTGCTCCCCTGCGCCCCCTGGAGTTCTACCCCCACAGTCTCCCGTCCGAGTCCTGACCAGGCCCGACCCGCTTCGAGGATGTGGTTAGATTAGGCATCGTCAAAGCAGTTTTAAGTCTGTAGACAGGATCCGGCCTTAACCCAAAGAGACTCCGCTGTTTGGACTCTGAAGTCGACATCATAGATCTAATATTTCCTGCTGTTGTGCTCTTGTGCCTTTGCAGCCTCTTAACGTCTTTACACTTCTCCTATAGCGGCCATATTGTTACAGTAGGCATGTTTTTCCGCTCCATTAGCTGCACTGAACTGCTCACTCGACAGTTTGTGTAAAACGCAGCGCTTGCTTGATGAAACTGAACATGGCACCCCTCTCTCCCCCTCTTCACTCTCCCTCCCTCTTTTCCCTCTCTCTTTCTCTCCCTCAAGCTCTCTTCTCGTCTCCCTCCCTTCATCTCTTTCTCTATCTCTCTCCAAGTCCCAGTTTTGCCTTAAAAGCTTTCGTCGCGGGCGTCGGGCTAATGAAGTGGGCCTTGAAAGCTGTTTGGGCCACGCAGATACACGCAGATACAGGGCGGCCCGCGCAGGGACCGGCCCAAAGAACAAACCCACAGACAATGAGAAAACAGTTTTTTATAGTCCACAGTGAGCCAGATCCTTCACTTTCAATACACACCAAGAGCCAGAGCTGAGAGCCAAGAGCTATGAACCAAGAGCCAGGGAGCCAGAGACAAAGAGTCAGAGCCAGAGTCAGAGTCAAGAGCCAAGAGCCAGAGAGCCAAAGTCATAGTCACAGTCAGAACTAGAGCCAGAGCCAAGAGTCAGAGCCAAGAGCCAAGAGTCAAGAAAGAGCCAAGAGCCAGAGCTAAGAGCCAAGAGCTATGAACCAAGAGCCAGGGAGCCAGAGACAAAGAGTCAGAGCCAAAGTCACAGTCAGAGCCAAGAGCCAGAGCCAAGAGCCAAAGTCACAGTCAGAACTAGAGCCAGAGCCAAGAGTCAAGAAAGAGCCAGAGCTAAGAGCCAAGAGCTATGAACCAAGAGCCAAGAGCCAGGAAGCCAGAGACAAAGAGTCAGAGCCAAAGTCAGAGTCAGAGCCAAGAGCCAAGAGCCAAGAGCCAAGAGCCAAGAGCCAAGAGCCAAGAGCCACGAGCCAAGAGCCAGAGAGCCAAAGTCATAGTCACAGTCAGAACTAGAGCCAGAGCCAAGAGCCAAGAGTCAGAGCCAAGAGTCAAGAAAGAGCCAAGAGCCAGAACCAAGAGCCAAGAGCCAGAGAGCCAGAGAGCCAAAGTCATAGTCATATAGTCAGAACTAGAGCCAAGAGTCAGAGCCAAGAGCCAAGAGATATGAGCCAAGAAAAAGAGCTAGAGCCAGAGAGCCAAAGTTATAGTCAGAGCCAGAGCCAGAGCCAAGAGCCAAGAGCCAGAGAGCCAGAGCCAGAGATTCAGAGCCAAAGTCAGAGTCAGAGCCAAGAGCCAGAGCCAGAGAGTTAGAGCCAGGGACCCAGAGAGTCAGAGCCAAAGTCAGAGTCAGAGCCAAGGGCCAGAGCCAGAGAGTTAGAGCCAGAGAGTTAGAGCCAGGGACCCAGAGAGCCAAAGCCAAAGTCATAGTCAGAGCCAAGAGCCAAGAGCCAAGAGCCAAGAGCCAAGAGCCAAGAGCCAAGAGCCAGAGCCAAGAACCAAGAGCCAGGGAGCCAGACCCAGAGAGTCAGAGCCAAGAGCCAAGAGCCAGAGCCAGCACCTCCCATGGCCTGCCTCCTGTGGCCCACTATTGTGGCCCTCTTCGATGGCCCTCTTCGGTGGCCCGCTCTAGTGTTGTGTTTTACTTTTACTCACAAATGTCAAGCGCTCGGCAATAACTGCTCAGTAAATCATAACCGTAAACAGAAAAAGCAGGTTCCCCGAGCGGCCCAGGTGTGGAACAGGACCTATTTAATATTCATGATGGGATCTGTACTTTGAGAACAGTATTTGTACTTTCTACTCCACTACATTTTTGAACTGATTACAGATTGATTCAGTTGTTTCTGTTGAACAAAATTCAGCACAAATCTGTATCAAAATAACTACATTTGAAGCTTTATAAGACTCAAAATCCACATGAAATACTTGCATTTCAAACAGGTACTTTAATACTTTTACTTAAGTAGATTTTTTCATGTGATACTGTGATACATGTGATGAGTATTTTTTGCTCTGGTGTCTGTACTTTTATTTAAGATGTACAAGATGTAGTACTTCTTCCATCACTGGTAATATGACTAGTTAGACACATTTGAATACAAAACTTGCCTTGTTTTCCCTAGTTTCATAATTGAGGAGCAAAAGGACAAAATCAAACTCAAACCAATGTGAGGAAAAGATAAAAACAGGTCACCGCTGACGTCTCGGAGATTATGTAAGAAGTAGAACATGAACAGCTGAAGTTTAGTGACTTGTTTCCATTTTTTCGAATTAATTTCTATTTGTTGTCACTGTCATCAGTGTCAGTGTCATACAGTGTGTATTTGTCCTATAGATGTGTCCTACAGTGTGTATTTGTCCTATAGATGTGTCCTACAGTGTGTTACTGTCCTATAGATGTGTCCTACAGTGTGTTATTGTCCTATAGATGTGTCCTACAGTGTGTTACTGTCCTATAGATGTGTCCTACAGTGTGTTACTGTCCTACAGATGTGTCCTACAGTGTGTTATTGTCCTATAGATGTGTCCTACAGTGTGTTACTGTCCTATAGATGTGTCCTACAGTGTGTTACTGTCCTATAGATGTGTCCTACGGTGTGTTACTGTCCTATAGATGTGTCCTACAGTGTGTTACTGTCCTATAGATGTGTCCTACAGTGTGTTATTGTCCTATAGATGTGTCCTACAGTGTGTACTGTCCTATATAGATGTGTCCTACAGTGTGTTATGTCCTATAGATGTGTCCTACAGTGTGTTATTGTCCTATAGATGTGTCCTACAGTGTGTGTTAGATGTGTCCTATAGATGTATTGTCCTACAGTGTGTTACTGTTGTCCTATAGATGTGTCCTACAGTGTGTTACTGTCCTATAGATGTGTCCTACAGTGTGTTATTGTCCTATAGATGTGTCCTACAGTGTGTTATTGTCCTATAGATGTGTCCTACAGTGTGTTATTGTCCTACAGATGTGTCCTACAGTGTGTTATTGTCCTATAGATGTGTCCTACAGTGTGTTATTGTCCTATAGATGTGTCCTACAGTGTGTTATTGTCCTATAGATGTGTCCTACAGTTTGTTATTTATCCTAGAGATGTGTCCTACAGTGGTGTGTAATTGTCCTACAGATGTGTCCTACAGTGTGTTATTATCCTAGAGATGTGTCCTACAGTGTGTTATTGTCCTATAGATGTGTCCTACGTGTGTAATTGTCCTACAGATGTGTGTCCTACAGTGTGTTATTGTCCTATAGATGTGTCCTACAGTGTGTAATTGTCCTACAGATGTGTCCTACAGTGTGTTATTGTCCTATAGATGTGTCCTACAGTGTGTTATTGTCCTACAGATGTGTCCTACAGTGTGTTATTGTCCTATAGATGTGTCCTACAGTGTGTTATTGTCCTATAGATGTGTCCTACAGTGTGTTATTGTCCTATAGATGTGTCCTACGGTGTGTTATTGTCCTATAGATATGTCCTACAGTGTGTTATTGTCCTATAGATGTGTCCTACAGTGTGTTATTGTCCTATAGATGTGTCCTACAGTGTGTTATTGTCCTATAGATGTGTCCTACAGTGTGTTATTGTCCTACAGATGTGTCCTACAGTGTGTTATTGTTCTACAGATGTGTCCTACAGTGTGTTATTGTCCTACAGATGTGTCCTACAGTGTGTTATTGTCCTACAGATGTGTCCTACAGTGTGTATTTGTCCTATAGATGTGTCCTACAGCGTGTTACTGCAGTGGAGCAGATGTATGTGGGAGTGTGTACTTTAAAAACACAGAAGGAGCTGAACAGTCGCTCACCAGTAACAGTGTGTCGTGTTAATGAACAAAAACTACACTATTTCGATTACAGTGGTAAATCCGGTTCATTTGGCCTATTGCTATTCATTATTTATTTTACAATGTTATCTCTATATTATTTCATGATATCATTTATATATCATTTCATTAGTAAAGCCTATACTTTTCTGCTGGAACACTTTTAATTTGAGAGGGTTTTTTAAATGTCTACTAAAATCACTGTACTTAGGTATCGTCAATATTTACTACTTTGTTTGCAGACTGCACTGAGCGCTAACAGCTAATGAGACACTTTTAGCTGAACAGTGAGTGTGATCTTTATTTTACCTCAGTCACACTTTGACCAGTATGTACCTGCTTTACCTCTTTTAAATGCTCTGAACCCGCTCTGCTCAGTATCTATTTGTCAGTTACAATAAGTCACAATGCACAAGCAAAGAGACACCCGCACCACATTAGCCACATTAGCCACATTAGCCACATTAGCCACATTAGCATGCTGCTGTCATAAACCCAAACACTGCACTGGTACTGTGTGAACTATTAAAAAAGACTCATAAAGTTGTTCCTGTCGTGATTCACTTTAGGCTGAAGCTTTTAGCTCTGAGCCTCAAAAGTTCTTCTGACTTTACACAGTTTAGATTTGAAAGTTCATGTCCCTGATTTAAGTTGGACAGTGAACAGCTCTGGTTTTACAGATCAGCACCTTCAGGATCACTTTAATGTTGCACTTTATCTGCATGTGACCCATCAGTGCTGCTGGGTAACCTGAGGAACAGTGGGCGACAGCAGTACCTGGAGTCACATCGTGTGATTGTAAGGAAAAAAAAAAAACTGGCCTGAAAATTCAGTGATTAAAGGATTTAAATCAGAGCTGTACAAACTGTGGCCCCGGGCCAAACGTGGCCCTCAGACCAGTTTCTCCTGGCCCTCAGGTGAATATGTCGGTGTTTTAAATGGTCATACATAATATTCACATTTGTCGTCCTAATATTGAAGTTCTTATGGAGATATTCACCCTGAAGTACTGCTTTGCTCTGTATTTTCTGCAAAATTTTGAACTGTGTTCAAAACACACAAGAGTTCTATTAACAAAAAATGAAATTACTTTTTTGGATTAGTTTGGTAGAACATGCTGTGCAGATACAAAAACTGTCAAAGTAAAATTGTAATTAAAAGCTCCAGCTCACTATGAGATTGTTTGAGTGAGTGTGAAAGGGGGGGGCTTGCTCCTTCCTTACTTCTCGCTCCCTCCTCGCTCCCTCCTCTCGCTCCCTCCTCGCTCCCTCCTCGCTCCCTCCTCGCTCCCTCCTCGCTCCCTCCTCGCTCCCTCCTCGCTCCCTCCTCGCTCCGTCCTCAGTCCCCCCTTGTTTCCTTCTCACTACGTCCTCGATCTCTCCTTGCTCCGTCCTCACTTCCTTCTCACTCCCTCCTCTCTCCCTCCTCACTCCCTCCTCACTCCCTTCTCTTCACTCCCTCCTTGCTCCCTCCTCGCTCCCTTCTCTCTCTCTCTTCACTCCCTCCTCACTCCCTCCTCGCTCCCTCCTTGCTACCTCCTCTCTCCCTCCTCGCTCTCTCCTCGCTCACTCCTCACTCACTCCTCACTACCTTCTCCTTCCTCACCACCTTCTCCCTCCTCGCTCCCTCCTTGCTACCTCCTCTCTCCCTCCTCTCTCCCTCTTCGCTCCCTCCTCCTTTCTTCCTTGCTCCCTCCTCTCTCCCTCCTCTGTCTCTTCTGACTGCCTCCTGACTTCTTCCTGACTGGACTTTGACGAGATTGTGACGGGATGGTGATGTTCTGGCGCCGCTCGCTAACCCTGACATGTGTCGGTAAATTCACTCTGCAAATTGACAATTTCATGTAACCTTTGGCCGGTGAGGCTCCTCTGCAGCTCTGGGGCTCCGAGCGAACGTGAGTTTCATGAAAATCTTACAGAGACATGATGAAGAGCTGCACCTTGACATGGAGCAGGAAATATTTAAAAATTCTCTTCAGCTCAGAAAGGTTATGGGTTCTATCGCCCTAGTTTTGTGATTTGAAGTGGGCAAACCTTACGCTGCACCATTAGCTGAGAGAAAAGTAACTAACCATGTTGAGTCTTGAAGCAAACAGCATTGATGCTCATGCTAATTGCTATAACAAAAATACAATATAAGGCCTATAATAGTAGACATATTAAAGAGTTAGTTAACATGTTAGTTAACATAGTTAACACATAGAGTTAGTTAACATAGTTAACATATTAAAGTGCTAACTGTTTCACAAAAAGTTTATAATGACATTCTTTCAGACATCACGATATTGTTACTGTAAAAATGGTATGTATAAAGTTATAAACCACAGTCAGTGAGAATTTCAATGTCTAACTGCTGTACGTTAATACTGCATAATGCACAAGTAGTTCCGGCAACGGTTAAATCACATTCTGTATCACTGCTCTGCTGCCATCACCATGACACACCATGACAACAGGTAAACAAACGCACAACTGTTGTAGGTAGAATTGGGGACTAGCTTCATTTACACCACAGGCAGTATAAAGAAGAGAACTAAGTGAGCATGACGTCACTCCAAATTAAACTTTTCGCTTAGCAACACTGTCGATCAAATCTGTTGCTAACGCTAGCAGG
The DNA here is from genome assembly GCA_019594935.1 of Periophthalmus modestus. Classification (NCBI taxonomy): domain Eukaryota; kingdom Metazoa; phylum Chordata; class Actinopteri; order Gobiiformes; family Gobiidae; genus Periophthalmus; species Periophthalmus modestus. The sequence goes on from JAIEZT010000084.1 coordinate 10,590,574, forward strand.
AGCAACCTCGCGGAAAGAAGGCGTCTGAAGTGTCTGTTAATTATTGTTTATAGCTAGATTTACAGAGCGGGTTAATATGAACATTTTAAGACCAAAATGACGCGTCTGACAGAAGCAGGTAGAAACAGGCAGTTGTCCGATGTAAAGTGAGTTGGAGCTGATGGAGACAGAAGCGCGCCCAGGGTCACTTCCTATTTGGAACCAGCAAGTATAAACACTCTATGGGCCATCGCCATGACATCACCATAGCAACGGGTAAACAAATCCTCAACTGCTTAAAGCTCAGACTCGCACATTTTCAACAGACGGAGTAAACATGTCCTTTTCCACCTGGACATCTAGTGTCACTAATGTCAGAGAAGAGAGGGGGCTGAAGAGGAGGAGAAGAGTCTGGGAGGGAGGAGAGGGCAAGATGGAGTCCGGGTGTGTTGGGGCTGTCAGTCTGGAGCAGGTGTAACTCCACACACACACACATATACACATACACACACACCAACAGACACACACACATACACACACACACACATACTCACACGAACAGACACACATAGACACACACATACACACACACACACACACACACACACACACACACACACACACACGAACAGACACACACACACACACACACACACACACACATACACACACGAACAGACACATACACACACGCACAGACACACACGCACGCACACACACGCACACACACACAAACAGACACATACACACACGAACAGACACACACTCGCACAGACACACGCACACACACACGAACAGACACACACACGAACAGACACACACACAAACAGACACACACGCACATACACACGAACAGACACACACACGAACAGACACACACACACAGACACACACACACACACACACACACACACACACAGAACAGACACACACAGACACATGCACACACACACACACACACAGACACACGCACACACACAACAGACACACATGAACAGAACACACACACACACACACACGAACAGACACACACACACATAGCACAAACACGCACACACACACACACACAACAGACACACACACACACAGACACACACACACACGCACACACACACACACACACACACAACAGACACACACACACACACACACACACATGAACAGACACACACGAGCACACACACACACACACACACACACACCTGCTGCAGAGGATCAGGACGGAGAGGTCAGGAATACAGATGCATTTGATTCATGATGCAGTGTTTTTTTTTTTTTTTTTTTTTTTTTTTTATCTGAAAAAAAATGTATCAAGTACATTGTAAAATCCGGATATGCAAGAAGTTATTTACAAGTACGCGAAGTATGAAAAGTACTGCTGCTGCTGCTGCTGCTTCAAATACATCATTTATTGCAACAGAAATATTTGAATTTGTGAAAGTGAATGTGTATTTGAAGACGCCTCATATCTGTTACGCTGTGATAGTAACAAAGGTTTCATCTTATATTATTACTCTTATAGGAAGCTGGAAAAAAACATGAACCTGCATCAGTCTAAAAATAAAACATTTTCATCCATTAATGTTTTTTTGTGTGTTTTTTTTCCATTTTTCTCCCGCTGTTTCTGTTACAAACGTTATTTTTATATTTTACCCACCGCTGCGAGCATAATCAGCCTTTCGTTTGTACCACTGATACTTCCTGAACAGTTTTATTTTTACTTAAAAAAAACAGTTCATTCATAATCCACTCACTCCCCGTGTGGTCGTCTGTGAACCAGCGTAGCCACAGCTGCCCTGGGACAGACTGAGAGAAGAGCGACAGCCAGTCTGCTCCTAAGGCTCTTGTGGCCTCCATCACTCACTCACACTTTGCAGAGGTGCAACATTATGAAGCTCAACGGCCTCGCTCATTTCCAAGTCCGCTTAGGTTTCTGAAGTAATTTTCTATTTTCGATAAACTTAAGAGTTCATAAGAGGCATCATGGAGGCTAACCAGCTACATGCTAACCAGCTACATGCTAACCAGCTGCATGCTAACTAATATCCATAGCACGATTGTTTTAAGCTCAAAAAGGACATTAAAAGCACAATTTCAGAAAGAGATCTTAAATAAAATTAAAGGCCTTGTGGTCTTAGCTACGACCATAGACTGTATATATAAATGGACATAGCTAACCTGCTAGCCGCCATGTTCCAAACAGCCTTCCAGCTCCATCGACTCTGGCTCCAATTCACTTTACATTAAAAAACTGTGGCCCCCCTCTCTGTAACTGCTGCTGTCAGACTCCGAGTCTTAAAATGTTCATCTGTCTGCATGATTCTGCTGTTTTTATTTCACTATTGTGTCCATAAATCAAGACATGAACATTAATAACAGACAAATGAGGCGCCTTCAGTCCACTTCTTTAAACAGACTGTGGACAACACTCTCCCCACTGATCCACAGCTGCGCTACTAATAAAGCAATTCTCCCAATAATTCTATCTGATGCTGATGCTAAGCTAATCCAAAATCGCTTGGAACTTGAACTTGTTTTGCCCTCTTAAAATGTATTTAGTCCGCCGCACTGAAGTAGTCACTGAATCAGCTGCAGACCACCTCGTGTGAGCAGGCTAATAGTGGAGATGAATGGAGTAACTAATCCGTATGGGCATCTGGTGTAGGGGAAGGGGCCTTTAGCCGTGGAAGGATTTTGTAGTTCAGTAAAGTTGTGAAGAGCTTTTAAAGGTGTTGTGTTTCCTGGGCGTTCTATAAAGAATACATCAGTGTTAAGCTCTGGTCCTACTGACTACTGTAAAGTGAAAGTAATTGGTGTAAAAAGGGTTATGTTTACTGAAGCTAGCTACTCCTGGCCTTTAGCGTTGTTCTACTGCTAGCTAATTAGTGTGGATAACCTGTGGAAGAATGATACAGGCGAAGCGATCATGACAGCCACAGATGACACACGGGGAAAAAACCACGAAGGCTGGATGTGTTTTATAGTTACACTGAAGAACTATAATGAGTGTAAACGATGAAAAATAGCGCCTTAAAATTGACTCTTGTGAGCTTTAAGCCATGTTATAATGCCGTTAACTCCTCAAAACATACTTGGAGTTCTGTTTTGTTTCATTCACACATGTTTAAATGACCCTTTATGCGTCTCCAAAGCTCAAAATGCTCTGTTCCACCTTGTGATGTCATGAAGTGGTGGTTCGGTGGAGCACTTCCTGGATTAAGACCTGACGTCACAAGGTGAAACTGAGTGTTTTCTGTTTAAGAGAAGCCTAAATCTACAGGGTTTGTGTGTTAAACATGTGTGAATGAAACAAAACACAACTCCAGGTCTGTTTGTGATGAGGAAACTACATTAGAAAAGAGATCAGAAAGTAGCGTCATATGGGCCCTTTAATCTTTGTTTGAGTCTATTCTATTCCCACGGTCTCGATCTGGTTTAGTCCCAGTTTTGATGTGACGTGTGTGTTAACGCAGCTTTAGTTATTCTTTGAAAAGCAGTGTCGCTAGTGAAAAAAATGAGCCAATGATTCTTGTCAGGAGCAGAGAAGTCGACAGTGGAAGGCATAAAGGACTGTTTTCCCCGGGCTTCATTGTCTTAGGGGCCCAGAATTGCACCCTCTTCCAATTCATTTCGATTAGACGGGGGTCCCATGTGAGGCGTCCTGCCCCGGGACCCCCATGTGTCTGTCGCTGGGGCTGGTCAGGAGTATCTAGATGGAGGATTTGCATATTTTTGGATTAAGGTCAAAACCAGAAATCAGCGACCAGCCACTATGAAGTTCTGGAAGTAAATCTCCCATTTATTTTTCTTAGACATTACAAATAAAAGAGGCTAACTGGCTAAGCAACAACCATCCTCCATTGTGTGTTTCAACTTTAAACATTTGGATTCCTCAAAAAGTCTTATGGAAACGTACCTGGGTCCTCTAGCTCCACTGGGGCCTTCTCGCTGTGAGGCAGTTGCTAATGCTAACCACTTTGCAAATACGCCTCTATGAATGCCATAATAATACATAGCCTTTACTCAGACATCTTTAGTGAATAATTAATTGGCAAAATCTCACTCCAGATGTTCCACAGTCGTACAGTGATATGGACATATGGCTGCGTTCTGGTTTCATCTATATTTCCCTCCAAGAGCCAACGTTATCTCGCTATATTTTGAAAAGTGCGTTAACTGCTGTCAGATTGTCACTTTCTTGCTGAAAGATCCCGTATTACTCTGTCCTCTGATCTCTGTTCTAATGTTGCTTCCTCATCACAAACAGACATAGCATATTTAGGCTGAGAAAACGCTCTGTTCCACCTTGTGATGTCATTGCGTGGTAATACAGGAAGTGCTCTACTGTGTTTTTAAACTCCATACACCTTCACTAGAATCATTTGGATAATTTCAAACCTGGGATTGCTAATCTCTCGTGAACTAAAGGTAAAAGGTAACTTAAACTACCACTTCATGACATCACAAGGTGGAATAAAGCATTTTGAGGTTTGGAGATGTAGACAGACGAATAATAAAGTGTTACTCAAACATGTGTGAATGAAACAAAACACAACTTCAGGTATGTTTTTGAGGAGATAACAGCATTAGAACACGTCTTAAAGCTCACAAGAGTCAGTTTTGCGTAATATAGGACCTTTAAATTCTAAAGCCACACCCTCGTCTTTGCGATATCTTTTACATTCGACTTGTTCTTTTACCCAGTCTTCTGTCTGAATCCCCTAATCCCTGCTTTTTTGTCTGGCAGGTCACACGGGACTCCAGCTCAGACCCTCCGCCCGTCATCCTGTTCCCAGCGTCTGGCCGCAGCACCTCGGGGTCGCTGCGCAGACACAAGAGGGACTGGGTGATCCCCCCCATCAACGTGGCCGAGAATTCCCGAGGACCATTCCCACAGATGCTCGTCAGCGTAAGTACCACTCCCGATCGGCCGTTCTTTCAGGAATTCCATCTGGGAATTCTTCAGAACCACTCGGAATGCTGATGAAAGCATTCCCAAAGATGTTGATAATGGAATATTCAATTGCATTAGAAAATCTAGTTTGATGATGTTAATACAATCCCCCGATGTAATTAAAATCACACGAGTCTTAAGGTATTTACGCAGGCCTGGAGACGTTTCCCTCTCATGCTCATCGCACTAAAAGAAGTGATTTTGTGCTGCTGTTTTGGAGGAGACTACACAAAGATCTCTATGATTTTTTATAGACAGTTTTTTACAGTATTTGTCACAGAATCTGCGCTGAAGTAATAACACTGCAATTCCTCCGGGACATGGTGAAATTGTGGAAGAAATCTTTAAAATCTATAAAAAAAATATTGTCTTTGCATTATACTGGTACAAGGAGGTTTATCAAATGCAGATATATACAAATGCAAGTTTTACTGATGATGTTGTAGAGCCAGGGCTGGTAGCAGAATTATGGGGGTCCAAGGTAAGAAGTCTGACAAGGCCCCCCTTTAAAATAATAGGAAGACGGGCCAGTTTTTTGGACCACTGGAACCACAGACCCCCGTTCCACTTCACTCATTATTACTACCATTACGCTGCTTAAAATCTTTCTTGTATATTGTATATTCATAAATATTTTAGCTACCAAAACTGTGCTACATCATACTTCAATTTGTTCAACCTATAGAAGAGTACTGCAGTGGTGGGTGAAGTACTCAATTTTTTAAGTAAAAGATACAGAGGCAAAAAGATACTCAAGTAAAAGTTAAAAAAAAAAAAATCACATGAAAGAAACTACTAAACTACTTCCCTGTTTAAAAATGTACTTAACAAATTAACAACACATATGCGAAAATACTTTTACTTTGTACTCTTACAGTTAAATGTAGTGATACTGATTACAAATTAGACATATTTGGTTCAACGGTAACGATATGAATCAGTTGCTTACTTTTTTCTTTTTTATGTACTTATTTTTGTTTTGCTCAAAGCCGAAGCTTGAACTTGAAAACTTTAGTCACGGTGTTTCCACGAACATTGTAAAAATAACCCCTCACATCATTTGAAAAGTACTTTTACTTTCCAATCCAGTTCAAAAATGTAGTGGAGTAGAAAGTACAGATACTACTCTCAAATGTAGTGAAGTAAAAGTAAAAAGTACCCACTGGAAAATGTACTTAAGTAAAGTACAGATACCTAAAAATTCGACTTAAGTACAGTACTTTACTACTTGTACTTCGTTGCCTTGCACCTCTGCTGCCTGCCTCTTGTCATCTAAAGGTTTTATATATTTATAGGAGTTTAAAATTAGAAAATTGCACCTTCCTCTCCTCCACTGCGAAAGTCTCGGCAAGTTCCCTGCAGTAAAAGCAAAAAAGTATTGTGTAATATGTGTGTGTAAAGCATTCCTCTGTCCTCATTAAGTATTAACAACCAAAACGAAACGATCACTACAAACTGTGATATTATAAAGGCGCGCAATAAAACCAGAGGATTATGAGGTCTGGAGGTCAGCCTTATACATGCCTGTCAGGAAATCATAAAAGCATGAATAAGAAATAAAGTATGTGAATGCTGCTGCTCCTGTTACCATTGCTAATGCTAATGCTAATGCTAACCAACTGCTTTAAATTCTGCACTTGTGTCACGATGGTGCACGTTTTGTCTCTCATTGCCCTGTGCTCACTCTTTCTATGTGAGCTGTAATTATCCACTGTATGTATAAATGGACATACGGTAGCTAACCTAGCTAGCCGCTGCTTTCCAAATAGGAAGTGATCATGGTCGCGCTTCCAGCTCCGTCAACTCTGACTCCAATTCACTTTCTATTGAAAAACTGTGGCCCCTCTCTCTGTAACTGATGCTGTCAGAGTCATCATTTTGGTCTTTAAATGTTTAGTTTCGTATTAACCCACTCTACATGATGCTTTTTAGCTTTTGTGTCCGTGATTCAAGGTATAAACATTAATAACAGACAAATCAGGCCCCTGCTTTGCCTGAGGTCGCTCCCTCTTGCAAAATTATGATCGACAGAGATGCTAAGTGCCCACTCTGTGTTAAATTAGCAGTGCAGCCGGGAAGGGGTGTTACTTTCAACAGCCTCGCTCCAGATTGGCTCTTTGGTTGCTATGATACTCACAGTCGGAATTCCAAATGCGGAACTCAGCTCCAAATTCACCCCTGTAACCGCTCTAGCCTCGATGAGCTTCATTTGAAACACTGTGGGTGACGTCACACTCACGCCTTTATACAGTCTGTGGCTGTAACATCTATCCAAAGTCAGCTGCCTCACTTCTCTTTTTATCCCACCATCATCTTACACTAGTTACAAAACGCTCACAGTTTGGATCTTTTGGTTCGTAAATTCTGTAAAATAAATGTTTTTTCCTGCTTTTGTCTCCCAGGCGGATTTGTTCCATTCCCGGAAAACTTTTAAAACCACAACATCAAGACTTTCTTTGTTTTGTGAGTTTTTGGAGAAAGTCCCATCAGCTTGTCGCACTTTACTGCCTCAGCTACTTCCACTGTGTCCACTCTGGAGCCACAGAGCCACAGCAGATAGTGAATGGGGAGTGTCACTTGGAGATGTATTGTGGAGCTAAAGTCAATCTAGTGTGTAGTAAACAGGACTTTGAGGCTCTGATGGTTTGTGAAGTGGTGCGGGCTGATGTTTCCTAAAGTCTCGTATGGCTCCACTAGTGTAACTGCTTTTAGTAGTATTGTGTTAGTGCTGTTTGTGATAAGTGCTGCTACTACCAGTGATGCTCCATAGACAGTTCTTCTATGAGTACAGCTCCATCAGCAATTCTCTCCATCAAGTTATTTCGAAAAGTATTTTTAGAGTACATCGTTTTTCTGTGTCTTGAAATCGTACAAACAGGACATCTACTCATATTGAGAACAACAACAACAAAAAAAAACACACACGGCATCCTGTTAGAGTTAAATCAGCCCTACTGTCTTGGGTGTCTCTATAGTTATAATCTCTGACACTTGTGGATCATTATGTTATAATTTACACATTATAAATCACAATATTCATCTAACAGAAAAACACATTTTCACCAAGGGCCACATCAGCAAAACGGCTGCTCTCAAAGGGCTGTGTAAAAATAACTCTAACTGACTTTTTTAACTTGTTAATAACTGTTTCTTTATGACCATATTCAAATTACCTTTTACATATTACCTATAACCTGTCAAGGGCACAAAATTAAGACCATCATGATGTAACCCGTCGAGGGCCACAAAAAATGATGGGCCCATTTGGGGCCTTGAGTTTGACATGTGATCTAAAACGACTTCATGAAAGAAACAAGTCCGCTGACTTCTGCGTTAGAAAACTGTGGTGGCCAATGGGAGCTGACATCGCCGTAAACGTCATCACGATAAAGTGCTGCATGCTGTCAGCGCCCCCCTGTGGATAGTGCACATCACACTAGTGAGCAGCCCATTTTTGAACCAAGAAAATAAAACTGGAGAAGGAAATGCGTACGTCACAGTGGGCATGTACCGGTGGAGGCGAAAACGGAGTAGAAAAGACCGATCTACCCCCGTTTTCACCTCCACCAGTACATGCCCACTTCTCTGTACTTAATTCGTTCTCCAATTTTAGTTTCTTAATCGGTGATGCTCATAGGATTTGGCAGTGTTGCGTAAAATTGCGTAAATATCGATTAAAGCGGTTACAGATTACTCAAACATGAATCACTCCAAAAAGTGAGTAAATGTTGAGGTTAAAAGCTCTGAAAAGCCAATTTTGCAGAATCGGTTTGGTTTAAAGGTTCAGTCTGTAACTTTTTTGGGTGTTTTTTGGTGTTACTTTTTGTTTCCATGATGTTATTGCTTAGCCTGCGACGTTTCGTGTGTGTGCTATGTTTATCATGGTATTTCTGAGCAATATAATGACCTGCAAGTTTAAAGCCATACTGCGAAACATTCCAGGCAACATAATAACTTCACCATTCAGTCGTTTTTTATAACACTTTGAGCTGGCCACAAGTAGAATTTGTACAGACACACTGCTGATAGCATTACCTGATATTACATCCACTACTACTATGATATGAAAACCATATTTGCAGATGTATTGTGAGGCTGGCTCCCTCCCGAGGGCGTAGCAGATGTAGGCACCGCCGGCCGGTGTGTTCTTGTGCCTCCACTGCCCTCCGCCACTCTTGTCTTTCTCTTTAATGATGACTGTAGGGCAGGCCGGGGTCCGGAGAGGGGCCGCGTTTTAACAAGCCGACAGCTGGAGGGGGGGGGGGCGGAGGCGGCGGGGTGCGCTCACACACGTTCTGTTTATGTGTTTAGTTCACTTTATAACCTCTTTCGTCCTCCTCCGAGAGCCCACACCGCTGTGCTTCATCTCAGCCATACATAAATGTTAACAAGCCGGCCCCAGCGTAACATCAGCCGGAGCCGAGCTGGAAGATTATTTAACAAGGAGTTTTTTCCGGGCTCGCTGTAAGAACGCTGGAGTGAGGGAAGCTTCATGGCAGTCTATCAAACTGCAAACATGTTGGTGGTCAGAGTGGGGCAAATCCAAGCAAAATGTTATGTGTTGCATGATTTCAACCTGCTTTCGTATGTTCTTTTATTCATTTTGGGCTTGAAAGATCAGATATTAAAATGAATGTATTTGCTTGTGGTTATATCCACTCTGAGGGCTGAGGCAGAATACTGGGACTGAATAATTTTGCTCAGTAAGTAAAATACTCGAGTTAAAGTAAAAGTATATCATGCAAAAATCTACTTGAGTAAAAGTATTAAAGTACCTGTTTAAAAATCTACTTAAAGAGTAAAAAGTCAAAGTATTTCGTGCAGGTTTTGAGGTCTTAAGGCTTCAGATGTAGTGATTTTGTTCAATAGAAACAACTAAATCGATTGTTTTTTTCTATTTGTTTTTTTTTAATTAATTAATTAATTTTTTATTATTATTATTATTATTATTATTATTATTATTATTATTATTATTATTATTATTATTATTATTATTATATATTTATTATTTATTTATTTTATTTTTTTTTTTTTTCATTTTTCAGTCCAGTTAAAAAAAATCTAGTGGAGTAGAAAGTACAGATACTGCTCTTAAATGTAGTGAAGCAAAAGTATCCACTTCCACTTAAAATGAGTAAAAGTGCAGTACTTTACTACTTTTACTTTGATACGTTCCACCATTGATATTGCTCTACATTTTAACACAAAAGAGTAAATAGAAATACATGTTGGTTTTTCTTATTATTTGAAATTAGACTCCAGTGAAAAAAGTCTGGGCACTCCGCTGTCGAGGGTTGCCAGATACAGAAGAAGAAAAGCAAAAAAAAACAACTAGTTCTTAATCGATTTGTATTTGAAAAAGCATCTCAATGGAGCAACATCGATCAGACCATTCCCTGGTTTTGTCTGGGTATAGTGGGTCTATGATGCGTTTTTTTAATAATCATTTTAAATTATTCCATTGATCATTATGTCATAAACTGTTACTTTTTATGCACATCAGCATTGTCGAACAAACCTAAAATCTAAACATATAACTGCAGACCTGTTACTAAAGCTGCATTTTAATGACAGCTGAGGCCTGACTTCCACATACACCTCATTATGAATACTCTGCCCTGGGTCACTGTTAGCAGACAAACAAGAAATCCCAGAAGCCTCCAGTGTGTGCATTTAACCATAATCACATCTCAAGGGCCAACCGCACTTCCTGTCCTTAGGTTTCACTTCCTCTGCTCCATTCACACCATTACTCCCAGTTTCTGTAGCGGCTCTGAGTCTGTATGACTCCTCTTCTAATGGCCTGTGAAGTGGGTCCATCTCCTAATGGTCGATTCTGTCACCTAGTCTACCACCTCGTCCCGCAATCTCTCCACTTCCTCTCCCCTCTCTCTCTCTCTCTCTGTCTCTCGCTTGCTGTCTTTGTATTGGCCTGTGTGTAACCCATCAGCAGGACAGGGGGGGGGGGGGGGGGGTGACAGGAGCCCTCACCTGTCACCCGTTGCCGTGTCACTTTGAAAGGACGCCATGGGGCCGGACAGGAGCTCGAGCCCAAATGACACGGCTCAAGGGGATTGTGCAGAGGTTTTAGGTAAAGGCAACAGCGGAGCGGCCCAGAGCGGTGACACTGGCAGCGCACATACACTATTGACTGGAGCTTATTAATAGCAAGGCCCAAAATAATGTTTCAACACTCACTGAATCGACGAGTGCCGGTTTCTCTGCACTGCGTCAGCTTCAGGATTTACACAGAGCCACGAAACAAGGACCAGCCGCCACTTTTACGACCAACAGTCTATCGCTGGGTAGCTCCTCACTATAGACTGAATATATAAATGGACATACAGTAGCTAACCTGCTAGCCGCTGCATTCCAAATAGGAAGTGCGCATGGGTGGGATTCTGGCTCCAATTCACTTTCTATTGAAAAATTGGTGTTGCCCCTCTCTCTGCAGCTGCTGCTGTCAGACTCGTCATTTTGGTCTTAAAATGTTTGTATTAACCCGCTCTATGTGATCTGGGAGTTTTATTTCGCTATTGTGTCCATAACTCAAGATATAAGCATTAATAACAGACAAATCAGGCGCCTTCTTTCCCCAAGGTCACTCCCGTTAGTGTTAGCAACAGGTTTGATTGACAGCATTGCTAAGCTCCTGCTCCCCCTAAACCAGCGGTGCAGGCGTGAAGGGGCGTTATTTTCAACAGCCTTGCTCCGGATTGGCTCTTTGGTTGCTATGAGACACGTGGTCAGAATTCCAAATATGGAACTTAACTCCAAATTGGCGCCTATAATTGCTAGCCTCGATGAGCTTCATTTGACCGGACGAACGCTGTGGGTGACGTCACACTCACTTAGTCCACTTCTTTACACAGTCTGTGGTTGTTCCATATAGCTTGCCCCAAAGGTATTGAATAACAGGTCAAACACAGAGACAGTAAATGTTAATTAATCTAGAGACACACACATAAATACTCTCACCTCTGGACATACACACTGAAGGCAAGACTGGTGAAATGTATTGCCCAAGGGTACATTAACAGTGTGCACCAGCGTGGGGTTTTGAACCAGTGACTTTTCATAGCTCTAACATTTGGCTCACGCTAACAGTTCAACATTTGTGGATTTCATTTTGTTTTTTTTTTTGGCTATAATTTATGAAAATCCCATGGAATAGCAGAAGAAGATTGTATTCAGTCAACACTCCAAAACTTTTGTCCAGTTGCCGGGATTAAAACTTCTTTTGCTATGGAACCTGATTTAGGGATTACTCAGAAATCCCAGAGAATAGATTTAAGAGTACTGGATGCCCTCTTCTATATCAGAATGGTACATAATTATAGTGATGGAACGTAACAAAGTAAAACTAGTAAAGTACTGCACTTAAGAATTTTTTATTTTTTTAAAGACTTGCTGATTTCCGCCATGTTTTTAAACCCCCTTTGATATTTTTTATGACCTTTATTATTTCTGATACGGATTGATCATGCGTGTCCCTGATTGGCTGATCCACCTGTCAATCAATCACGCTCATTTGAAGACATAAAGTATTGAAGAAGTGTCTCTTCTGGATCCCAGGAAACAATATGGCGGAAGATGATTTGTACTTGATTACATGAAAAATATTGAATACAGCTCCTTAAATATTTGTTTTGTGTCAGAATCGAAAAGCACTGCAGCGTTCCCCTTCTGCTTTTTAACAAGATATGCTAAACAAAAAACCTAACAAAGCTGGAAAGACCATAGATTTTTGTGAATTTCTGTGGTCAGTAATGGGCAGAAAAAATCAAGTTGTATCGGGGATGAGTATTGGGATTTCTCTATAACTCCAATATTTCTGCTCCTCGGCAACAGAACTACAACTCTGTATCTACTAAAATGGTTTGGCTCCAAGACGCTCTCCCCTGTGGCAGGCATCAATGCGCTTTTGTTATCTCAGATACAAATCAGTGGTGCAGGACTTTGAACGAAGGCGAGAATGAAGTCCAGGCTCAAAAATGTTCCTCCAACACAAAGGCATGTCTTTTGTTAAAACATGGCAGATTTTTTTATACAGTAAGCATGTGGTTTGTGTCATGATCTTTCTTCTTGGGCCAAACCGCCATCAATACCATGTAAGAAGCTTTCAGAACGTTCCATTGATCCACGCACTTCTCCAACAACGTACCGGCATTGATTAATTTTGCCTGGGTAAATAAAGACCCGACATAAGCAGCTCCCTCAATCCTCAACTTGTCTTAACTCCCCACCATCAGAACGAGCGTCAGCAGTATCGAAAACATGAACAAACCAAACATAAAACGCTAATTCACCCGGAGAAGGAGGATTTTTGAATACATGTGAAATGCCATATTGATTTTGGAGTCGCTGACTGTTGTGTGAACGAATAACTGGCTGAAAAAGGTAGAGGAAGAGAACGCCGCGAGTTGGGTCATGACACCGCGGCAGAGCCAAGTTCAAACCAAGTACGAGATCAAGCTTCAGTTCAGTAAAAAGTTTTCAATTTGTGTTTGGACTCTGATCTAAAGCCTTTAACGCTATTCTGAAGTGTTCCGAGAATAACTGCACTGCTGTCGTTCTTACAAGTGGAAAACATATTGTACATGTCTTAAAGGGCCCATGTCACGCTGTTATCTGATCTATTCTAATGTTGTTTCCTCATCACAAACAGACCTGGAGTTGTGTTTTGTTTCATTCACACATGTTCAACACACAAACCCCGCATATTAGTTCTTCTCTCAAACTGAAAACACTCTGTTCCACCTTGTGATGTCATGTGGTAATACAGGAAGTGTTCCACTGTGTTCTTAAACTCCATACACCTTTGCTAGAATCATTTGGATGATGTGAGCCCCGGAAGATGACTATGGATCATTCCTGGATGACTGAGGTATTACGCAGACAGCCCTGAAATTTCCATTGAGCATGACATCATGGATGAACAACTATTCAACACTGTGATTGAAAGGAGACTGGGTGCATGGAACTAATATACATATTTGAATGATATGATGTGATTCCTGGATGACTGACTGAGGTATTACGCAGACAGCCCTGAAATTTCCATTCTCTTCTGAGCTAAAGGTAAAAGGAGCCGTTAACATGAAAACTTCATGACATCACAAGGTGGAACAGAGCATTTTGAGCTTTGAAGATGTACACAGACTAATAATACATGTGTGAATGAAAGGAGATGGGTGCTACAGCCAGAGGCTAAATCTGGAGATTTCCCTTCAAACCGTCTTATGCTGTAAAGATACAGTGTACAGTTATATAAACATAATTTTTTCTTTTATAAAGAAGCATTTTATCGAGCTAAATTATTCCCTGATTATGGGCCTGACTGGTGTAAGGAGAGTTGTGTTTTAGTTTTTCCTCAAGTGATGCAGTAAAGAGGGAGCCACTCATGTTTTGAGGAGGTAACAGCATTATAACATGGCATAAGGCTCAAGAGTCAATTCTGCGTAATACAGGACCTTTAACACTAAAGTAAGGACCTTCATATAATCATCATTCAGATAGAAGAACATTGAGATTTCAGTGTGGTTGTCAATGCAATGTTGTTGATTTGTTTGCTTGTCTATAAAAAGATAAGATAATATCGTATTTCTAACCATCACAAGAAATGTCCAATATTTTTTTCATCTAGCAACATACGCTTTAGGCTCAGCTGTATTGGCAGCTTGTGGTCAGTCTTGGTTGTTTTCACTCACAATAGTCTTGAAAATTGTAAACCTTATGATCATTATATAATTAATTATATAAAGGAGTTCATTTTAAATGGTTTGCAGTGATCTAAAGTTATTCCTCACTTTATGCATTTCGAGCTTCCTAGTTATTCACCTTGATGAGTTTATAAGCACTTTTCAGCAACTTTTTCACAACAGAGTGGAGTTTTGCTGTCACAGTAATGCAACTAGCATACTAACCACGCACAGCCCTGATCCTCTGACAAAATAACAATTGATAATTGGCTGCAGACAGTATGTAGCAGACTTATTTTATTCAGCATATCTGTACTAGTGTGTGGTTAATTTTCAGATAAATGGAAAAAAAATCTAGTACAGGGTCTTTGAAATGTAAAACGTTTTATCACTGTGACTTCCAACACTTTTACAATAGTGGAAGTCAAATTATTCTATTGTGTTTTAATTATCCTCCAGTCATATCGACGTCTCTTTTAATTCTTTCCTAAATCTCTTTCGGCTCGGTGTTATAGCTGAGATCAGATGTTTGTGCATGATTTTATGATTGGCTCTGCTCTAAAACCTAAAGTATAGACATATGACTTTGAAAGCACAAACACTTTATAGAGGGAGCTGTAATGGGAGACGCACAGCAGCCTGCAATTTCAGCTAAACGTTTTTATTGGATGATATTTTATGTGCATGAAGATGTCTGTGTCTGCCAGCTGTCCTTGGGAAAAAAAAACCTCTGGATGTTTAGAAAAAAAAAAAAAACTACTGCGTCATCCTTCAATAAACACGCTCCAAACGCTCCATATCGACGAGCTGCTATATACAGACACAGTCCTGCTCCGGGTATAAACCTGATAAACCCACGCTTATAGGGGAGTTTTATTCCAGAGAGTAATGATGGTATTGTCTTCATGGGCCAGTTTGACTTTTAACACGTAAACGATAATAAAACCCATGCCCAAGTTTTGTTTTCACTTGGCTAATTGTTTTAATCAAAGTTGGAAGTGTGTTGCCAAGGTGCACAACGACAAGGGTGGGTTGGGTGGGTTGAGAGTAGCAGAGTCGCTGAACAGTTAGCACTTTCTCTAGGGGAGCGCTCACACTAGCCCAGTGGAACCGTGCTAGCCCCTAAAGCTTGGTGCGTTTGTCCAGTGTGAGTGCAAATGAAACAGAGCATGGTTCGTTTGGGACTTTGGTTGATTTGGGACTTTGGTTGATTTGGGACTTTGGTTGATTTGGGTCTTTGGTTCGTTTGGGACTTTGGTTCGTTTGGGACTTTGGTTCGTTTGGGATGTTGGTTTGTTTGGGACTTTGGTTCATTTGGGACTTTGGTTCGTTTGGGACTTTAGTTCATTTGGGACTTTGGTTCGTTTGGGACTTTGGTTCGTTTGGGTCGTTGGTTCGTTTGGGACTTTAGTTCGTTTGGGACTTTGGTTCATTTGGGACTTTGGTTCGTTTGGGACTTTGGTTCGTTTGGGACTTTGGTTCGTTTGGAACTTTGGTTCGTTTGGGACTTTGGTTCGTTTGGGACTTCAGTTCATTTGGGACTTTGGTTCGTTTGGGACTTTGGTTCGTTTGGGACTTTAGTTCATTTGGGACTTTGGTTCGTTTGGGACTTTGGTTCGTTTGGGTCGTTGGTTCGTTGGGGGACTTTAGTTCGTTTGGACTTTGGTTTCATTTGGGACTTGGTTCGTTTGGGACTTTGGTTCGTTTGGAACTTTGGTTCCTTTGGGACTTTGGTTCCTTTGGAACTTTGGTTCCTTTGGGACTTTGGTTCGTTTGGGACTTTGGTTCGTTTGGGACTTTGGTTCCTTTGGGACTTTGGTTCGTTTGGAACTTTGGTTCGTTTGGGACTTTAGTTCATTTGGGACTTTGGTTCGTTTGGGATTTTGGTTGGAGAAGGTGGGTCAAAGCGGTTGCTCATGTACATTTACATGTATGAGCCCTGTCTATGCAGAGGAAGAGGAGAAGAGGAAAATAGTGAATGAACTCTGCTCCAAAGTCACGTCGAAAGCGAACTCAGCTTCAGACAGGACTGCGACAGACAGAAGTTCCTCGTCCTTGTCTCCCGTTGTCCTCTGCTCCACACTGTTGTTTAATCCATAGACTCACAGAGGAGTGTCACAGCAGGACTCATATCTGCTTAAAGTAAACAAACAGCGCCGTGTGATGACGCCGCTGTGGCTCATTCGGTTGTGCTGGGGTGAGTGAGGGCCATAGAACTCTACCTCCTTCCTTCTTGAGTACAGCAAGGTTCAAAAGTCTTAGTGAGAGTGCAGCCTTAGTCTCACGTTTTACTGGAGTCTGCTTCTTCTCTCTGTGATTAAGTGGGTTTTCCTGTGTGTTCCTGTTTTTCCCATTAACTTCCCATTAACACATAAACAGTTGGGCAAATCCTTCATCTACGTCCAGGTCAAGCCTATAATATCTGGAAATGGGTTCCCACGCACCGCACTGTGACGCCGCTGCTCCTTACAGGTGATTTCATTGAAGGATGGGTCAAAAGCAGTGGACACTTAAGTACATTAGTACAGATAGTATTAATGGATTTCAGACAATTCCTTCTTGATTTGAAGGACCATTTCCCATTCAAAGGATATAATATTTTGATTTGAGTTGCTTAATTGCTATGACGACAGAGGATGGTTGCCGCATCTTGAAACCCATAAATAGTAAACCTTAACCTCCACAAGCCCTTCATTTAGGCTAACTACCTAACTGTAGAAAAAGCAGGACAAGTTGTTGAATATGCTAAGACATGGAGGGAAGGAAAGGACATTTAAGCTTACAGACAATAAGTACAATAGTGTTTTATCAGTCGGTAATGCACAGAAAGATTGGAATAGCAAGAGGTGCCGACACATTACAACTCTGAAAGTCAGTCAGAAAGTCTCTGAAAGTCTGGATTTTATTTCACTATTATGTCCGTAACTCAAGATATGAACATGAGATAATACCAGACAAATCAGCTACCTTCTTTCTCAACGGTCACTCTTGCTAGCGTTAGCAACAGGTCTGATTGACAGTGTTGCTAAGCGCCCACCCCCTGCCAAACTAGCGGCTAACTTCAACAACTTCGCTCCAGATTGGTTCTTTGGTTGCTACAATACTCGCAGTCAGAATTCTGAATATGGAACTTCAAATTCACCGCTGTAGCTGCTAGCGTCGATGAGCTTCATTCGACTGGAGCCAAACTCTGTGGGTGACGTCTCACTCACTTAGCTGACTTCTTTATACCAACTCACATTTTATTTTAGGAAACTACATTTGTAGCCGCAACTTGTTTAAAAGTAATAGATTTCTTTTTGTGTAATTAGCTGGGTATGCTGTGCTTATTGTTATTACTTGAATGCACTCCACGGCCACACCTTTTGAATCCATTCCCACGTAAACAACAGAGCAGCTCACCTCCTCTTGTATGCCATTTGTATGCATTGTCAGTGTGTTTTTTGTGTTTTGCTCTCGCTGCGGCACCTGTGCTCTACTTTTCTTCCCCCCGTCTCTCCAGAGCACGTCGGAGAAAAGCGTTTTGTGAGAGGGACCCCTCGAGGTGTGCGCCTGCTCGCTCCTCCGCGTACGTTTATGAGTGATTAATGACTTCGCCGCTTCACCGGTAACCGCGGCAACAACAAAGATACCCGAAAGACAGACAGGCGGAGAAGGAGCGAAAGAATGGAGCAGAGTGACTGTGCTTAGGTGAATCTGAATGGGAACATAAGAGAAGAAAGAGAGAGAGAGAGAGGGGGGTATGAAAGTTTTGACTGGGTTTATGGGTACATCTGTGTTTTTGTTCAAGTCTAGTGGAGTTTGCGAAAACGATGTGTGGATGGATGTAAGCCAGAAATGCAAAGAAGTAATTTGGTCACAGTAACTAAGATGCAGAGTCCAGTAAAGGGAAAATTGGTCATTATCTGGAATAACAGTGACATGTTGAAAAGCAATAACCATTTTACTTCTGAATAAATGGTCACATTCATACACCAGTGTACACAGACACTGAGGGCGAGGAGGCTTCAGTGCCCAAGGACACAACGACAGTAATCATCTGTGGGAGCTGGAATTGCACCGCCAAACTGTGAGTCTGTGGATGCGACCGCCGAACGCCAACCTTCGGATCAGTGGACAAACGCTTCACCAACTGAGCCACCTTCGCCGAGAATGTACAGTAGTCTAAATAAGTATTAGCCAAGATAACGTTGCAATTAAAAGTTCAAACTTAATGAAAATCGTTTTAAAAGTAGCAAAGTGGTTTGGAGGCTGTTTGGGTAGTTTGCAATAAGGTTTGGTCAAATCGATATGTAATATGAGAACTTGGCCCCTATTAAATTGAATACTATTTCCTTAGCCGTATCACATATACAATTTCCAGTTTAGTCCTGGTTTTTTGCCCTGAATACTTTGGCTCCTCGCGTGAGACAGACAGAACGCCATTGATGGGTAGCAATCATTTCAATTAGAACATTTATTTCCAGTGTCTGTTACATATGTTTGAATCGTTCTTTTGGATTCGCACATCGCCCTTGCCTGGCAAATCTAGACTGACATCTCTCTGTATTTTTTTTATACAGATTGACATCAGTCTGGTCTTGCGTCCTCCGTTGCGTCTCAAGCCCTGTCAAAGGTCATCGTCCAATCTTTTATTTTCAGTGACACGTGAAATGAAGGAGCTCATTGTTCACCTATGAGCTACAAATAAAATCACATTTCTCTCACCTCAGATTAACAGAGTTTGGCTTTGCCCATTGATTCTGCAGAAATATGCCATATTTTTCAGCCCTCCTTTATTTTTTTTCCGATACTGATGGACCATGCCTCTCCCTGATTGGCTAATCCACCTGTCAGTTATTCATGAGACTCACATCTTAGAAAGGTATTGGAGCAGTGTGTGTTCTGGAGGCAAACATCGGCCCAGTTTCGGTCTCATCTCGGTTAGTTTACCCTTGACAGCTTCACTACACCGTTCTTCCCTCCTTCAGGATCACTAGCTCCAGCGTAGACCACTCCATTCTTGTGACAGACTCTGAATAGACTTCAGACTCACACATATGCTGCCGATTCTTCTTTTGAACATCCTCATTGTTTGGGAAGCTTTGTCTGGGCACATTCTGCTTTCATCCCTGAACAATGTGCAAAGACAAAAGATTGCATTTTTTTTGGGAGTCTTTGCTTGGGGATAGCGGTTGAAAATGTGTTTTTTATGGATCACAAGGCTATGGTTATGTCGGTCAAAAACAAATCTATGTCACTGCCCATATGTTTTGCATTTATGAGCAGTTCTGCAGGCGAAATGACTTCAAGCTGTGAAAACACTGAAGTGTGGAGCTACGCTAAGCTAAGCCAGTGTACCGGACGTGCCCTGGTACTGGTGTGTTTAGTCTTGTTCTCTTGTTCTGCGGTCTGCTGCAAACATAAATGAACTTCAAAATAACGTTATTACGGTAACTCGGGGACAATGGGAGTCTTTGAGGAGCGGGTTTGGACCTCCTGCTGTGCGTCAGAGGAGACTGGTGTCCATATGGGATGCAGTGCAGTTGTCGTGTCAGCGTTCCATTTTGCTCTCTGTCTCTCGCTCAAACAACATCTTGGCCGGATTTAAACTCCCCGGAGGTGTTTTTTGAATAGATTATTTTGCTCCCAAGGTTCTTCCCAACCTCCAGCTGAGTTTTCCTCCAGCGCAAACAACCCCAAACAATTTGTGTAAATCCTGCAATTTCCTGTGAGTGTTCCATGGATAAAAACTATCTTAACTGTTATATGACTGAGCATGAGAGGATAGAGAGGTCAATGCTTTTGCCAGTAGAGGTTCTTTATGAAATCATTACAGTAGTGACATTACAGGTGCTATTTTCTGCAGTGTAATTCAAATAGCAATGTAATAGTGTCCAAACATGAAGCGTCCACTGTAACTGTGAAGGAAGTGATTTCAGACCAGGTAGAGAGATGAAAGAAGTTGTATTTGGCCTTCCCTGTACTTATACCCTGAGAAAGGTACTATCTATAGATGAAACAAATTTTAAATACTGCCTGTACAAGGTCATAAATGGGCAGACCGTTAACTGTTACCAGAAGGTAGAATACATCACTGAAAAAAAGGCTTGCAGTCACTGAAAAGATAGATTGCAAAACCTCTTGTCACAGAAGTAACAGGTGGCAGGGAGCGTCTTAAAATAAGCATGTGCAGCATTGTTACTGAGAAACAAGTTCTCCTGAGTGTTTGACACACACAGTATTCAACACAAGGTTTAAGAGCAAAGAAATAAAACAAAATCATTCTTTCAGCCACCGACGCTGACCAGCACCAAACCTTCAACAGCTAAACAAGCATTTCTGCATTTAACTTCTTCTTCTGGACTAACAGCTCTGTCCATAATGCCACACACTTTTTTTTTTTCTTCTAGTAAATCCCTCGGAATTCGTAGACTATGTTTTGGAATAAGCGTAGTGCAGTTTTTATTTTGGCCCTTTTGTGACCTCAGCTCTTGGGACAACGGATGGAAATTTGGCTATTAATCCAAATTATGAAAATGTCGGTATTGTACAGTGGGTTTGGGGCGACAGTGGCTCAGTCGTTCGAGTGTTTCTCCGCTGATCTGAAGGTTGGAGGTTCAAAAAACATCATTGGTTGAGCAGCATACACTGACCCACAGGTTGGCAGTGCGATTCCAACTACCCCAAATGACTGCTGTTGTTGTGTCCTTGGGCAAGACACTTAACACCCGTCACCAACAGTGTCTATGTACACTGGTGTATGACTGTGTGTGTGTGTGTGTGATTCATTGTTGTAAAGTGCTTTGAGTGACTTGAAGGTGGAAAAGCACTGTTCGAAAATGGGACTATTTATCCATTTCCAAAAAAATTGTGAAAATATATTCACTTTAGTCCTACTTTGCAATTAGATGTGACAAAATACAAAACAACATTTCAGTGAATTAAAACAACATTATAAAACAAATGTACTTAAGATGTTTCTGAATTATTGTGGTTCAGGGCCAGAGTCATAATGTCATGTGGGTTTGGAGCAAATTAGCAAAATAAAACAATATAAACCTGATGTGAGCTGTTATTTTCCTGTCAAATGAGGCTGGAGCTAATGGCACAATTTAGCTACTTGTGGTCTTCATTCAACAGAACGTTTTAAAAGCTTTTGTCAGATCTGATTTTCAGCCTTGGACAATAATAACCCTTTTGTACGGACAAAAGTAAATGTTGAATCATGTTCTTTTGGGTTTCTTTCAACTCACTTTGCAAAATAAAAGAATAAGGCGTAATATTACAAAAGTCATTAAACCAGTAAAGATATGTAACTCTATAACTATTACTGATGAACTCTCACATTTTTATATTGCCACCTTCAAGACACTCAAAGCGCTTTACTTAGACACTGGGGTTAAATGTGTTGCCCAAGGACACAACAACAGCGTTCATCTGTGGGAGCTGGAATCGCACCTCCAACCTGCGGGTCAGCGGATTTGACGACTGTACCGATGATGTTTATGTCACGAGCTGGATTCGAACCACCGACCTTCAGATCAGTGGACAAACAGCTGTTTTTTCTTCGCTTTTCCAAATCGTTGTTGCTCCTAAAGTAACTTGTCTGTTCCCCTGAATACACCTCAGCAGGTTTATTTCTTCCTCTGTAATAAAATTTGTCCGGATCAATGTAATTATATCTATCAGTTGCAGGAAATGGAAGTCTCACACAATCTCCCTTTATCGACAGAGGGGGAAAATAAATAGTTCCCGTGTTTGGTGTTTGTCAGCGTTTAGTCTCTGCGTTTGTGTGCTCAGGGAAGTGGGACTGCAACGTAATTTCCACTGTTAATATCTCATTATTTTGAAATTAGCAGCGTGAAGTTGGGGGTAAACATGTTCTTCAAGGCAAATCGGCTCTGGGTTTTAAAGCGTGAAGCCCTGAGCCCACGGCCACTATGGGCTTATTGAAAGGCAAATAGAAACAAAAGGCCTCTTGCATCAGCCACCCACTCGCAAATTTCACATCAGCCGCAGACGTCATCCAGTTTTCTAACATAATACAGGGTGATATTTAATTAAAAAGAATACAGAAATACATACAGTACACATAAATCACACATAAATCAGACCTATTCTGCAAAACGGACTTTTCAGAGCTTTTAACCATGTTCTAGTCGTTTCTTCTCATTGAGCCTCATTGAGAGTAACCTTTAATTTCTCATTTTCAAGACGCCATTTTGTCTACTCCCATTTTCACCTCCATTGGTACACGCCCACTGTGACGTACGCACTTCCTTCTCCAATTTTATTTTCTTAATCGGTGATACTCGTAGAATTTGGCAGCATCGTGTAGTCATTTTGGTACAAGTGAAAAAAAATTTTAAAAAAGGCTGCTCGCTAGTGTGATGTGCAGCTAATCCATAGGGGGCGCCAACAGCATGTGGCGCTTTATTCTGATGGCGTTTACGGCAATGCCAGCTCCCATTGGGAACCGTAGTTTTCTAATGCGGAAGTCAGCGCACTTGTTTCTTTTATTAAGTCGTTCTAGATGAATATTGTGTAAATTACAGTATTTAAAATGTGTAAATTATAACATAATGATCCACGAGTGTCAGAGATTATAACTATAGAGACACAAGCTCAATAGGGCTTTAAGTAACTCTCACAAAAATAAAATTTAAATATGAAAACTGTATATTTGTATTTATTTATTTGACTTAGCTAAAACAATGGTATAGCTGCGTTACAGTAAAAACCTTCTGATACCTACTTTCTTTGTTTTGTTGGTTGATATTGGCTGGTTGTTATAGTCACCGTACTGACCAGACGGCTTTTGAGACTCCCACCAGTGAATAATCCTTTTATGACAAAAATGACCATGAAAAATGAAATAACTTTTCAAGTTCATGTGATTCACTGAAGCCCTTTTTCTCTTAAAGTTTTTTTTTTTTTCTTTTACTCACCCATTTCTGTGGCTTTCATAGACGCAGGTGAATATATAAAGATCATAGACTATTTATATTAGGTTTACATAGGTAGCTAGCCGCTGTGTTCCAAGTAGGACGTGATCATGGGCGTGCTTCTGGCTCCATCGACTCAATTCACTTTCTATTGAAAAACTGTAGCCCAGAGGTGCCCAAACATTTTTTTATCGAGGGCCACATCTCAAAACATATTCAAAGCAAAGGGTCACAGACCGGTGATCAATGCAGTGCGGTGCTTTATACACAGATTTGACAGAGCCGCTGTGTATTAATAAGGCTTGAAACACATTCATTTTAGGTCTGTACCACACTGCAATGTGATGTTGGAGGATATTGGTGAGAATATAGTGGTTGATATATGATCAATTGGGCCGGTTCAGCAGGAGGCCTGAGGGCCAATAAAAACTGATCTGAGGGCCGCATTTGGCCCCCGGGCCATAGTTTGGACACCCCTGCTGTAGCCCCTCTCTCTGTAACTGCTGCTGTCAGACTCATCATTTTGGTCTTAAAATGTTCGTATTAACCCTACATGATCCTCTCATCTTATATTTATTGTCTGTAATATTAGTATATTAGTAACAGACAAATCAGGTGCCTTCTTTCCCTAAGGTTGCTCCGCTAGCGTTAGCAACCGGTTTGATTTACAGCATTGTCGAGTGTTTTCTGTTTGAGAGAAGAACCTAAATATGCAGGTTTGGGCGTTAAACATGTGTGAATGAAACAAAACACAACTCCAGCGTCTGTTTGTGATGAGGAAACAACATTAAAACAGAGATCAGAAAATATAGTTATATGGGCCCTTTTTAGATTTAAATCAATTTATTTCAAACATGCTAATTATAAACACAAGTCGTGTCAAAAATAACGTTGTAAGAGAAGTCACAAGTCAAAATGAAAGATACTGTTTGTAGGCTACAGAGTTTAAATGTCCGAGATCTTCACTTGTAATCTGAAACAAAATGGCCGCCTCTTTGTGTTTAGCTGGTGTTAAATGAAACCCTAAATCTTCACTTTAAAACACACTGGAGCTGTGTCGCTGTCAAGGGCGACAGTTCAGCTCTTCACTGGCAGATCACGAGGGCTTTATGAAGGAGATAACAGCTTAACAAACAGCCCTCACAGTCTGCCGCCCCCTGGAGGTCGCACCAGCCGCCCCCCGTCACAAAGATGAAGGAGAAAAGGCTTTTTTTCTCTAAAGACATGAAAAAATAATGTGCCGGGGAAATTGAAGGGAAAGATATTCAGAGGAGGCCTGGTGATGGAGAGGGAGGAGAGCGGAAAGTGTCAGCGATTAACTGTAATGGCAGACAAGGGCACTGCTAAAGAGGGTTAACAGAGTAGAGCGGCAAAGGGGGTGGGAATAACTTTAGATTCAAGTCGTTTTTACTGTGTTTCAGATGATGCATCCTTTGTTTATAATGTGTAATAATGTGAATCATAACCACAATTTCATGTATTTGATTAATTCTGTCCATCTGCTGACTGTAGAAACATGCCTAGAGTAGTATTCTTACTGTGTGGGGAGACAGTGGCTCAGTTGGTAGTTGTTCCTCCTCTAATCTGAAGGTTGGCGGTTCGAATCTCGCTCTCATCCTAAAAACATCATTGGTAAAGTTGTCAAATCCACTGACCCACAGGTAGGCGCTTAACCTCCCACTGTCTGCGTAGTGAGCGAGTGGTTCTTTGGTGTAAAGTGCTGTTTTTAATGTTGTATATGGACTTGTATACTTGTTTTTTTCTGCTTGCTTTGTATTTTAAACAGGGTGACCATGAAAACGAGAGCCCAAGTGCTCTCATTGGGTTCCCAAGGGGTTGTAGGCACCGCCATCGTCATTTTGGTGGTATTATTTTGCATGGGGCTAGCGTTTTTGGCAGCAAATAAGTTCTATACGGACTACAGAGCTGTTTAAAGCCTCCCAGAGAATCGTGAGGTGGTGACTTATTGGACACATGAACATTTTTACACAAAATTAACACTACCGTATTTTCCGGACAATAAGTCACACTTTCTTTCATAGTTTGGCCGGGGTGCGACTTAAACTCAGATGCGAATTATATGTGAAATTATTAAAATATATAATGTCACATCTTCGTACAAGGCATTAACTCTAGGCTTGTGTACCAGTATGACAGCCACCCGGAAGTGGAAACGGCGCTTGTTCGACGTCCGGAGTTGACAGAGTTCAGAAGTGACACCGAGGATGAAGAATTCAAAGGATTTAGTGATTTGGAGTGAGATCGAGAGTAAACTTGTTAGCTTGTTTTTCATGCTTTAGCTGTTAATATCTTACATTAACATACCAGACATGTATTCAGTCCACTGCCTATGCTTCATGTACCTGAATACATATAAATGTGTGATATTAGCGTGCTGTACTGCTATTCAACCTGTTATTCTGCCAACACAAAGAAAGTGGCTTGGAGCGTTTAGAGGCAAAGGTGAGCGGGGCTGAATAAGGTAAATAAATAAAGGGAAAGTAAGAGCGTCTTGAAGGTTGAAAAGCGCTCTATGGCCGCAGTGTTGTAGTAACCTGCTGTAGTATTCTTTCTCTGCAAGCACTTTATGGTAGATTTAAGTCCATTTTTAATAGTTATGTATTTTGATCGCATCTGTTCTCCTGCTGCTGTTGAACTTTGCGCTGCAACACTGGGATTTACCCATAGTGGGACACATAAAGGTTCTCTTATCTCCTCATGTTTTTCAAACCAGGTTATTTGATATGTTACATTCTGCATCTCACATAAACTGTTGGTATTGTGTAAAAGAAGTAATAGCAGCAGTAGCCCAACCTGCATACTACTGAATCATAAATCAAAAGTTTGGTAGATTAATCCTCATGCTGCCGTGGTGTCTTTGGGCAACACACATCAACCATAATTAAGAGAAATGGTCATTTTTATACAGCGCTTTTCCACCTTCAAGTCACTCAAAGCATCATGGAGCCGCTCACCCCTTCACACACACATTCATACACCGGTGTACGCAGACACAGCCGCGGTGGGTTAAGTGTCTTGCCCAAGGACAGTATGACAATATTAATCTGTGAGAGCGGGAATCGCACCGCCAACTTGCTGCAGTGTGGAAATATCTAATGATAATGAGAAGTGAATGGACAAATAAAATGAAATCTTGGTCTGCAACTTTGATATAACACTGCCACATAGTTTTATTGTGGTCAAAAGTACTTGAAATTCAGTTGTAGTAATAGCACTGTAGCAGTATGATATATGCAGTAGAAGCACAACGGTACAATAAGTACTTTTTGTGGAGCCCAGTACAGGATTTAGGATCAGTCTACATGACTCGTACACCTCCTCTCACTCTACCACTTGTATTTTAGTGTTTTTCTATCTCCTCTTTTGTTCAAGTCAAAGATACCTGTTCTTTCAAGCAAAAAGCTGCCGTTTTGTATTCCTTCTATTGTGTTTACCTGTGAGACGAGGCTAACACAATCACGTCAACAAAGGCAATCGTAAATGGAAGAAGGGAGTAATTGCACAGGAGGGAGAGCCCCGGGCACGAGATTGAATCAAATCACTTTTGGATGCAAGTTCTGGTGATGTCAGATTGTAATTTCACTTAATGTGCTTGTTTTTCACCATTTCTTTTTTGTCTTTTTCCTTGAGGTACAAATCCAAATTGGGGCCAATCCGATCCTATTTGCATTGTTGTTTACTATGAAAGGAATGCTGTCTGAGTTGCTTTGTGCTCACATAATGGATACGGGACTGGGGCTGAATGGTCACACTGTTTCCTACAGGGGGCACTATTTAGGAGTCACGTTGATTTTAGTAGTGTTCGTATTACCAGTTGGTGAGCAAATAATTCCCGCAAAATTTCCCACAATGCATCTTGAAAAGTAGTGGGTATCAGTGGTCACTAGAGCAGTCAATATAGACCACAATGCATTGCACAAACAGCAGACAGAGACAGGTTTTGAACTGGATACAACACGACTTGTGCCAGTCCAATCTGATTATTATATATGACACAAATCAACTTTGATCAGAGTTTAGCCTTTTAGACTTTTCTTAACCCAGAGTCCCGTGACTTGATGTAGTGAGCTCAGTGTCCAAATCTTTCAGTGAACGAGGACTGTGGAGTGAACATAGACAAGTACAAAAAAGGACTAAGTGAGTGTGACGTCACCCACAGCGTTCGGCTCCGGTCAAATGAAGCTCATCCGGGCTAGCAGTGGGGGCTAATTTCCATATTTGTAATTCCGACCGTGAGTATCATAGCAACCAAAGAGCCAATCTGGAGCGATGCTGTTGAAGATAACAACCCTTTCCCCCGCACTGCTGGTTTAGCGGGGGCAGGTGTTTAGTAACACTGTCAATCAAAAACCTGTTGCTAACACTAACGAGAGCGACCTCAAGGAAAAGAACGCACCTAATTTGTTTGTTGTTAATGTTCATATCTTGCGTTATGGACACAACAGCGAAATAAAAACACCAGGATCATATAGAGCGGGTTAATACGAACATTTTAAGACCAAAATGATGAGTCTGACAGCAGCAGTTACAGAGAGAGGGGACACAGTTTTTCAATAGAAAGTGAACTGGAGTCAGAGTCAATGATCACTTCCTATTTGAAACGCGGTGACTAGCAGGTTAGCTATGTCCATTTATATATATATAAGGTTTAGGGGCTGGTTTGGACACAATCGGACACAGCCAGCGTGATCATGTGGTTGTCAACGGTAACATACCTAACCACACTCAGCAGGTCACAATAAGAACGTGATTGCGTAATAAAACTCCTGACTCTGCACATAAACGTTTTACGACCTCTCTGGGTGAAGCAGCACATAAGATAAACACTTTAGCCACAGATAAAAAGTTGGATTTTTATTTCTTCGTCCCTTTAACTTTAAGATGTCGGTAAGGTGCTCCACGGATGGAAGGATTTTGTCGATAGTCCTATTGCTGCACTTTATTTGGTCATATTTTTTAAAGAAGGGAATGAGTCCAAGTTCATCCATATAAAATGTTATCATCTTACATTCGTCTTATAGTGTGTTCCAAAGCATATTAGCCGCCTGTGGGGCCAGTGAGGATGCTAGGTTCAGCTAAGGCTAGTAGCTCAGTTGAATAGCTGCGGTGTTAGCCCGTGTTACTTTAAGGGTTTGTGAAATGGGGAAGATCAGAAGTTAATGTGAATGTTCAGTGTGTTTTTGTGTTTATAGTTATGAACATTCCAGACTATTCCATTTCTTTACATGGGCCGCGCTGGACTCCATCATCACAAACATCAGGGGTCAAAGATACTACCACTACTACTAATACTACTGCTTCTGCTACTACTACTACTACTGCTGCTAGTACTGCTATTGCTACTACTATTACTACTACTGCTGCTACTAGTACTGCTATTGCTACTGCTATGACTACTACTACTACTACTACTACTGCTGCTAGTACTGCTATTGCTACTACTATTACTACTACTGCTGCTACTACTACTATTACTACTACTGCTGCTGCTAGTACTGCTATTGCTACTACTACTACTACTACTACTGCTGCTGCTAGTACTGCTATTGCTACTGCTATGACTACTACTACTACTACTACTACTGCTGCTAGTACTGCTATTGCTACTACTATTACTACTACTGCTGCTACTACTACTACTACTACTACTGCTGCTGCTAGTACTGCTATTGCTACTGCTATTACTACTACTATTACTGCTACTGCTGCTGCTACTACTACTACTACTACTACTGCTGCTGCTGCTACTACTACTATTACTACTACTGCTACTGCTGCTACTACTACTACTACTACTACTGCTGCTGCTGCTGCTGCTGCTGCTGCTACTACTATTACTACTATACTACTACTACTACTACTACTACTACTGCTACTACTACTACTACTACTGCTGCTGCTGCTGCTACTACTACTGTTGCTGCTACTACTACTACTGTTGCTGCTACTACTACTCTTACTACTACTGCTACTACTAGTGGTACTACTGCTACTACTAGTGGTACTACTGCTACTACTACTGGTACTACTGCTACTACTACTGGTACTACTGCTACTACTACTACTACCACTACTACTACTACTACTACTACTACTACTACTGCTGCTGCTGCTGCTATTACTACTACTGCTGCTGGTACTACTACTATTGCTACTACTGCTGCTACTACTGATGCTGCAATTCCTACTACTACTGCTGCTACTACTACTACTTCTAATGCTGTTACTTCTACTACTACTATTACAGCTAATACTACTGCTACTACTAATACTACTTATGATAATAATACACAACTTTCATACCAGGCAATGTGCGTGAAGTGTCTTCCCTAATGCCACAACAATATTTTTAGACAAGATAAAGTAAACTCTCTTAAAATTAGAATAAAATAGTTTGACAAAGCCTTGAATTCAGTGTTAAGGCTTTCATAAGTGTAAGTATCTTATTTTTTGCTTGTATTGTCTGTTTTGTGTAGTTGTGTATCCAAAAAAGTATAACTAAATCAACAGTCACCTATAGAAACTTTGTAATGATTAGCAAAGGGCACACAAACTGGAGCGACACGGGTCCTTGGGTCAGTAAAGTATATTTTCTATTCAGTTTTTTTTTACCGATTTGAAATGTGAGGTCGTTTATGGTTGAATAAATCGTAATCTAACCCCAGACAGCAGTATTATGCCCACCTATAGAACTAGAAATCATCCATCTGAAACCAGGCCAGTGCTCTCCATATGTCTCCTGTTTACCATTTTACTTTCCACTAAGGGCTAACGTCGTACAGCGCTCCACTGAATCAACATATTTCACTAAAACCATATTTATTCATGTTGCAAATCCATGTGGAAAGAGAACATCCCACTGCTCTCTGGACTCCGTCTCAGTCAAAAAGCCAACTGACCAGCTGCTGGGCCCAAACACCAGCCATATGTGTGTCATTTCCATCATGTGCAATCCCCATGCTCCTCTGGTGTACACTGTAGTGAATAGGCACATGCATGACTACACAAACACACAGCCGCGCTCCTTCACTCCTCCAAGCTTCATTTGTCAACACGACAGCTGGACTCTGGCAGAGGTGGACTTTGCCAGGCGCAATCCCTCGCTTGGTTTAGTCGAAGCCAGAACAACCCAGACAGAAAAAAAAGGAAGCATGTTGACGCGCACTTAGAGGCCTGTGTGTGTCCGTGTACATGACCAAGCAAGTTCACGTTGTTGGCTTGTTTGTCAGCGTAGCGTCCAGCGGTGGCGGGAACCGGCAACCCCCCCGCCCTGCCCCGCCCCCTCGCACTTGGCATGGGCATCTTTGGCACTCGCGAGGCCGTTTTGTCAGACTTCCAGTAGACATCAAACAGCGTGCCACCCCCCCCCCCCCCCTGCTCGTGTTTTTGCGGTCTTCGCTCGCTAGCTTGGACTCCTTTCGCTTTCCACATCTGGTCCAGGAATGCCTGCTTACTTCGGAATATCTTCAAAAAGTGTTTATCCCCTCTGGCTGGGAAGAAAAATCCCACTGTTCGCTCATTCCCGAAGCTTCAGTACGATGATGTAACCGGATGTTTTCACAGACGGAATTAGAAAGGTGGCTAGAAAGGTCACGCGTCTCGTCAGGAGGTAAAAATGCTAGCTAGTGTAGATCGGTATTCCTACAAACAAGACTAGCCTGCTTCGTGCTTCTAAGTTTCTGCTGATGCTGCCAATCTGCCAGTGTCTTTGATGTCTTCGCTCTCACCCCATTTCCTCCTTGTATATATTTCGCTCTTGAATTTTAAAACCTCGAGCCTACGAAAGGTAGATAAAGCCTTCCTTACACATCCTTGGGCGAAAGTGCCGTGGCAAGCATATTCGGTCTTTACTCTAATTACTCCAATTGGGTTTGGCTGGCGATTGCAGAGGCGTACGGAGCTTTGAGCGTAGGGTCCTTGCTGGTGTCCTTGCAGGAGCCTTAGGGGAGCAGCTTGTGAAGTCGTTCATGCGTCCATCTCACTCCCCCCAATTTCACAATTTAATCAATTCCCCTAATGAAAAAGAGTGTCGCGCGGGGGGCAGAGCTGGCACAGGGAGGTTAAAAGCAAAATGGCAAGACTTAATGCTTAAACTTGACTAAGGCGAGAGCTTATAGGAGGTGGCTCATTGTCTGACACTACAATGGCTTCCTCCCTTTCATTCTTACCCACTGGAACAGGGCAGACTTATTCCATTGTTACCTCCAGGGAGAAAAGGACCTCTAATTTGCCGTAAGCCAGGACTATTAAGGAGCAGACCGCTTTCACACTCTTATAATTGGAAAAGTCATTCAGTGCTTAACTTCCATTACGCTGTGTTATTTTGCCATAATTCTCGAGAAGATCTGTTAATAATCTCACCTGCATCATTCACAAGGCACACGGAGCTCTGGAACTCTCAGCCGTCACTCTCCCTCAGTGTAATTTTCCACCTGCACACTGGTTTTCGGGACTATATAATTTGGTGCGTTTTATTTAAGAAAAGGTAAAAGCTTTTTTGCAGGCGGCTCTCGCTTGGCTGCACAGTGTTTACTTAAAATACATCTGTAATGAGTTGTTTTAAATGTGGCTGTTTGAAGCTCAGTAATGTGGAGACTAAGTGAGTTGTTCAAACAAGTTAAAAGCTGAGGCTAGACCGCTTATTTAGGCTGCGTTATTTTCTCAAACTGAAAACACTCCGTTCCACCTTGTGATGTCATGCGGTAATACACTGTGTTTTTTAAACTCCAACACCTTCACTAGGATCATTTGGATGATTTCAGCCTAGTTGCCAATCTCTGTTGAACAAAGGGTCATGTTCACTTGTAAAAAACTACCACTTCATGACATCACAAGGTGGAACAGACCATTTTGAATCTTGGAGATGTAGACAGACTAATAATAAAAAAGACGTTACTCAAACATGTAAGGGGTATTATAACCAATCAGTGGTGGAAGAAGTACTCAGTATTGTTACTTAAGTAAAAGTACAGATACCAGAGCAAAATAGACTCAAGAAAAAGTAAAAGTATCACATAAAAAAAAACTACTTAAGTAAATGCTTTTCATTCATTTGGACATCTTATAAAACGTCAAATATAGTGATTTTATAGTGTTTTTTTTTTTTTTTAAGATTTGTGTTGAATTTTGTTCAACTTCACTTTTACTTTTCAGTCCTGTTCAAAAATGTAGTGGAGTAGAAAGTACAGAGACACTGCTCTCAAATGCAGTGAAGTTAAAGTAAAAAGTACCCACTGTAAAATGTACTTAAGTTAAGTGCCAATACTTCAAATTTGTACTTAAGTATAGTACTTTACTACTTTGAGTTTGTTACATTGCACCGCTGTAACTAATAATGCCACAGGATGAAGCTGGAGGAGTCTTTGTCATGGGTGCACGATGAAATATCCTCATACTTTAGTAGATTTTAGATTTTCAATTTCATAAAATCCCACATTTTTATGAACTGTCTCCAATTGTTCTTTTGAGTGTTTGCAGTGGATTAGGACCAGCTTTTTGCTTCCTTTTATATGCAACATTCTGAGGACTTTTTTATAGATGCAATATTTTGTTTTGTTAATTCCCATGGCAACCGTCCAAATCCCTCCTCATTCCGAAACCTAACGGATAAGGTTACATGTATTTTCCCGTCCTCCGTGCTCTTCATTACTCGCTTGTCTCTCTCATCCTTTCAAATGTGAACCTTTTGTGAGCGGCTGATTGATGAGACACGTTTTTAATACAGTGTAAAGTCACAAGCGGAGCGTCTGTTCACACACACACACCTGAGCCGCTAATGAACACAAACACCGGGCTCGTTTGCGTTATGTTCAAGAAGCCAAGTGCATTCCTGAAAATCCAAACTTCAGACGGGGGCCAGGCTCGACATCCACCGTGCCTTCAGAAGAGATCTAACGGTGAGCATCAAAGCCCTGCTAAAGCCTGTGTTTTAGAGCGGCTGTGCTGAGCGCCTAATGCACCCTGTTTGCTGACTCATACAAAACACCATGTCTTTTTATCTCTGACAGATGGCTCGTGTATGATCGGCTTCCTCACATCCTTCTTTTGTAGTAACTTGGGATTAAACTACGTGACGCTGACCTGTTTTGGGTCGAAGCGGGCTCCCTTTTCGGCTTTGCGGTGTTGCGGCGTTGCGTGCGTTGCGGGGTTGTTAGGCCTGTCGCGTGGGTTTTGGCAGTTCGAAGAGGATCTTTAGAGATTTGTTGTTACTTTGCTGTCTGTCTGTGATGTGCCGTTCCAAGGTCCTGCTGCTCACTGAACCAGTGGCGTTCGGCGATGCAGCGGTGAACCACAGAAAGCTTAATTGGCACAGCCGGAGCACAATCATGTTTGTGTGCTTTTCAACATCTCCAGCTGCAAAAGAACTCAGAGCTGTTGGAGGCACGTTTAGCGCATTTGTGCCTTTTTGTAGGCATCCACACTTTTTTGTCTGTGGTATTTGAAACCATGATTAGGGGTGGGTCGTGTGTTGTGATATATATATTGTGTGAGGTTATAGACTGTATGGGGATGATTTTTTTCCTCTCAGTTGTGATGGGGGCAGAGATTGTGACTGATTGCTAGTGTTAAAGAAGACATATTGTGCTTGTGTGGGCTCTATAGGTATAATCTATGATGCTCGTCGATCATTCTGTTATAATTTGCATGTTTTAAATCACAATATTCATCTAAAACGACTTAATAAATGAAACAAGTTCACTGACGTCATCACACCAAAGCGGTCTCGGCCCCTCCTATGGATAGCTGCACATCACGTTAGCGAGTAGCAGTAGCATTTATAGCAAAATGGCTGTGTGACACTCGCAAATCTATTCACCTGCCCAGGGACTGCAGATGGAAAGTAGCAGCAGCTAAATCTGGTA
Organism: Periophthalmus modestus; assembly: GCA_019594935.1. NCBI lineage: Eukaryota > Metazoa > Chordata > Actinopteri > Gobiiformes > Gobiidae > Periophthalmus > Periophthalmus modestus. The sequence goes on from JAIEZT010000084.1 coordinate 10,625,018, forward strand.
CAAAAAATCTTTTCTTTTGTAAGATTAATGAATTTGTACATGGTCCCCGGCAAATAAAGAATAAAGAAAGAAAAAAAAAGTTCTTACATGCAACTGTTCAAGAATACCCAAATTTATTTTAATAGAATCTTTTTTCAAACAAAATTTTAGTTTGTTTTCAGACAGTTTAGACTCCTCACTTGCGCCTCAGAGTGGTCACGTGATGTTGCTGTGTTCGGTCCACTGATTTAAACAGGTTTTGGAGCTGTCTTCCTACTGCTGGAGGCCGGCGTCTGCGCCATCTGCAGTCCGACTTCTTCGGGACAGTGTCTTAGGTGTGTGAGAGTAAAAAGGCCCCCTCGTCCCGGTTTAAAGTCCCATGGGCACGTTTCCGGCACTGAAAAAAGATAAAAGAATGCATTAAAATACATCGTGAGACCAGATGAACCTTATTGGACTAGCTGCCCTAAATTATCCTTCAAGCACTATGGAACGTTTCTGATGAGGGGTCCACCACCTGCTTGTCTCCATGGAGATGCTATTGCTTTGCCTTGATTATTCCATAGTGCGGCATTAAACGTATTTATCTAGCTAAGAAATACCTTAACAACTTACTGTAAGCAGCTTCATTTAGTGATTCAGACCTTGAGACCTCATTTAATGAAAAGAAAGTTTGTTTTTTACAGATAGAGTCTGTAGATACTTTTGAGGTGTTAAAGATCAGGTAGAAAAATGCTGTTTAGGTCAAAACACTCACTGCATAATAAATGACTTCCTTGTCTCCAGTGTGAAAGGCAACACTCTAAATATATGAATTCCCCATTGCTCCGGCATAATCACAGTAAGCCTCAAGATTAAGAAGATTTGGAAAATACACATAGTAAATTATAGTCCACAGATCATAATAACACAGATCTGGTTCTATGGATTTTAGATTAAAGACGACCTATTGTACTTGTTTCTGCTCTATAGTTATAATCTCTGACACTCGTCGATCGTTAGGTTACAATTTGCACATTTTAAAACACAATATTCATCTAAAAAGGACTTAATAAAAGAAATAAGCCCAATGGGAGCTGATGTCACCGCAAACGCCATCGCAACAAAGCACCACATGCTGTCGGCGCCCCCTATGGATAGCTGCACATCAACACAAGCGAGAACTAAGTAAGTAAGTACAGAGAAGTGGAAAAAAAACGGTAAGATCGGTAAAATGGCGTCTTGAAAATAAGAGATTAAAGGATTACTCAAACATGAATCACTCCAAATACAACTTCAGAGGCTCAATGAGAAGAAACGACTTGAACATGTTTAAATGCTCTTTGCAGAATAGGTCTGATTTAAACAAAGTTGACATAATATGATCAGTCGTATTTTTAATGGAAAATAATCTGCACATCTCATGCTAACTTTTAATATATTTCCCAGAACATGGCACGAAGCAAACGACTTTTTATCCATCAAGACACACACGGAATTGCAACCACATTCCTCCCTTTCTCATCGTTTCCAAATCCCACTCATCAGCAACTTTTTAGTTTTGACAAAAAGTCGTTAGAGCCAGCACCGTGTTGAAATGGACATCAACAAAATGAAATCTCAGATCATTTACAAAATTCATCCATTCTTAAAACACCATTAAGTCGGAGTAAAACTGACAAACCCAAAACATTAGCTCTTATATTAAGCAAAGTATTAGCATATGCGGAGCCGTGTTTGATTCACTGTGCGCCTGGACCTTTGCATACATTATCGTCCTCCGTTATATCAAATATGATCACGGTACTGTGGTCAGAAATCTGAATGACAAGGACTTGCTTTACATCGAATAAGTTTGTGTAATTCCTCGGTCGTCCAGGTCTGACCCAGGTCTGATCCAGGTCTGTCAACTGGACGAAAAGTTGCGAATTTTTCTTGCATAATACAGTACTTGCCAAAATTGTAATGAACATGTTCCAAATTGTGTCACATCAAGAGCTCAGTTTGGCCTGTGATAGAGACATTAAAGAGTGGAGCCAGTGCACAGATCTGACTCGTGATCACAGACTGTATAAAGAAGTGGACTAAGTGAGTGTGACGTCACCCACAGCGTTCAGCTCTAGTCAAATGAAGCTCATCGAGGCTAGAGCGGTTTGGAGATGAGTTCCGTTTTTGGAATTCACGAGTATCATAGCAACCAAAGAGCCAATCCAGAGCAAGGTTGTTGAAGGTAACACTAGTTCCCGCCTACACCGCTGGTTTTGCAGGTTTTTGCGCTTAGCAATGCTGTCAATCAGACCAGTTGCTAATGCTAGTGGATCGGGAAAAGAAGGACGCCGATTTGTGACTTATAAATGAGTGACGGGCACAATAGTGAAATAAAAAACAACAGGATCATGTAGAGTGGGTTAATAGGAACATTTTAAGACCAAAATGACATGTCTGACAGCAGCAGTTTAGAGACAGAGGGGCCACAGTTTTTCAATAGAAAGTGAGATGGAGCCAGAGTCAGTGGATCTGGAAGTGCGACCATAATCACTTCCTATTTGGATCATGACGGCTAGCGGGTTAGCTATGTTCATTTATATATACGGTCTATGCTCAGAAACGCAATTTAATAAGGACGAGTTTGATATTTTCAGGGTAATATTTGTTAATCTTTCAACTATTGGATGTTTCATTGATTTTTACTCCATGTTTGAATTTAATGCCAGGAGCTCAAATACATTTTTTTTTTTTTTAAGTAATACATGGCTATAATGTTCAATTTTTTGTACTCATGACGTGTTTTTTTTTTTTTTTCCCTTCCTGCACCTGCTTTGTATAAACTGTCTCCATTTTATTGGTATGTTACAAATAAATAAATCGATAAATAATAGATCAGGATTCAGTTCACAGTGGACATTTTAAGCACATCACGCTAGAGCGAAATTTTAAATAGGAATCGCTAAATTAATCCACGAATCGTGCATTATAGATGATGTTTGGGTCTCAACTACAGGGTCAGCAGTTTGTTGTTTTTTTTCCATAAAAAGAAAGTATATTTTATAGTATAAAGAGGAAATTCCCTCAAATTTTAATCCCAATTCACGTAATTCTTTGTGCATTCCAGTATAAACAAATGCCTTTTTGTACCAAGGCATTGAAAAACCCAAATGTTTCCTACGAGGCCATTGCGACAACCCCAAGCTGTTTATTTCCAAATAGTTAAAAGCAGCTCCACTTGGCCTTTTGAAGCTTACGCAACAACAGTTTAACGGCAGCGTCCTCGTCGGCATCCACGTTTCCGAGCTGCAGAGTTTAAAAGGCTTAGTTAACATGAATTTTTTAAGCGAGAATTAATTCGTCTACACCCCAGTGATTTGGAGCGCCTTTATCCCTCCCTCTCTCCCCTCTCCGTTCTCCCAGCAGACCCAGTGGCATGATCACTTCTCATTTGATTCGTTTTGCCTGGCAGACGGCGGCTAAGCTCGCCGATACCATCTCCTTAAGAAGCCGACAAGTTGTCAGTAATGAAGGGAATGGCTTTGATCCGTCAACAAATAGGTCATTTATGCAGTGTCTGATTGGTAATGTGTTTTTTTTTTTTTTTTTTTTTTTTTTTGCTTCCCTTTCTACATTCTCCAGCTGCTTTTGTCTTCACTAACCGAGATTTTTTTCATGCCACGGTGCGCCTTTTTATAGTCCTGTGTTTTCTTTAGCTGAAGTGAAAGATGCTCAGTCGTTGAAATCACATCTCCGCCGTCAAACACAAGACTGATCGATTTTAATGGCAGCTCGGAGATACGTTTCCTTGACGTGTTTATATTGGTTCCATTATGTACATCCATGTTTATGCGTGATTTATGACCAGCGTGGTTATTATGTCTGCTGGGAGGGAGTGTTGTTACAGCGGGGGGGGACAGACCTGGGCTGGGATGGTTCGGTTGGTATAAATATAATTGGGAAAAGAGAGTGTAACTTCTGGACTTGTGTCAGTCAGAATCTGAGGGACTTCTGTTCGTGCGTGTTTTTGTCTTATGCTCATTTATGCTCAAGTCTCAGTGTTTTAGCTAAACAAATGACAATATATTCCTCTCTTTACTGTTGGCGGGGATCATCTGGTCTGTCTTGGTCTGTCTTGGTTTAGACCGAGTTTACACCTGACATAGACCTGGTTAAGACCTGATTTAGACCTGGTTTAGACCTGGTTTAGAACTAGTTTAGACCTAGTTTAGACCTGCTTTTAATCTGGTTAAGACCTGGTTTAGACCTGCCTTGGACCTGGTTCAGACCTGGTTTAGACCTGACTTAAGCCTGGTTTAGACCTAGTTTAGACCTGACTTAGACCTGGTTTAGACCTGGTTTAGACTTAGTTTAGACCTGCTTTAGACCTGGTTAAGACCTGATTTAGACCTGGGTTAGACCTTGTTTAGACCTGGTTTAGACCTGATCAGACCTAGTTTAGACCTGGTTTAGACCTGGTTCAGACATGACTTAAGTCTAGTTTAGACCTAGTTAAGACCTGGTTTAGACCTAGTTTAGACCTGACTTAGACCTGGTTTAGACTTAGTTTAGACCTGCTTTAGACCTGGTTTAGACCTGTTTTAGACCTGGTTCAGATCTGACTTGAACCTGGTTTAGACCTAGTTTAGACCTAGTTTAGACCTGTTTTAGACCTGGTTAAGACCTGGTTTAGAGCTAATTTAGAAGTAGTTTAGACCTGGTTTAGAACTGCTTTAACCTGTCTTAGACCTGGTTCAGACCTAGTTTAGACCTGGTTTAGAGGTTTCGATCTAGTTTAGATCAGATTGGTCAAAAATAGGGACACCTGGGACGTCTTTTGGATGAAACTGGGACACTGTTTTGGATGAATCTGCTGGGACAGGGGACACAAGACTCAAAACTGGGACTGTCCCGGGTCAAGAGGGACGGCTGCTCACTCTGTGTTATAGCCTAAAAATCATATGAAACTCTTAGTTTATCTCCATGGAACCTTGGAAGTCTATATATTTTCGCATATTTTAGCTATAACAGTGAATATGATCACAAAACTGTACCAGCCTAAAACTCTGCTAAAGACCAGCACAAGATGAGTGATGCCAGTGGAGCACACACATGAGAACCCATTTGTATCTCTTATATGAGCTGCTTGAGCTTAGAGTACCTTTGTACCCAGATGAAGCTATTAGTCAAAGTTCCACTATAGCCCTATTCTCAGGGATTATTTTTACCTCAGGACGTCTGTAAAATTGAAATGGGTCTGTGCATTCGTATGGGATAAGCACCTACTTGTTTTTTATGGATTTTTTTCTGGAAATGTGGTACTGATAAACACCAAAACAAGACAAGAACAAGACTCACCTCTCCGGTTTAACTTAAATATATTTTGATAATGTTAATCAATGAATTTCTACCTTCTGAACAGCTAAGGTCTGTACTTCTTTAGGTTTCTAGTTTATGTTGTAGTTTTCGAACTGGTCGTTTACCAATCACAGGAGCATTCATTTTAATCTCTTTTTTATTCCTGAACATTCCTCCACATAAACAACACTCAGAGCACCCAGAGCATAGTAATAATAATATCCAACAGTTGATGCACAAGCCTCCGAGAAACAAACAGGAAGAGTGTGAATCTGCCGTCAATCCTCCATTCTGGGAGGGAGCGCTAATTGGCTGGAATGAGCTCGCTAACACGCAAGACTGAATCTATCCTCCCCTTAAGCACGGGAAGACTTTGGAAAACCGGGTTGGGAAAATCGCGAGGGCGGGGAAAACCCAAATGGAATTATAGGAGAGAGCTATCACTTGCTAACTGGTGAGGATTTATACGGCACTGCCAAGGCCCGACGGATGGGAGTAATTCATTTTCATGCATGGCTTCTGTCCCTACGGTCGCCATGTGGAGGAGGACGCGAGGCAAGAACCGGGGCGGGTGGAGTAAGGCGGTGGGAGAGTGACGGAGACAGTTCATGTTTGATTTGTATTTATGTTTTATGATTATTATTCTGAGACAATCAAAGTGATTTTTTTTTACCATGTATTTGAGCAAAACACATCCAGATATGTTGTATAAGCAGCTCTTGAGGTCAAAATATGTGCTGTCTGCGTCTAATTAGAAAGCATTTTATTAGCTGGTAATCAGGAAGTGTGGCTTAGCATGCTAGTTTTTGTTAGCTTTACAGTCACAGCTAAACTACGCACTGGTGGGAGTTCTGAGAAGTGCTTATAAACTCATTGCAGTGAGTAATTACAATGTTGGGAATGCATAATGTAAGTGAGGAATAACTTGGGACGTCTGCAAACCCTAAATTTTGGACTATAAGCTGCTACTACTATATAACACTTTGAACCCTGCAGCCTATACAGCAGTGTGGCTAATTTATATTTTATTATTTTATTCATAGAACGGCCACTGGGGGGCACTCTCTAGCAGTAAACACAAAAGTGAGACGTGTTGATGCTTTTTTTATTTTCCAAACTTGCAGGTATGTTCATCCCGTGTTGATGGCCTGTTAGTGCCAATTTTCAGGCACAGTTTGAAAAAAAAAGCATGTTGTGCACCGTCTTTCTGTGTAAATATCTCATGTTACAACATAAAAACCTGCTGCTTATAATATATGTACAAAATGTATTTTCTTTTACGATTTAGCTGGTGCGGTCTATATTCAGGTTCGCTCAATAGTTTCAAATTTGTGGTAGTTGTGTTTTTGGTCACGTGATAAATGGTCATTTTTATATAGAGCTTTTCCACCTTCAAGACACTCAAAGGAGCCACTCACACATTCACACACACACATTCATACACACACATTCACACACACATTCATACACACACACGCACACACACATTCACACACACATTCACACACATTCATACACACATCACACACACACATTTCACACACACATTCACAAACACTTTCATACACACATTCACACATTCACACACATTCACACACACACATTCATACACATTCATACACACACACACACACACATTCACACACATTCATACACACATGAATGTGTGTATGACACACAATGTCACACACAATTCATGTGTGTGTGTGACACACATTCATACACACATTCACAATGTTCACAATGTGTGTATGAATACACACATTCACACACATGTGTGTGTGAATGTGTGTATGAATGTGTGTACACACATGTGTGACATTGTGTACACACACACACACACACATTCACACACACTTTCACACTGTGTGTGTGAATGTGTGTGTGTGAATGTGTGTGTGTGAATGTGTGTGTGTGAATGTGTGTATGAATGTGTGTATGAATGTGTGTGTGTGTGTGTGTGTGAATGTGTGTATGAATGTGCGTATGTGTGAATGTGTGTGTGAATGTGTGTATGAATGTGTGTATGTGTGAATGTGTGTGTGGATGTGTGTGTGAATGGGTGAGTGGTTCATTGATGTAAAGCGCTTTGAGCCTTGAAGGTGGAAAAGCTTTCTTTCTTTCAAGTTAATTTCATTCAATGTTGCAAATATTTGGACAGTGAATTAGCATGTCGTTTTTTTTTGTTTTTTTTTTTTTTTTGTTGTTTTTTATCTGTCTTGCCCAAGGACAGAAAATAGCCTCAAGGTTTGAACGAGCTGTTCAGGGTGGTTCATTTGGACAAAGACGTCTATTGCTAGGCTAACACACAGCTAACGGTTCATCCCTTGGAAAATGCTTCTGTTTGTGCCAAGTTGTGCCAGTTTGTGGTTTGTTTGTTGGCATCCATCTTTTACTGCTTTATTGTGTTAAGTTTTAGATGAAGGGGGATTTTGGAGATCTCATTTAATCTGTGAGGAATCTGCAATGCAAACAACTGAGGAAGATATTCAAGCAGATGATCTGGTATGTGTAGCAAAAATAAGATTCAGACTAGTACAAAAGTTAAAAAATATAATAATAATTGAGATTTCAAGGAGATGGCTTGAAATATATGGTTAATTACAATTATATTACACAAAATTAAGTCTTGTGAGTTGTGTTTTTCATTCACACATTTGAGTAACTCTTTAGTATTAGTCTGTGTACATCTCCAAAGCTCAAAATGCTCTGTTCCACCTTGTGATGTCATGAAGTGGTAGTTTTCAAGCTCCTTTTACCTTTAGTTCAGTACAGATTGAGAAATTGCAGAGGTGAAATGAGCCAAATGATTCTAGGAAAGGTGCGAGGAGTTTAAAAACACACTTCCTGTATCACCACATGATGACATCACAAAGTGGAACAGACTGTTTTCCGTTCCCTCAGCCTAAATATGCAGTGCTAGTTCACATTTTTATATATGCTAACACTGAGATGCTAAGCAAACCCAAAACCACATTGCATTTAAACGTGTAACTTGTAGTGTTTAACTGTTTTCTGTTAGCGTCTTGTGATCGCAGGCCTCAAGCTGGTTAATTATAAGAGCTGTCAGTGGTAATTCGAGCAGATATGTACGGCGCATTCTGACACTCTCCTCCCTCTCTCGTTCCTCTCCCCAAAGGAAAAACATACACGGACTCACGCACAAATAAATGGCATTAGCGGCATGTTGTGACAGCTCATCTTGCGATCACAGCCATTTATTTGTGTTTGTGTGATGCCCAAAACACGTCCTGAGTGACGCCAAAAATCCACAATAAGGACGAGGCTTGATGTCGAGTGTTTCCATGGCAGCCGAGATCGATGCTGAGAGAATGGACAGAAGTACGGACTGTATTAGTACAAATTAGGCAAGACAAAGTAATTTAAAGTGCTTTACGGAATAAGAAAGACAGTAGAAACACAATATGAACAAATCAAAACTTGAAAAATCAATGTGAAATTAAGATTAAAAGAGACGACGCAGAATAAAACCCTTTCAGTCATATGCACAGCAGAACCGTTTGGAGCCTGGATTTAAACATCGTCAAAGTCGAGTCCTGTCTCACATCTTCAGGAAGACTGTTCCAGGTTTTAGCTGCAGAAAACTGAAACACTAATTCTCCATGTTTCGTCCTGGCTTAACCCTGGTTTAGTCCAGGTTTAGTCCTGGTTTAGTCATGGTTTAGTCCTGTTTAGTCCTGTTTAGTCCTGGCTTAGTCATGTTTAGTCCTGGTTTAGTCCTGTTTAGTCCTGGTTTAGTCCTGGTTTAGTCCTGGTTTAGTCCTGTTTAGTCCTGGTTTAGTCCTGTTTAGTCCTGGTTTAGTCCTGTTTAGTCCTGGTTTAGTCCTGGTTTAGTCCTGGTTTAGTCCTGGTTTAGTCCTGGTTTAGTCATGTTTAGTCCTGGTTTTGTCCTGGTTTTGTCCTGGTTTTGTCCTGTTTAGTCCTCGTTTAGCCCTGGTTTAGTCCTGGTTTAGTCCTGGTTTATTCTTGGTTTAGTCCTGGTTTAGTCCTGGTTTATTCCTGGTTTATTCCTGGTTTAGTCCTGGCTTAGCCCTGGTTTAGTCCCGGTTTAGTCCTCAGAGTGTGAGACTGGTACCAGGCCATGGAGAGACTTGTTCACAAGCAGAGCTGCTTTAAAGTCTATTTTTTGAGTCACATTAATACAAAAGGGAGAGTTTGTTCTCGCACTTTTAATTCATTTAAATTAACTGGACCACAGTGAAGTCTAGAAGACCTCTGCCAAGGCATTGTTTGTAAAATGGTTAAAGTATATTATACAGAACTGAAAACAGAGCAAGGATCTTAATCAGAGGTGGAGTAACTTTTCTGGTGAGGTGTGTGAAACCTGCTTGTCTCCATTGGCATGTTATTAGTTTGCCTGGAATGTTCCACAGTACGGCATTAAACTTATCTGTCATGCATTTAATCAGTTACAGGTGTTTTTAATGCTGAATAATACCTCGAAGACAGAAGTCTTACTGTTAGCTGGCTTGGATCTAGAGATGTGAACTGTAACTTGGCCTGATAATATGGAGATGGATACATTTAATGCTGTACTGTGGAACATGTATAAGTGACATACCTGCATCTGAAAAGTTACATAGTGAGGAAGAGGAAATACAAAGCTCATAAACATTAAAGAAAGTACAAAAAGTAGACAACCTTGCATACATCTACACCTAATTTCAACCGTGAGTATCATAGTAACCAAAGAGCCAATCCAGAGCGAGGTGATGAAGGTAACGCCCCTTCCTGCCCACACGCTTAGCAACGCTGTCAATCAAACCTGTTTCTAACGCTAGTGGGAGCGACCTCGGGTAATGATTTGTCTGTTATTAATGTTCATATCTTGATTTACAGACACAAGTGAAATAGTGAAATAAAAACACCAGAATCATGGAGAGCGGGTTAATACAAACATGTTAATACCAAAAATAACGAGCCTGACGGTTTTTCAAAGTAAAGTGAACTGGACCCACAGTCGAGTTCCTATCTGGAACACGGCTGCTAGCAGGTTAGCCATGTCCATTTATATATACTGTCTATGGGTCTATGTCAGGGATCGGCAACCTTTAACACCCAAAGAGACATTTGGATGCAGTTTCCATGGAAAAGAAAATGAAGATAACACTTTATATATATTTTTTTGCTTGTTTTATTTTATTTATTTTTTTTACCTTTACACTAAGATCACAATAATCTCCCAATTTAGAACTACAATAAAAAAAAAAAAAATACGAATAAAATACACTTTAATTAAATACTAAATACTAAATACTGTACAAAATAATTTTACAGTTTTAGCAAATCTACATGCTAACGTGCTAACTACATTTCAAAACATTGCCGCTTCTTGACGTTATTATTTTTTGGTCCCACTACTTTTTCCGCCCCACTCTTCTTGTACACTTTGTTACTAGTTTCTCCCAACTTCTTCTACCCGTTTCGTAATCCATGCATTCATCATTCACTGAGGTTTGTGAAAATGAACTCTGCGGATGTGTTCTATTGTAAGCACTTCCCCGTGTCACCACCACATAATGACAATAAGTGCAGTGGACGTTGACAGTGATTTTTTTGCTTCTTCCGGTGGTAGGACAAACCAGGATGACACCTGTCTAATACGCTCTGTCCTTGCCTTGTCCTTGTTAGTTCCTCCAGCTATTTTCTCAGCAGGCTCGAATTCCCTGTGTCAAAAGTGCGACTAAATTGGTCAGACGAATGGTGAAAGATGGAGACAACGTTTTTTTTTTTTTTTTTTTTGGAAGACTCTCAGGTTCACTCAAACTCTCAGGGGAATAGTCATTTATTCTAAAAAAGAAAAAATATAAAAACTTGTCCATTTGTGTACCGGGACAGAGTGTTCCGTATACTACAATAAGTGTATGATTGAGTCATTTTACAGTATACGGGGTTGTCATGACGTTAATGGACAGAGATGGAATGCTTGAAAGCTCGGATGCTATTTCTGAATTTGAAAATGCGCCAGCCCAAAAATGAGTTCCAATTACACGGCCTAAATCATAGACCTAGCAGTGCACTCAAAGCCTTTTGGTTATCTATCTAAGAACCGAAACGCAAGTATTTCTTATGCAACATCCTCTTTGGCTGTTTACGAGTTCATACAGCTATTAAATTAATATAATGTTTGCAGCTGTGTTCTTGACCTTGTTTGTTGCCACACTCAAGTTTCAAGCGCAATTATTCCCGTTTATTCCCGTGTAATCGTCGTCATCGGCTCTGTGCGTTATAACTGCAGTAGGTCATTACGCTGTTGCATCCAGGCCTGTCAAAGTGCACATCTTAGATTTATTGAAGGGGCTCGGGCAGACTGAAACTCAAACAGAATGCATATAGGGCTCCCTGCAGCAGCGCTAATGGAATATTTGAGTATGTTGTAGCCTGAAATGCCAAACCGTGATGGACAGAAGTGTGGGCGTACGGCGGCAGTGACCCGTGTTCAAGCAGCAAATAATGTGAAGAATCTATTGCAGTGGTAGTGGTGGAGGAGACAATAGGACACACAATAGGTCTTTTTCAGAGGAGACGGTGCCAGCAGTGCAAGTAAAGACTGATGCAAGTTTCGTCAATGTTGAATGTGTTTTTAGGGGAAATGGTAGCATATATTTTAATGTTTTAAGTTTATAGAGCTTGTGCTTAGTGTGTGCATTCATTAGATATGACTGGGTAGTATTAGTTCTTTGCATAAGAGGTACTAGTATTAGTAGCAGTAATTGCACTAGTAGTTGTACTAGTAGTAGTAGTGTAGTAGTAGTAGCAGTGCATATAGACAATGTAGTGATTGCGATGAGTTGTAGTAACATTTCACAAGGCAAGGTTATTTGTATAGTACAATTCATACACAAAGTAATTCAAAGTGCTTTACAGAATAGGAAAGACATTAAAATCAAACAAATAAAAACATAAATAATCATCATAAATTACCATTAAAAGAGAAGAGTGCAGAATAAAACCTCATATGCACAGCTCAACAGAAGCGTTTGGAGCCTGGATTTAAACATTGTCAAAGTGGAGGCCTGTCTCACATCTTCAGGAAGACTGTTCCAGGTGTTAACTGCATAACACTGAAATGCTGATTCCCCATGTTTAGTCCTGACTCTGGGCACCAGCAGGTGAAGCCCTCAGAGTGTGAGATGGTTCATATGACACTAACATGTTGGAGATGCTCTTTGGTGCTGGTCCATGGAGAGACTTGTTCACAAGCAGAGCTGCTTTAAAGTCTATTCTCTGAGCCACAGGAGCCAGTGCAGAGACCTGAGCACAGGATGTGTGAAGTACTTCCTGGTTATAGTCAGGACCCGAGCAGCAGCAATGTAATGATATATACTTCATCCATCTTCTTCCGCTTATGCCACACCGGGAACACCTCCTGTGAGAGGTGCCCAGGAAGCATCCGGAACAGATGCCTGATACCTCAGCTACTACTCTCAATTTGAAGCAGCAGCTCTACTCTGAGCTCCTCCCGTGTGACTGAGCTTTATCTGAATACTTTTAAATCATATGACTACCTTCACTAAACTTACATATTTACCGTCTGTCTGTGGTTTGATAAAGTGACTAATTGTATTTCCATGTGTCCACAGATCCGCTCCGACCAGGACCAGGACATTTCCATCCGGTACAGTATCACCGGAGTGGGAGCCGACCAGCCGCCCAACGAAGTGTTCAGCATCGACCCCGTACTCGGAAAAATGTTTGTGACCAAACCTCTGGACCGAGAACACCGCTCCTCCTACCACGTAAGAGACACAACAAAAAACATACCTGGAGTTGTGTTTGTTTCATTCTCACAAGTTTGACTAACCTTTTATTATTAGTCTGGCTATATCTCCCTTGTGATGTCATGAATTTCCGGTTTGAGAGAAGAACTCAGCCGTTAAGCATGTGCGAATGAAACAAAACACAACTCCAGGTCTGTTTGTGATGAGGAAAGAACATTATTACACAGATCAGAAAACAGCGTAATATGGGCCCTTTAAAGATGCCTTATACATAAAGGTAACATAGTCCACCTTTAACGTCTCCCACTCCTGTTTGGCTGGCCAAGTTCTTTTTCTAAATCCAGTCTTGGAGCATCTGTGAAAATGTTTTTTTCATGACGTTGATGTAGTGCACTTCCACAGTGGGTTTATCAGCCTCTCTCTCAGCCCTGTGTCTCTGCTGTTTGTGTTTCTATGGTAAACTGAGCCGAGTCCCACAGAACACAAGTCCAGCTCTTTAGTGCCGGCCGAGCAGATTTATGTCCAAGAGTTTCTTCGATCAATGAAGTGATTTGTTTTTGAAAAAAGGCCCGTTTAGACTCCACGTTTTTGTTCTGCTCAAAAGGCTGTACGCAGGCAGCCCGGCACAAGCAAACTTTTACTCGCATGAAACGGCACAGATCAATGTAAAGGCTTCTCGTAATCCATAACTGAAACTTTCAAAGTACAAAGCACAAATATATATATATAGCATTAGGACCAGAACTTTGAGACATCTGAGAATCATTTTGAAGTGTATTTTAAGCTGACTTTCTCTAGCGCACTACAACAGTGAAAGCAAAGTAGACAATAGCACATAAGAACGAGAACTCCTCAACTTTCAAAATAAAACTTCGCTACGGCTCATAGAAGAAATGTGACAATACATCATAGAGCCAAACATCTGTACACCACTTTTTTACAAGAATAATGTAAAGCATACAGTTCAATAACAACAGATTTTGGTTTCGCGGTAATTACTTTGACTTTGACTGCTTCTGTAAATCGCAGTGGCCGCTATAAGCTCCGAAAACATGTATTTCACTTAACAAAACTTGAAAGCAGAATAAATAACTGGGTGTGTGCTTAAACAACACTACGCCCGTCTGAAGCGGGACAGAAGTGGTAAGCTGTTGTCTTTGTTTACTACATATTTTATACAAGGACAAAACAAAGTTATGGCCGACTTTCTCTTCATCTCCAAAAAGATATCAGGAATGCACGAAGTCGGAAGGCGCTCCTACGGCAGATGCATTCTTATGAGGGAGGAACCTTGGAGCGCTGGTGTTTTTCCGGCTTATCTCCATCCAGATTCTATCCCTGCTGTAGTCCGGACTCCCTCCCCCTCTCTCCCCTGTATGCGCTCGGAGATAATAACTTTAATGTGGAGACTGAATTACATTTTGTCTTCTTTAAACATGGCGGTAATCTCTGACTCCTGCTGTTATTGAATTAGGCTTGGATGTGGAACGCGGGGGAGGAAAGAGGAGAGTGGAGGGATAGGGAATGAGATAAGGGTCCGCGCTCGGGCCAGAGATGTGATAGGCGACGGCAGCGCGCAGATATTGGGAGCGGGGATGGATCAGACAATGCAGTGGGAAAAAAAGTAAAGTAGAATTAACCTCGGGGAGACCTGGGAACGCAATCCGGAGCGAGGTGCGGAGTGGGAAGCAGACGGGAGAGAGGGATGAAGAGGAGGAGGAGGAGGAGGAGAGCATCTTCAGAAGGGGCCGATAGAAGAGGCTACTTATTCTATTTCCTGCGGCGCTCAGGGCTATTTGAGTTATCAGGCTCACGTGGCTCAAGCGGTGATCAGGTAGTTTGGGTTCCCATCAGGCTTTGCACATGTGGAAGTCATCAGCAGTTCTTTTAAAAGTTAAGTTCAAACTCTTGAGGGTAAAAACGGTCGGTATAAATAGTAGAAGTCATGCCGTGGTGTTCGTTTTTCGATGTTGATTTAAGTATGGGGCGGTAGTGTTAGTTGTTTTGCATCTTCTTCCACTTATCTGAGGCCAGGTGATGAGTTTTATTACGTTTTATAAGCCTAGAATCAAGTGTGCCGTTAGCATGCTAGCTGTTTTTCGCCAAAACTCTGCTCTCGCCTCTGGATGTTTTGTAAAGCACTTATAAAGTCACTGCAGAGAATAATTAAGATGCTAGGAATGCGACGCAAAGTGAGGAGTCATTTTGCGGCGCTGAAAACCATTTAAAAATAAACTAGTTCTGTTTTTGCAAGTTTTTACGACTTTTAGAATCAGCTACATCACATTTAATTACGGGGAATTGGGAAAATTAAAAATAAATGAGGCTTGTGCTTTATAATAAACAAGAGACAATGTGAAAATTGGCGTCGTGTCCTTGGGCAAGACACTTAACCCACCTCGGTTTACCGTGTTCTGGTTTGGTTTGGTTAGATTAGATCATTTCCTTCATGTTATAAGGAGAACCGGAATTTTAATGAACCAAAACTGATCCAAAACCTGAACAGGATGAAAACGGATCTCGTACCTGTAGCGCTGGATGTTTACCTGGACGGCACAGCTGACATTTCCGCAGTATAAATATTTACAATGTTTGGAAATGGGCTATAGATACGATCTGGCTCAGGTTTCATATCATATAAACTAAACATCCCTTGTGCCTCCACCTGACTCTAATCTCCCTGAATAAGTCATGTTCCAGGGACCAAAACATTCCCAGGTGAAGGCGTAGTAAATCAAAACAAAACTATGGAAAAACACGGCGGCTCGTACCGAAATGCCACTTCAGGGTCGGCCTTCACAGTGAAAAATAAACCAGGGACATTCTTTAAAACTCAGCACTTTCTCTGATAATCTGCTCATTTCCTCTTGTTCTCCCCATTCTTTATTTTTCCAGCAGACTTCATAAAACCCGAGCCGGTCTGGACATATCGTATTGATTTCAGTTATAAGTCTATGTCCAAACTTTGGGAGGGAGACTCGTTGGCGATTCCATTGATCTGGGCACAGCTGAGGAGAATGTGAAATGGGAGCGGGCTGTTTTGGAAGTTTTTGGAAGTGTTTTTTAAAGCACAAAAAGCAGCAGTGTGTGTGTGTTTCACCTGTACTGTCAAGTGTGGGATTCTGACCTTTCTTTGTAGAGCAGAGAAGCATGAAAATATTTTAGCGTGGCAACCGTGGACGGTACATAGAAATGGAGACAGCTATCGCTCATCGACTCCAATTCATTTTACACTGAAAAATTGACACCTATCTCTGTCAGGTTCATCGTTTTAGTCTTAAAATGTTCGCATTAACCCGCTCTTCTACATGATCCTGTGTGGTTTTTTATTTTACTATTGTGTCCGTAACTCAAGATATGAACATTAATGACCGACAAATCAGGCATCTTCTTTCCCCGAGGTCACTCCCGCTAGCGTTAGCAACATGTTTGATTGACAGCATTGCTAAACGCTCGTTTCCCGCTAAACCAGTGTTGCAGGCGGGAAGGGGCGTGACCTTCAACAGCGTGGCTCCTGATTGGCGTTTTGGTTGCTATGATACTCGCAGTCAGAATTTTAAATATAGGACCGGGCTCGAAATCGGCCCCTGTAACTGTTAGCCTCGATGAGCTTCAGTTCACTGGAGCCGGACGCTATAGGTGACTACACTACACCACTTAGCAACGCTGTCAATCAATTCTGTTGCTAACGCTAACGAGAACAACCTCGATAAAATAAGTCACATGATTTGTCTGTTATTAATGTTCATATCTTGATTTACGGGCACAATGGCCTGTTCATATTAACCCGGCCTCATGTAGAGTGGGTTAACATGAACATTTTAAGACCAAAATGATAATGTCGGATAGCTTTTCAGTGTAAAGTGAATTGGAGCCAGAGTCAATATGAAGTCTGTGCATTATTATGTTTTTGTCATGTTATCCCTGGTTTGCACAAAGAATTAACACGAAAGTCCCAGTGTTTCAAAAAGACCATAATGAGCATAATGAAAGCCTGTGCAGTTACAAATTGTGTAACATCTATGAAAATCTAATTATCTGCTCCATTACAGCAGCAATAATGTGCAAAACGAGGGCTTCAACTCATGAACTCGAGCCAGTAAAACTAAAGTTTGAGAAAAAAATACTACAACTTTTCCTATAAAATATTCCAATGGATTCTGAATAACTGCCAATTAAATCCATTTTAACTTTACAAGCTCCAGGTGTGTGCTTTGCAATCTAACTATTTGAGGACCAGCTGTAGCCTCATGTGAATGTAACGTCAATCGGGAAAATGTATTGATCAAAAATATTATCTTTTCAGCTAACCTCCTCTTATATATGGGCGACTGATCCTAACGCTGGTGGTTTGAAAGAAAGGCACCTGATTTGTCTATTATTAATATTCATATCTTGAGTTACAAACACAAGAGCGAAATAAAAACACCAGGATCACGTAGAGCGGGTTAATACAAACATTTTAAGACCAAAATGACGAGCCTGACAGCAACAGTTACAAAGAGAGGGGCCACAGTTTTTCAGTGTAAAATGAACTGGAGCCAGAGTCGATGGAGCCGGAAGCGCGCCCATGCTCACTTCCTATTTGGAATTCAGCAGTTGGTGGGCTAGCTACGTCTATTCATATATACATATTTGATAGGAACTATATACAGTCTAGTCTTTTCAGTCGTGGTTAAAAAGAAAAAGTCCTTGAATAAAGTAATTTATTTTCATTGGAAATTGAAATGGTCGCTCCTCTTCAGACACAGGTCAGAGCAGGGCAGACGCAAACGCTCCTCCAACATTGTTACGTAACAGTAAGTGCAAAAAGAACCATTTAGCTTGTGGTGTTGGGGCTCATTTCTTTCTGCAATTATGTATATCACACTGCGCAAGAAAAGTCATAAAGAAACATAATGATCCCCTCCATACATCAGTAATAATGTTTAAAATTATGGATGAGCTCACAAACTCATAGGGAGAAGTTATTGGGAAGAATCAGATGTTTTTGTGTCAGTTCGAGGGCAGGGTTAATTACAGCAGGAAGACATTTGGTATTATATGGATTTCATTGTTAAACGAGAAGAAAATGATATGCCGCTCGAACTCCAGGAAAGTGTCTAAGCATTGAAGTGGACATATTCTGCAGAATGGACTTTTCAGAGATTTTAACAATTTTTTATTTGATTTCTTCTCGTTTACCCTCTCAAAGTTGTATTTGGAGTGATTCATGTTTGAGTAATCTTTAATCGCGTATTTACAAGACGCCATTTTGCCGATCAACCCTCGTTTTCACCTCCACTGTGACACGCCCCCCGAGACACGCCCACTGTGACATATGCACTACTTCTCCAGTTTTAATTTCTTAATCGGTGATACTCGTAGGATTCAGCAGCATCGCGTAGTCATTTTGGTACAAATGAAAAAAAAAAAAAAAGATGACATCAGTTCCCATTGGGCACCGCAGTTTTCTAACACGGAAGTCAGCGGATTTGTTTCTTTTAAGCCGTTTTAGATGAATATTGTGATTTAAAATGTGCAAATTATAACAGAATGATCCACAGGTGTCAGAGATGAGAACTAAAGAGACACAAGAACAATAGGTCTGCTTTAAAACTGTAACAACTACATCTCTATAATTCTCTTGTCTGGCAATGCAACTTTGTTTGAATAATTTTTTTTTTTTTTTTTTTTAGCTTCGAGCCCATGCTGTGGATATGAACGGGAACCAGGTGGAAAACCCCATCGACCTTTATATCTTCGTCATCGACATGAACGACAACCGCCCGGAGTTCAAGAACCAGGTCTACAACGGCTCTGTGGACGAAGGCTCCAAACCAGGTAACTCTTCACTCACACAATCGAGATATTCACCTTATCCTGGAGGTTAACGCCGGCGCCGCCATCGTCATTCGGCTTGTATTACTTTGCATGGTTCATAAGTTCTATTTGGACTACAGAGACTCGCTGCAGTGTTGACACATGATCACTGAATGTTTTATACAAATCGACGCTACTTTATATCAGATTTTAGCGCCAAACTTGTCCCATTGACGTGAATGGGATTCTCGCTTAACCGGAAGTGCCATCACAAAGGAAGCACAAAAGTGGGCGGGGTCTAATAAGGTCAATAAGCTAAAAATCGAGTGCTGCTCCAGAAGCTTTACGCAAGAGGTAACCTTAAGTCTTGTCAAAGCCACCATTTTTATCTGTCACATAGCCTAGATATATATTTACTTTGTTATATTGCATTCTACCTTCAACCTCTTCCACACGAGTCTTTTGCTATTTTTGCCACTTTCTATATGTATTAAATTTGCATTATCATTCATTTTGACTCTTTTTTTTTATTATATTGCATATTAAGATGTGCGAGCTTCTGTGTCCGAGTCATTTCCTTTCACATCAGCCACATTTGTCCAAGTCCAAGTAAACAACATCACCGAAAGTCTATATGTTTTTTGTTTTTTTTTCCCCTGTAGAGTCTATTTACTGCATGAGATAAACTGTTTCCAGAACTGATAAACGTTGGTGCAGTAGGTTTGTCATTTTGTGGACACATCGCTGAAGAGGAGTAAACGAAGAGGTTGAGGGGGCTGATAATTCTGCTGCTGTGGTGTAGCTGATGTTGAGTAATGTAGTAGTAGTGATTGGATGTCGGATACATGAAAGTTCCCTTTTTTTTTGCACTCACTCAGGTCACTGCTGAGGCTGACCAGTAGGGGGCATGGGTGGTTAGAAGTGTCTTTACCTGAGCGTAGAGCTGTACCCTATTTTCCGGACTATAAGTCGCTCCGGAGTATAAGTCTTCATTATTAAGCCAAAAAAAAAAGCATAATAATAAAGAAAAAAACATCACACTAAACTATAAGTCACATTTTTGGGGGAAATTTATTTTACAAAATCCGAAGACTAAAAACAGACATTTTATCTTTAAAGACAAGTTATAATATAGAATAAACTAGACAACAACAGGCTGAATAGCAGTACAGCACGCTAACGTAACACATTTATATTTATTCAGCCATTCTTATTCTTTTAAATTACCGTAATGTTGAAATTAAAAAAATTTAATGGTACAGGAGTAGTAGATACTGGTACACAAGCCTAGAGGGCCCCTGCACAATTGTCAGTGTAAAAATAACAAAAATGTGAAATGATATATCTTAATAATTTCACATCTAAGTAGCATCTGAGTATAAGTCGCACCCCCCTGGAAAAACTGTGAAAAAAACTGCACATAGTCACAGAAATGAGCTCACGATTCAAACGTCTTAAGATCCCGTGATTGACGTGTGGATTAACCAATCAGAGACATGCATGGTCCGTCTGTATGACAAAAGAAAGTCAAAAAACGTACAAAGGCCTTCGCACAGAATCTTTCCACAGCCGTGTTTGGTTCTGGCTCAAGGTGGGACGGAGGAGATTGATGTCCCTCTGCATAAAGAAGCACAGAGATATCATTGTCCAGCCCTCGCCCTGCACCTGTGGCTCGGTCAGTGGTCTATCAGGTATTATGGGGGTTGTTAAAACTATAACTAACCCAGAGCATGTGTGAGTATTTCCCGTAGCTTTTATTTAGCCAGCAGACGGTGAAAATGTCCCCTCTAGTGGCTTTTATTCAGCCGGCGGCAGCAGTGGTCATAAAGCAGAGGAGATTGGGGATTAAATGTATCACACTGTAGCACTGCTAGGTCATTTTCAGCCTAACCTCAGTGTGGAACAATAACGCAGGGAGGACTGGTGTGTGCTGGTTTGTGACTGTGAGCCTTTATTACACCTGAGGAGTTCACTAAAGGCGCTCAGGTGCCTTCTGCGTCTCCTGCATTCATCTCCTCTCTGTGTCTCCGTAGCCTCCGCCTCTCAGCTCCGGCCTCACGCAGTTTTTGACAAGTCTGTGTGTTATGCATGACATTCATCCCAACAATAATCATTAAAAAGGGACTTTGAGAATTTAGAGCTCCAGTGGTTTCAATGGAAGGCCAATTACAGACTTGAATTAGTTTGCAAATTAAAGCTTCATTATGGGCGCTTAATCCTGTCAGGCGCAGCTTAGGACGCCCGTACAAAGGACCCACATTAAAGTCCTTAAGAGCGTGAAGCTTAATGAAATTACCCCCGTGATGTGTAGCGCGTACTGGTTAGTCGTCACCCCCTCGCGACGACGTGTGGTTATCATTACCTGGGTAACATTTGAAAAATATCTACCGCTAAAAGTACTTTTGTGACTTCTGGGATTCTGTCATTTTTAAAGGAACATAGAGCACCTGTTTGATTCCATGGTAACAGACAGTTAAACCCCTACTGACGAACATTCTCCATGGAGATGGATATTTTGTTTTGTGTGAAAAAATAGGTGTGAAAGCATCCACTAGGGCCCTGAACGTTTATGCAAAACATGACACAGGCACGGTTCAAACTTACTATATAGTAGTATATATATATATATATATATATATATATATATATATATATATATATAGCCAATAAATAGAAGCTATAACCAAACAGGTGTGTTAGCTTCAGCTTCAGATCAGACCTGATGTGACAAAGTGGGCCTTTGTCCCTTTTAGATATTTCATTTTGTTTGTTCACATGTCTGTTAATTGTCCATATCAAACTAAATAGAGCTATCCTGGGTTTGGTTTGTTTAGTTTTCATTCATTTAATCACCACACACAAACATTTGTTACTTTAAAGTCATTTTATTTGGTTAAAGTTAGTTAGTTGGTTCATATTGCATTTACTTACCTGAAGCTCCACATGGTCCAGACAAAAGAGAGGGTGTGCCAATGTCTGCCATTTTTATAGGCTTGGGTGTGGCTGTGGCCTGGACCACGTGGAGGGGAGAACTGGCTTTTGAGTTCATTTTGTTTCTTTGTTTAAGGTCTTAGGTATTTAGTTTTAATGTTGTAAGTGTTTATAGTTTATTTTTTATAAACACTATATTTCAGTTATGGGACTTAGGCCCAGAAAATATTAGCAGGAAAAGCTAACAGTCCTCCCCACAGCACCTGAGGTAAAGGTGATGTATGCCGGGGGAGGTGCGTCTGCTCCAGAGGGCTATTTAAGGAGCTCTAATTAGAGATTTGGGAGACCTGTGCAAGAAGGCTACCTGCAGATTTTTTGTTTCCTCAGTTTGTTAATTTCTGTTGCTTAGATTATGTTAAGCACAGTTACGTTTTTGTAAATATGTATTTTTTTGCACATTTTCCACGAGTGTATTTATTACATAAACAATCAAACCCTCAAACGTGCCTTAATAAATGGATTTAAATGAGACAATTCGGAGTCTGCCTCCTATTTCGATCACTCGGGCCGGCCTCCCCACACCTGAACTGAAGAAGCCTCTTGGACGAGCAGCCAGACGTCTTCACTCTAAAACTTTTGTCCAGTGACAGAAATGAATTTTCCTTTCACTATAACCAGGAACAACATTTTCATGAAGACACACAGGCAGCATCAGGTCTATGGAAATGCAAGCCCGCTCATACTAAGAAAATGAGAGAAGAGACAACATCCTTTTATTTTTTGGCTAAACATTTACCCAATAATAATTTTACAAGACTAACAATATGACTTTTAATTATGTATAAATATTTTCTGCATTTGGTTGAAAACCAAAATGTACATGACTCACAGACAGTGGTGGAACGTAACAAAGTACAAGTCGTAAAGTGCTGTACTGTAGTAGGTATAAATTGGATTAGTAGATTTTACAGTGGATACTTTTTACTTTTACTTCGCTACATTTAAGAGCAGTATCTGTACTTCCTACTGCATTTTTGAACTGGACTGAAAAGAAAACGTATTTTTTATTGTCTGAGACCGGCTGAAAAGGCTGAGGGTTTGTTCTTAACACATTCATAATTTGAGAAAGCAAAAATATACAAATAAAAAAACACTGAAGAAGTTTCAAAATCGCTACATTTGAAGCTTTATTAGATCTCAGAATCTACAAGAAATACTTTTTTAATACTCTTTAAGTACATTTTTCAACAGGTACTTGAATACTTTTACTGAAGTAGTAGTTTTTCATGTGATACTTTTACTTCTATTTGAGTATTTTTGTGCTCAAGTATGTGTACTTTTACTTAAGTAACAGGATACTGAGTACTTCTTCCAGCACTGCTTAAAGGCAAGTTTATAATGTGTTGATTATAATATGTTGATTAGCCACAAATGCAAGTAAAAGAAACATTTAAAAAAAAAAAAACAGAAATCCTGACACAGCATAGACGTCATTACCCAGTTCAGATTTACAGCATTTATTTATATTACTAATTATTTCTTCAACTCGAGTATCTCTTTAAATATAACTGTCCTCTTCAGTAGAAATTCTGTATTCTCGCACTTGTCCTTAAAGGATTGAGAGTGACCTGGAATCAGCCCAAAAATGGAGCATCATCTTCCTCACAAGATGCCGCCGGTCTCGGCTCGTGCGCTCTGAGAGGTCCTTTAGACTGCTCCCTGTGGCCCAGTCTCCGACAAATGCTGCTTTGAAATGTAATGAAGTTTGAAATGGGAGCCGCACTAACAATTATCGTCGGACAGGCCCTGTCACTGCCATGATATCACTATCTGTGGCAATTAGAGGCGGCTGGAGTGGAGGTAGAGTGAAGCGTCTGGGGAGAGGCAGGCTCTGGGTGACAGCCAATCATTGGACAGAGTTTTATGAGCGCAGGGAAGCAGACGGCAAACAAGGCGTGTATTCAAGAAGCAGGCTGTAGTGTCTCAGGCAGCTGCACCTCCACAGAGCCGACCCGTGAGCGTCCCTCTCCATACAGCTGAATATACAGTCACAGCAGTGGGCTGGAGTGATTCTGCGGTTCATAACTGTTTTATTTTTGCAGGATTTAGTTTATTTTTACTTTAATTGGGGGTTTGTGAAGGTGTTACTTTCACATGTTTATTTCAGTGTTGAAGTTGGGTGTTTGTGACAGTTACAAAACAGAAAATGGGACCAAAATGTAGCAGAGATGATGATGAACTGCAGTGATGTGAACAGTGACAGTAGTTTCAGTAGTCAATGGTTTGTTACTACTACTTCTACTACTAATACTACTGCTACTACTTCTACTACTACTATTACTACTACTACTACTATTACTACTACTTCTTCTACTACTACTACTATTACTACTACTGCTATTATTACTACTACTATTACTACTACTGCTACTATTACTACTACTGCTACTATTACTACTACTACTACTACTACTTCTACTACTTCTACTACTACTACTACTTCTACTACTACTACTATTACTACTACTTCTACTACTGCTTCTATTATTACTACTACTGCTACTATTACTATTACTACTACTACTACTACTACTGCTGCTACTACTTCTAATGCTGCTACTACTTCTAATACTGCTACTACTTCTACTACTTCTACTACTACTACTACTATTACTACTTCTACTACTACTACTACTATTAGTACTACTTCTTCTACTACTACTACTACTATTACTACTACTGCTACTATTACTACTGCTATTACTACTACTGCTACTATTACTACTACTGCTACTACTGCTACGACTTCTACTACTGCTACTACTTCTACTACTTCTACTACTACTACTGCTACTACTTCTACTACTACTACTACTACTTCTACTACTCCTACTCCTACTACTTCTACTGCTACTACTACTATTACTACTACTTCTTCTACTACTACTACTTCTACTGCTACTACTTCTACTACTGCTACTATTACTACTACTATTACTACTACTGCTACTATTACTACTACTATTACTACTACTGCTACTATTACTACTACTACTCCCTCTGTAACATCCCTGTGTAACTGGTGCTCTCAGACTCTTCATTTTGGTCTTAAAATGTCCGTATTAACCCGCTTTACATGATCCTGTTTTGTTTTTTTTTGTTTTTTTTTTTACTATTGTGTCCATAACTCAAGATATGAACATTAAAAACCTTTTATCCCTGAGGTCGTTCCCATTAGCGTTAGCAACAGGTTTGATTGACAGTGTTGCTAAGCACCGCTGGTTTAGCAGGAGGTGGACGTGAAAATGCGTTACCTTCAACAGCCTCACTCCGGATTGGTCGGTTGCTACGATACTTGCCATCGGAATTCCAAATATGGAACTCTGCTCCAAACCTGCTCTAGCCTGGATGAGCTTCATTTGACTGGAGCTGAACACTGTGGGTGACGTCACACTCACTTAGTCCACTTCTTTATACAGTCTGTGGTTGTAGCAGATACAGTAGTGCTAGTAATAATGTGGATACTGAGTCATGATATAAAAACTTTTACAGATTCGGAAATGCACCTAAACACTTGGTTTACTAATATTGTGCAGAGTTTGAAGTAGGTGCCGCTCCATGAGTCGGACTGTTGATATGGGTAATGATGATTAATGACAACTGGCCTCATACTGATTATCTCCCCCTCTCTCCCCTGCCCTCTTTCCCTCTCTCCCTCTCTCTCTCTCCCTCCCTCCCTCTCTCTCCTCAGGGACATACGTGATGCATTTGTCGGCGTTCGATGCCGATGACAACACCACGGCCAATGGGATGGTGCGTTACCGGATCCTGTCCCAAACCCCTCACAGCCCCATCCCGAACATGTTCACCATCAACAGCGAGACCGGCGACATCGTCACCGTGGCGCCCGGCCTGGACCGAGAGGTGGGTGTGGCCTAATAGTTATGACACACACAAAATAAAAAAACAGTACTGAGTCTTCGGCGGACATTTTGTATGTGTCGGTGTTGTTAAGCAAAGAAAGAAAGTAATATTACAGATCTTACTTGTGATGGAATTGTGATGGAACAGATAGGGGGCGCCAGTAGCTCAGTTGGCCGAGTTTGTCCACTGATCTGAAGGTTGGTGGTTCAAATCCCGCTCTTGACATAAACTTCATTGGTTGAGATCCACTGACCCACAGGTTGGCGGTGCGGTTCCAGCTCTCCCAGATGCATGCTGTTGTTGTGTCCTTGGGCAAGACACTTAACCGGCCTCTCCAGAGTCTGTGTATACCGGTGAATTAATGTTTGCCATTTTGCCACAGCGACCAAAAAGAGAAAAAAGAGATGCTAATAACACAATGTATTTTGGTATTAAGATAAGACCCCCATAGACAGCTGGTACGACACGTTTTCCTTAAAATTTAATGTATTCACTGCTGCAACGCTAAAACAAACACTTACTTGTCTTTGCACCTTGTTGAGTCTATTTCTTTCACTCCATTACCATAATATAGATGTTTGCACTTGATAAACCAATGTTTCCTCTAATCAGCCAAAATGAGAGAACCCTTACTCATCATTTTAATTAAATTTCCATAATTTCGTTTTAATGTCTATAGAGCAGATCTTTCACCCTGAAAATTATTCTACTCACAGCTCAATTAGCAGCCCAATAACATTTACATAAAGTATACTAAACCCCCGTGACTATGAAAGTGCAAAAAACTGTTTATATAAATGCACGTAGCTAACCCGCGCTCCAAATAAGAAGCGATCATGGGCACACTTCTGGCTCGAATTCACTTAACATTAAAAAACTGTGTCTCCTCTCTCCGTTCCTGCTGCTGTCAGACTCGCTATTTTGGTCTTAAAAGGTTCGTATTAACCCGCTCTACATGATTCTGCGTTTTTTTATTTTGGTATTCTGTCTGTAATTGAAGATATGAACATTACCGTAAATTCTGGACGATAAGCCGCTACTTTTTCCACACGCTTTGAACCCTGCAGCTTATACAACAGTAATTTATAGATTTTTACTGGCTAACGGCCACCGGGGGGCAGTGTCTAGCAATAAACACAAAAGTGAGACAGATGTGGGGAAAGTTTTGATTTTGAACTGTCATTTTGCGCATCATGCTCACACCCTCATCACGGAAAACGAACAAAGAAATGCAAATGACGCCGCTTTTAAGATAAAAGCAATGGATCTGTCCATCAAGGAAGGAAATAGAGCCACAGCACGTAAGCTTGGCATGTACAGAGCTCCACTTCGGAATACCCGATGTGGAACTCGTCTCCAAATTCGTCGCTTTAACCGTTAGCTTTGTTGAGCTTCGTTTGACTCGACCCGTGGGTGACGTCGCACTCACTTAGTCCACCTCTTTATACACTCCATGACAAAAACGTGAAATATATGGCTGGTAGTGATGTAATGCTTTTGAAGATTTAGCTGTGCAGTTTGTATAAAGGACAGCAGGCCACGCCACTGTCCGCTCTTATCTCTGTTTATGGTGTGCCGTTAGCCAACACATTTTTTACCCAGATGACACTTGGAGATGCAGCTTCTTACGAATGTTTGGGGAGCATTTGTCATCGGCGACACCTGTACATTTTTTTTTTTCTTTTCCTTACAGTAAATCGCCGTCTCTCTGCGGTCACCTTGTTTATGCCGTTCTCAAAGTTGTGACAAGCTCCAAATGTGTTTATATTGCCACACGGGCGACGTGCCGATGACAAGCCGGCAAAAGAAATGCAGAGGACAGATCCCCCTCCCAAACTGTCAAAACGCTGACAGAACTATTAACGACACATCATGCCACACTGAGCATCTCCTGTAGACATTTGAGACGTTTTATTTTGTGTCTGCGAGGAGTTTCAAGGTAAAGATCGAGTAGGATGCGAGGTACAACGCCCGTGACACCCAGGGGACACACAGAAGCATATACAGACACGCTCAGATGGTAAAACATAAGTAACGATACAAGAGACAATAGAGGAAGAGAGGAGAACAGGTGGATGGAAGGATGCAGATGTTAGAACAAAAGGAGAGGTTTGTGGGGATGTGGAGATGGAGTGACAGCAGAGAGTGAGTGACAGTGATGAGAGACGAGGTACCGGAACAGACTAGAAGGAAATACAAAAGGGGGAAGTAGTTTTGGATGACAATGCAATGTCAAATGCTCTAAAAGCTTCTGCTGCAGATAAACTTATTTGAGAAAGTAGACATAGTTCTGCTGAAAAAAGATAATTAACTGTTTTATAAAACTTTCCATACTGTGGTCAAGTACGCACAAAATTCCGATGCTTTTGCTCCGATATGGGCTGGGCCGGGTTAGTACTGGGATGAGAGACCGCTGGGAATATGAGGTCCCAGTGGGGTGCTATGGGGTTGTGTCCTTAGGCAAGACACTTCACCCACATTGCATGATATGAATGCGGTGTGTGTGTGTGTGTGTGTGTGTGTGTGTGTGTGTGTGTGTGTGTGTGTGT
The DNA here is from genome assembly GCA_019594935.1 of Periophthalmus modestus. Lineage (NCBI taxonomy): Eukaryota > Metazoa > Chordata > Actinopteri > Gobiiformes > Gobiidae > Periophthalmus > Periophthalmus modestus. The sequence continues at coordinate 10,653,267 of JAIEZT010000084.1, forward strand.
GTGTGAGTGTGTGTGTGTGTGTGTGGTGATGGTCGGAGGGGTTGTTGGCGCAGATTGGCAACCTCACTTCCATTGTCTGTCCCAGGGCAGCTGCGGCTACAATAGTATCTTACCACCACTGAGTGAATGAATGATGGGTATCTTGAAAGGCACTATATAAATCCAGTAATTTGTTAATTAAGTATATTTTTCTTGAGTTTATTTCCATGTTTGAGTGTTAAACTAACTGTAGAAATAATAGATAATAAATATATAGATACAGTAGTAAATGCACAAGTATATTTGTAGTAAATATTTCAAATACATGACGTAACAATACTAGTGACTACGAAAACAGTGACTATTATACTTATCATTATTATTATTATTATTATTATTATTATTATTATTATTATATACAATTTCTTTTTAGCTATTTATTATTATTATTTATTTATTTATTATTTTATTTTATTTTTTTTAGGGGTTGGGAGGAATTTTGATTTTGTTATCATCCAAATAAAAAATGTATCAAAAAAAAAAAAAAAACAAAAAAAACACGTATTTTGGGTTTTCTGTTGAGTTTTATCTGTCATAAAAATTAAAAAATAAAAAGTACACATTATCATACACACTTCATGTTTCAGTATTTTGTTTTTGCTCGTATCTTAAATCTATGGTATTTTACATGTTAAAAATCGGACTGAAATGTTCTTTTAACTGGACTTGTTCACTGTCGCCTCTGTCACATTTTCTCTTCCAAAAATCCATATACTGCCTTTCTGTTCTCCTCATCCTCACCTGCTCTATATTTATCAGTGCACTTTCAGAGACCGCGCTCCTCCGTCGCAGCTTTGGTCTGGTGACACAGTTATTCTGAAGCCTCCCACTGCAGGTCCAGAGTGTCAGGCTCAAGGGCACAGAAGCAGGAGGTCTTATATAACTTCAAAATAAGGATTAAGGCCGTCTACATAACACCTTTCACTCTAAAGCTGCTTATTCAAATTTGAGCCGTACCTGTTTTGACAAATGTCACGAAGAATTTGTGTTACATTTTAATCAGTACATTTATTTCCACACTATTATCAGAGCAGACTTGACAATATTGGTTATCAAGCCTGTGGTTAATTTTATTTTATTGTTTTAATGAAAGGATGTTAACCTTAGCTCTGATACTGAATGAGCACAGACAACGCTGTCAATCAAACCTGTAACCAACGCTAACAAGATTGACCTCGGGGAAAGAAGGTGCCTGATTTATCTGTTATTAATGTTCATATCTTGATTTACAGACAAAATAGTGAAATATGACGAGTGAAAAATGACGATTCTGACAGCAGCAATTACAGAGAGAAAGGCCACAGTTTTCCAATAGAAAGTGGATTGGAGCCGGAAGTGCGCCTGTGATCACTTCATATTTGGAATGTGGTGGCTAGCAGGTTAGCTATGCCCATTTGTGAATGAGAAACTTAAAAAAAAAAAAAAAAAAAACACAAACGGGAATCCAAAAAATGTCATTAAATGCCATAAACACAGCCTTTTGTAAACTGGTGCTGGATGAATATGCTTCAATTTGTCGAGCCACAAAAAAATATCAATATGATGGAGTAAGAGGTCGTTAGAAACCAAATGTAAACTACATTTTTGGGGAATGAATTTATTTATTTTTATTTTTTTTTATTTTTTTTTTTATAAAATTACAGCATACAATTCTAGTTGTTTTTTTTATTTAATTTTTATTTTTTTTAAATATATATATATTATCAGTATTAATAGTCATAGAAGTCTGGCCTGTAGCAGTAGTTTACATTCCTTTTTTCTCCCTATTTTATGTGATTATATTTTACTGGTGGATGAGCTGTAATCACCATAGTTTAATTTATAGAGTCAAAAAAAGAGTGAATTAAAACTCGAGCAGTTTAGTTTGAGCTTTTTGTTTAGAAAACCGTGGGCTCCCTCCAGGGCCGGTTGTAGGCATTTGGCGTCCCTAAACAAGATTTTATTTGAGGCTCCTTAATGGTTACACGTTAAAAACATCAGTGCACCAAGGGCCAAGTGTAGCACTTTTGCCGTTTACGCTGACACGCTAACTTAACATGATATATTGAAAAAACATGTTTATCCTGTGTTCTTTTTGTTACATTCTCACACTTGCAGTTCTTTCCTTCCCAAACTCATCTTTTACACTAAACAAACTAAATAGACCCGACGAACAAATGAGCAAAGAAAAGCGTGTACAGAACTCCACTTTCTTGCCCAGAAAGTAGCATCTCCAATGAAAAGTTTGGAAATGGGATGGTAAAGGTGGACTCGTACAGTTCTATTCTCTTTGCACATCTGAGCGTGCTCCGTGGCGCTGAATCAAAGCCGCTGTACAGTCCGCTCTGCTTTACAGGTGCACACTACAAAGAGAAGCACACGTCTTCTGGTCCACTGTTAGTCAGCACTTGGGCTCTTTGAAACTCCAAACTTCGCGTGTGCTCTCTGCTTCTGGCCTATAGGGCTTTGGAGGTGTGAGGAGGTGCACACAGTTATTTCTGGTCGTCCGGCTCTTCCCATGAGGCTTTGCTGCATCCCGGGCTGTCTCCTATGCACTCTCTTCTGTTCTGTACTTTTGAAATGCATTCTTCCTCCTCTTTCAACTCCCACTCTGCCTCTGTAGCCAGGTCTCCACTGGGGCTGCTGGACTTTCAAGAGCTTGTTGACACAATACTAGTACTTCTTTTATTTCTACTATAAAGAACTGCGGTTCCTCAGGTTCAGTTTGTCTATTTCTACTTTTACTCCATTTGTGTAATCAATACAGTAACATTTCACCGTACTCTCCAGTCAGAACCTGTTTATACTTTTGAACTCACAGTTCATTTCTTATCCCAAAAACTTTTTAAAATCAATATAAGAACTAATCATGTTGAGGATGAAGTCTATTGGTCAGTGGCTGTTTTCTGAGCTTCATCACTAAATTGTTGTACAAGAAAATCCTTTGGAATGTAATGAATTTTTACACAGAACAGTGCAATTGACTTGAGTTTAAATCAAATTTTACAACGCTTGTAGCAGCCTCAAGGATTTAGCATGAGCACGAGGGAGAGAAAAAAGGGTTTGTTCATGTCTTAACAACCTGTGAGAACTGGTCACAAAGAGAAATGCAATAAAACAAATATTAAAATTAATTTTGTACTTTAGAATACATGGAAACTGAAATTACACAAAAGTAAAAGTACTCTTTTGTTTAGAAAACCATGGGCTTCCTCCAGGGCTGGTTTAAGGCATTTGCCCCAGACCAAAGATTTTGGCTGAGGCCCCTTAATGGATACACGGTTTTTAAAAACACATCCATGCACCAAGGGCTAACTGCAGCACTGGTGTTTATGCTAACACGCTAACTTAGCATGATATATATGAAGATCTCTTTCTTCTTATACTAAATAAATACCGATACAGATATCAAAGTTGTTCATTGTTTTTCTATTTTACATTATTTCTTTCGGAGATCATCAAAACGTGGCTGTAGCAGAGCGCTGACGGCTGAGTGCGCAGATAATTAGGGTGGAACTATTTTTACAATCATGTTTCACCACTAGATGGCATAAATGTAGACTCTCATGGACAAACACTAAATTAATTGCATAAATATTAGGGAATGTTGCGAACCTGGTGGTCTGGTTTGTCTTGGCAAGATTCCTGCCAGGACTTTGGACATGTTCACCCACAGGACTAAGACTGAAGTTATAGTCTTTGGCCACAGAAACAAAGAGAAAGTGTCAGCAGTCACCTCCAGTCTCTCTCTTAAACCTTCACATCAGGCTAGAAATCTAGGGGTAATAACAGATACTGTCAAAACCAGACTTAGAGAGACTTATCCATGCATTTGTCTCCAGTAGATTAAACTATTGTAAAGGCCTGCTCACTTTTTATTCTGCACTCTTCTGTTTTCTAATCATTTTTTTATGAGTATTTTTGATTATTTATGTTTTGATTTGTCTGTATTGTGATTTTAACGTCTTTGAATTACGAATTGTGCCATACAAATAAACTCGCCTTGCGGTGGTCACGAGAGCTGGGGGTCATAACGCAAATCATTATAATGCTTTGGATTTATATCGACATCCAAAGGGCTTTACAGAGCTGTATTGATCTACTCCATGTCTGTGTAATCCCTCAGTCATCCAGGTGTGAAGCCATAGTGAAAGAAAAATTCAAATCTGTCAACTGAACAAAAAGTTGTAGGAGTGAAGACGTTTGGCTGCTCATCTTGAATGAGCAGCCAAACGTCTTCACTCCTACAACTTACTATTTCCTTGGTACTTGGGTGATAAGCTTCTGCTGTCTGCCGCCCTGGGACATACTGACTTGGTTCAATAGTTTCAAATGGTCAATAATTAACTCAGGGCTTTTTAATTGACTTTGTCCTAGTCAAATGGCAGTAATTTAAGAATGTGGTTTCTAGAAGAGTTATGAGTTCAGATATCGCCTTTGCCTTTCGGAGTTAAAATGGCACTGGAATGGAAAGATTTCATTTGTTCGTTAAGCTGTTTGTTTTTTTTTTATGTAAAAATGTAAAAATCAAATTGGCCAGAACAGTATATGTAAACTTTTCCCATTACAGTCTGAAAGTCGTTCAAAAGCTCCAGACTTTGAAGAACATCTCGACTTCCCCTCTCCCCTCTCCCGTCCTGCTCTCCAGAGGTCTCCTGTACCACTCTCTAAGGTGTTGTTGTGAAGCTGAGAGGTTGAGATGCTTCCATAATGACTCCCGCGTCTAATTAGAATAACACTTGTGCGTACTGGGCCTGACAGGATTGCATAGCTTGCATCTAAACACAGTATTGAAGAAGGGAGCTCTGTGGACTTGGGTGTTAATGAGGTCTATGTCTCAGGTTGGAGTTCACATCACGTCTAGCATCACGATGAGAAGAAGCCCCGTGATGTGGTCTGGACCTAATTGGGATATTTACTGGGTAATTAACAGGTGAGGGAGACACTGGGGCTGTAATTGGGGGAATAGCAGTGACAAGATGCATTATACAGACACAGTACACTCCCAAGCTACATCCGTCAGCGGGCCCATTAACTGCACCCAGGGAAGGGGAAACAAGGAGAGGGGGATTGTGGGCAAAGTGGGAGGGGAAGATGGAGAGTCTTAATGCAAAGAAAACACAAATAAACCATATTTCACCCTGGCAGTGGGAGAGCTGTAATCGAGGGTAGTGGAAATCTATTTTACATGTAGTCTAAGGAGAGCTTTACCAAGTCTGCACTCCCTTCAATTGATAAGCACAAGTCTATAAAACCCTCTTTTGAGGTTGTAGTTTGCAGGGTGAGAAAGTGAGACTAGTAGTTGTATTGATTCAAAAACTGTAAAAAGAAAAGTTTGCATACCGGTAATACAGTAGCTCAAGTTAGTAGAGAGACTTTGCCCACTGATGCAAAGGTTGGCGGTTTGAATCTCACTCTCGACGTAGCCATCGTTGTTTGAGTGCTCATATCCACCGACCCTCATGTTGGCAGTGCGATTCCAGCTCCCACAAATGCATGCTGTTGTTGTGTCCTTTGGCAACCCACCTCGCCGTGTGTGAATGTGTATGTGAATGTGAAACACGGGAGTTGACAGACAGGGGCAAAGGGGTCTTTTGTCTTGGGCCCCAGGATCTTAGGGACCCAGAATCAGAACTTCAGTTTATATTAGGGGTGGGCCCAGGTGACCCTTCCTGCCCTGGGACCCTAAATTTCTATTGACAGCCTTACATAAATAGGAGTATAGCAGTTATAGTATTGTAGTAGTTATAGTAGTTTTCATTAGGCCTAGTTTTCATAGTAGTAGCAAGAGTCATGCAGTAGTGATAAATTAGTTGTTGCAGTAGATTCCATATAGTTTTAGTCATTGTTGTAGTAGTCACTGTAGTGGTAGTTTTAATAGCCAAGTAGCTGTTGTAGTAGAAATATAATAGTAGTAGTATTAATAGTAGTCATGGTAGTAGCTCAAGCATTTATAGTAGTAATAGCTGTAGTAATAGCCATGTTTTCATAGTAGTAGTAAGAGTTGACATGGTAGTAGTAATAATAGTAGTCGTTGCAGTAGTCCTAATAGTTTTCATATAGTATTAGTAGTAGTATAATCATAGTCGTCATTAGAGTAGTAGTCATGGTAGGAGTAGTTTTAATACCTATATAGTTGTTTTAGTAGAAGTATAATAGTAGTAATAGTAGCCATGGTAGTAGCCAGTGATGGGAAGAACACTTTAATTCTGAATATCTGCATTAAAATGTATTTGGGCCAATCGGAGTACTGTATTTTGAATACTCTGAATACTTTTACATGGAGTTGCATTTAAATTATGTTTGATTCACTGTTTGTTCTGCATTTCTGGAGTTACAATCTCACCTGCCTCACCACAAGAGCTATGTTTTCTATTTTTCTCACTGATACTGTGCAGTTTCAAGCATACACTGTGTGATCAAGTACTGCAATCTATTTCTTTGATTTTAGAAAAGTAACTGTACTCTGAACACCACCAAATGGAAAAGTAATTGTACCAGAATACAGCTACTCCTGATAAGTATTCAGTATTCTCTGTACATGTATTTGGTTACTTCCCAACCATAGACTGTACATAGAGAAGGACATAGCTAACCTGCTAGCTAGTTCCAAATACGAAGTGATCACGGGCGCGTTTCTGGCTCCATCGGCTCTGGCTCCAATTCAGTTTATTAATTTTATTTTGCTAAGTGCCTGCTCCGTGTTCAACCAGCGGTGCAGGTGTTAAGGGGCTTTACCTTCAACAGCCTCGCTTCGGATTGGCTCCTTGGTTGCTATGATACTCGCAGTTGGAATTCCAAATGTAGATCTCAGCTCCAAAATGGCCGCTATACCCTCTCTAGCCTCGACGAGCTTCATTTGACTGGACCCGAACACTGTGGGCTAACGTATCTGTAGTAGTAATAGTTGTAGTAGTGAAGTAATAATCCTGCTTGAGTACAAATATCTTCTTATCATTTCCTGTCACGTACAGTTAGAACCTCAGGAAGAGCGCCGTATTTCAACCTCTTGTCAATGTAAAAATGAAATTGCGTTTATCTCTCCTTGATACGATTGCTCCATAGATAGAGGATTAATCTCCGTCACATGGCTCATTGTCTCCACATCTGTCCATCAGCCGCACTAAATAACAAGTGTTTGACGGCGTTCCCGAGGGAAGGCTTCGGATAAGCCTTGAGATATGATAGAGTCTGCTTGAACGAGCGATATAACCTTTGCACTGCTGGCTTTTCAAACCAGGACCATGGACAGATCCTGTACGAGAAATCTTTTTTTTTTTTTTTTTTTTTTCCATCGGGGGACGTTTACATGGCCAGTGAAAGTCTCATAACTGGAATCATAACACCGTAATATAGAGCTGAGTGGAATCTGACCATCAAAAACAACTGGTGGTATTTGTCGGTTAAAGATTCGCTATGGCTGTTTCCGAATGTCCCCCCCTAACCCCTCATTGACTACACAGCCCTGCAGTCTTTAATGGACTCTACAGGGACTCGTTCAAAGAGAGATTTGGACACACAGCTCACTACTTTCGGGTCATGTGACTGCGGCATCTGGGTGAAAAAAAAGTCTAAAGGCTAAACTCTGATAAAAGTTGATTTCTGTTTTAAATAATGATCAGATTCGACTGGCACAAATGTATGGACTAATAACAATCATACAGGTTTTTGTCGAGCTGGATTATTAAACTTTTTTTTTTTTATATGAGATGTGGAAAGTATCGCTCTGGTTAAAAGCTCGAAACTAAGATAAGCGGCTAATGCTAACAACTTTACACAGCAACGGTTTATTTTAAAGGTTTTATTCATAATCAGAGTGAAACACCAGTGCACGACGTTGTTTTTCCAACTCTCGCAATGCATTGTGGTCTATATGAACCACCGATGCCCACTACTTTTCACGGTGCATTGTGGGGAATTTGGAGTGCACTGTTTTCTCACCTGCTGGTCATTCAGACACCATGAAAAACAGTGTGACCCCTAAATAGCGCCCCCTGTAGGGAATAGTGTGAACATTCAGACACAGCCACTGTCACTTTTTTTTTGGTGGAGGGTCCTCTATCTGCTTTTCTCCCTGGAAATGCTATTGCTTTGCCTAAAATGTTTCATAGTATGACGTTAAACTTAAACCCTTCGGAAAAATCATTGTGCATTTTTTATCTTTTTTTTTTTTTTTGAGTTCTTTAATTTTTGTCTTTGCCTTCTTGGTTTACTTAGTTTGTTCCATTAGGGGAGGACAGAGGGGTCTGTTGTCCCAGGCCCCAGGGTCTTAAGGGCCCAGAACTGGACCCTCTTCCTATTAATTTACATTAGGGGGGCCCCATGTTAGCCTCCTTGCCCCGGGCGACTAAATTCCTGTCGATCTGCTTGCATGACATTTAAATAATTGCATTACTCCAGAAATCAGATAATGCTCAGATTTCTGGTGTGAATTTAAACATAGCGAGTCTGTTACGCTTAAATGACGTGACGTTCTTGTGTTTGTGTCCCTACAGAAAGTCTCCCAGTACACTATAATCGTCCAGGCAACAGATATGGAAGGAAACCTGAACTTTGGCCTCTCCAACACAGCCACCGCCATCATCACTGTAACTGACATCAACGACAACCCGCCTATGCTCACCTCCAGGACGGTAAGTTACTGCAAATACTGCAGTAGCATCATATTTAACCACTATGAGAGCGCCAAGGGTGAAGAGGACCAGGCAGAAGCACACAGCTATTAGACACAGTAATGCTGTGTGGCCATGTTATAATATGATATAGTAGTATTTGTAGTAGGATTTGCAGTAGCAGTAGTATTCATAGTATTCATAGTAGTAGTAATAGTAGTAGTATCAGTAATAGTGCCAGTACTAGTAAAAGTAGTAGAAGTAGTAGTAGTATTAGTAGTAGTAAAAGTGTTAGTTAGTAGTAGTAGTAACTGGTAGTAGTAGTAAAACTGGTAGTAGTAAAAGTAGTAGCGTAGTAGTAGTAGTAGTAGTAGTAGTAGTAGTGTAGTAGTAGTATAGTAATAGTAGCGTAGTAGTAGTAGTAGTAGTAGCAGTAGTAGCATAGTAATAGTGGTGGTAGTAGTAGGAGTAGTAGTAGTAGTAGTAGTAGTAGTAGTAGTAGTAGTAGTAGTAGTAGTAGTAGTAGTAGTAGTAGTAGTAGTAGTAGTAGTAGTAGTAGTAGTAGTAGTAGTAGTAGTAGCATAGTAATAGTGGTGGTAGTAGTAGTAGTAGGAGAAGAAGGAGGAGCAGGAGGAGTAATAGTATTGGTACCAGTAGTACCATTTCTAGTAGTGTCAGTGGTAGTAGTAGTACCGGTAGTAGTACTACCCGTAGTAGTACTAATAGTTATATGAAAGTTTTAGTAGTAGTCAGCAGTAGTAATGGTTGTAGTAGTAGTACCAGTAGTAGTAGTAGTTATATGAAGGGTTTTGTAGTAGTCAGCAGTAGTAGTAGTGGCAGTAGTAGTAGTAGTAAAAGTAATAGTACCAGTAGTAGTATTAGATATATGAAAGTTTTTGTAGGAGTCACCAGTAGTAGTAGTACTAAACACTCTGGTTAAGTGACAATATGACGCTTTATCCATTTACAAACTGTGAACCATTTTCAACAATCACTCTGTTGGATTCATACAAACCAGAGTCGTTCACAAAGACACTGTAATACTGTAGTGTGACATTCTTGCAGCGAGAACCACACTTCTAGTATTTAAGTTGTTTGGCACAAGTTTCCAAAGAATACCAATGGAATCTGCTACCTTGTTGTAGTAGTAGTAGTAGTAGTAGTAGTAGTAGTAGTAGTAGTAGTAGTAGTAGTAGTAGTCGTAGTCGTAGTCGTAGTAGTAATACTGGAGGAGAATACTTCCTCACTGGTACACTCACTCTTGAGCAGCCTGATTAAAAGACACTCATCAAAGATAACACTTGGCTCGTGTCAGACCGTGGCATTCAGAGTTGAGGGGCACATGAGGAAAACAAGTTCATAACTTTGGCTTTCATCAGCAGAAAAGCCGCTCCAGCTCACGTTAACGACTGTTGTCATGATGGGGATATTTAGAACCATGATTGCATTAAAGGAGATCATTACCGGGACAAGGTACAAATGAAAAGTGCCTATATTAGAACGTGGGCCGGGGCCTCTGCTGTGTCGACATGATCACGAAACTAATCAGCCAACGAGCTCATTCTGAATGACGTCGTCTTTATGTAATACTCACTTATAAGTAATAGATAAAAGGCTTTTCTTCCAATTATTGCTTGTGCTTTTTCATTTTTATTTGCTATATGCTACTATAATAGATACTTTAGTATAATTGGGGGTTAAGCTATGTTATGCAACTGTGCTATAGCAGTTTACAGGGTTTTCACCTATAATGTTTTTCATTTACTGTTCATAATATTAGTGTTTTCATTTCATTGATAAACCCTCAAAAGTCATGAGTGCAAAAGTAGATAAACACATGATCTTTGGTGAAAATATTCGGAGCTCAACAGTCTAGTCCACTTTGAAGTCAGTTCCGGTTCTGGAAGTAAAATTCTCATTCATTTTTTCCATAGACTTTCCTAAAAAATCAAATATTAAGAGTTCAAAATCAGCTACGTGCTAACTAATATCCATAACACGGTTGATCTGAGTGTGAAATGCTTTAATACATTTTACAGATACAGATTTTAAAGGTCCTATATTACACAAAATTGACTCTTGTCTACATCTCCAAAGCTCAAAATGCTCTGTTACCTTGTGATGTCATGAAGTGGTAGTTTTCAAGTTAACAGCTCCTTTTGACTTTAGTTCAGTAGAGATTGGCAATTCCAGGGCTGAAATCATCCGAAAATGATTCTAGTGAAAGTGTATGGAGTTTAAAAACACAGTGGAGCACTTCCCGCATTACCACATGACATCACAAGGTGGAACAGAGCATTTTGAGCTTTGGAGATGTAGACAGACTAATAATAAAGTGTTACTCATGTGTGAATGAAACAAAAAGCTCTCAAGAGTGCATTTTGTGTGATATAGGACCTTTAAACAAGAAATATTATATCACATTTATTTAACCAATGAATAACTTCCTTACTTTTACTTTATGATGTTGCCTTTACTCACATCCAGTATCTAAAAATAGTGTTGGTTGCTTTGCTTCCTATTTACGAGACGCTGCTCTGGAGGATCCTTTGAGCTGGTGGTGTGGCTGGAGGCATCAGCAGCATCATTCAGTCTATTTCTCCATCAGTCGATGAGCTAGCGTTAGCCACATAAACCACTTCACCATGGCTCAGCCGCAGAGGTGGGACGGGCTGCGCACAGTTAGCATTAGCCTTGAGGGTGTGAAGCCTCTTATGTTGACTCGTATTGGCTCTGCGGATGTGGCTATGTTAGCATCAAAGCTTGTATAAGAGAGGATATAGCACAGAGTGAGAATATACACTATATATAAGGATTGTGTTAGTGAGGTGTCTGGTCAAGAGCGTGACGAAGATGTAAGACTCATTTCAACCTGGAAAGATCCGGACGATGGACTGTATAAAGAAGTGGACTTAATGAGTGTGATATCACCCACAGCGTTCAGCTCCAGTCAAATGAAGCTCATCGAGGCCAGAGCAGGTACAGGGGCCAATTTGAAGCCAAGTTCCATATTAACCGAAGTTACCGCAAGTATCATAGTAACCAAAGAGCCAATCGAGCGAAGCTGTTGAATGTTCCCGCCCTCAACGCTGGTTTGGCAGGGGGCGCGTGCTTAGCAACACTGTCAATCAAACCTGTTGCTAACTCTAGTGGGCGCGACCTCAGGGAAAGAAGGCAGCTGATTTGTCTCTTATTAATGTTCATATCTTCAGTTATGGACTCAATAGCAAAGTATAAATACCAGGATCATGTAGAGCGGGTTAATACAAACATTTTGAGACCAAAAATGACGAGCCTGACAGCAGCAGTTACAAAGAGAGGGGACGCAGTTTTCTAATGTAAAGTGGATTGGAGCCAGGAGCACACCCATGATCATTTCCTGTGTGGAACATGGCGGCTATCAGGTTAGCTATGTCTGCTTATATATATAGTTTATGACTCAGAACCGCCAACCTGTGGGTCAGTGGATCAGACCGCTCAACCAATCCCAGAGCGGGATTTGAACCGCCAACCTTTGGGTCAGTGGACAGACTCTCTACCCACTGAACTCCAGAGTTTTATAAGTTCTTGTCTGCAGTGGGGTGTTGGCTGTTGCTCTGTAAATCAGCTGAGCGGTGTGCGTTAGCCCGTCCTGCTCCTGACACTGTACTGATGCCAGTTCTCGCTAATCGATTAATATTCCTTAACTGTACTGGCGGCTGTTTAAGTGCCCCTCCATCATCTCCACACTGAGAAGTTAATGCTGTCATGTATATTAATGATGGATTTTAGTGCTCAGTGTTTTGAAAGCGCAGGGAGCTCCGTACTTTACGCCGTTCTCATCGTAAATCACCTCTTCTAATGGCACGAGGATGTAAAAAGCAATTTGTTGAAAGTGCAGAGCCATTATGCAAATATTTAGTGTTTGCAGTAAACCCAATAGATCTCTCAATGTGTCCCAGAAATATAAAGTTTGTGGGTTTGTCTTTAATTTTTCATCACACCTATGATACGCTGGCCTATTTTTCAGAGAAGCAAGGGGCACGTGAGGATGTTTATTCTGAGCAGAACTCAGGCCTTTGTTGTCTGTTTTGTTTTATGGATAAAGTTTTTCAAAATGCTGTTTTAACTTTAGCTCAAGATGAGAACTGAAGTTACAGCCGTGCTTGGTAAGGACTAGGTCAGGCTAGGTAAATGGTCATGTTTCTATATAGCGCCTTTCCGCCCGCAACTCGCTCAAAACGCTTTACATCAAGGAACCACTCACCCATTCACGCATACATTCATACACCAGTGTCTTGCCCAAGGACACAACAACAGCATTCATCGGTGGGAGCTGGAATCGCACCGCCGACCTATGGGTATGTCGACAGTGGGATCTAAGGCTGCTTTCATAATTGTCTCCTGGTTTAGTTCTGTGCTAGTTCTGATAAAGTTCCAGGTTTTGCCTCGATTTTTTTGTGATTTGTGTGAAAGTGTGGCCACTATCCCAGACAAGACAGAAAGTATCTGTTCATACAAGCCAGAACGATTAGACTAGACTAGAATGACCAACCCCCGGAGTGCCCCCGCCCCTCTGTGCCCCTCCACCATGTCCAGACACCATTACTCTCTTTGATATTCAGTTCCTGCTGCAGCTAAGGCCAGTGCTAATCATGCTAACGTTTATGCAGTGGTGATTAAAGGGGCGGGTCTACGCAGTGTTTGATGTTCCAGTAAAATGAGCTAAAACAGATCTATGCTTCAGGGACTGCGTTTTCTCACTGTGTCTCATGTTCAGTTTGTTCAAGCACTTCTAGCGTACTTTGGTGGCTATAAAACCACTTCATCTTTGTAAAGTCTCTACTCAGGCATTTCGCAACTTATTTCTACAGACAACTTGAAGACACCGCCTTCAGAAACTGTCTATGTGCCCTTGAGCAAGACACCCGACCGACGTTTCCTTCGCGATTGAGCAGTTATTGTTTTTAATCGGCTCCTTTCAAAGTGGCACGAATATGACGAAAAGTCCAAAGTCAGCTCGCAAAGTCACCGTAATCATGAAGCGATGTAATCAAGTAGCTGCGGTATGTGCGGAGTAGTGGAGATCTCTGAAGAAGGATGCGCCTCTTCCTCTTCTTCAGAAAAGATCGAGACTCTTAAAACTTAATGTGGACTTAAGGTTTGACGTGTCACAAATGAAGCAATCAGAAGAGCTGTGTTGTATTTACTGTGACCTCCTCCACCTTCTCCTCTTCTTCGCAAAGTCGCTTTGATGAAGTACCTTGTCACTCTCTTCTCTCACTCTTTCTCTTCCTCCCTCTATCTCTCTGTTTCCTCCTGTGTTTCTTATCATCTCCCTCTTTCTCTCTCTCCTGCCTTCTCTCTTTTCCCCTCTCTCCCTCTCCCTTTTCTCTCTCTTTCTCTTGCCTTGCCTCTCTCCTGCCTCCTTGCTGCCTCTCTCTTTGCTCTGCCTTCTTCTTCTCTCTCCCCTCCTCCCTCTTCCTTCTCTCTTGCTCTCTTCTCTCTCTCTCTCTCTATTTTGCTCTCTCTTTTTTTCTCTCCCTCTCTCCTCTCTCTCTTTCTCTCTCTCTTTCTTCTCTCTTTCACTCTCTTTCTTTCTCTCTCTCTCTTATTTCTCTCTCTCACTTTCCTCTCTTCCTCCCTCCTCTCTCTCTCTTCTCTCTTTCACTCTCTTTTCACTGTCTTTCTCTCTCTCTTTCCTCTCTCTCTCACTCTCTTTCTTCTCTCTTTCACTCTCTCTTTCTCTCTCTTTTGTCTCTCTCTTTCCTCTCTCCCTCTCCTCTGTCTTTCTCCCTCTCTCTCTTCTCTCTTTCACTCTCTCTTTCTCTCTCTTTTTTCTCTCTCTCTCTCTTTCCTCTCTCCCTCTCTCCTCTCTCTTTCTCTCTCTCTCTTTCTTCTCTCTTTCACTGTCTTTCTCTCTTTCCTCTCTCTCTCACTCTCTTTCTTCTCTCTTTCACTCTCTCTTTCTCTCTCTTTTTTTCTCTCTCTCTTCTTCTCTCTCCATCCTCTCTCTCTCCTCTCTCTCTCTTTCTCTCTTCTCTCTCTCTCTTTCACTCTTTCTCTCTTCTTTCTCTCTCTCTCTCTTCTTTTTCTCTCTCTCTCTCTTTCCCTCTCTCCTCTGTCGCTCTCTCTCTCTCTCTCGCTCTTTTTCTCTCTCTCTTTCTTCTCTCGTTCTCTCTTTCTCTCCCCCTCTCTCCTCTCTCTCTCTCTCTCTCTCTCTGGTGATAAGTGAGAATAATCTAATCCAAACACAGATTGTAGCTTTAAAGATGCACTATGTTACTGTCCTGGTCAAGGGTCCGCCACCTGCTCCATGAGTGGAAAAGTTCCTCAGTACGGCATTATTCTTATTCATTCATGGGGACAAGCAGGTGGCGGACCCTTCATTGGTAAAGTTCCATAGTGCCCTAGTTTGTATAAAAGGTAAATGCTGTTGTTTAAGTGCTGGAGAACATGTAGAAGTGGTGTCATGTGTGGTCCTGTTGGCTCTTTTCATTGCTCTGAGAGGAGACTCGAGGGTCCTCTCCACCTCAAGCACCACCTCTGAAGTTGGATGTTATTGAATCTGTGTCTCTGTGTGAGGACTCCCCTGAACTGAAGAAAAAAGCCAGACGCCTCCCTCCTCCACCAGGGGGCAGCTCGGTAGGACCACCCGCCAGTCGTCTGTTGTCTTCAGAATGTCAGAGTCTCTCAACAGCTCTGCCTAAGCTGCCCCTCTGCTGTCTACTGTGTGCCAGGCGATGCCGAGGGTGGAAAAAGTGCCAGAGTAAAGCTTTAGAGTCTTTTGAAGTGTTTGCTCTTTGAGATCCTGTACTCACTCTGGGGCTGCTCTTCGCCTGTTAGCTGCAGCTGCTACTTACCACCGACAGAACATGACCGTGACCGCTGCCCAATAGGAGTTGAGGGCTACCGTATAGTGAAATTGTGTTGTCATAGCAACATTAAAGCAACATTGCATCTTTGTACAAAAATCATTTACTCTGTGTGTAAAATTCACTGCCTAAATTGTACAAAATGGCATTCTGCTTTAAAGCTCTGGACAGGAGAGTAGAACGAGGGGGGGGGGCCCTGGGTTCTAGGTTCTTAATTTTATATCAGAGGGAGGCTCATGTGAGACATCTTGTCCCTGGTTTAGTCCTGGATTAGTCCTGGTTTATTCCTAGTTTAGTCCTGGTTCAATCCTGATTTAGTCCTTGTTTAGTCCTGGTTTATTGCTGGTTTAGTCCTGGTTTAGTCCTAATTTATTCCTAGTTTAGTCCTGGTTTAGTGCTGGTTTAGTCCTGGTTTAGTCCTGGTTTAGTGCTGTTTTAGTCCTGGTTTAGTGCTGGTTTAGTCCTGGTTTAGTTCTGGTTTAGTCCTGGTTCAGTCCTGTTTCAGTCCTGATCTAGTCCTGGTTTAGTCCCGGTTTACCCCTGGTTTAATCCTGGTTCAGTCCTGTTTCAGTCCTGATCTAGTCCTGGTTTAGTCCTGGTTCAGTCCCGGTTTAGTCTCGGTTTAGTCCTGGTTCAGTCCTGGTTTAGTTCTGGTTCAGTCCTGGTTTAGTCTTGGTTCAGTCCTGTTTCAGTCCTGGTCTAGTCCTGATTTCAGCCCTGGTTTAGTCCTGGTTCAGTCCTGTTTCAGTCCTGATCTAGTCCTGGTTTAGTCCCGGTTTAGTCCCGGTTTACCCCTGGTTTAGTCCTGGTTCAGTCCTGTTTTAGTCCTGATCTAGTCCTGGTTTAGTCCCGGTTTAGTCCTGGTTTAGTCCTGGTTCAGTCCTGGTTTAGTCTTGGTTCAGTCCTGTTTCAGTCCTGGTCTAGTCCTGATTTAGCCCCGGTTTAGTCCTGGTTTAGTCCCGGTTTAGCCCTGGTTTAGTCCCGGTTTAGTCCCTGGTTTAGTCCTGGTTTAGCCCTGGTTTAGTCCTCAGATTGTGAGATGGTTCATATGACACTAACATGTGGGAGATTTGGTGCTAAGCCATGGAGAGACTCATACATAAGCAGAGCTGCATTAAAGTCTATTAGCCACATGAAGCCAGTGTTGCAGGCTAAGCAAGTTTCCTCCTAACCAGCAGTTTGGTGGTTCAGTAGTCACAAAACATGTAATCCCACATGTTTTGTTGTTCCAGTTATGATTACTTTTTGATGGAAGTGATGGAAGTTTCAAGGCCTCATGAAGCAATGATCAAATTGCTTGGAAAATAATGTTGGCTAGAATTCCTCTTCAAATAACAAAACATCTCATGGAATCGCAACAGTTGTTCAGACCTGCTTCAGACCTCCGATTTAGTACCATTTTTGTCCACATATTTTTAATCGCCCCCATATTTCTTGAATTGGCTAAAATAAAGCGAATTATAGCACTTTCGGTACTTAGAAAGAGTATATCGTGGTGGTTCTCAAAAGCTTTTGACTGGTACAAAGGACATTATAATCGGCAGAGGTATTACACGCTGTACACGTTACTCTTTGTGTGGTTGATCCCATAAACGTCCATGGCTTTAGCGAATCCCCATGGTGACAGACACACCACAGCCACGGCTCGCCCCTCCTGCAGCTTATCTGGACAAAGCACGTGTTTGGACAACTAAAAACCATTACCCACACCCATACAGCTGTTTTAACGCTCGCCAAAGCCCCATCTCGCCCCTTTTTGTTCTGCCCTCTTTTAACGTTATGAACATGGCTGGAAAATCTTTGCAAGTACTACTCTCCTGCTGCTTGGTCCTTGTGCAACTACTGTTCATTTACGGTTCAAGGCCAGTAAAAAGCGCATCATTAAACCCCTGAAAACCTAAAAGGGGCTGTGTGCTCAATGGAGAGATTGAAAAAATAAAAACCTGGGCACTCAATGGCTTTTTGTTCAAATTGCCACACTTAACGGGTCATAAAAGCAACACTCAAAACATATTCCAAATTGAAATGTCAGAAATGTTGAGTTCTTTGTCCTTGTAGTTTTCAGGGGAGGTGCCGGAGAACAGGGTCGACGTGGTGGTGGCGAATCTGACGGTGATCGACGCAGACCAGCCGCATTCGCCGAACTGGAACGCCATCTATAGGATCATCAGCGGCGATCCCACCGGACACTTCACCATCCGCACGGATCCGGTGTCCAACGACGGCATGGTCACTGTGGTCAAGGTGAGGACGCAGGAAGCACTTCAAAAATGTCCTCCACGTAAAGCAGACCTGCTAAGTAAAATGGACTTTTCAGAACTTTTAGCCATGTTATAGATGTTTCTTTCTCATTTCCTGAAGTTGTTCTTGGAGTGATTCATGTTTGAGTAACCTTTAATCGCTTATTTTCAAGACACCATATTGCCGATCAATCCCTGTTTTCACCGACATTGGTACACACCCACTGTGACGTACGCTCTTCGTTGTCTAATTTTATTTTCTTAATCGGTGATACTCGTAGGATTTGGCAGCATCGCGTAGCATCGTACTATCCATTGGTTTCAAAGTGAGGAAAAAGTTGCACTGTTTCCATAGCAATTACCAATTCGAACCAAAATCTCAGTATAAATTAATTTAGTCAAACGTCCTCAAAACGTAAACGGGAAGTTGAAACCCACAGACGATCCGTGGGATTAAGAATGATTCAAAATGAGCAATTACCAGTTTAAAATAGCATATATAGCCAACATTATCTTGTCTTATGTCTTTTGAAAACTGTGATTGACAGTTTGCAGCGGATATCACCAACATTCCGTGGGCTAACTGGAGGCACAACTCTCTTAGAAGCTTTATTACTCAAGTTAGACTTTAATCTGAACTTTATTTTAACACGGTCTGAGCACAAGGAGCTGACTTAGCTGGAACTACAACAGAATGATCTAATTTGTGCTGTTAAACAAGTCCCTCTCAAATAACATTAAAGCCACAAGCTAGTTAGCATTAGCCAACAGTTTTTCAGTTAGTCAGTCTCACCTTTTTGTGTAAAATCAAACTCCTAATCAGGACCATGAAGTCCTGGATTGACCACAGGCTCCTGAAAATGTGTTGTTTAAATCCATTTTATATATTTTCTTAAAACTTTTTTGTCAGTGCTTGCTATTGTGTGTATTGCCGAACATTCCGCCAATAGAGATGCATGTAGAATCCCCCCAGCTTGATGTCCTTCAAAGTATCAGTAGACCCTTTTCACAGAGCCACCCGGATAGTGCCGGTTCTCTTAAAAAGTGTGGAGCCGCTCTTCCTGCTCCATTCATTCTCTGTGAGGATTTAGCAGAGTCTGGATACAATAACTCAATATTTAAATATCAGACAGAGGACAGACAGTGTGACAGACGGTGGACAGAGTGGACAGATAGTGGATAGACAGAGGACAGAGAGAGGACAGACAGTGGACAGACAGCGGACAGACAGTGGACAGACAGAGGACAGACAGAGGACAGGTAGTGGACAGAGTGGACAGATAGAGGATAGACAGAGGAGAGAGAGAGGACAGACAGTGGACAGACAGAGGACAGACAGAGGACAGACAGAGGACAGACAGAGGACAGACAGAGGACAGACAGAGGACAGCGTGGACTGAAGGAGGACAGACAGAGGAGATACAGCAGACAGACAGCGGACAGCGTGGACTGAAGGAGGACAGACAAAGGACAGACAGCGGACAGACAGGGGAGAGACAGCGGACAGACAGAGGACAGACAGTGGACAGAGTGGACAGACAGACAAAGGACAGACAGCGGACAGACAGAGGAGAGACAGCGGACAGACAGAGGAGAGACAGCGGACAGACAGAGGACAGACAGAGGACAGACAGAGGACAGACAGTGGACAGCGTGGACTGAAGGAGGACAGACAAAGGACAGACAGCGGACAGACAGAGGAGAGACAGTGGACAGAGTGGACAGACAGAGGACAGACAGAGAACCAACAACGGACTGAGGACAGACAGCGGACAGACTGTGGACAGACATTGGACAGCAGATTCCAGATGGACAATCACAGATGCCATGTTTAGACCTTCAGGACAATGTAAGCTCTTAACCGGAGGAAACTTGTGTGTTTATAAAAGTAGATATTTGTCTTAATGTTAATGCTAATGCTAATCTAATCTAAATCTCAAAATAGAACAAAAAACAACTTTATTAAAATACATTTAATGACAAGTCCATTGTTTTTCTGTGCAAAATCATTCATATTGTAGCTCTGTTTTAACATCACTGATTCTTTCTTCTTTCCTAAGCACAGAAGCTTGAAGTATTTACAGGGTCGTGAAGGTCTTGACCATCCGTAATTTGCTGTTCGCCGCCTGGTATTTGAATTTTGATTTATTTTAGCACGACAAGCTAATCCAAACACACAAAGAAAGGAGCAGGAAGTGCGTCTCTATAGAGATAAACGTAGAACACCCCCCAGCACGACATCGCCGCAAAGTACCAATTGGGGTCATTTTCCGTACACCAGTTTATGCACATCACCATCGTTTTATCAAGGCGCTAATCGCTTTCGTGGTCAAATCGCCATCCCTCCGTGGTCCTGTTGCACTTTGTTTTGATTTAAAGTTTGGCCGGTAACAACAGAGAGAAGATGAAAAGGGGCAGGTCCTTTGCCTTCCGGGCGCCCCTCGTTGTGCTGATGAGAGATTGGAAAGTGTCGTGTCCTTCAGAGCACCTCATCCACTCCCTCGCAGACTTAAACACAATACCGACCCAGACCATCGCAGGAAATGAGCTATTGATTTCACAATTACAAAGGCAACAGGATTTATACAGCGTAATGTCCAGGCCAATGCGCTGAATGGCAGAAACAACAGGGGATTGTCTCGTAATAGTCTGTTATGTCACTGTTCCATCACCAGAGTCAAGGCTGAACACACAGGTTAATACATTTACGGACATGACAAGAAACATGGACAGAGATAGGCCATTATTATGTGTGTGTGTGTGTGTGTGTGTGTGTGTGTGTGTCAGATACTCTCCATTTTACTGTATTTGTTCACTTTTTACCATTCAGAATCTGCTTTTTTTTTTTTTTTTTTTATTATGTTCATGAGAATAATACAACAAAACCACACAAAACAACTGCATAGATCGATTTAAAGCATTAAAAACAGGAGCAGGTGTGATTATAAATGTTTTTCTCCAAATTGTTAAAGTGCATTAGTAGTACTAGTCTATCCAGTTTTACATGTCCTTCAAATGTGTTCCATTTTTGTGAAGCAAAATAACCAAAAGGTTTTTTTTGGGGTTTTTTTTTTCCCATTTCAGTTCTAGTTTAGTCCAGTTTTTAGATGAGACAATGATGAGATCTTGTAATAAAAGTTCTTCTCCCCCTTTTCTCTCTTCCGCTCCTCCTTCTCTTCTCCTTCTGCTCTTTTCTCCTCTCCTCTCCCTGCCTCCTCCCTTTCTCTCTCTCTCTCTCTCTCTCTTCTTCTCTCCTCTCTATTGTTCAGTTTTTAGACAATCATGAGATCTTGTATTAAAAGTTCTTCTCCAGCTCTTCCCTTCTTCTCCTCGCTCCTCTCCTCTTTCTTCCTCCCCCTCTCTTATCTGCTCCTCTTTTTCTCCTTCTCTCCTCTTTGTCTCTCCTCTCCCTCTCTTCTCCTCTTCTCTCATCCCTCTCTCCTCATCTCTATTGTTCACTTTTTAGACGTAGACAATCATGACATCTTGGATTAAAAGTTCCCGTATCAAAGTTCAAGAAACAAGTGAGATATTGAGTCAGTCTGTCGTCGTCGTTGTCTCGTATAAATACATTTTCTGTTTTCTGTTCTTCTGACAGATGCGATGGGCAATTTACTTTTTCATAGAGCGAACAGAGATGGGTTTAAATCTATCACCTGTTATAAGCCGCAGCAGACCTTTGTTTCATTTGTACCAAAATGACTACACGATGCTGCCGAATCCTACGAGTATCACCAACTAAGATTAAACATTACTCACACGAATCACTCCAAATACAACTTCAGAGGCTCAATGAGAAGAAACGAATATGGTTAAAAGCTCTGAAAAGTCCGTTTTGCAGAATAGGTCTGATTTAATGCAAATGTTTTTTGAAAGCCAGTAGAGGATGTACAGCTGCAGATTAACACATCTTTCCTGTAGACTGACTTGTATCTGTGTTTCCTGGTTGTGCGTTTGCTCCAGAGCGATCCTGTTGTGCATTTGTCATGTCCCACACATGTCAGAACAGCTTGCTTGTTTGCGCGACCCTTCGGACCCCCGGGGGCTCTCTCTCATATCCTACAATAATGTTTCAAAACTCGCAATAACATCCTGTTCCTTTAATTCCCCCAGCGCCCTGAGCAATAAGGATTGGCATTTTGCTTCTGTTCATTATCTCTAGATGACTGCATTTTCTAATCCATTTCTGCGGCTCGCTCCCTGATGTAAAATTCAGGAGGCAGCCGCTTCGCCATAAGCCCCCCGTATATAGACGCAAACCCATGGGGAGGGTTATCAGGAAATCATAAAATAAGAGACACAGCAACCCCGCGGGAAACAGGCAAATAGACCGTCTCGCAGAGGGAACAGCGGACGCCAGGGAGCCCCCTAGGGACCGGAGCTGGAATGGTCAACAGCGTGTGATGGAGAGGAGTTCGAGAGCTGTAAGGATGTGCTGCTCGCGCTTTTGATGGGGGTGTGAGAGCATAACGATACAGGATGATGCGGCATTCAGCCACCAGGGACCGCCACACGCTCTTCGGTAAACAACAGCAGAGGTCTGAACCGGAACATGTCACACACTTACTGAGGTCTCGGGGGAGCGGCTGATTCGTGATCTGCTCAAGTGTTAAGTCGACAAACAAACAGGCCTGATTAGTGTGAGTGTGATAGGCAGGGGCAGAGAGAGGTGAGGATGACGTTTCCTCAGAATACAGTTTGAAATACATTCTTGAGAATCAGATACAAAACATCAGGATCTTATGAGTTTTATTCAAAGGTCCTGTATGACACAAAATAGACTCTTGTGAGCTTTAAGTCATGTTATAATGTCGTTACCTCCTCAAAAACTATACCTCGAGTTGTGTTTTGTTTCATTCACACATGTTTGACTCACACTTTATTGTTGTAGTGTGTCTGCATCTCCATAGCTCAAAATGCTCTGTTTCACCTTGTGATGTCACGAAGTGGTAGTTTTCAAGCAATTCCAAATGGTTCTAGCAAAGGTGTGTAGAGCTTAAAAACACAGTGGAGCACTTCCTGTATAACCACGTGACATCACTAAGTGGACCAGAGTATTTTCAGTTTGAGAGAAGAACTCAGTCTAAATATACAGGGTTTGTGTGTTAAACATGTGTGAATGAAACAAAACACAACTCCAGGTCTGTTTGTGATGAGGAAACAACATTAGAACAGACATCAGAGAATAGAGTAATAGTTTTTCACAGTTTTTCTATGTAAAGTGAATTGGAAACAGAGTCGATGGAGCGCCCATGATCACTTCCCATTTGGATTGCAGCGGCTAGCAGATTAGCTATGTCCATTTATATATACAGTCTATGGCCGTGACTAAGAAGTAATGTGATCAGTGAGGCTTTCTCTGGTTTAAACACTGAAAAAAAAATCATAAACGAGCATCACAGAGCTCCACAAAGACCTTGAGGTTTCTGCTTCAGTTCAACCAAACAATTTATGTAACAGGAGATGAGTTGTTTCGATATCTCCAAACTGACGTTTGCGATAATGACCCTGAGCTCCGTGTGCTTCCCTGAGGCCGGTTCTTGTAGGTTTGTATTCATGTTTTGTTTAGCCCACAGCGATTCTCGGGACCTGTGTGGGCTGGGAATACCACTGGCGGCAGATCAAAGAGCCTGGAGCGTGGCCGGCATGCTAATCGGATACCGGAGCACCACGGGGTCATCTATATACAGCCCCTCGCACTTACCTCCATAAAAATCCCATACAAATATAAGGCTGTCCCTCCTCTGCCCCCGTCAGACGAGCTGTCTTATTATAGGCCTGTCACAATATAGTTTCTAAGTTTTTTACGTACAATATAAAATACACCAAGCGTGATTGACAGGTGGGTTAGCCAATCGGGGACAGGCATGGTCCGTCTGTGTCGAAAAAAATAAAGGAAAAAGATCTCACAGGGGGCAAAAAAACATGCCAGATTTCTGTAGGATCACTGAGCGAAGCCTGAACTCTGTTAATCTGAGGTGAGAGAAATGTGATTTTTTTTTGTAAATCGGAGGTGACCAATGAGCTCCTTTGTTTCACAGGTGTCACAAATCTGATTGGACGATCACGTTTGAATGGGCTTCAATGGACGCAACAGAGAACATGGGACAAGACTGATATCAACCTGTACAAAAAATACACAGATAGATCAGTCTGGATTTGCCAGGCTACCCTAAGGCAGGATCCAAAAATACATATATATTTTACATGTACAACATCAGAAAAAACATGAGCTGCAATAAAAAAATAGCAAAATTAAACACTTTAGTTGTTAGTTTGTGAATAAATGTTATGTATTCAACAGTCTACATCTCAGGTCTTACTGTAATGTGTGAAAATGACCAAAAGTTCCCTATCAATTCAAATAGGGCAACAGTGGCTCAGTTGGTAGAGTTTTTGTCCACTGATCCGAAGGTTGGTGGTTCAAATCCCGCTCTCAACACACTGTTATATGAATTTGTGTGTGAATGGGTGAGCGGTTCCTTGATATAAAGCCCTTTGAGCATAAACTGTATATATAAACGGACATTGCTAACCTGCTAGCCGCCGCCCACGTAGCGCACACTTCCTGTTCCATCGACTCTGGCTTTACATTAGAAAACTGTGGCCCCTCTCTCTGTAACTGGTCTCTGTCTGGTCTTAAAATGGCCGTTACCTTCAACAGCTTCGCTCCAGATTGGCTCTTTGGTTGCTATGATACTCGCGGTGAAAATTCCAAATACGCAACCTGGCTCCAAATTGGCCGCTATAACTGTTAGCACGAGCTCCATTTGACTGGAGCCGAACGCTGTGGGTGACGTCGCGCTCACTAAGTCCACTTCTTTATACAGTCTACGTCTTTGAGAGCCTTGAAGGTGGAAAAGCGCTGCATAAAAATGTGACAAAGATAAAGCCATGATATTTCTCCTGAGGAGACTCAGGTCTTTTGGAGTGAGAGGGCCACTCCTGAAGACCTTCTATGACTCTGTGGTGGCATCAGCCATCCTGTACGGTGTGGTCTGCTGGAACAGCAGCATCACAGTGAGGGAGAGGAAGAAGCTGGACAAGATCATCAAGAAGTCCAGCTCTGTCCTGGGCTGTCCTCTGGACTCAGTGCAGGAGGTGGGGGACAGGAGGGTCCTGGCTAAGGTCATCTCTATGCTGGACCA
This sequence comes from Periophthalmus modestus, assembly GCA_019594935.1. NCBI lineage: Eukaryota > Metazoa > Chordata > Actinopteri > Gobiiformes > Gobiidae > Periophthalmus > Periophthalmus modestus. Next base: position 10,678,139 of record JAIEZT010000084.1, read on the forward strand.
TGAGTCTCACCCCCTGCAGGACGCTCTGTCTGCCCTGGAGAGCAGCTTTAGTGACAGACTGATTCACCCTCGCTGTGTGAAGGAGAGGTTCCGCAGGTCTTTCCTTCCTGCTGCTGTCAGACTATACAATGAACACTGTTAACACTGAACATGTGTCATTCAACCATATTTAATCAAACCCATGTGCAATACTCAAGTCACTTTTATCACTCACTTTCACTTTGTATATCTATATGTATATATATGTGTATATTAGAGTTTTATTTTTGAATCTATTTCTTAAATTATTTCTTACTATTTATCTATTACCCTGTTTCTTCTGTTCTCTATGTGTGCCTGTTCTCTATGTGTGCGGTGCAATGCTGGAATTTCCCCACTGTGGGACTAATAAAGGCTTATCTTATCTTATCTTATCTTATCTTCACTCCATTTACAGATCAGCTAAATGTGATTTCCTCCTTGTCAAAAGCTATAACGAGCCGATATGGCCCTAATCAACAACGGGCAATTTATCTGCAGCAGCCGAGGCTAAAATATTGTCCATTTTCAAGCTTGGTGTTTGTCACTGTGTAGCCTTCATTACAGGAGTACAAAGCTGTCACTATAGTTTAGGATCAGCCCACAGTTCCAAAGAGAATACAAAGAAGGGTAGAAATAGACATGATCCACATTGTAGTCGTGATACGGCTGGGGTTCAGTTGTCATGACGATATTCAAATGCAAATGTTATAGTTATCAATGCCGTAATTATGATCGTATTTGGTTATTTTCGGGTTTATAATTGATACAGAGATATTGGTTGTCGCATTCCTCAGTTTGAATTTGCAGGCCTGAAATGTTTAATGTTACTTGATAATATTAACATAGAGTGAACTTGTGGTATTTGCATGTTCCTCTAGTGTTTTCCGACTGACCCAGAATACCACTGGTAAATGAATAAAAGAAATAACCCTGCCCCCGCTGTGTTTATCTCATAGCTTTAGTTTAAAAATATAAGTGGGCTTTAACTATGAACTATAACCTTAATGATAGAATCCAAGACTTGAGTCATGTTTTGGACTATCACAGTCTGACCTGCCGTGACCACAGACCATATAAAGTAGTGGACTAAGTGAGTGTGACGTCGCCCACAGCGTTCGACTTCAGTCAGACTAAAGCTCATAGAGGCTAGAGCAGTTATAGCGGCCAATGGAGCCGAGTCCCATATTTGGAATTCTGACTATGAGTATCACAGCAACCAAAGAGCCAATCCGGACTGAGGCTGTTGAAGGTAACGCGCCTTTCCTTAGCAACGCTGTCAATCAAACATGCTGGTAATGAGTAATCAGTTGGTAGAGTGTTTGTCCATTGACCCACAGGTCGGTGGTGCCATTCCAGCTCCCACAGATTAGGCTGTTGTTGTGTCCTTGGGCAAGACACTTAACCCACCTCACCCCCAGTGTCTGTGTACACTGGTGTATGAATGTGTGTGTGAATGGGTGAGTGGTTCCTTGAGGTAAAGTGCTTCAAATGTCTTGAAGGTGGAAAAGCGCTGTATAAATGTGACCATTATATTAAAGGTACACTATGTAACATTTCTCATGGGGAAGAGATACTGGCTTGTTTCCATGGATATGTCATTGTTGTTTTTTTTTGTTTTATTTCCCAATGCTTCACAGTATGGCATTTAACCCATCTAGCTACCATTTATTGACTTGTAACTTGGCCTGCTCACATGATAATGTTCCACAGTATGGCATTAAACATATTTACCATGTATTTAATTACGGGACAGTTCATTTCTCCAAAATGCTCAAAACAAATCTGACCTGTAACTTGGCCCGCTCGCATCACTTGCTTGTTTCCCCAGTGATGTATTTAAGACAAAACTGTGGAACTTTCCCGGCAAGACAGTATCATCTCCATGGAGACGAGAAAGTAGCTGATGCTGCCCCAGAAAAGTTCTATAATGCATCTAAAAATACAGACAAATACATCTGACCTCGCTGTGTCCCTCAGCTGTAAAACTGAAGGAACAGTCTTGTCTTGTCTTGTTTTTTTATGTGTTTTTTTTCTCCGTTTCCATGACTCCACAGGGTGTCGACCCGAAGCACGACCCTAAGCCGACACTTTAATTCTTTCAATCCAGTGCGGTATTTTCACAGTGTCTCTCATTTCCCTGTTCCAGCCGGTGGACTTCGAGCTGAACCGCGCCTTCATGCTGACCGTAGTCGTGTCCAACCAGGCACACTTGGCCAGCGGGATCCAGTCGTCCCTCCAGTCGACAGCAGGGGTCACTATTTCAGTACAGGACGTGAACGAGCCGCCGTACTTCCCCACAAACCCCAAACACATCCGCTTTGATGAGGGCGTCCCGGCCGGCACCAGGCTCGAAACCTTCTCGGCGACGGACCCGGACCGACTACAGATGCAGCAGATTATCAGGTGAGAGGCGACGCTGCTCCTCGTTCGATTTTAAATACAGTGATTATGAGTGATGCACATTAGTTATATTTATATGTGCAATTGTATTTTATGTTCAGGAAAATTTACTTTTTAGTTCTAATTGAGACATAAGGGTTTTGTTTCCCATTAAAGTTGCACTACGTAACTTTTCTGATGAGGGGTGGGTGGAGAGAGGTACACATCACCTGCTTGTGGAGATGTTATTGCTTTTCTTTCATCCTCCCTCTTCTCTCTTCCCTCTCTTTTCGTCTCCTCTCTTCCTCCCTCTCTCCTCCCCCCTCTCTCGTGTCCTTCCTCTCTCCTCCCTCCCTCTCTCTTCCTCTCCTCCTCCCTCTCTCTCTCTCCCTTGTCCTTCCTCTTCTCCTCCTCCTCCCTCTCCTCCCCCACACTCTTGTCCTTCCTCTCTCCTCCTCTCTCCCCTCTCTTGTCCTCCCTTCCTCTCTTCCTCTTCTCTTCCTCCCTGTCTCCCTCTCCTCTCCTTCCTCTCCTCTCCTCTCCCTCCTCTCTTATCCTCCCTCTCTCCTCCTCCCTCTCATCTCCCTCCTCCCCTGTCCTTCCTCTCTCCTCCTCCCTCTCCTGTCCTTCCTCTCTCCTCCTCCCTCCCTCTCCCTTCTTCTCCTCTCCTCTATCTCCCTCTCTCCTTCTCCTTCTCCCTCTCCTCTCCCCCTCTCTTGTCCTTCCTCTCTCCTCTCCTCTTCCCTCTCCTCATCCCTCTCTTCACCTCCCTCTCTCCCTCCCTCTTCTCTCCCCCCTCTCTTGTCCTCCCTCTGTCCTCCTCCCTCTCCTCTCCCTCCTCTCTTTTCCTCTCCTCTTTTCCTCCCTCTCCTCCTCTCTTCTCTTCCTCCCTCTCTCCTCCTTCTGTGCAATACGCCATTAAACTCATGTATCTCCATGGAGACAAGCCCGCAGCACTCCCAGACCAAGTTGCAGATCAGATCTGTGGAGAGGCGACCCCACACACAGTAAAAATGCATGTTTCCATGGTACTTTGAGCGACATAATGAAATAAATGCTCAATTAATTTGTTTAATGCCATACTGTGGGACATTCCAGACAAAACAATGACAATTCCATGAAGACAAGCAGGTGTCGCAGGCTGTGCACCTCCTCAAATGTGTGATAGTACTTTTACTATGAGACTGGTGCAGTACTTTGGTAGAAGTATGTGGAGACATTTGACGTTTTTATAGCTTCAGGCATTCTATACAGCCATTCAGATTCAGATATCTGAGAACCTAAAAGAAAACGCTCAGAGCCATGTTTCCGTTTGCACCGTCGGCTAAAACACTTCCTGGCCGTGCTCGTGGTCAGTAGTTCGGGTCAAAGGTCAACAGGGGAGCTCCATTCCAGTCCCGCACTCGTCTTCACGTCTCGCACTTTGTTTATGAGCTTCAGAGGAGAAGTTTGAGTCAGGAGGGCGAGCGGGTTAATGCAGAGCGCCCGTCTCGGAGGTAATCAAAGGACGGTGTATTCTGGGATGTATGAGAAAGTAGGAACGGAAGAGAGAGAATGAGAGAGCAGATAGAGCGATAGAAGGAGAGAGAGAGAGAGGCTGTTGGCCGGAGCTCAAAAATCTGACACAGCGTTCTGTCCACCTGCGCTCGTCTGCTCCGGGTTAAGCCTCCAGACTCTCAGTGTAAACCGAGACTGAGGAGGAGCAGGCTGTTTCTGAGCAGGACCTGGCAACGCTCACTCCTCACACGTTTTACCTGGTTTATAAAATGTATTTGTTTAGAATGAGAGTGTGAGGGAGGAGGAGAGAGGAAAGGGAGGAAGAGAGGAGAGGAGAAGAGAGACAAGAGGAAGAGGAGGAGGAGAGAGAGGTGAGGAGAGGAGAGAGGAAGGATAAGAGCGGGAGGAGGTGGAGGAGGGGAGAGGAAGAAGGAGGAGAGAGGGAGGAGGAGGGGAGAGAAAGGAAAAGAGGGAGGAGGGAAGAGGAGATGAGGAGGAGAGAGAGGGAGGAGGAGAAGAGACAGACGGTGGGTGGAGAGAGGAAGGACGAGAGAGGGGGAGAGGAGATGAAGAGGAGAGAAAGATGAGAAGGAGGAGGAGAGGAGAGAGGAAGGACAAGAGAGGCAGGAGGAGGAGGAAGAGGGGAGAAGAAGGAGGAAGCCAGAGGGAGGAGGATAGAGTGGAGGAGGGGAGGGAGGAGGGGAGAGAAAGGAAAAGAGGGAGGAGAGAAGAGGGGAGGGAGGAGGAGAGGAGAGAGGAAGAACAAGAGAGGAGGAGAGAAGATGAGAGTAGAGGGAGGAGGAGAAGAGACAGACAGTGGGTGGAGAGAGGAAGGATGAGAGAGGGAGAGAGGAGATGAGGAGGGAGGTGACAGGGTGAGGAGGAGGAGAGAGAGAGGAAGGACAAGAGACGGAGGAGGAGGAGGGGAGAGGAAGGAGGAAGCCAGAGGGAGAAGGGAGGAGGGAGAGAGGAAAAGAGGGAGGAGATAAGAGGGAACAGGGGAGGGCGGAGGAGAGAAGAGAGGAAGGACAGGACAGAGGGGGAGAGAGAAGATGAGGAGGAGAGGGAGGAGGAGAAGAGACAGACAGTGGGTGGAGAGAGGAAGGATGAGAGAGGGAGAGAGGAGATGAGGAGGTGAGAGAGGTGAGGAGGAGGAGAGGAGAGAGGAAGGACAAGAGAGGGAGGAGGAGGAGGGGAGAGGAAGGAGGAAGCCAGAGGGAGGAGGGGAGGGAGGAGAGGGGAGAGAAAGGAAAAGAGGGAGAAGATAAGACGGAAGAGGGGCAGGAGGAGGAGAGGAGAGAGGAAGGACAAGAGAGGGGGAGTAGAAGGAGTAGGAGAGGCCTTGGACATTGTTTCTAAAGTCCATGTCCGTTTATGTTCTTGGTTCTTTTTTCTATCACCTCGTTGGGTCTGAGGGCAGGAGTATCACTTCCTCCTCTGTTTATCACACATATATGTTTCTGTGTATTAAACGTATATTTTTACTTTCCGCTCGTACAAGGTAAACTCATAAAATGTCTCATATATGATTATTATTGCGTTTGGAGCACCAGGGGCCATTGATTCTCCATTAGAGTTTTGCTTACAGCTAAACTGGCTCCGGCTCCTGTTTTACAGCCGTGTTAGACGCTCGCATGTTTATGTGCCAAATAAAACATTTCCTTTTGGGGAAATAGCTCTGCAGCTCTCCTTAGAATTCATGTCTCTGTAAACTCCACCTGAAACGATACTGTGTGTGTGTGTGTGTGTGTGTGTGTGTGTGTGTGTGTGTGTGTGTGTGTGTGTGTGTGTGTGTGTGTGTGTGCACGTGCAGCTCAAGAACACAATTACTTTCCATCCATAGAAAGTTTATTGTAAAAGCAGAACATTAAACATCAGACACTACGGGCTCTAGACAGATAATGAGAAAACCTTTTATCTGGGAAGAGGAGAGAGAGGAGGAGAAGAGGAGAGTTAGGAGGGGAGAGAGGGAGAAGGAGAGAGAGAGAGGAGGAGGAGAGGAAGGAGAACAGAGGGAGGACATGCTGTTTACATCTAATTAGAAAACCTTTTACTGCAGACTTGTAAAGAGCGATGGTAGTCATGAGTCTCTTTGCACTGAGAGCTGATTGGCTGTCCAGGGGTGGTCCACCTGCTTCGCTCTTCCCGCTGTGTTTAAAGCTGTGTGTGCAAAGTGTATGCATGTGAATGACAGGGTTTGAGAGACCTGGAGCGAGTGACATTCAGACGGTGACTCCTCACAGTTTGAAAATCAGGTCCTTCAGGTTTCACTTGTTGATACTTCCTCCTCTCGTATGGACATTTTTTCTTTTTCTACATTGTTTCCTCTAGTTTCTGCATTTTTTCCTCTCGTTTCTACATTTGTCAGCTTGTTTCTACATCTGCGTGTTTGTTTTCTGCTCTGTGAACTTTACCGCAGCTTTAAATCGACATGACAGCGATTCATATCAAAGTGGATAGAGTCTGTGCGTGTGGACCTGTGGGAGTGAAGGGTCCCAGAGCTGCAGATGGAGAGCAGGGCTGTGGGGTCAAGGTCTCAAACTGACAGGTGCTTATCAAAGAGGAGCAGGCTGACAGGGGCCTGGGAGGAGAGGGAAGAGAGGGATTTGAGGAAGGAAAGGAAGGAGGAGCAGAGGGGGTTGAGGAGAGCGAGGAGAGGTAGGGGGAGAGGGAGGACAGGAGAAGGACTTGAGAGAGGAGAGGAAAGAGGAGAGAGAGAGTCCTGGGGGGGGGAGGGGGGGACAGGAAAGAAAGAAAGAAGAGATGAGAGAGGAGGAGAGGAAGGAAAGGAGAGGGAGGAGGAGGCAAGGCAAGTTTATTTGTATAGCACAATTGATCCACAAAGTAATTCAACGTGCTTTACAGAATAAGAAAGACAGGTCCCTGAAGTCCTCAGAGTGTGAGATGGTTCCTGTGGTTCTAACATGTGGGAGATGTACTTTGCTGCTGGTCCATGGAGAGACTTGTTCACAAGCAGAGCAGCTTTAAAGTTTATTCTCTGAGCCACAGGAGCCAGTGCAGAGACCTGAGCACAGTACTTCCTGGTTCTAGTCAGGACCCGAGCAGCAGTGTTCTGGATGTACTGCAGCTGTCTGAAGGCCCGTTTGGAGAGGCCAGTGAGCAGGTCATTACAGTAGTCTAACCTACTGGAGACAAATGCATGGATAAGTTTCTCTAAATCTGGCTTTGACAGTGCACCTTTGATTTTTGCAATGTTTTTTAGATGGTAAAAAGCTGCAGATGTTATTGATTTGATGTCTGAGTCCAATATTACCCCTAGATTTATAGCCTGATGTGAAGGTTTTAGAGAGAGGGACTTGAGGTGACTGCTGACACTTTTTCTTTGTTTCTCTGGGCCAAAGACTATAAGTTCAGTCTTGTCTGAGTGCAGCTGGAGAAAGTTGTTTTGCATCCACACACTGATCTGTTGGATGCAGTGGCAGAGTGAATCCACTGGTCCATATTCACCTGCTGCCGGTGAGACATAGATCTGAGTGTCACCTGCAGAGTTGTAGTAGGACACATTATTCCTGCATATTAACTGGCCTAACAGCAGCATGTAGAGATTGAAAAAGAGGTGTCCCAGAATCAGAGGTATAGATGAGAGGTAGGAGAGGAAGGGGACAGAGGAGGAAGAGAGGAGAGAAGAGAGCAAGGGAGGAGAGGGAGTAGAGAAGATTGAGAGGGAGGAGGAGAGGGAGGAGAGGAGAGAGAGAGAGACGACCTTGTGTGTGGGAAAAAGGCTCTTGTGAGTATTCCGAAAGGCCGTCTGAGACATCATGCTTCACCTGTCAGACTCCAACCACAGAGGTCAGATCTGTGGATCGGAGACTCTGGAATAACTGATTACCCTAGCGCCCAGCGTCAAGCTGGAGCCAGTGCCGGCCTCAAGCTGGAGCCATGCATTTTTCATCCTCAGGGTCGAGGGCTTGAAAAATAAATGTCAGAACTCTCCCTGGTGCTGCTAAGATCACTAACCTGCCAGGCCTCATCATACACCCAGCTGTAAGCACACTCCCATCAGCTCCCACCAGCTCCCACCAGCTCCCACCAGCTCCCGCCAGCTCTGATCAGCTCTGATCAGCTCTGATCAGCTCCGACCTGCTCTGACCTGCTCCGACCTGCTCCGACCTGCTCTGACCTGCTCCGACCTGCTCCGACCTGCTCCGACCTGCTCCGACCTGCTCCGACCTGCTCCGACCTGCTCCGACCTGCTCCGACCTGCTCCGACCTGCTCCGACCTGCTCTGACCTGCCCCCCGACCTGCTCCGACCTGCTCCGACCTGCTCCCATAAGCTCTCACAAGCTCCTACACACTCTCACCAGTTCCCACCAGCTCTGATCAGCTCCGACCTGCTCCAACCAGCTCTCACCAGCTCCGACCAGCTCTTATCAGCTCCCATCAGCTCCCATAAGCTCGCACCAGCTCCCACCAGCTCCCACCAGCTCCGACCTGCTCCGACCTGCTCCGACCAGCTCTCACCAGCTCCCACCAGCTCTGATCAGCTCCGACCTACTCCGACCTACTCCGACCTACTCCGACCAGCTCCGACCTGCTCCAACCAGCTCCCATAAGCTCTCACAAGCTCCTACACACTCCCACCAGTTCCCACCAGCTCCAACCCCGCTCCCACCACCTCCCACTAGCTCTCACCACCTCCCACCAGCTTCCAAATGAGCCAGCCCTCCAGAAAGCATTGGCAATAAGGTGCAGGAGGTGTGGTGGAACATTTCTACCAACTTAAGTGTTTAGGGGAGTTTTAATGCTCGGGTAGCATCTGGGTAAACAAATCCGTCTCCAAGAGAAGGGGAAATTGGCAGAGAGCTTTGTTAAAAAGTTGGTAATGAGGATGGAGAGAGGGAATTCGGCCATTTGTGGATGGTCGGGAGCAGCACACAAAAACACTGAGAGCGCTCACGTCTGTTATTAAAATGGTAGATAAGCCAGACAGAGACGAGCTAAAGTATGATTTGAGTCGGCGCCAAACTGAGATAAATGGTCCGTATCATTAGACCAGCATGCAGCCGTAAAATGTGTTTGGATATAGCTGATACAGATACAGTGCCTGAGGTACTTAAGTACTTTTAAAGGTCCTCTATTACGCAAAATTGATTCTTATGAGCTTTTAGCCATGTTATAATAGTGTTACCTCCTCAAAAACATACCTGGAGTTGTGTTTTTTTTTATTCACACATGTCTGAGTAACTCTTTATTATTAGTCTGTCTACATCTCCAAAGCTCAAAATGCTCTGTTCCACCTTGTGATGTCATGAAGTGGTAGTTTTCATGGTAACTGCTCCTTTTACCTTTTATTCAGTAGAGATAGGCAATTCCAGGGATGAAATTGACAGACAGACCAGACTGATCAAATGTGTTATGTAGCTGTTACTTTTCTCTCAAGTAATGACAGAACAACTTTGTGTAAATAAAACTGCAAACATTTCGAGACTTTCTGGGCCAACTATGACCAGTAAATAGTCTTAATCATAGACTGTATGTATAAATGGACATAGCTAACCTGCTAGCCGCCACGTTCCAAGTAGGAAGTGATCATGGCTTCCAGCTACATCGACTCTGGCTCCAGTTCACTTTACATTAGAAAACTGTGGCCCCTCTCTCTGTAACTGCTGCTGTCAGACTCATCATTTTGGTTTTAAAATGTTCATATTAACCGGCTCTACCTGATCCTGGTGTTTTTATTTCACTATTATGCCCAGAACTTAAGATATGAACATTATTAACAGACAAATCAGGCACCTTCTTTCCCCGAGATCGCTCCCAGTAACATTAGCAACAGGTTTGATTGACAGCCTTGCTAAGCTCCCGTCCTCTGCTAAACCAGCGGTGCAGACGGGAACAGGTGTTACCTTGAACAGCTTTGCTCCACATTGGCTCTTTGGTTGCTATGATACTCGAGGTCAGAATTCCAAATATGGAACAGGGCTCCAAATTGGCCCCCTGTAACTGCTAGCTGCTAACTGCGAGCTTCATTTGACTGCAGCCGAACGCCGAGGGTGACGTTAAACTCACTTAGTCCACTTCTTTAGACAGTCTATGGTCTTATTACATCAGTGTAGCAGCAGAACTGAACAAGAATGTCGTCTAAACCGATATTTTGAAGTCAATATCCCACACCAGTATCAGCTCAGTACATCCCTAATTGTTACTAGGCCTGTTATTAAAACACCAGAGCTGGGGTTGTATGTAAAATGGCAGGGCTTTTGTTACTTCCTGAAGTTTCCCCCTGAGACCAAAGCACATCTGAGGGTCTTTTGTCTGGGATGACCACTATACCCATTCTCTCAGAACATGATGTGCTCTGAGTTTTATTACAGCGCTGGAGGAGAACTGTTTAGGAGACTTAATTAAAGTGGCGGCTGGACAGAGGAGTAGAGCTGGGGGAGCACACGTTTGTATGTTATCATCAGAGCCACGCAGGCGGACTGGAGCGATATCGCGCAGTGCACTCTGGGAAAGCAAAGGTGGGCTCAGTTTTACGGGTCTAATTTACATTTTGTTTGACTCTGGGGCTGGGCGAGGGGTTGGACAACAGGGACGCTTTGTTAAGGGCACTTACAATTATAGTTTACATGACATTTGGGACTAAAATGGTGAAAATACTATATTAACGTCTTATTATTATTACACTATTTTATGATCTCTGTTGTAATGTTGTTTCCTCATCACAAACAGACCTGGAGTTGTGTTTTGTTTCATTCACACATGTTTAACACACAAACCCTGCATATTTAGAGTTTTGAGTTCTTCTCTCAAACTGAAAACATTCTGTTCCACCTTGTGATGTCATGTGGTGATACAGGAAGTGCTCCACTGTGTTTTTAAACTCCACACACCTTCACTAGAATACACTGGAATTGCCAATCTCTACTGAACTAAAGGTAAAAGGAGCTCCAGGTATGTCTTTGAGGAGGTAACAGTATTATAACTTGGCTAATTGCTCACAAGAATCCGTTTTGTGTAATACAGGACCTTTGAACATGAAAATGAGGTCGTTCGTTTGCCAGATTACACATAATTTCCAAATAGTTCGATCATCTGCGGTTGTAATCTCCTAAGGAAACAGTAATGAGATATGACAGGTTCAACGTCTAAGCAGCACAATCGATATTTAGAAAAGGAGCCCAGGTTTTTACTGGAGCCCAAAGCGATTATCGATTTACATTTAAACCACGTTAAATTATACATAAAGAGCAAACCAATTGTTGTATTGATGTGACTAGATTAAACTCTCCAAATATTCATAAAAGTGCTTTGCTGGTGAGGGTTCTGCTATGTTATTATCTTGACTGGAATGTTCCACAGTATGGCATTAAATCAGACCTTTTCTGCAAACTGGACTTTTAATCATGTTCTAGTCGTTTCTTCTCATGGACCCTCTGAAGTTGTATTTGGAGTAATCTTTAATTTCTTATTTTCAAGACGCAATTTTGCCAAGCTCCAAAATGGGCTGCTCGGGCGCCGACAGCCAGCATGCAGCGCTTTGTTCTGATGATGTTTACAGCGACGTCAGCTCCCACCGGCCACCGCAGTCATTTTAGGTGGATATTGTGATTTAAAATGTGCAAATTATAACATAATGATCCACGAGTGTCAGAATTTATAACTATAGAGTCACAAGCACAAGAAGAGTGATTTAAACTTGAACTCATTTGATTAGAGGAGTTTGTATTGGTAATGAAATGCCTTAAAAATATCATAGCATTATTAATATGAATGGATTCGCCACTCCATAGATCTGACCTGCAACTTGGCTAGGTGGAGATATAGATTAGCTTAATGCCATACTGATGCACATATGACTAGGTAATAACATTTCCGACCAGGTGGCAGATCATCCATTAGAAAAGTTACAGTGTACCTTTAAATGCTGTGAAATTGGTAAATACCTAACAGGGGACGACAGAGGCTCAGTTGGTCGAGTATTTGTCCACTTATCCAAAGGTTGCCAGTTCGAATCCTGCTCTCGACATAAACATCATCGGTTGAGCGGTCATATCCACTGACTGACTGATGGTTGGCGGTGCGATTCCAGCCCCCACAGATGAATGTCCGTTGCTGTGTATTGGGCAAAATAGCGCCCCCAGTGTCTGTGCGCACTGGTGTGTGAATGCGTGTGTGAATGGGTGAGTTTGAAGCACTTTGCGTGACTTGAAGGTGGAAAAGCGCTATATAAAAATGTGACAGTTTACCATTTACACATTAAGTTGGCCTCGAGTCGTAAAAATATTAAACTAGATCACACAATCCTGCTGCTTCCCCCCTGTCCCCTCTCCCCTCTCCCCCTTTCCCTCTCCTCCCTCCCTCTGCGATGGTCTCCCCTTCACCCTTTTATCCCCCCTCCCACTGGGCCGGACCCTCTGTAGTCCCGCTGCCGATTTCACACCTCCGCCGTTAGCCGCCGCGGGTTTGGTTAGCTCGTGTGAAGGCTGCTAGTGTGGGAATGTCATCCGTGTGATCCCTCTCCCTGCCTCGGATCATGCCCCACAGCCTGCTGGGAAAAACCCTCCTCCGTCTCTGCTGGAGGGAGATTATTCTGTGTGTTCACCACCCCGCTTCCCTCAAACCAAAGCTCCTAACAGGTTTGCGATGGATTCGGAGAAAGCCAAAATCCTCCATGTGCACGTTTAATTGAACCACAATAAATGCGTGGGCGTAAGGCTGAGGGTATTAGTGCAGTAATTCAATAAATATAACAGTGAGGTCAAAGGTCAAATCCATTTCAATTTGGAACGATTTAGAAGCGGCATGTGCACCGGAAATGTGGCCTTGCGGTTTGAACTGAAATTGAGTAAATGAAAATGGAACCCCTGAGGTCAGCTGTCCATAGGCGGAATTACAGCCGGAATACCAAACGCTGCAGTCGGGAGAGGCTGTGTTTTCCGGGATCTCGTGAAGTGATAAAAATACAGTTGGATTTTTAGTTTTGTAATACAGCTCTGACGAAAGATGATGGTATTAATTGGGATGGGAAATTGTGGAAACGAACGGCCAAAGGAAGCGCCGTGTTAGAGATAATAGAGGTCATTTTGAAATACACCTTGTTAAAATGTTCATAGTTTATTAACACATTTAAATTAGACCTTTTCTGCAAAATGGACTTTTCAGATCTTTAACCATCTTTTAGTCATTTCTTCTCATGGAGCCTCTACATCACAAATAGTGAGAAAGTAAAAAGGTATTCTGCACAATCTTCTTTTATAACACAATGATACACACACAAAAACACTACACTAACATGCATATACATACTTACACACATAGATACATGTACATATTCATACACATAAATATACATATTAAAGTGAGAACCCATGAAACTAGATGAAGTAGGAGATGAGCAATTATAGAATTAGCTAGATACATTTGGGGAAGGAAAGAAAAAAGGACCTCCGGAAAAGAAAAGGGTTAATCGGGAATAAAAGGGAAGTTAATTTGTTGTACTATTTGGCACAGTGGATGCCATATTTGTAAAAGTAGTAAAGCACTATACTTAAGTACAAATTTTAGGTACCTGTACTTTACTTCAGTCAATTTTACAGTGATACTTTTTACTTTTACTTCACTATATTTGAGAGCAGTATCTGTACTTTCTACTCCACTACATTTTTGAACTGGACTGAAAAGTAAAAGTATTTTTTGTTATTGCCTGAGACCTGCTGAAAAGGCTGCGAGTTTATTTTTAACACATTCATTATTTGAGCAAACACAAATATATAAATAAAAATAGATAGAAAAAAAATCAATTCAGTTGTTTCTGTTGAAAAAAACATTTTACACTTTTTACTCTTTAAGTGCATTTTTAAACGGGTTCTTTAATACTTACGCAGATTTTTTTCATGTGATACTTTTCCTTGAGTGTTTAATTTGTTTGTTTTTGTTTTTTTTTTGCTTTTGTATCTGTACTTTTACTTAAGTTATAAAATTGAGTACCTTACTTCTTCCACAACTGGTCAGATCCCATTGGACACCGCAGTTTTCTAATGTGTAACTCAGTGGATTTGTTTCTTTTATTAAATGCTTTTAGATGAATATTGTGATATAAAATGTGCAAATTATAACATAATGATCCATGAGTGTCAGACATTAGATTATAACTATAGAGAGACAAGCAGTATAGGGCTGATTTAAATGATTTCATTGACCAAAGAGGAAAATAAAGTTAATTAACTGTATAATATATGTGTATATATATTATACATAGGGTACTGTATCTGTTTCATTACGGATTCGATGCAGTGCCGTAGGGCATCTTTTGCATTGCTAGACTTCTCCTGGTTTATTTCTATTCTGAAAGCGTAGACTTTTGCACTGCCTTGTTGGATGAGAAGATAGAGACAGTAAGGGGGGACCATAATAATACAAAAGTGAGCCGCAGTGAGGAGCTTGAGATACAATCAGAGAGAATAGAAGGTAAGAAATGAGCCGTAAGCGCTTAAAGAAAGTGTTACCTTCACTGTAGATCAGATAAACTTTCAATCTCAGAAATGATCCCTTGTTCCCTTTGCTCTGTCCGTGAGGAGTGTCCCTACCTCCGAGCGCGTGCCTCACCCCTTCATGTTTGACACTCCTCAGAGAAGCCATGTTCCCGAGCATACCAAGTAATAACAAATGTACAAATCATATATAAAAAAGTACATATAAATGACATATAAATATAGCTCACCCGCTAACTGCTGCGCTCTGAACAGGAAGTGATCATGGGCGCGCTTCCGGCTCGATCGACTCTGGCTCCAATTCACTTTACATTGAAATACTGTGGCCCTCTCTCTGTAGCTGCTGCTGTCAGGCTCGTCATTTTGGTCTTAAAATGTTTGTATTAACCCGCTCTACATGATCCTGCTTTTTTTTTTTTTCACTATTGTGTCCAGAAACCAAGATATGAACATTTATAATAGACGAATCAAGCGCCTTCTTTCTCTGAGGTCGCTCCCACAAGGGTTAGTCAGAGGTTTGATTAACAGCTCCGCTCTGAGGTAAACCAACAGTGTAGGTGGGAGGGGCGTTACCTTCGACAGCCTCACTCCTGATTGGTTCTTTGGTTGCTATGATACTCATCTGGTCTAACTTCCAAATATGGAACGCTGCTCCTAATTGGCCCCTATAACTGCTAGTCTCGATGAGCTTCATTTGACTGGAGCTGAACGCTGTGGGTGACGTCACACTCACTTAGTCCACTTCTTTATACAGTCTATGGTACAGATATAGGCCCAGGTCCTTTGTAGAGTTTTTGCATGAGGCGCACATAGGCAGCTGCAGCGGTGCTTAACAACACCAGTAATAGAGTTGAATGGCTGGTACACAGGAGTGAAAAATGAGGTGAAATTGACTGGAGGCTGGAGGCTCGGCACAAGGAGTCAGTGAAGAATTAAAGAGTGTGAAGGTCAGGCTGCTGTGGTCTGCTCAGAATGATGTGTGAGCCTGTGTGTGGGGCCTATGTAGAAACGGCAAACTACACTGAGGCGACAGGGCGTCAGCTGGTAGAGCTTTTGTCCACTGATTCGAAGGTCGGTGGGTCAAATCCTGCTCTCGGTTGGATTCAGGCTCCCAAAGATGAATTCTATTGGTGTGTACTTGGGCAAGACACTTAACGTACTTCGCCCCCAGTGTCTGTGTACACTGGTGTATGAATGTGTGAGTCTTGAAGGTGGAAAAGCGCTATATATAAAAAAAAAAGCCTGGGACGATATTGAAATTTTGTGTTGCGATTATTATGGCCAAAATTATTGCGATTAACGATTACATCACGATAACGATTAAAGTTTCTGACAGTTTAAAAATGTTCGGGATATGAATCATTATAACTTTAATGTTATAACCTCCATGTTTAAACAACTTTTATATACTTGTAGTTTATATATAAAACCACTACAATCTAGAGGAGAACATTATGGACAAGCAGGGCTGTCGACAGAAATTTGAGTCTCTGGGGCGAGAACACTCACATGGGCCCCCATCTAATACAAATTAATAGGAAGCGGTACAATTCTGGGCCCCTAAGACACCTGTGTCCCCCTTGTCGATTCCCCTGTGGATATGTAGCTTTTTTCCTGCACATTCTGGTGTTACAATGGTGATTATGTTAGTTGGCATTTCTCACGATTATATAAAGTGTCCCACGACTGATTATTTCCAGCACATTTGATCACAGTAAATGATTTTCGTGTTTATCGTCCCGTCCCTGAACTACACAGAGAGCGCTGTAGTTGGGCTGTATCTGTGTTATTGATTTGTTGTCGTCCTGTCTCTTCCAGGTATTCCAAGCTCAATGACCCGGCCAACTGGCTGTCAATCAACCGGACCAACGGGCAGATCGTGACCACGGCCGTCTTGGACCGCGAATCCAGCTACGTGAAGAATAATATTTATGAAGCCACGTTCTTGGCTACAGACAACGGTGAGTTTATCCTCGGGCAATGCTGAGTTTAAGAAACATTTCAGTGTTTTATTATTTCGGCCTACTTCTTTGGTAATAAAACTATTTGTAGAGGTATAGTGATGTAGAGAGGGTTTTGACAGGCAATCCGACAGCACACTAACTTGAATTTAACTCCATTTTAGATCGAGTCTCCACCTCTGAACCAGAACATTAACATTTTGAGCACCTTGATAATGCCCTTGTGGCTCAATCTAAAAAAGCGCTGTAGCTGATTTTTACTGTTTTAAATCAGCCTTATTCTGCTTGTATGTGCTCTATAGTTATAATCTATGTCACCTGTGGATCATTATGTTATATTTTGCACATTTTAAATCACAATAATCATCTAAAACCACTTAATAAAAGAAAAAAATCCGCTAACATCTGCATTAGACATGGTTGTAAACGTCATCACACCAAAAAAGAGCCATGGAGCTGTCGGCGCCCCCTATGGATAGCAGCACATGACACTATCAGATTTTTTTTTTCAATTGTAGCAAAACGATTACACAACGGTGCTGAATCCTACAAGTATCACCGATTAAGAAAATCTAATTGGAGAAGGAAGTGTGTGGCGTGTACCGGTGGAGGTGAAAATGGGGGTAGATCAGCAAAAAATTAAAAGCTCTGAAGAATAGGTCTGCTTTAAAAATGTGGAAAAAGAACTAGTTCATTTTAAGCAGTCAATAGTTATTCCTCACTTTCCTTATGTATTCGCAGCCTGTGTATTCATGGCAGTATTATAAAGCACTTTTGCACAACTTTCAGAGACCAGAGCAGAGATTGGCAGCTTGCATGCTATTAACACACTTCCTGGTTCTCAGAGGATAAAATGCTTTATAATTAGACACACACAGGGAACAGTGGTTTTATTTTGACCCTGAGAGCTGCTTTTACAATATGTTGGTAATGGGGCAAAACCATAGTCTGTATGAAGAAGTGGAATAAGTCAACCACAGCATTCGGCTTCAGTCAGACGAAGCTTGTCGAGGCTAGAGCAGTTATAGCGGCCAATTTGGATCTGAGTTACGTATTTTGAATTCATAGCAACGAAAGAGCCAATCTGGAGCGAGGTTGTTGAAAGTAACCCCCCACCCTCCCATACCGCTGGTTTAGCAGGGAGTGGACGCTTAGCAATGCAATAGCGGAAGCAACTTTGGGGAAAGAAGTTGCTACTCGCACCTGATTTGTCTCTTATTAATGTTCATATCTTGATTTTTCGGACACAATAGTGAAATAAAAAACTCAGGATTATGTAGAGTGGGTTAATATGAACATTTTAAAACCAAAATGATGAGTCTGACAGCAGCAGCTACAGAGAGAGGAGTCACAGTTTTCCAATGCAAAGTGAATTGGAGCCAGAGTCGATGGAGTGGGAAGTGCGCCCATGATAACTTCCTATTCGGAACACAGCGGCTAGCAGGTTAGCTATGTCCATTTATTGTCAAATCTATGGATATCTATGGTATCTATGGTCAAAACTAAATCTGGGTACAGCTCCTTTAAGTCGTATACACACTAAAATAGATAAGCAAAGATTCAAATGCAAACTTTTCATTTCTTGTTTTATTATTGTTCAATTAAATTCTAACTTTTTTTTGCATGTCTGTCTTTCACACCATCTGTTACCTCATCTGTTTCCATCTCTACCTTTCCTTAAAAAGTATTTATATTATCAGAAACTCACAAAAAACCACAGAGCCAGAATTACTTTGCTCCTTTGCTATTTTGTGTAATTCAGGAGTCAGTTTGTGTCTCATTTAAAAACACTTTCCCTCCTGAATGGCCTTATCTGTGACGAGCAGTGCCCCGTGTTTACCCTAAGTTCCAAACATTGTGCACTTTATTTTAAATGTGTTTGGACAGGCCTGTGTGCTCATGTTTAACGCCTGTGTATCAGTAAAAGTGTTGGTGTCAGGTGTAACACAGCGCCCCCTGTTGAGTGATTGATGTTGAGGAGGCAGAGGATTGAAGGGTGACATGTTTTGGAGCATTTTGCAGGATGTTTTTGAGGTATATTCAGTGTCTATGTAATGAGCAGGCGTCGTTTGGTGTAGAACTTCGAGGCTGTAAATGAACTTATTTAAGATGTTTTATTCTATTTTAATTTGCCTACATCAACTATAATTTTATGAAGCTGCGTTCTTACATTAAATTACACTTACATGGAGTATTTAGGGTATTTAGAGCCTTTTTAACTATTTTAATCTGAGACATTTGAACCCGCCCTGTGGTTTGACCTCTCCTGCCCCCTGCTGGACATTCACAAAAAATTGACCATGTTAAAAAATTCTGGTAAATGACTAAATATAAATCTCTAGTGCTAGTTTAATAATTAAGAATATATTTTTTTTATTAGAATTGTATCACTGATTTAAAAAAGGTACATTTGTAGAATGAAGTGTGTACGTCACAGGGGGCGTGTACGTCACAGGGGGCGTGTACCGGTGGAGGTGAAAACAGGGACCGGTCAGCCAAATGGCACCTTGAAAATAAGCAATTAAACTATTTACTCAAGCATGAATCACTCCAAATACAACTTCAGAGGCTCAATGAAAAGAAACAACTAGAACATGATTAAGAGCTCTGAAAAGTCCATTTTGCAGAATAGTTCTGATTTAAGTGTTTCTTCAACCAGGTATCTCTTTATTTTGCCCTGAAGATTTCCATTTGGAGCCAAGTCTTTGTGCCTCTCTTGGCGAGTTCAGTGATTGACAGATGTGATGGACAAACTGGCGGCTGGAGGTGTCTTTTTTTCTATTTATTTTTTTGTTTTGTATCGGCCAACAGCAACGTCACCTCAAAGGGCATCGCAAAAAAATATTAATTTAACAGTGGGATGAACTGGCTGAAAACCAAACAGTAAATCAGTAACTTGCAGTTCATTTGATAGAGTGCCCCCTAGTGTTTCATGTTACTCCCATTTACAGTATACAACGTAGTGTAGCATTGTTTTATTCAGCACCATAGACCACTATATATATAAATGGACATAGCTAACCTGCTAGTCGCCGCGTTCCAAATAGGAAGTGAGCACGGGCGCGCTTCTGGCCCTATCGACTCTGGCCCCAATTCACTTTACATCAGAAAACTGTGGCTCCTCTCTCTGTAATTGCTGCTGTTACACTCATCATTTCGGTCTTAAAATGTTCGTATTAACCTGCTTGACATGATCCTGGTGTTTTGTTTTGGGTTTTTTTTTCTTGCTATTGTGTCCGGAAATCAAGATATAAACATTTTATAACAGACAAATCAGGCTCCTTCTTTCCTTTAAGGTCGCTCCCGCTAGCGTTAGCAACAGGTTTGATTGACGCTCCATGTAAAATCCACTCTTGGGGGCGGGAAGGGGCATTTCTTTCCTTTTTCGCTCCAGATTGGCTCTTTGTTTTCTATGATACTCGCAGTCGGAAATCGTTCCATTTAAATATCGAATTTGGCTCCGAATTGGCCCTTATACCTGCTCTAGCCTCGATTAGCTTCATTTGACTGGAGCTGAACGCTGTGGATGACGTCACACTCATGTAGTCCACTTCTTTATACCACTAATGTTCACCACTAATAAACAAAATGGACAAAAGTGACAAAATAAGGTCATAAAGGTCTATACCAATCGCTTTCCGTTACTATTTTGATGCAGCAATCTTAAAAGCGTGGCCTCCTCTGAGACTCCATTTACTTTGCGGCACAGAGACAATAATCCGCCCAGCCATAATGCAAACAGTGTCTATAACGCCACAGTGGTACACTTCACATACTGATGGATACTCGCAAAAGCAGCCGTTCCCCATCCAAATCCAGATCATATAAAGTCGTATATGTAGTTTCACATTTACATTCGCCATATTTACTTACACTGACAACTCCTCGAACAGACACGATGGAGATTTGCCTGTGTTTGCTGCGGCATCAATCGGGCTCCGTGGGTGATGCCGGAGTGCCAGGCGTCAAAACATGAGAAGGATTAGACTAAGACTTACTATAAGACTCTGAGCAGAGCAGAGACATGGAGAGGTGGTGACACCGCATAGACTTGGACTCCATTTTAACTGTCAAAAACGATCTGACACCCCCCCCACACACCTTTGGGGCGTTCGGTTTGCCATTCCAACACCTATGCTTTTGTTTTTATTGTTTCTGAATTATTATTTCTCACTTGGTTTTGTATTCAGAAGCTGCCAGCTAAAAAGGCGAGCTAATGCCGTGCCTTTTGAGGAATTTACACAAACATAATTATTTATTTAGCCCGTTAAAGCCTACATAATTCTACTATCAGCCAGGACAAGCTGCTTTCCATGTTCCCCATGCAAGGCTGGGATTAAAGAGGAAGGAAGCTAAACACCAGCGATTATGAACCACAAATTGTACATGTTGAGGTGAGTGTAGTGGCCATATTGGGTTTAAATGCTAAATATGTAAATCCGAGGTTGCATAAGGCTGACTTCTCCAAACAGATGAGTTTGTCAGTTTGTCTTTACTACATAATTCCATATATTTTACTACATATATTTGATGTCTTCTGCATGTAGAAAGGAGTAAAATAAAAAAAAAAATGTAAAAAATTAAAAGCTGAATGAGATGAGTGAGTAGTGTAGCTGCTTCACATAAAAGCCAACAATAATATATATAGAGAGATAACACACCATACTGTATACCTCGCCTCAAATCGCTGGTAAAAAAAACTAATTAGGGCTATATTTACCTAATGGATTTTTGAGGTGAAATTGGTCTAATATAAGGTTGGCAGTTGAATTCCTGTGCTATTTTGGGAAAGACGTGTAGAGCAGTAGCCCAGCTTCCAGTGAGCGACAAAAGTGAGGGTCAATTTATTCAAGTTCGTTAAAGGTAATGGGAAAAGTAACTCACTCACAGTAGAAATAGGAGCACTGTTAGGGACGGGCCCATCTGATTCTGGTGTCGGATTTCGACCTTGTTACTGAAAATTTTGCTGCATCAGATATCGACTTCCAAATATCAGTTCAGCCGTTATCCTGGTCAGACATACGGAGCTCAACAGTGACCTCTCTCTCAGGTTCTGGAAGTAAATTTCCCGTTAATTTTTCCCATAGACTTTTCGAAAGATTCAAATATTAAGAATTCAAGGGCATTGAGGAGGCTAACCAGCTACGAGCTAACCAGCTACATACTAAGTAATACTAAGTAATATCCATAACACGTTTTTTTTTTTTTTATTTGAAAAAGGACATTTAAAATGCAAGATTCTGATTTTAATAACTTTGCAGTTTATAAGGTTGATAAACAAATTTTAAATAAAACTGTAGGTTTTGTGATCATTAGTTCCACATAGCTGATTATTCCAGAGCTTTCGAACTTTTAATGTTAATTTTTTTCAGAAAGTCTATGAGAAAATCGAATGGGAATTGTAGTTCCTGAACCGTGGGGTGGTCGGTCACTTGAGCTCCATTTTAATGATCTGATATTTTGTGTTTAGCTCTGAGTTGACACCTTTTTGTTGTTCTTGTTTATTTATTTATTTGCATAGCGATGCATGCTAATGAACAGACATGGTACAACATGAATGTAAACACACCGGATTATAGCCAAGGGCTAATTTCCATCCGTTGTCCGAAAGGGCTAAAATTAAAATTGCACTACACTCATGTGTTAATGTGTTGTCCTCGTCGTCGTTGTTCTTGTAACTGCTTTTGTATGTGACACTAGGTTGCTATGGTAACAAGTTGTTGTGAAGTTTGTATGAATCATTTACTGGTCTGTTCTGGAGACCGGCTCTAGAGGTGAGGCTGCTGCTGTTCTGCTCTTGTTGTGGTGAGGGTTACAGCCGACAGTCGCCCTTGTGTTCAGAAAATAAACAACCTGAAGAACTTTGGTATGTTTCCTCACACCAGATAATGTAATAAAACAACAAGACGACACAGAAAAACTATAGTGTTTGAATTTCTATTTATTTTATTTTGTCGTTACATGAGAGATTAATAACAGCTACATAACACACTGGATCAGCTTTGTCTCATTTTATTTTGTTTTAAGGAAGTAAATGCAGTTTTTAGTCTCTACACTGGTATCGGTTGATAGTGGGAATCGCAGATATTTAAATCAATAGAATCAGAATCGTAACTGAACTGAAAAGGCTGGACCGGTGCATCCCTAAGCACTCTGTAACCATGGAGACGCTCTTGCCTTTAATGTTTCACAGTGTGTGATAAAAGTAACATTTCAGTTTATGCTCAACTACCATGAACATGCATTCTAGCTGTGAGCTCGCTCACCGCTTCACAGATCTGACCCGTCATCTCCATGAAGATAAATGCGTTTAATGCCATGCTGTGGAACATTTTGAGCAAAGGAATAATAGCTCCATGTAGACGAGGGCTTATGCAGCGGAGGCTTAATCACATGTGCATGTTTACTGTAATGATCAAAACAAATCTAAAATCTCCCTTTCTGGGCCGATGGTGCAGATTGGCAGCCTTGCTTCCGTCAGTCTGCCCCAGGGCAGCTGTGGCTACAATAGTAGCTTACCATCACCAAGTGTGGAGTGAATGAATAATGACTATAGTGTAGTGCTTTGAGAGGCTCTGACAAGCCTGTAAAGCACATTACAAGTGTAAGGCATTAGTATTATTATTATTGAAAAGGAACATCCTGTACTCCCTCTCTTTTTCACTCTCTCTCGCTCTTTCTCTCTTTCACTCTCTCTCACTCACTTTCTCTCACTGTCTCTCTCTTCTCTCTTACTCGCTCTTTCTCTCGCACTTTCTCACCTTTCTCACTTTTCTCTCTCTTTCTCACACTCTCTCTGTCTCTCACTTTCCCCCTCTTTCCCTTGTTCTCTCTCTCTGACACACACTCTCTCTTATTCTCTCTCACTTTTCTCTCTCTCTCTCTCCCTCTCTCTTTCTCACTCTCTCCCTTTCTCTCTCACTTCTCTCTTTCTCTTACACACTCTCTCACTCTATCTCTTTCACTTTTCACTCTCTCTCTCCCTCTCTTTCTCACACTCTCGCACTCTCCCCCCTCTCGCTCTTTTTTTTCTCTCTCACACTTCCTCACTCTAGCTTTTCTCTCTCCCTCTCTTTCTCACACACACTCTTTCTCTCTCTCTCTCTCTCTCTCTCCCTTACACACACACACACCTCCTCTTTCTTTCTCTTTCTTTCCCCTCTCTCTTTTGCTTTCTCTCCTTTCTTCTTCTCCTTCTTACCCCTCCCTCTCCTTCTCTCCCTTTCTCACCCTCTCTCCCCCTCTCTCACCTCCCCTCTCTCTCTCCTTCTTTCTCTTTCACTCTTATTGTGGTAGTGATAGTGTCTTGCTCCATTGCGGGGTTTAATTGGCAGATCTGTCAGCTTTGCATAAATCTTTGTAAATGACGCTGGTCTTATCTGGACGCGGGATGGCCCTGGGGTTCGCTCTTCCCTCCGAAGGCTGGGGCAGTGGACCGTGACACGGAAATGACTGGTAATTGGACGCATCTAAGGGTCTTCACCCACTGACACCCACTCGATAAACAGCTCTAAGCTCCAGTCTGCCCAGGGCTCATCTCATTCAAACTCCACTCGGACACATTTTTACTCACAAATGTTCATTGACCAACAGTGCAGTCTGCTGTGTGATTGTTTCAAGTGTCAATACAGATGGGCCCGTTTGCCTGTGTCTCATATTACACTGCTGAAAGCGGGTGAGAACACTCAGGAATACCGCAGGGATGGCTCAGGGACAGCTCAGGACCAGCCCAACACATTCACTCTCATTTTAAACTATTTGCCAACACTTAGTTCACTGGACCTTGAAAGGTATAAACACCATTCATAACCACCATTAGGAAACACAAGCACCTAAAATAGCTACTGCAACTTTGACAGATGTATAAGAAGAAACATTTAGGGCTGGAGATGGTAGCAGTCCTATCCTCCACCTTTAGCGTTAGGGTTAGGGAAGGGTTAAGGTTAGGGCTATAGGTAGGGGTAGGGTTAGTGTAGAGTTAGGGTAGAGGTAGAGTTAACGTTAGGGTAAGGTTAAGGGTAGGGTTAGATTTAGGGTTACAGTTAGGATTAGAGTAGGTTAGGGTTACGGGTAGCACTAGGGTCGGATTAATATTAGGTTAGGGTTAAGATATGGGTAGGTTTAGGGTAGAGCTAGGGTAATGCCATACTAGATCACAGGCCATGACCTGTGGAGTGCCCCAGGGGTCAATCCTAGGACCCTGTTTGTTCAACATGTACATGCTGCCTTTAATAAACAGCAGAAGTGTGACCTACCAGTTTTTACCTGGTGTTGTAGATGAATGCATGTCAGACTCTTTCTATGAGCTACGCAGAGGGACGGTCCTGGCGTAAAGGTCCATCTGTAATTGTGGTGGACGAGCGTGAGTTTGCCCGAGCTAGGGATGAGGTTGAAGGCTATCTTTGCTGCGCACTCAAATTGCTTAATAGCAGGAAGGAAGGGTGTCATGCTTAAGGACACAACAACAGCATGAATACTGATTCTATATAACACAGATGCTGAATGGCAGCTACTTCCAACCACTCTTAGAAGACAGAAATTAATGAAGCGATAAGAAAAATTTACCCTAAAAAGAGCATAAACCAACAGATCTATGCACAGGTGTCAGAATAATAAAAATGTGGCAAGGCAAGTTTGTTTGTATATCACAATTGGTACACAAAGTTATTCAAAGTGCTTCACGGAATAAGAAAGACATTAAAATCACATCAAGAACAGATGTTCGTGATGATTATGATTTCCGTGGCCACAGTTCAGTCAGAACTGTGGCCACGGAAATTAACCGTTTAAAACTAAATATTCTATCTTTTAAATAGTGAAAATTCCTCAATAATACCATAATAAACATGAAGCTGAAAGTGTTCCTGTCTATCTTACCTTACTTAGGCTATTAAAGATTGTGTGAAAGGTACGAATCAGATCAACTCAACCACACCAGAGAGAGCGCAAATGTATTTATGTAACTTTGCACTTAAAACTTATTGGTACAGCCCTGACTGGAGCGGAGAACATATAAAGTGCATTTGAATGTTATAGCAGTAATGGCAGCTCTGAATGAAACCTCACCTCAGGTTATGTGAATAATTATCCAAAGGTCCTTGAGAATCTGTAGCGGGGAGCAGCATGTCAACATCGGCACACAAACACACTGCTAGTTCCTGAGCAGACTCTATTGAAAAAGTGCTCTCGACCTTTTAAAAATACAGCTCGCCGAAGATCGCATGCAACCAGGGCTTTATGTACCAGAGGAACGATGCCTCCAGTGGTATTCTGCACATTCACAATAACAAGGACCCGTTTGATTGTGTTTCAGTCATCATTATTACGACAATGATTCATCTACGGTTGATTGGATAGGGTGGGTGTTTGTGCGTTTGTGTGTGTGTTTGTGTGTGTTTGTATGCCTGTGTGTGTGTATGGAGCTGGATTCGTTTTGAGTTGGGGGAGAGTGCATTCCTGTCAGGTGCATTCATGTCAAGTGTGTTCCTGTCAGGTGAGCTCCTTCAGGTGCGTTCCTGTCAGGTGAGCCCCAGTCAGGTGCACTCCTGCCAGGTGCTCTCCTGTCAGGTAACCTCCTGTCAGGGCACAGACTCCTCCAGCGCCTCCACTGAGCTTGACTGAATAAACACCGCTCTGCTCTCTGCTGCTTTTCTCTCATTTTGTCTCACTTAAGTTTCTTTTTGTTCTCAGCCTATTGTTAAACAGCCTTCTGCGTCTTTTTGCAATCTAAGTCCCATTATTTCATGTACATTAAAGTACACTGCGTAACTTTTCTGTGGGAGGATCCGCACCTGCTTTTCTCCATGGGGGAAGTTATTGTTTTTGCCTGGGATTTTCCATAGTGTGACATTCATTTGTATCTTTTCATGGATTTCAGCTTCCTCAAAGGAGACATTTTGAGGACTTTTCACCATTCAAAAATATCGTGTTAAATTGTCAATCACTATGACAAGGCTCCTCATTTTTCATGATTCTGAAACCCATGGGTAGCATTGGTCTAAGTATTTTTATTGCTCATGGATCCCAATGGGGTCGCCTCTCCACAGATGTAACCTGTAACTTGCCCTGGTTGTGCCACTCCATGGAGATAGATAGGGTTAATGCTATAAATGGGACTTACTTTACAGACATGACAGATCGAACAGGTGAGTTTTTAGTAGTGTATAGTTTTTACTGTGGAACATTCCAGGCAAAGCAATAACATCTCCATGGAGACAAGTCGATGACAGCCCGTCCACCAGAAAAGTTACATAGTGCAGCTTTGAGCAACAACTAATGCTGACTTTTTATTGGCTGGTTGTCTGGTTCTGCCTTTACCCATCACCGTTTTTTTCTTGGAGAACCTAGTTTGATTTTAACTGCTACAGGCTCACAACGAGAGCTGCCGTTTTTGAATAAACAGATAATCCGTCAGCGGTCTTGTTATGTTAGAACCACCAACAAAAATAAAGTCGAAAACAGCATCCTTCAGGCCATGCACTCAACCGAGCATTCACACTCAGCCGGGGTTCCTCTCACTGAGTCAAATCTTCTCAGGGCTGTAACAAAGATAGCAGTTTGAGTTAAAAGTGTTTTTTTTGGCTGGTAGGATCTGTAAATGTTCACTTTAAGAGTATGTAGTTATTAATGTTCACATCTTGGTGAATGAACACAAAAAAACAGGATCATGTAGAGCGGGTTAATACGAACAGTTTAAGACCGAAATGAAGAGTCTGACAGCAGCAGGTACAGAGAGAGGGGACACAGTTTTTCAGTAGTAAGTGAATTGGAGCCGATGGAGCCGGTAGCACGCCCATGTTCCCTTCCTATTTGGAACGTGGCGGCTAACAGATCAGCTATGTCCATTTATATATACAGTCTGCGGTGTCGTCCTAAACACTGAAAAAATAAAAAAGCTGATCTAAAGGTTGCATGAGGTGAAGCAATTTGTGCAATATGCAAATCACTGCGACCACAGGAGGGAGCTCATTTTCTGTGACCTTTTTTTTAAGGGGACAAATTATATAAATTCAACTTTTATCTGCTTTGAACCTTTTTTTTTTGCATGATCGTTAACTTGCAGTTCACATGTTTGAGTAATCCTAAATTGTCCTACATTAGCTTCAGTTTTCAGACTCTTCCAGTTTCTCCCACTATCAACCACTGCTCCATATTTACTTGAATATACAAAAAAATAATAATAATAACTAGATAGCGTTCAAACAAAAAGCCATATTAAAACACAAAAATGAAAAAAATCCACTATTTGCTGCAAAGAAATATCACTATGAATCAGCTCTGCAGTTTGAAACCGATTTGGGGGCAACAGTGGCTTAGTTGGTAGAGCATTTACCCGCTGATCCGAAGGTTGGTGGTTCAAATCCCGCTCTCGAAGTATACATCATTGGTTGATCCACTGACCTACAGGTTGGAGGTGTGATCATGTCCCTGGGCAAGACACTTAACGCACCACGCCCCCATGGTCTACATTTTAGCTCAAAATTGCAGTGAACAATATTTGAAACAATCATCTATGTAAATTCAAAGCTTTTTTCCAAACCTTTGTCCTCTCTTCTCTGCAGGCTCCCCTCCGGCCAGTGGCACAGGCACACTGCAGATTAACCTGATCGACATAAACGACAACCCCCCCGCCCTCATCCCAAAAGAGTCTCAGCTTTGTGAGCGCACGAGCCGCAGCGTCCACGGGGTCAACATCACGGCCGCAGACGCCGACACTGACCCTAACGCCGGACCCTTCGTGTTCGAGCTGCCCAGCTTCCCCTCCAGCATCCGACGCAACTGGACCATCACCAGAATCAGTGGTAACAAAAAAACTATGATATTATACTGTATTTGTATGAAACCACGTTCACACATGCACTTCAACCCAGAACATTTCCGGGTCGGCTCTGTTCACACTGGCACTTGACTCTCTCACTTAGGAACGCACTGCTGCATCATTTAAATTGAATGAGAATGAAATGTGAGCATGTAGTCTAACCAAGTAGTTCATAACCAAGGAAACCGAGCTTGTAACTAGGAAACCAAGCCCGTAACCAAGGAAGCCAAGCCCGTAACCAAGAAAGCCGGGCTCGCAACCAAAAAAACAAGCTCATAACCAGGAAACCAATCCCGTAACCAAGGAAACCAGGCTTACAACCAAGTAAACCAAGCTCGTAACCAGGAAAACTCGTAATCAAAGAGACACAGCAGTGGTACTGGCAATTTTCTGGCTTTGTTCACACATAATCATTCCCTGCATGTTTCCAGTAATTTACCCAAGAAATCCGTTCTGGCTTTGTTCACACATTTACACACACACACAATACAAACAAAAAACAAAACACATAACTGCACAGGTCCATTTAAACATAAAAACAGGAATAGGTGTGATTATAAATGTTACTCCAGATTATTAAAGTGCATTTATGGCACCAATATATCCAGTTTTGCATGTCCTTGAAATGTATTCAATTTTTGGGAAGCAAAATAGTTGAAACCTTTTTTTTTCCTCCATTTCTATTCTGTGGCAGCCAGTTTTTAGACATAGACAATCATGAGATCTTGTATTAGAAGTTCCTGTATCAAAGTTCAGTACAGTGGGTTTTAAACGAAGGGCTAAGTGAAAGAGTGAGTCTGCAGGTTTTAAAGTAGAGGCTGATTTTTCTATAATAAAATATATGTACATTTACATAATCCTGAGATATGAATTTTAAAGGTGTTTTCGTCAAGGTGTTAAATATCCTGTTCTGGCAAAACGCCGGCATTCCCGGGTCAGGCTGCGTGCGTGAACGGGGCTCAGTATTTCCAAGGCATTTACATATGGTTTCTGTTTATTTATGCTGTTTATGCATTAAGTGTGAAGGTTAGTGGCACCTTTTCACCATAGAGAACATTAGGATCAAGTAAGTTCAAGCTGTCGCACTTCCTCCCACACCGGCTCCTGACAGCAACTGAAATGTACAGCCGTCAATCATCTGTAATTAAAACATTTTAATAATATAAACTCCATAGAGCTGCAGTATGTTTTCAATGAGTTATTACGGATTAGGGGACAACAGTAGCTCAGTTGGTCGACCGATTGAGTGCGATTCCAGCTCCCACAGATGAACGGTGTCATTTTGTCCTTGGGCAAGACACTTAACCCACCTCGCCCCCAGTGTCTGTGCGCACCGGTGTGTCAATGTGTGTGTGTGAATGGATGAGTGAGATATGTGAGATTTGTTTCTTTCATTATACAATCATCATTAGAATAATCCATCATCTTTCAGGTGTATGTGTTTCCCTTCAAGAGGACGGCAGTAAAATGAATATATTTTTATAACGTTAACAGTTAGTGCTAGCCCACATATCGAGCCCGCACCGTCTTTGGAGGAGCTTAAAACTAAAACTAGCTAATTAAGTACGTTTTTGCTTTTGTTTTCAATGCGATTTGGACCGTCTTCTTTCATGTTTTTATCTCGGCTGCTTTTGTATTTGTATCACTGTACGTAGTTTTGGAGCTAGACGGACTCTTTTTTTTTAATCCACAAGAGAAGAAAAGATTTAATTCTGTTAAGTTTTTAATATATAGATTTTTTGTTTGATTCTTTGTTGTCAATAGAACTGAACTGATGCATGGTCACATTTTTATATAGCGCTTTTCCACTCCAAGGCTCAATGCGCTTAACATCAAGAGACCACTCAGCCGTTCATTCATTCACCAGTGTACACAGACACTGGGGAACAAAGTGGGTTAAGTGTCTTGCTCAAGAACAGAACGGCAGTATTCATTTGTGGGAGCTGGCATTGCACTGGCAACCTGTGGGTTAGTGGATCTTAACGCTCTATCAATGATTTTTTTTATGTCGAGAGAGGGATTTGAACTGGTAACCTTTGCATCAGTGGGCGAACACTCTTCCAATTGAGCTACTGTCACCCAAACGCACTGTTTTCTTTTACTATGGATCATACCTGGATGACAGAGATTACACAGACGTCCACAAAGTAAAGTACATTTATTACAGTACAATTACATTACAATTATTTAACTATGATAGCAAACAGTTACGGGTATTTATATATTTGTACTTACTTTAAACAAATCCCTGTATAGCTGCTTATTCAGAAGTACTAGTATTTATTGATATAGTATTTTTATAAACGTGATGCAAACCTGTTGATCTCATCCACAGGTGACTATGCACGTCTGGGGCTGCGGTATCAGATCTACCTGGAGCCCGGGGTCTATGAGGTTCCTATAATCGTGTCCGACTCAGGGAATCCCCCTCTGTCCAACCGATCGGTCATAAAGGTCAAAGTGTGCCCCTGCGACGAGCATGGGGACTGCACCACTCTGGGAGCTGTGGCCGCTGCAGGACTCGGGACCGGAGCCATCATCTCCATCCTCATCTGCATCATCATATTACTCAGTCAGTACAACCCAACATGTGCATGAAGTATCTGTGTAAATGTGTCATAGACTGTATAAAGAAGTGGACTAAGTGAGTGTGACGTCACCCACAGCGCTCAGCTTCAGCCAAATGAAGCTCATCGAGGCTAGAACAGTTATAGGGGCCAATTTGGAGCAAAGTTCCATATTTGAAATTCCGATCGCGAGTATCATAGCAACCAAAGAGCCAATCCAGAGTGAGGCTTTTGAAGGTAACGCCCGTTCCTACCCGCATCGATGGTTTAGCAGAGAGTGGGCACTTAGCAACGCTGTCAATCAAACCTGTTGCTAACGCTAGTGGAAGTGACCTTGGGGAAAGAAGGTGCCTGATTTGTCTGTTTTTAATGTTCATACCTCGATTTATGGACACAACAGCGAAAAAAAATACCAGGATGATGTAGAGCGGGTTAATACGAACATTTTAAAACCAAAATGACGAGTCTGACAGCAGCAGTTACAGAGAGAGGGGCCACAGTTTTTCAATAGAAAGTGCATTGGAGCAAGAGTCACCGAAGTGCGCCCATGATCACTTCCTATTTTAACGCGGCGGCTATGTCCATTTATATATACAGTCTATGAAACATGTCTTTGATTTGCCTTTTATCACCCATACTTATACCCAAGAAAAAAATATGACCATGGTATTCCTATTTTATTTTAGTGCTATGAAAATATATAATCATTTCTTCTTTATTCAATTCATTCAGCTTTTTACAGACAAACTGCAGTAAACAGCAGAATGAAATACTAGTAGTTAGTTTGTATCATAACCTGCTCTACATGATCCTGGTATTTTTTTTCGCTGTTGTGTCCATAAGTCGAGGTATGAACATTATAAATAGACACATCAGGTGCCTTCCCCACTTGTACAAAAAAAACCAAAAACTATTGTTCTATCTTATCTATGGAACAATAAGTCGCTATAGTAATTACTAGGACCTATTTATGAGCCAGATCACACCAGGGCACGTACCGCAGTCTGTAGTAGAGATGATGTCTTTGGCTGCTGCTTCATGGCGTCTCTGGATTTCTTGGGTTTTGCTTTTCCTCTCAGGGTAAATACAGATTGTGCTGCCAATAATTCACACGCTCACTGCCGACTGTGGCTGTAGCATCGTTTATATATTCAGCTCTATATGAACAAACTCACCTCAGCTTTGCCAATATGTCTGCGAAATAACCATCAGCCCCTGTAAAAAGTAAGATTAGATGGACCAAGTTTGTGAGCAGCATTAGTCTAGTTTATATTGTATATATATTTTTTTTTATGTATGTATGTATTTGTTATTTTTTTTATGTATTTATTTATTTATTTACATTTTTATGTATTTGTTTGTTTTATTTTTTATGTATTTATTTATTTATTTTTATGTATTTATTAGTTGTCTTTCTTTCTTTATTTTATTTTTATATATGTATGTATTTTTTTAATTAGTTTTATTATAGGGACACGTATGCACATTAGATAACCAAGACTAATTTGCAGTTAATTCGCAAAATAAAATAAAAAATATTGACTGAAACAAGTCGATGTTAGAGTGAAGGCAGATCAGATGAACTTAAAGCTACAGTGTGTAACTTTCATCACTTGCAAGATTCCATGGAAATAGAAAGTTAAATACTTAGGAATATTCTCCATGGGATAGACTGCAGAGTTTTACAGCCAAAGAACAAAATTTCCATGTACACAAGCAGGAGAAGACCCTGCTCCAGAAAGAAAGAAGAAACTGACCTAACACGACCACAATGTGCTGTAGGGGCAACAGTGTGTTTG
Organism: Periophthalmus modestus; assembly: GCA_019594935.1. NCBI lineage: Eukaryota > Metazoa > Chordata > Actinopteri > Gobiiformes > Gobiidae > Periophthalmus > Periophthalmus modestus. Next base: position 10,710,636 of record JAIEZT010000084.1, read on the forward strand.
CCTCCTGATCTGAAGGTCGGTGGTTTGAATCCCACTCTCAATATAAGCAATCATTTTTTCCAGGTATGGTTTTGTTATTCGTGGTGTGGATCAAACGCAGAGAGAAGGAGCGACAAACCAAACAGCTGCTGATCGACCCAGAGGACGACGTTAGAGATAATATCCTGAAATATGACGAAGAGGGCGGAGGAGAGGAAGACCAGGTAGGACAAAGCCTCCGTGCGCAGCCTGACATGTGACTACCATTCATTGATGTGTGTCTGTGGCCTGTAGGACTACGACCTGAGCCAACTGCAGCAGCCCGACTCTCTGGAACACATCATCAGTAAGCCCCCTGGTGTCCGCAGGGTGGACGAGCGGCCCATCATCCCAGAGTCCCAGTTCCCCATCAGACCAGTGGTGCCGCACCCGGGAGACATCGGGGACTTTATACACGAGGTGAACCTGAACATCACTGTTACATCACACACAATTCAGTCTTTAATATCAGTCAGTGAAAATGTTCCTTTAAATCAGACCTATTCTGCAAAATGGACTTTTCAGAGCTTTTAACCATGTTATAGCTGTTTTCTTCTCATTTACTCTCTTGAAGTAGTCTTTAAAGTGATTTATGTTTGAGTAATCTGTAATTGCAACCCCTGTTTTCCCCACCACCACTACGCGCCCACTATCATGCACATGCCCACTGTGATGTACGCACTTCCTTCAATTTTTTTTTTCTTAATTGATGATAGGATTCTGTAGCGTTGTGTAGTCATTTGGTACAAATTAAAAAATAATCCACTGCTCACTAGTACGATTTGCAGCTATCCATAGAGGGCGTTGTGATGATGACATTTACGGCGACGTCAGCTCCCATTGGGGACCGCAGTTTTCTAATGCGGAATCATGTCCTTAGCTAGGGACAGGGAAGTGCACGTGGGGGATAAAGGGGTCTGTTGTCCCAGAACTGGACTCTCGTCTTATTAATTTATATATATATAGAGAGGGTGGCCCATGTGAGACTTCTTACCCCAGGCCCTCAAATTTCTGCCAACGGGCCTGTGTAGGGATAAGTAATTTTAAAGTCCTTTTATTTAAACCTCAACCAGTACATTTAAAGACATGTTTTTGCACAAACTTTATAGACGACAGGAAAGGTAGGTATAGTTGCCTTGTACATAGTAAGATCGAACCGCCACCCTGTCCTTTTATACTGTTGGAACTATCCACTGATCACACAGGGAGGTGAGGAGGTGTTTCTGACCTCACAGTGATCTGAGGAGGTGTTTCTGATCCATTGTTGACACTTAATGCAAATTTACACTTTGGCAATAAGATCCACTTCTTTTTCAATTTCATCGCTGTGCGTCCCAGTCTGCCAGCTCCTGCCAGCTCCTGCCAGCTCCTGCCAGCTCCGGACGGGTGTCACTTCCACTGTGTATGGATCTGACACCAATGTGATTACTCTCCTCTCGGTGCTGCTGTTTATGTAAACTGTGGCCGCTGACGGGACTTTGTTTTACTTTGCTGTCAAGCTGCTCGCCCTCTCTCCTCTCTCCACTCCCGCTCTCTTTTTCTTCACCCCCCTCTCTCTCACTCTCTTCCTCTCTCTTGCTCCCTCTCTCTCTCTACTCTCTCCCACTCCATCTACTCTTCCTTGCTCTCTTTTCTCTCCATCCTTCCCTCTCTCTCTCTTCTCTCTTTACACTTCCTCCCTATCTTCCCTTCTCTCCCATCCTCTCTACTCCCTCTCTCTCCACAACCTCTCCCTCTTTTTTATCTCCCGTACCCCCATTCTCTATTTCTCCCTCCTTCTCTCTATACTGTCCCTGCCTCCCTCTACTCTTCCTCCCCCTTTCTCCCTTCCTCTCTCTTTCCTTTCCTCTCCATCTCTCCCTTTCTTTTTTTTTTTACCTCTCCCTCTCTCTCATAGACACAGAGCTGGCAGTGTGGGCAGAGAAATAGTGATTGACAGACTGATGACACATTCACAATCGAAAGGAAGACGGCATCTGTTCAACACTGATCTGTCTCCTCCCTCCACCTCACGCACACACACACACACACACACGCACACACACACACACACACACACACACACACACACATATACACACACACACACACACCTCACCGCACACACCTCGTCGTCATGTCTCCTCCCTCCACCTCACACACACACACGCACACATACACGCACACACACACGCACCACACGCACATACACACACACACACACATATACATACACGCGCACACACACAAACACACCTCAGCTGTCTCCTCCCTCCACCTCACCCGCACACACACACGCACACACACACACACATACACACACACACACGCACACACTTCATCTGTCTCCTCCCTCCACCTCACGTGCACACACACACATACACACACACACCTCATATGTCTCCTCCCTCCAGCTCACCACACACACACATACGCACACATATACACATACACACGCACACATACACACGAACACACACACCCATACCCACACACATACACACACACTTCATCTGTCTCCTCCCTCCACCTCACACACACACATACGCACACATATACACATACACACACACACACCTCTTCTGTCTCCTCTCTCCACCTCACACACGCACGCACACACACGCACACACACACACACACACACACACACACACACACACACACACACACACACACACTCCTCATCTGTGTCCTCCCTCCAGGCCCCCTCTCCCTCCCTCACACACACACACACACATATATATACACACACACACACACACACACACATAAATGCACACTCACAAACACATATACACACATCTGATCTGGTTTTAGCACGACGGTAAATCACAAACATAACAAACAAATGCTGTAGGTGCCACCCACAGCACCCCCGGGGGCTCGGAGTTGTTCCAGCGAGCAAAGTCCGTCTATTCAAAGAGAGGAGTGGGCCGGAGCTCTGGCAGTCCACATCATGTTCGGTAACATTCATTCAATAAGGAAACATATTGTTCTTATAACGTGCCAAAAATAAACCCAAATCGTGAATGAAACGATACAAAAACACGCGTGGCCATATAATCTTTGTTATTTGTGTGCTAGCAAAAAGAAGCCAGGCAAATGTATTAATCATTAAGATAAAGCCACTTAAGCCCCAGTGTCCAGGATTCTTTACAGAACACATTATAGACCCGCTATCTCCAAAAAGCAGACGCCACATCCCCGTAACGCTAATGCTACAGGGTGTTTTAAACAAGGACACTGGCTAAACCTCAACATGGTTTTCATTACATGGATTATGCAGGTACTGAACTTCTCGGCTCTTTCAGTAAATGGAAAAAAGACTGTATTGAAAAACGAAGCCAGAAACTATTTAAAAAACATCTGGAGAAGGGACCGGGGTAAAAGTTTTAAGGCACTTAAAGGTCCAGTCACGCTAAAGTTTCCCCATGTGATTTCTTCACACATGTTTCAACACACAAATCCTGCATATTTAGGCTGAGCTCTTCTCTCAAACAGAAAACACTCTGTTCCACCTTGTGATGTCATCATGTGGTAATACAGGAAGTGCTTCACTGTGTTTTTAGACTCCATACACCATCACTAGAATTTTTGGATGATTTCAACCCTGGAAGTGCCAATCTGTACTGAACTAAAGGAGCTGTTAACTTGAAAACTACCACTTCATGACATCACAAGGTGGAACAGAGCATTTTGAGCTTTGGAGATGTAGACAGACTAATAAAGTGTTACTCAAAGCTCATAAGAGTCAGTTTTGTGGAATATAGAACCTTTAAGTAAAAGTACAGATGCAGAGGTAAATCTACCTAAGTAAAATTATTAAAGTACCTGTTTAAGATATTGAGATATTGACTAAAAATTTGACGTATTTTGGTCACAGTAACAATACAAATCAACTTCTGACTTCTTATGAATTTTGTGTATTTATTTTTGTTTTGCTCAAAGCTTGAACTCAAAACTTCAGTCAGGATGTTACCTCGAACATGGTAAAAATAACTCCTCAAATCATGTGAAAAGTACTTTTACTTTTCAGTCTTGCTCAAAAATGTAGTGGAGTAGAAAGTGTACAGATACTGCTGTCAAATGTAGTGTAAAATGTACTTAAATGTACTTCCACCACCGTTCACTCGTAGCTATAACCTATAAACCTTCTGTGTCTCATTTAAAGGGCTTGCGAGCGGCGGACAACGACCCCACAGCGCCCCCTTATGACAGTCTGCTGGTGTTCGACTACGAGGGAAGCGGCTCCACTGCAGGCTCCGTCAGCTCTCTGAACTCATCCAGCACAGGGGACCAGGACTATGACTATCTCAACGACTGGGGCCCCCGCTTCAAGAAACTGGCCGACATGTACGGGGGCGGGGCCGACGAATGAAACACTGCCCCCTGTAGGCCTGTACACTAAACGCACATAGACACACATAAAAAACCCTCGTCCCGTCAGCTGGCCTGCCATGCTCTGTACCACCGGGGGAGATACACACACCCTGATGACATCACTGACTCAACAACCAATCAGATTTGAGGACCGGGTTTGTTATTAAAAGTGAGACGAAGCGAAATCGCTGATCCGGAGGTGTCTCGTTGGCGCCAAAATGGGGTTATTTTGCATTATAGGACTCAAGCTGGATATATGAAGGATTTTTCTCTCGGTTTCAAATCTTTCTTCAGTCATTTGTGATTCCTGGGGGTATCCGAGTCCCCGTCTGCCACTCTCGCCGATGCTTTAAGTTGAGCTGCTTGCTTTGTCTGGAGGGAACAAAAAGAGAAAAAAGATAGAACGTCGAAGTGAGAGTCCTTCACACGCGGAGGGCTCAGATTTCTTTCTTGAACTCGAATTCCTCAAACAAAAGCACTGTTGTTTAAAAAAGTGCCTTCAGTGGTGCATAAGCAGACTCCCGCTAACTCAGGATTGGTTGCCATTTTGTTTGGGCTTCTTCGTATGCCCCCACATGACCCCATGACCCTTTAACTCTGACCCTCCCCCCAAACCCCCCGTCATCTCCTTGGGGGCGGCGGAGATGTCAGCGCTGGTGACGGAGGACTTGCGTACGAGGGTGCTTTATGTAGACGTACTGTATATTGTGTCTAAGTTATGGATGAAACTTTTAACTGTGCTCCGAGATCACAGCCAACTTGAATGTGGTTGTTCAAATCACAAAAATATACTTTGGGACTGTCGCCGAGGAGAAGTGCTTTTATATTATTTCAGTGTGGCGTCAACCGCAGCTGTGTTTGTTTTGGGGGAAAAGATCCAAAGGTGGGAATGTTCCGTAATATGTGATGGAAAGGTGAAGGAAGGGAGAACCTAAAGCTAAAAAAAAAAAAGTAGTGAGCGTCTGCCACCTGCTTGTCTCCATGGAGATGCTATTGCTTTGCCTGGAAAGTTACGCATTACGCCATTTCATTTTTATTTAATTAGATCTCACCTGTACTTGGCCTGGTGTCACCTGCTTGTCTCCATGCGGATAGAAAATTTTATGCAATACCGTGGAACATTTTAGTCAAAGCACTGATGTCTCCATTCGATCCTCTACCAGAAAAGTTACATAGTCTATCTTTAAAGCAACTAGCCCATAGTTCACTGTTCGAATGTTGTTTCCTCATGAAGTTGTGTTTTGTTTCATTCACACGTTTAACACAAAAACCCTGCATATTTAGGCTGAGTTTTTCTCTCAAACAGAAAACACTCTGTTCCACCTTGTGATGTCATCAAGTGGTAATACAAGAAGTGCTCCACTGTGTTTTTAAACTCCACACACCTTCACTAGAACCGGATGATTTCAGCTGTGGAATTGCCAATCTCTACTGAACTAAAGGTAAAAGGAGCTGTTAACTTGACAACTACCACTTCATGACATCACAAGGTGGAACAGAGCATTTTGAGATTTTAAATGTAGCCAGACTAATAATAAAGAGTTACTCAAACATGTGTTAAACAAAACACAACTCCAGATGTTTTTGAGGATGTAACGGCATTATAAATCTCACAAGAGTCAGTTTTGTCTAACAAGAGTTTAGTTTTCTATGTGTAATCGTCTTTCTAGACCTTTAAATTTTCGTTCCATAATTATCAGTGCTCACAAAGCTGTTTTTGATGTACTTTTGTTTTGCTTTCTCTTCACTTTTTTTAATACAAATTACTGTTGGTCGTTACAGGGAGCGTGCCGCAGCCAGAGACACGGCGCCTTCCAAATCTGCCTCACCACATTCCTTTCATTTAAAATTTCTCAAAATTGTTGGCGACGAGTTCAAGAGGCTTGGAAAGAAAGTTTGAAGACATTTTAAAAGTCTTTATCAAAGCAGACAAGGAGGCGAAACGAAGGCTCCAGTTATACCACGTTTAAAGACAGTTTTGTTGGGGCTAAATATCACAGTTTTGTAGAGAAAAGTGAAAAAAAACAAAACAGCTTTAGTCTTTTGAATGATTTAATTATGCAAAACAATTAGAAGAAGGTGAAGTGTGATGGTAGTGAATGGTGTAACATTTATTCAGTACTTTCTATAGCCTCTCATGAGCGTCAGTATTGTGAGCCGCAGATCTCAGAATAAGCCTCGATCTGTTCATTAAATATACAATGACATCGTTTTCAAATGGTGGATTTCTATGGGTTCTTCACCGCAGCTCATTTTGTTTCTGTATTTAGTCAAATGGAGGTTAAGTGCTCGAGACATTGTGAAATTCTCATCTGCGGAGGAACCACCAGATCAGTAACGAGCGATTATAATGTAGAAAGGTTAGAGACGGTTTAATTTTACATTTCAGTAAAGAGCGGGGGTGTCCAAAGCGGGGCCCGTGGGTCAGACTTGTCCGTCCAGGGGTCTTATTTGGGCCGCGAGGACGCACTGAGATTTTAAAAAGAGATGGAAACAAGGCCAGTCCTGTCTATTTCTGAATCATTAAAGTCAATATAATCATGTGATCATCATTTTGGGTGACAGTGGCTCAGTTCGGTCGAGTTTCTCCACTAATTCAAAGTTTGGCGGTTCGAATCCCGCTGTCAACCGAAAAACATCATTATTTCAGCGGTCAGATCCACCGATCCACAGGTTGTAGGTGCGATTCCAGTAATCCCAGACATGAATGCTGTTGTTGTGTCCTTGGGCGAGACACTTAACCCACCTCGCCCCCTGGTGTCTGCGTACACTGATGTATGAATGTGTGAGTGGTTCCTTGATGTAAAGTGCTTTGAGCGACTTGAAGGTGGAAAAGCGCTGTGTAAAAATGTGACCTTTTAATCATTTTAGTGTACAAACTGTGAGCAGGTTTGGCCCAGGACTCGCTCATGTGGATTCATTTTGGCCCGACGAGTAAAAACTTCGGGTACCCCTGATGTTGAGTGTGTGTCTGTCAAAAAAATCTATACAAAAACTCGACACATAATTGGGCCTTTCCAGAATAGTTTTTTAAGGATCTTTATCAGAGCTAATATACCTTAGGCGTTGAAAATTATATTATATTGTCTCTTTTACTATCGTTATTATTGTGTTTTTGAAAGAGAGCGTCAGCCCTTTTGCCTTGTTTCAAAATTTACTTAGAAAATTCCCTAAACAGAGTCATAAAATTTAAATCAGCGCATTTAGAAACAATTGTAAGTAAAGTATTTATAGGGCCCATCTGTGTTCTAATGTTTCCTCATCACAAACAGACCTGGAGTTGTGTTTTGTTTCATTCACACATGTTTAACACATAAACTCTGCGTATTTAGGCTGAGTTCTTCTCTCAAACACTCCGTTCCACCTTGTGATGTCATGTGGTAATACAGGAAGTGCTCCACTGTGTTTTTAAACTCCATACAGTAGAGTATTAGAATCATTTGGATGATTTCAGCCCTGGACTGAAAGGTCTAAATGGAGCTGTTAACTTGAAAACTATCACTTCATGACATCACAAGGTGGAACAGAGCATTTTGTTTTTTTGGAGATGTACACAGACTAATAATAAATGGTTACTCAAATATGTGTGAATGAAACAAAAACAACTCCACGTGTGTCTTTTGAGGAGTTAACTGCATTATAACACGCTTAAATTTCACAAGACACAATTTAGCCTGATATAGGACCTTTAATATTAGTCTGGTGAAACAAGCTTTATGTCAGTGTGCCGTCAAATGATATTTCAGTGCATTCTGTTTGTATTTCATCCTATTTTTACACCGAAATTGTCAAAATGAGCGCTCGCAAACTGACGAGGAACTGTACTGACAGCTGGCTCACATAGCCAAAGCGATCGCGCCGCATAAAACGCCGTTGATGGATTGAGACGGGCTGAAAGGTCAACGAGGTCCTCGCCGTTTTGAGTTTGTTGATGAATCGTTGCCGCGGCGCCGACAGACTCAAAAAACGGAGACGCCGTCCTCTTATCTGACTGATTACAAGCACGTCTCCCCCCTGCAAAATAAACACAGCTGTTACCTTCTGCTATCTGTAGTTCAGTTTGACGCGCAAATGTGTATATACAGACGTTTTTATATGTTTAATGACACGATTCCCCACCGTTTTGCTTTCACTTTCTGTTTCCAAGCGGCACAATGTATTTCCTAAAGCCATGTACATTAAGGATCTGTTTCTAAGAGCTGACAGCCATACTTGTGTCTCTGTTACTGTTTAGCCTTGGTTCATTCAAGGCACTTTTCCACTTCAGAGCAACTTACTGTACAGTGTAATCCAGCACACACTCACGTCTCTAGGCCTTACTGTATATATAACTGAGTGGTCTATATTAAACCAAGAGCATTGTTGCTACCCAGCTATAGAACGCTTCTCAATACAAGAGTAAAGTGTCCACTACAATGCCATGCTGTCACACAGAGGGCGAACGCGATTAAAGGCAAAGGCAGATTGAAGCCAATTATGAGAAGGTTACATGTTGGCCCTGTATGTAAATGAAATGAAACTTTAATCACGTTGTTTTTATCTATGTCCATGAGGATTTGAAGGAACTAAAGCAAATCCGGTGTATCCTCATGCTCAGTTTATCAGGTCCAGCTGCCGTCGAGCAGATCCAGAATCATATCTATGTGTATTTTTTTTATACAGAATGATATCAGTCTGGTCCCTGTGTTCTCTGTTACGTCCTAAAGCCCAGTCAAACGTGATAGTCCAATCAGATCTGTTCATTTTCAGTGGCGCATGTGAAACAAAGGAGCTCATTGGTCACCTCTGATTTACAAATAAAATAACATTTCTCTCACCTCAGATTACCTTCACCCATTCATTCTGCAGAAATCCGCCATGTTTTTCAGCCCCCTGTGACATTTTTTTCCAATATGTTTTTCCGATATGGACGGACCAGGCTTGTCCGCGGTTGGCTAATCCACCTGTCAATCATGCCCATTTGGAAATGAGAAGATTCACCAGGGACCAGACTTTTACATATCTTTGTAAAGAAAAGTGTGTTTTCTGGATCTCTGGCAAGTACAGCTGTTGACTTTGAGTGAAATAAAAAGTATGCATAAAAGTAAAATTAAAATTAAAATTAAAATTAAATTAAAATTACAATTACAATTACAATTACAATTAAATACATTTTTACTTAAAATAACTTAGCAAACTGGGGTAGTAACGTCAAACATGTTTCCAAGGACATAATATAGACACAAAATGTACTATGTGACTTTTGAAGATGTGTGTTCTACTACCTGTTTGTCTCAGTGGAGTTGCTATTACTTTGCCTGTAATGTTGCACAGTAAAGCATTAATGCATCTTTCATTTATTAATTTAAGGGTAAATTTGTTTTACCGTCGGTAGCTTGGGGAGTTTAATGCTGTACAGTGGAACATTCCAGGCAAAGCAATAGCGTCTCCACGGGGTCAGACAGGTAGGGGATTCTCCATTGCAAAAGTTACACAGTGTGTCTTTAAAGCTATTTCTGTTTAACAAAAGCAAACATTTTAACACGGCTGACAGCATTACATTGCATTTGAAACAAGTATATCTACTCTAGTGGCCATTGGGTTGCTCATTATGTGTTATGAATGATGCTACGTCTCTGGATACTGCCTGACCGTAGCCTGACCCACAACGGGAGACTCCAGCTTACTTCAAAAATGCCGTTCAAAGTCTTTTTTTATGACTTTAAAACCCCACCACTGCTCCAGTCCGGGTGTATATATTGTAGAGTTTGCTTGAAGCTACACAGAACGACATAGGCAAAAGTGTAAGTGTACAATTGGAGCTATTTGCATGTGTCTTTTATACTGGGCAGATGATTACAGTAACCATATAAACCTTTTGAAATGTGTCGGCCCGCATGACCGAGGTCCAGTCCAGAAAGGGTGTACTCTAACTTCAAAAGGGGGTAAATGGGTAAATGGTGTAATCACAACATTTCAAGTGGTAAAAAACTGAAAAAAAAACTTGCACAGTTCTGTATGAAAATGTTTTTGTAAATTGTCAACAGCACAACTATTTTTTAATGTTGTTTGTACTATTTTGTATAAAAATAACAAAAAAAATCCGCGAAAAAAGGGGACATGTGTTGTTTCAAGCGTGTTTTTAGTGCCACTGCAAACTTGGTTCCCAGATAGCGTTCAGTACTCGCGCAGGCTTGCAGATCAACCTTGTAAAATAGACGCTGAGCTGGAGAGTCCCTGTCAGCATCATGTGTTATAAATAAAACTCCCTCCTTATAAGAGCCTGAGTCCTGTCTCTTTTCTGAATCACTCATTTCTGCTAATGCTCCGGTAAGAGACAGGAAGCTGGCTAAGATTAGACGCTCATCTCAAAGTTTGTGAATATGTAAACGCTTTTATCTCTGTCTCGAGTGAGTGAGTGGACGCATTAGCTGCTGTGGACAGTGTAATTCTGAAGAACTGGGACAATATTAACTTTCAAGTCTTGATTTGATTCATAGTGAATTGTGATGCATTTTTAGAAATCGTGTAGATCAGTGCTTCTCAACCAGAGTTATAGGGGTCCCCAGAGGTACACAAGCATTCACCAGGAAGTACATGGAAGGGTTTCAGAATGGTTTAAAAGAACAGGAACTTTATGTCGTATTTGAATAAAAATGTTCTTTGAAGTAAATGTCATATCTTGAAGAATGTTTTGGAGGATTTTGGACATGAATATCATAAAAACTATAAAATACTACGACTACTATTAAAATAAGATGTATTTGCCTAGTACAGTTGCAGTGTAAACCCACCATTAGGGGGCACTAGACAATGGATTGGGAACCACTGCTATATAATTACTATTTTAGTCTCACTTCACTCTTGCACCAGATAAATCCAAAACTAAATTGGTACAGTGTTTGTCCACTGATCCAAAGGTTGGCGGTTGGATTTCGGCTCCCACACAGGAATGCTGTTGTCGTGTCCTTGGGCAAAACACTTAACCCCCTCACCCCCAGTGGCTGGTGTGTGAATGTGTGTGTGAATGGGTGAGTGGTTCCTTGATGGAAAGTGCGTTGCGCCTGTACAAAAACGTGACCATTTACCATTATCCATCCATTTTCTTTCACTTTATCCGGTGCCAGGTCGCGGAGGTAGCAGTTTCAGTAGCGACGAGTTTTCCTCTCCATACGCACTTCCTCCAACATCTTTCCAGGGAGGCGTCCAGGAGCATCTATCCAGGGAGGCGTCCAGGAGGCATCCAAAGTAGATGTCCGAGCCACCTCAGCTGCTCCTCTCAACTTGGAGGAGCTTGGAGTAGAGCTGCCTCAGAGCCTTAACATTACAGTTTACCAGAACTAAGGTAGGACTAGAACTAAATCAAACCGGGACTAAGTGTGAACGCAACCTAAACCTCTCTATAAAAACACATGTCTAAGTCGTTGGGTCCATACGCTATTTAAAAGAAGCCATATTGTGTTTGAAAGCCAGCCGTGTTCCTGTCATCGCAGGACTGTTCTCTCTGTGTATCGTTCTCTCTCAAATGGAGCCTTCCACAAGCTCACTAATGCATTCTAGGAAACAGTCCCACAATGCTCGAGCTCGATCTGAAATTCTAATGTTCTTCTGCGTGCAATGTTTTAATATGCGGATGATTGAGTTTTGTATTGTAAATGAGTTTTAGTGCCAACCATGAACAAACATGAGCCAAAATGATCAACGCAATTATGAATGTTCATTTGTCAACTGTGACTAGCAGGGCCCTCTTCCAAGTCGGGAGAGTGAAGGTTTTTTCTGCAAAGATAAATGGAACTTGTAGATATATCAGCTCTGTTTCGAGGCCTCCGTCACTTTGTTTTTGCAGTTGTGTGTTTAATTGATGTTATAATTATGCTGTTCTTTTGAATTACTTTGCACAATGTCGCGAATAAAACAAAGTACAGCTTCTGTGCAGTGGCACCTTCAGTGAATGACAATAGTTTATAATGATACAGTGAAAAGCTCATGAAAATGTGATGGAGCTCAGAGCAGGTCACATGTCAGTGTTGTTAGCTCCTCCCCTCAGAGACATATAAGGCAGTGTCCAACAGCAAGCCGACCACAACTGAAGAACTTGGACGATCAGCCAAACATCTTAACCCCCTGCTCCCTCTGCTCCCTTCCTCTCCTCCCTCTGCCCCCACGGCTCCCACTTCTCCCTCCCTCTTCTCCCCCCGCTCCATCCCTCTTCTCCTTATTCTCTCTAGTCACACCCTGCTCCTCTCTGCTCCCTCTGCTCCATCTGCTCTCTCTGCTCTCTCTCCCTCTCCCTCCCCTCTCCCTGCTTCTGCTCCCCCTGCTCCTTCTCCCCCTCTCCTCCCTCTGCTCCCTCTGCTCTCTCCTCTGCTTCCCCTGCTCTCTCCCTCCCTCCCTCTTCTCCCTCTGCTCCCCCTGCTCCTTCTCCTCCCTCTCCTCTCTCTCTGCTCCCTCCCTCTCCTCCCTCTCCTCCTTCTCCTCCCCCTGCTCTCTCTCCTCTCTCTCCTCTCTCTGCTTTTGTCTGGTTCACAGAATTGAATTCTTCTTTTGCTATTGTAAGTACTAAATGTACTTTTATTACACAGAGTTCTTCCAGTGCTGCAGCTTTGCTCCACCACAGCAGCGTACGACGACGACTACTGTTACTACCAAGAGATTTTTGAAAATGTGGGCAGAGTTTTAGGAAACAGCTGCTATGAGGTAAATTAAACTCCTTTCTTCCAAATTCTGATGAGTAAAGCTTTTCTTTATATGTTGGTCCAAAATATCTTAATAGCTCAACAAAGAGGCAGAGAATTGCAAGAGAAAAAAGCACATCATGGACTGGAACAATGCCAGGGTCGTCTGTGCTGGATCAGAGAGGCCATCGATGTCCACAAACAAGGTCCACAAACAAGATCCAGGTACCATGAACCAACACAAGGGAGCATACACCTTATCACACACATGGGATGCAGTCCTGGAGAAGCTTATGCCCACTGTTAAAACCAATACACCGTCACTACACCATCACTACACCGTCACTACACCATCACTACATCATCACTACACCATCACTGCACCATCACTACACCATCACTACACCATCACTAGACCATCACCACACATCACTACACTGTCACTACACCGTCACTGCACCTTTACTACACCATCGCTACACCATTACAACACCATCAATGCACCATCACTGCACCATCACTACAACATCGTCACTACACCATCACTACATCATCACTACACCATCACGTGATGCTTGTGAGGAAGGCTAGGAAGGAAAGTGAAACATGTAAAGCAGGTAAACAAATGCTCCTGATTCAGTTTAACAGACTGAAACCAGAACTGCAACAAATCTGTTACATCAGCATTTACTCTATGATTCTCCTCTGTGATCCTCCCCTCACTGTGTCAACACTGAGGCCACAGCCCTCTCCTCCCTCTCCTCCCCCTGCTCTCTCTCCTCCCTCTCCTCCCCCTGCTCTCTCTCCTCCATCTCTTCCCTCTGCTCCCTGTCCCCCCCTGCCCTGTTCCCTCTCCTCCCTCTGTTCCCTCTCCTCTCCTTCCTCTTCTCTCTCTCCTCCCCCTGCTCCTTCTCCTCTCCTCCCTCTCCTCTCCTGCCTTTGCTCCTTCTGTTCTCCTCCTCTTTCCTCTCCTCCATCTGTTCCCTTTCCTCTCCTCCTCTCTCCTCTCCTCCCTTTTCTTCCTCTCCCTCTTCTCTCTCTCCTCCCCCTGCCCCTTCTCCTCTCCTCCTCTCTCCTTTCCTCTTCTCCCTCTGTTCCCTCTCTTCTCTCCTCCGTCTCCTCCTCTGGGGTTTTTCATTTCTCTCCATTTGATTGAACTGATATAGTACATTTATTGGCACACACAGAAACACTGTACAGTCACTTAAATATAATGCCACGTTAATGGCATTCATGAGCCGTGCGTCGGCTCTCTGTTGCTAGGAAACTGGTGGTAAACTGAGTGAATTAGAAGGCTCTTAGAGAGTGTGTCAGACAATGATACCGTATGGCAAGTGGAGGCGCGGGATCGTGTTCAACAGCCACTGACATCGTGACAATATCATATTTAAATCTAATGTCAAAAGTTTAAACTTAGAAATGGAGCCACAGCGGAATGTCTCTGGAGTCAGCCGTATACTCACATGTGACATATAAGGAGCTAAAGTGGGAAAGAAAATGTAAGGTTTGAGTTGAGTTTGAGCAGAAGCGGCGCCGAGAGGGGGGCTTGACGGGGCAATAGCCTCCCCTAGAATGGCCAATGGTCCCCTCATAGCTACCCTGAAGGTTTTTGCCCCATTTTCATAGCACATCTGAGCTGTACAAATGGAGTGTTCAAAATGAGACTACAATTTTTTTTTAATCCATATTAGGTTTTTATCAGTCACTACATGCTCCCTCTTCTCCCTCTGCTCTCTCTTCTCTCTCTTCTCTCTCCATCTGCTCCACCTCCTCCCTCTGCTCCCTCCCTCTGCTCCCTCTCTTCCCTCTGCTCTCTCTGCTCCTTCTCTTCCCTATGCTTCCTCTCCTCCCTTTTGTCCCTCTCCTCCCTTTGCTCCCTCTGCTCCCTCACGTTCATAAAATGCTCTAAATTAACACGTTGAGCTCCCCCATTGAATACTTTAGTCCCCCCCATAGCTCCTCCATCCAGAAATGTCTGGCACCGCCCCTACTCATGACAATCTTGTACGGCTCCCGCTGATTCATTTGAGTCCACACAACTTCTTGCATAGAGAGAGTTTATGGGACACATTCATTGAGCCAATATCGAAGCTTGTACATTTGCTGATTGGCTAAAATTCTACTGAGAAAAAGCAGCGTTTTTCCAAATGATATCAACAGGAGCTTTTCAAAATCGATATGACAGAGCTAACTCTACCAGTGCAGTAATGTCTGTGATACTGATGTGGCTTTTTGCAGGTTTGATTTGGAATGACACCCGCCAGACTCCTGCTGCTTCTGGCGATGTTGTGCAGCGACTACTTGGACAGTTAAAACACATGTAATTAAAGACAACAGCCACTAAAGACCATGTATATAAAGAAGTGGACTAAGTGAGTGTGACGTCACCCCGTTCGGCTCCAATCAAATGAAGCTCATCGAGGCCAGAGCAGTTATAGAGGCCAATCTGGAGCTGAGTTCCCACCACGAGTATCATAGCAACCAAAGACCCAATCCGGAGCCAGGATGTTGAAGGTAACACCTCTTCCTGCCCTTACCGCTGGTTCAGCAGGGAGGGGGCACTTAGACTTTATGAACACAATAGTGAAATAAAAACCACAGAGATCATGTAGAGCGGGTTAATACGAATATTTTAAGATGAAAATGACGAGTCTGACAGCAGCAGTTACAGAGAGAGGGGTGACAATTTCTCAATATAAAGTGGACCGTGGAGTTGATGGAGACGGATGTGCGCCCATGCTCACTGCCAGCTAGCAGGTTAGCTACGTCCATTTATACATACAGTCTATGGTAGTGAATGATAGAACATCTGTTGCACTTGGTCTTACACATTTCTTTAAAGCCTAGAGAGAGACACTGAGATGGGCTTTTTCACTCCCCGCATTTATAAATACTTGGGTTTTGAGTATCAGGTGTGTCCTGATGAGAGCTCAGTATTTCATCTGCGGACAAGCCTTAAAACATTCTATTGCGACCATGGCAACCCACTTTTAAACCGTGTTTCCTGTTCGTCTGAGCTGTTTTGACAGTATATTTTTTCACATCAGCGTTAGGATCAGGGTTAGGGTTAGATTTACGACCAGGTGAGTTTAAGGTTGTTTAGTTGCAAAAGAACTACAAAGTCTCTGAACCTTAATATTTGCTGTAATTCCATCTGCTGATTATGAAATATGAAATAACTCCAGGAAAGCGCAGTGCTCAGAGTCACGTAAGCCCCAACCCCGGACGAAATGCCAAGAATTTAGGGAGTCCCGATTTCCTGATACGAGCACAGAGCGTTACTTAAAACCCCTGGAAATAAGGTGAACTGAACTAATCTTTGTTACTTTAATATGTCCCTCTGCAGCAGCTTTGTATAAACATCAGTGATTGGGGGAGTGGTCAGATTTTCATGCAAACTAAAACGTACTCACTCATCGCTCTCTTATCTTATCTGGTATTGTAAACTAGAATAATCACAGGTTGAAAAATAACGTCCACCTGTTATAACATTAAAAAAAAAACTATATTTTCATGACATTTCAGACAGTTTAAATCTTAAGTAACCTTTCACCCCCATTAGAGAAATCAAACTGAAAGGAAGCGGTTAGCATTCGGCGCGAGTAACGGCGGCTACGTGAGGAGCTAGGCGTTCTGACCCTGTACTTGTTGTCTCGCTTAGCACAGCAGGCCAAAGACGCTCAGGCAGACTACAGCTCCTCAGCATTGATTGACCTGTCAGGACACATCAATGCACAGGACCCCCACTGTATCACACACACACACACACACACACACACACACACACGCACATATCAAAGGAGGAAAAACAGCTCATACTCAAGAAAACGCCAGCGGATATCAACCTCATCAGGAGATATCGACGAGGAAGTCAAATTAGATTACATCAAACAACATTATTATTCCGGTTTAAACAAGGATTGATCTTGTCCTACACTTTGTACGACGGCCTCGTTCAGGTCATGTTCATACGAGGAGCTCGACAGTGAAAACACATCGCTCTGTTTGGAAAAATTGTGCGTTTTATCAAGACGGAATGGAGTGCATTTTAGTATATTTAGATTTCAGTAAAATACATTTCTCTTTTGAAAATATGACTGTACTAAGAGTAAACTACAAGCCTCCAATGACTTTTTTCAAACGGCACGTGTCCGCTTTGCAAACGAACCCTTCATATTATCAGAAAACGTCTTTGTTTGAATGAAATATTCGTACTACTTTTGAGAATGGGGCTGATACATTTTGGAGAGAAAATGATTTTTTATTTTTATTTATTCATTTATTTTTTATATCAGAGCTGAAATGTTAACTTATGAACTAATCCCATGCGTTTGTTGAGTTCTAACATTCAAAATCAACACATTTTAGTTTTTGGTTTATAAAAAAAAAAAAAAAAAAGTAAATATTTATAGTTGTTTGCAGAAAACTTTTTATTACTTGTAGCCTTTGCAGTTTGATAATAGGACCGACTTTAACCTGAGATTTCCAAAGCATTCCCAGCGCTCTATTTATTCACAATGATGAGTTTACAAGCACGTTTCACAAGTGGAGTTTTGCTGTCATGTCATTGCTAACAAGAACTAGCATGCTAACAGAGCATAAAAATTTGAAGCAGACAGCATACATTGGTCTCATTTTGATCCTAGAGCTGCTTTTACAATGTATCTGTATTTTGGTTTTTTTTTAATTACAGGCCAAATTACATGAAAAAATGAGTACAGCCCCTTTAAGCTTGTTTTAACTTTTTATTACTCGTAGCCATAGACTGTATATATGAACTGACATAGCTAACCCGCTAGCCGCCGTGTTCCAAATAGGAAGTGATCATAGACGCGCATCCGCCTCCATCGGCTCCAATTCACTTTACATTGAAAAACTGTGGCCCCTCTCTCTGTAACTGCTGCTCTCAGACTCGTCATTTTGGCCTTAAAATGTTCATATTAACATGATCCTGGGGTTTTATTTCATTATTGTGTCCATAAATCAAGAAATGAACATTAATAACAGACAAATCAGGCATTTTCTTTCCCTGAGGTCGCTCCTGCTAGCGTTAGCAACAGGTTTGCTTGACAGTTAATTTGCTAAGTTCCTGCTAAACCAGCGGTGCGGGCAGGAAGGGGCGTTACCTTCAGCTGCCTGGCTACAGATTGGCTCTTTGGTTGCTATGATACTCGCGGTCAGAATTCCAAATATGAAACTCTGCTCCAAATTCACCCCGATAACTTCTAGCCTCGATGAGCTTCATTTGGAGCCAAACGCTGTGGGTGACGTCACACTCACTTAGTCCACTTCTTTATACATTCTCAGCTTGTAGCGATTTGATAACAGCACCACTTTAACCTGTGATTTGGTTGGATGTCGTGCATCTTGTCGAGTAGCTCACACTGTTCTGAGTTTACCGGCACAGTGTTTGTTTAGTCTGTCGCCTCAGGTTACAAAATGTTATAATTATAATAAGAATAAAAAAAATTACTTTCTACATCAGGTCATGCACTTAATAAGGCAAGAGTCTGCAGGGGAATAGGAGAAAGCTTACATTTAAAAATATCAGTTTGAATCTTCTGCTGCAGTTTACTCACATAAATGTAACAAAAAATGTGTTACAAGTTTTTCCTCATGTGATGTGATGTTTGATTTAGGTTTAAATGGCTCATGTTGTCATATTAGATACAAAAAAATACACAGAGGGAATTTTGGATCATATTTAGTATTTGAGTAAACTTGATCTGGCTGAAAATTTGCCTAAAAATTCTAATTTCTCTTCATTTTTTTGGAGTTAAAACTTGAATAAATCAGACTTGGAATTATCCTTCTGTAAGTTTCGGCCAAATCTTGTTAAGTCCAAGACTGTAAAGTTCGGTGTGTGTGTGGGTGCTACTGACTGATCCTTATGTCCCTGTGTGGGGAGAAAATGCATTTAGACAAAACTATATTACAAAGTCACAACATCCCATATAACTCTATAGATGTGAGTTGATCAAATTAAATATTAAATCATCTTTTTGTGCAGTGTGGACCATTTTGTTGTTTCCACATGAGAGTTTGTTGCTAAGAGATCAAACTCTCCAAAAAACTAGAAACATGAAAAAAAAAATTGCCTGTACTGTCTCCCCTTAAAGCTGCACTGCGTAACTTTTCTGGTAGAGACTCCATGTCTCCGTGTTTAGCTGCATGTTGGTTTTTCCTGGAACGCTTTACGGTATGGCATTTAATTTAACGATCTCCACAGGCAGACCCTATCACCAGGCCAAGTTACAGGTCAGGTCTGTGGAGAACTGGACCTGCTCATAGTAATAATGCATGTTTTTGCGGTAGCTTTGAGAAAAAAAACCCGACACCTATAACTGAATAAATACAACATATATTTGTTGAATGTCATATCAAAGTCCTTTTTTTTTTCCATTCGAGTTAAAGAAGTACATTTTGTCCAGTATCTGAAGAAACACTGTTTTAATAGCCCTCGGATCGTCTATAAAAACTAATTTCCGCCATAGCGTTTATATGCTATGGCTTTTCAGAGAAGGAAATGCTCATTGCAAAGACTAACTCAGTGTTTTAAGTGCAATGGTGCCACATAATTGCAGTAATATTTTTAATGAAAGCCGTTAACATCATTAATTGTGAAGTCTTGATTAGCTGGATCTCTGTGTCGACACTCTTATCGCTGCTACACAGGTGTCTGCATTCACTGAAGCCTGGAGTGGACGGGGAGGACATGGAGGCTTTACGGTGCGCTTATGCAGATGAAGAAGACCTTGGGACTTCTAAACAGCTCTCATTAAAAGACGTTAGTGTGAAAAGCAGACATGATTTCCTGCCATGATATAATACGACACTCAGGCTCACATTAGTCTAATTAAAATACAGTTTCGTTTTCATTTGCGTTGAGTGAATAAGAAAAAAAAGGTTGAAAAAAACACGGCTGAGTGATGTGTATTTGTGATTCGTGTGGGGATACTGCTGTTTTGGTTCTGTTCTGTCCACTGATCCGAAGGTTGCCGGTTCGACTCCCGCTCTAGACATTAACATCATTGGTTGAGGACAGGTTGGTGGTGTGCTTCCAGCTCCTACAGATGAATGCAGTCGTTGTGTCCTTGGGCAAGACACTTAACCCACTTCGTCCCCAGTGTGAGTTTACACTGGTGTGTGAATGTGTGAGTGGATTTCCGTGATGTAAAGCGATTTGAGTGACTTGAAGGCAGAAAAGCGCTGTATAAACATGTGACGATTTACACACGCCCCCTACTGGTCAGCCGCTGTCATGTTCTGCGTGAGTGACAGCTAGTTTAACCAATCACAGTGAAGTATGAAAAAAAACTGCTTTAGATACTTAACTGTGTATGAATGGAGTTAAAACTGAAATTGTGATTAAAGCTCTGAAAATATGGAAGTGTTAGCATTCCACCAACATTAACTCAAATACTGTTTTCTGTTTCCAAGTTATAACTTTTGTGCTCCATCTGCTCAGACAGAGCTCCAGACTGCACAGGGACGTCTACGGCTTCAGTGGGCTTTAGTGGGCAAAACATACAGGGAGTCGAAAAACATCAACAAATGCAGTGTGGTGTAAAAGGTCAGATTTTTACTATATGAACAGGTTCAAGACGCAGTTTAAAACACATATATATATTAATCTTTCTATAAAGGTGCTTTACTTGATTTTTATTCTCTTAAAAACGGGCAAAAAGAGACAGTTTGCAGCAAATCAAACCTATTTTTCACTTTCCAAAGCATCCCCAGCACTCTAATTATTCACAATGATGAGTTTGTAAGCACGCAGCTTTTAAGTCCTGAAAATATTGACATTTTAGCAAACCACAAATTTTTAACTCAGATATTGTTTTCAACATGACAACACGTAGAAAAATATATATGTAAAAATGAAATATTAAATTATATCATGTGACCGATATGGGCGACAGTAGCTCAGTTGATGGAGCGTTTGTCCATTGACCCACAGGTTGGTGGTGCAATTCCAGCTCCCACAGATGAATACTGTTGCTGTGTTCTTGGGCAAGACACTTAACTCACCTCTCCCCCAGTGTCTGTGTGCACTGGTGTATGAATGTGTGTGTGAATGGGTGAGTGGTTCCTTGACGTAAAGCACTTTGAGTGTCTTGAAGGAGGAAAAGTGAGGAAAAGTGACCATGATGTGAGCGTTGGCCCAGGCAGAATCAACATGTCTTTTTCCTTAAAAGGAGTGAATCATGTTTTTGTCACCGTCAGCGTATATAATCATAAATCGTTCATTTCATCTTTATTTTATTATTTTATTTTCATCTTTATGTTACATCAAACGCAAGCGTTAGCAACAAGTTTGATTGACAGCGTTGCTAAGCGCCCACTCCCTGCCAAACTAGAGATGGGAGGGAAGGGGCGTTACCTTCAACAGCCTGCCTACTGATTGGCTCTTTGGTTGCTATAATACTCTGTGATTTGAGAGAATTGTAACTGCTAAGATTAGCTTTTGGGGGTAAGGTTGTGCTTTTAAACACAAGAACTGCATTGACTCTAAACAAATGGCACTACAGCATTCACTTTATCGCCCGGTGTTGATTCGCTCGGCAGCCGCAGTGGGGAGAGCGCATGTAGATTACCCAACGACCTAGCGCTGAACTCCTGATCTAATCCGTTTACTATAGAAACAGAGTGGGAGAGGAATACATTCACACAGCCATGAAACCCACCCGGCAAAACAATACACAAACTTTAGAATCGACAATATTGGGTTTTTCCAAAGCAGGGCCGTTTGGATGGTGAAGGCAGGTAGCATGATGTGATAATGGCCAGTCATTTCAGGGAGACATAAAAGCTGAGATTGCACTGGCTAATGTTCCCTGGTGGGTCAGCGAAAGCCCACCTCTCACAGGGAGCAGGCCAGTTGACCGCATTATGGGTGGGGTTGAGGGGACAGAGATGGAGGACTGCAGCGCTGGGCCCATAGAACCGGCTGAAATCTGATTTGGATTCCATTCTTACGTCCAAATCGTGTTACGCTCCACAGCTACTGACAGAGGAGAGATACATCAAACTAGTGCGCACGCTGTCAACATGATCCCACCATCTGCCTCCGCTACACCTGCTCAGAGGCTACACAGGGAGGGCTACGGTTTCAGTGGGCTTTAGTGGACAAGATATAGAGGGAGTTTAAAACATCAGCAAATGTGATATGTGATGTAAAAGGTCCCCATTGTACTGTGTATGTACAAACTTAAGATGCAGTGCTTTTTTTAAAGATCCTATATTGCACAAAATGAGCTTTAAGCCATGTTATAATGCTGTTACCTCCTCAAAAACATACCTGGAGTTGTATTTTGTTTCATTCCCATATGTTTGAGTGAACCATCTCCAAAGCTCAAAATGCTCTGTTCCACCTTGTGATGTCATGAAGTGGTAGTTTTCAAGTTAACAGCTCCTTTTAGCATTAGGTTTCTAGAGATTAGCAGTTTTAGGGGCTGAAATCATCCAAATGATTCTAGTGAAGGTGTACGGAGTTTAAAAACACGGTGGAGCACTTCCTGTACTATCACATGACATCACAAGGTGGACCAGAGTGTTTGAGAGATGAACTCAGACTAAATATGCAGGGTTTGAAGCATATTCTTAACTGCATGTTTCCTGTCAAAAATGTAGCCATATTCAGACTTTGCAGTGACTTCACGCTGGGGGTGTTCTACGTGTAGCTGTAAGGTGCAATATTCAGCTGTTACCATGGAGACACAATGCATATATTAGCAAACACTGCCAAAAAAACTGTTTTAAGATCATCTAAAAAGAGTGACTAACTGTAATTTAGTCATTTCTTTCTGATCAACTGTGTTAAAAAAAAAGCTTAAATTAATGTCTAACTTGACTGACAGAGCTACAGACGGAGCAGTGCCTATAGTTAGCATCACACTCCCAGTGAATGCTGCTGACATCCGCTGTAAAGCATCAATATCACTGCAAGATAATTACCACCATGGCTTGCATTGTGCCACCTCTAAAATTCACTTCACTAAATGATTCCCGCAGCATATTCACTGGTGCTAATTTATACGATTAAACAAAACTCCAAGTCCAAGCTGTACCAGAACCGGAGCCGTTTGGCAAGCGCAAACGGCTTTGTTGTCAACACGAAAATAAAACTATCCACAAGTCTTCTGGAGGAGTCGAAGCGGCACAGTGTCAAACCCAAGATAGCAATACTTCTTCTTGTTTCGTTGGATTTTATGTCCCCATTGTGAGAGCTTCACTTCCAACCGTTCTGCTACAGTCTCAGGGGTTTTACAGCTCTGCCCACAACCAAATGTGTTAATTGAGTCCATCTTGGGTTTGCTTGTTTTATTCATCAGTATTATATCATTAATCATACAGTTTGCAGTCCAATTATAATGTATATTTTGCACAAAGAGATCTTGTTCTAGCAGATCAAACCACTTCCTCTGGTGCTGTTTACTTGTGTCTCAACAGCAAAAGGTCGAATTTGAAGAGTGTGTTTAGTACAAGTAAGATTCCTTGTTTTTTTTGACAGAATCACACACCAATGTCATAATGTGCTCCGGGCGAACGCTAATGATACGAGCTCTACTTTTAGGTCTTCTGAGCAGTTGTTGGTGTAAGTGAAGGTGGGAGTTGCGTGTCAGAATGGTACAGAGGTCTGCAGCACTAATGAGAATGAGGCAAAGAACCAGTGTAACAGTAAATGCATAATAAGAACAACCCGGACCCAAACCCAGAATAAATATAGTCCTCGTAACAACTGAAAGAGTTTTCACAATATTCTTGAGGAACTTTCACAGTCAGCTCTTGGTGTTGATCTCAGTGATGTGATGCAAGGGGAAATTGACCGAATCATTCATTTAATTAAAGGAGCTGTGAGTAAGTTTTTGACTTTATATATCATAAACCTGATATAAACCAGTGCTGAAATCCAGTTGGTTTAAACTATGAAAGTAGAGTAATGGAAACTAAACCCAAGATGGCGTCGTGTTGTTTTCAAGTGGCCTGTGTTCATTGGCACTTGGGCCCCAAAAAATTTTCTTTCGCTTTACTTCCTCAACGTGGGCTAACTCCTCCCACCATGTGACACCAGAATCCATGCAACAGCTGCTAGACCGGGGTTAAATGTTACAAAGCTAACTTTTTGGCACTTTTTGGATTTAAAATTTTTAAATGTTCATATTGTGAAAATACAGAATCCATACACTGCCCTTTGTGAAACCTGGATGCCCTGTCAGAACACGAGCAGTTTGCATTGTGCTCTATGGCAGAATTCTTTCTGGGCCCAAGCTGCAGTACCCGGAGCAGCCACTAGTCGATCTCGGCCCGGGACAGAGGGGTAGTGTCTTTTTTCCCAAATGTTTTTATTTGGAACACAGGCATAAAGACCTGGTACAATGAATATACAGTTTAGGAAAAATTGTTTTGCTTTGGGGTTTTTTCAAAGCGCATAGATATGGATATATCATCCACCATGTAAGTATGCAAAAAATATATATATTTTAAATGAACATCCTCATCCCAACCCATCTCAGGCTGACATTTAGAGCACATACCACCAATTAAATATTCCCAACATCACAGACATCACAACAGGTAGGTGCTGGCACACATTCCTACCGATAACACTGGAAATTTGAATATATAAAAATAAAGCATTGCTCCACCTGGAAAAATCTTTCTGTACATCCTCTTAATGTCTATTTAAATTTCTTTAGAGTTTTAGGAAGCACAAAGGGGAGTGTCTTAACCACTTATTATTATAGCTCCATGGTTTAAACCTAAAATGCCTGTCTCTGATCTGATTGGTCACTACCTAAACTCCAGCATCTGCAGCTAATCATGACTCAGTGCTAATGCAGCCGCTGCAGAGCTCACTGAGTGAATTCTGGAAGTTCTGAGCTTTTGCATGAGGCCTGGTCTGTGCATATACTGTGGAAAATTGTATGTGTAATCTGCAGGTTTAGTCTCATTTTAGATTGTAGTGCATTTTTAAAACAGTTTGACCGCAGGCTACAGACAGCACCTTTGACAGTGTAATTGTGTGCATTTAAATGATTGTTCCTAAATCCAGTGTCCACAAAGCTGTGACCATGAGGCCGGTCACTCAGAATCATAATTGGAAAAAAATACAAATGTTAAATGTTGTCTTCACCTTGGCTCAGTTGGTAGAGCAGAACACAAACTCACACATATTTTGGATTTAGCCACTGTTGATGCAATACTTTCTACATCTGAGCCAGTTAAATGAAAATATGGATTCAAATAAAGTGTATAAAATATAGCACAGACATAAAAAAAAATAAAATAAACCTTTGCAGAGTTATTCAGACGACGCTCCATCTCTCTGCCACAATTACCTCATGAGCTCAGTCTCCTAAAGTCAATTAAAGCCCACACTTTTGGCTCTAAGTGATGTTTTAGAGGCACTTATCCACAGCCTATGAACGCCGGGGCTTTAAATACGGCCATTAGCTGCCCCGTCCACCTTTCCTCCGCTCTCGGTTGATTAGGAAATGCAAGAGTCACCGAAAGAGCTCCCTTTTTAATTCAAGAAGTCAAGAGGTCAGACCCGAAATGAAAATGAAGTCATGCTGTTAATAATATGAATGTTGACATGTAGCTGCATATAGTGGTGTAAAGGTAAAAGATGGATATGCAATGTGTTTGATAGAAGTTAAGTCAAAATGATGATATAGTCTTCACTTATAACAGATAAGAGGGAAAAATGGCAGCAAAATGTCAAGCTATCTGTCACACAAAATATATATATATTTTTTTTTTTTTCTTTTTTTTCTTTTTTTTTAGATAATCACAGCCTCTATCATCATTTGAGAGTATAAGTGTTCAGGTCATAGACTGTATGTATGTATATATAGACAGACAGATAGACATAGACAGACAGATAGATAGATAGGTATATAAATATGGACATAACTAACCTGCTAGCCATCGCATTCCAAATAGGAAGTGAGCATGGACCCATCGATGGCTCCAATTCACTTTAATTTGAAAAACTGTGGTCCCTCTCTCTGTAACTGCTACTGTCAGACTCATAATTTTGGTCTTAAAATGTTCATATTAACCCGCTCTATATGATCCTGATGTTTTTATTTCGCTATTTTGTCTGTGATTCAAGATATGAACATTAATAACAGACAAATCAGGTGCCTTCTTTCCCCGAGGTCACTCCCACTAGCTTTAGCAACAGGTTTGATTGACAGCGTTGCTAAGTGCCCACTCCCTGCTAAACCAGTGGTGCAGGAAGGAAGGGTAGTTACCTTCAACAGCTTCGCTCCAGATTGGCTCTTTGGTTGCTATGACACTCGCAGTCAGAATTCCAAATATGGAAATTTGCAACCAATTGTCTCCTATAACTGCTCTGGGCTTGATGAGCTTCATTTGACTGGAGCTGAAAGCTGTGGTGACGTCACACTCACTTAGTCCACTTCTTTACACAGTCTACGGTTCAGATTCAAATATATGCTCACTGTACTATGTTATACTATTATGTTATACAAGCAAGTGGCAGACCATCCACCAGGAAAGTTTCATATTGCAGGTTTAAACTCTCTTTCCTTTTAACATCACAATAAAGGTTCAGTGTGTAAAGCTGTTGAGTCTGCTCCCTTCATTCTCTGCTAAACCAAAGTAGACACACCCGAGTGAACCGGGCGCTGGACCATGCAGACCACAGGCTAACTGATGGACACTTGGCATGCTTTGTGCACTCAGCGATTTGTAGAATCCATAAAAAGAGATGTAGAGGTAATTATGTTTGTCATGATGTAGTGGAGGCAGGGATGGGCCAGCTAATCAGAATGGCTGACAGCTGTAGCCTGCAGATGCTGTCAGACCTCTCGTCCGCGGCTATAAAATGAAAGCAGGTCATTTTAACAGGTAACAGCTGTTCAGAGCTAATTTGTTCAATTATGCGCGGAGGATGCAGGCGGAGGTTGTTACTCAGCTCTGGGGGATCTGGGTTCTCCTTTCCCTCTGTTTCCAAGAGCATCTGAGACATGAAAATCAGTATCTATATCGAAAAGAAGGACTCCACTGCAGGAAGACGACCAACGCTTTAACAGCAAACGGCTTCCACACGAGACAAATAGGCCGCTAATTACCAACATAATTATTTTGAGCTATGGTTGGGAGTGGCTTGTCATTTAAGTGATGACCATATCGGCCTCATGCGTCCTCAGAATGACATGTTTACCAGAGCTGCTGCAGAGAGACAGGCTAATGTTGTCCAATAAGAGGGATGCAGCACAGGGGGAGGTGATCAGTCAGCGCACATAATCTTATTGTTAGGATTGATTTAGTGGCATGAGATTTCTGCTGCTGCACAAGCCCACTCTGAACCCACTCCGAGCCCACTCCGAGCCCACTCTGACCTTTTAGACAAAATGTGATTTGAGCGTGGGCCTCCCTCCCGCCTCACTGCCAAGTCACTGCACAATTGTCAGTTCAGCAATTATAAGCCGGTAAGCCACTCTGACCAGTCAATCATGCCGGGGAACACTTGTGTTGGTTCTGCTGGTTTGGCAGAATCTTGTTAAATTGTTAAACGCTTTGGGGAATAAACATGTTGATGTAATCCTTCAGTCTCTCAGGAGAGCAGTTCATAGCATAAATGTTTCAAGAGATTCTATGCGACGTTTTTCAAATGAAGATGTTTGCTAATCTACGAGCAAGCTGTCATCGTCCCCTTAGGATGGTAAAAGAAACATTTTATTCTATAACTGGACAAAAGCTTTAGCGTGAAGACGTTTGGCTGCTCGTCCAAGCCGCTTCTGGTCAGATTACTGCTGGACACTGCCTTATATCTGTCTGAAGGGAGGAGCTAACTACACCGAAGCTAACACACCTGTTTGTTTGCAGCTTCGGTTTGTTAGCTAGGGCTGCTGAAATATACTAAAGTGCCTGAGTCATCTTTTGCATAATCGTTCAGGCCCCTAATGGGCGCTCTCACGGCTATTAGCATACTGGCTACTAGCATACTGGCTACTAGCATACTGGTTATCACAATTGTTTTTCCTTACTACTCTAAAACTTTTGCCCAGTTGACAGAATTTGATTTTTTCTCTTGCTGTGGATCATACCTGGACGACTGAGGGATTACACCGACATCTTCCCCTTAGGAAATAAATTCTAGCTTCTCAGGCCTGTACTTTCAGTTTTGACAAGGTCTTTGCAAAACCGTGAATACTTTAAGGAATCAAATACTTCCAGTCAGTTTAAATCGTGATATTGCTGTGTGTTTTGCAGATTGACATGCACAAAGACTTGTAAACTGGAGGGAGAGTAAAGAGAGTGTGTGCCACCTGCTTGTCTCCATGGTGATGCTAGTGCCTAGAGATTAGCTTTACCATAGTGAGTGTGACGTCCCCCACAGCGTCCAGCTCCGGCCAAATTAAGCTAATCGAGGCGAGCAGTTGTAGTGGTGGATTTGTAGTATCATAGCAACCAAAGAGCCAATCCGGAGTGAGGCTGCTGGAGGTAACGCTGTCAATCAAACCTGTTGCTAACGCTAGTGGGAGCGACCTCGGGGGAAAGAAGGCCCCTGATTTGTCTGTTGTTAGTGTTCACGGACAAAATAGTGAAATAAAAACCCCAGGATTATGTAGAGCCAGTTAATACAAACATTTTAAGACCAAAATTAAGAGCAGTTATAGAGAGAGGGGACACAGCTTTTCAATAGAAGAACCCATGATTACTTCCTGTTTGCAGCTAGCTGGTTAGCTATGTCCATTTATATAACAGTCTATGAGCCTGACCTGTCAATATGTTTTTTCCTATGTTTTTTTTTTTTTTTTAAGATGTTTTACTGTGCTTGTTTTCCAATGTGCTTTTAAACTACAACTGTTAAATAAACTAAACTAGAGCTGAAACATGGCAGAAGATTAACAACAAACCCAATGATTTTAGACGTGGTGCTTTTGTCAATGCCAAATGCTTTTTAACATCTTTCAAATGAGTCATTCTGGTTTGTAATTTCCCTTCACAACTTTCCTGATTTTTTTCTTTTTGTTTTGCAATCTGTCACCGCGACTGCTGGGACACTTTGTAATAACGTCCTTCCTGAGGCCAAACTGTGCCTCCTCTGCACACACACTGCTCACTGTGACGTTTACAAGGCTCTTATTCTAATTTTTTCCATTTTTCAGAGCGCATTGGTGCCACACTGGGTGAATATGAAACTAAAAGTCAGTGGTGATATAAAATGTTTGTCTGTCAGTGGTGGAAGTTAACAAAGTACATTTTACAGTGGATACTTTATACTTTTACTTCACTACATTTGAGAGCAGTATCTGTACTTTCTACTCCACTACATTTTTGAACAGGACTAAAAAGTAAAAAAAAAAAAGTACTTTTCAGATAATTTGAGGGGTTTTTTTTACCTAAAGTTTTCGAGTTCAAGCTTTGGCTGTGAGCAAAACAAAAATAAATACACAGAATTCATGAGAAAAATGAAGAAATTGATTCGTATTGTTACTGTTGAACAAAATAAGTTACCAAATGACCATTATCTAAACCTGTGTGAAATACTTTTACTTTTTACTCTGAGTATTGAGTCATTTTTAAACAGGAACTTACTTACTTTTACTTTAGTAGATTTTTTCATGTGATACTTTTACTTGAGTAACTTTTTTGCCTCTGTATCTGTATTTTTCCTTGAGTCTGGTATAGTCTGCTGTCTGCCTCTGTTACACTGGATTGCTTTTGTTTTTGTAGCCATAGCATAAATGTATAAAATCGTTGTTTAATCTGTAGTTTTTCCCCAACTAAAGATGTTTTTTTTTACCCAGAACTCCACCAAGATGTTGAAGTGAAGGGCGCCTCCGGTGGTGCTGATGGGAGCAGAGGTGAGTCTGAGAGCAGCTTTGACCTCACCCACAATCATGTCCCCGGCAACATCCAGGACACATGAGGACATATGAGGACACATGAGGACATATGAGGACACATGAGGACATATGAGGACACATGAGGACACATGAGGACGCATGAGGACATATGAGGACACATGAGGACATATGAGGAAACATGAGGACATATGAGGACATATGAGGACATATGAGGACACATGAGGACATATGAGGACACATCAGGACGGATCAGGACACATCAGGACACAAGTGCCCATCCCAGAGTGTACTTCCACAGCCTCGCTTCAAAGGCACCGCAGACACTCGTTTTTTTATGGAAGTGCTACACAAACAATGGCTTTTTCTTGTCCAGATGTTGATACTGATGTGAGCGATTAGTCTTTTTTCAATGAGTTTTGTCCTTAATGACTTCCATTAATACAGTGTTTATTGGAGCGAAGGAAGAGCCCGTTCTGTCAACAGGAAGTTATTTCTAAAGTAAATATACATTATATAGTTGTACATACGTATTTATATTTAAATATATGTTCTAATCATAGACTGTATACATAAATGGACATAGCTAACCTGCTAGCCGCCGCGTTCTAAACAGGAAGTGATCATGGGTGCGCTTCCGGCTCTATCGACTCTGGCTCCAGTTCACTTTCTATTAAAAAACTGTGGCCCGTCTCTCTGTAACTGCTGCTGTCAGATTCATCATTTTGGTCTTAAAATGTTCATATTATTCTACATGATCCTGGTGTTTTTATTTTGCTAATGTGTCCGTAACTCAAGATACAAATATCAATAACAAAATGAACATGAAAACAATAATTCTTGCTGTGAATAGGGGCGACACTCCACAGATTTGAACTGCCTGTCTCCCTCGTGATAGACAAGTTTCATTCATACCGTGGAATATTCTAGACAAAACTATAATATTTCCGTGGAGACAAGCAGGTGGCGAATCCTCCACTAGAAATGTTACACAGTGCACCTTTAAGTTTGAAATATATTTAGAATTTGTATTTATTTTCCCAGTTAATGCACAAGTGGGGTCCAAAGGGTTCACCAGGAGTAGAAATGGTAAAAACGTTTTGAACAGCCTGCTTCTACATATATCTGTTCATGTCATAGTCTGTATATAGAAATGGACATTGCTAATCGTCTAATCGGCAGACGATTTATTGTGATGACCTAATGCAGAAACAGCCAAAACTAAAAAAATACGCAGTTCAAAATTATATGACTACAAACAAGACAAGTCACACTGAACAAAAGTCATGAATGTGAAGCAGGAGGAGCCGCAGGAGGAGCAGCAGGAGGAGCGGCAGGAGCTATGCTAATGAAATGAAGTTACTGAGTCCAGCTGCTACAAGATGTACTGGTGCAGTCTGTGTGCGCTGTTTTTAAATCAGAGAATTTATTTTTGGGGGGATATTCGGAATATTTAGCATCCGTGGCCGCTCCGCTGTGGCTAACATGCAGAGTTCACAGTAATTTCAGTCTCTTTACCAAACATATGTCAAATGTAAAAGCAAGACTTGGTTATAGTTTAAAGGGCCCATATCGTGCTGTTTTCTGATCTCTGTATTAATGTCACAAACAGACTCGGAGACTTAACTTGAAAACTACCACTTCATGACATCACAAGGTGGAACAGAGCTTTGTCGATGTAGACTGACTAATAATATTAATAGTTTTTTGATGAGGTAACAGCATTATAACATGTCTTAAACCTCATAAGAGTAAGTTTTGTGTAATATAGGACCTTTAAAGGCCCTGTATCTCATTTTCCCCATGTATTTCAGCAGAATTCAGGCAGATCTTGAGGTCAAAGTAAGTCCATGTCTAATTAGAAAGAATTTTATTATCATTACAATTAATAAGAAGTGCATGTTACCATCACCGAGTTGTGAAAAGTGCTTATAATTAATGTGCTTTGATGTTTCTTCTATCTTTTCTTTATTTATACAGGGGATCCCAATGAGAAAATACAATACAAACAGAAAAAACAAACAAACCAAGTATATAAGTCCATATAAAACATTAAAAACAGTACAAGTCCCCAGTTCTGCTTGATCTTGTATTCTATTTTTGTAGCTGTTGTGTTGTTTTTCATGTCAGAATCAGGTACAGCGCCTATGAAACGCTGTAAAACTCGTCATAGCTCATAATCACGCAATAAAGTGCTTTGCCGCTCTTTGTATAAGTATAAAGTATGGTCTTCCTGCGCAGCTGTCACTCAAAAGCTTTATCCCGTGAGCAGATTCTCATTATGGAAAATCAAACAAGACAATGAAATTGAGTTTGGTGTCCTGGTGTAATGTACGCAAATACAGCCTGACGGATCATATCACACAAGGTTTAGAAGTCGGTCCATGCCTGGATTTTTAAACAGACAAACTGTGAAAGACAAAGAACACAAGAGGCTTTAGGTTAAACGATGCTATGGCGCTAATTTGGTGAGCTAATGTCAAACGGTGTGGATAGTAATAGAGCCCAACTGTTTATATTAGTTTTCCCCATAGACTTTTAGAAAAAATTCAAATATTAAGAGTTCAAAGGCTAACCCTCTACGTGCTAACCAGCTACGTGCTAACCAGCTACATACTAAACAGCTAGATGCTAACCAGCTACGCTCTAACCAGCTACGCTCTAACCAGCTACGTGCTAACCAGCTATGCTCTAACCAGCTACGTGCTAACCAGCTATGCTCTAACCAGCTACGTGCTAACCAGCTATGTGCTAACCAGCTATGCTCTAACCAGCTACGTGCTAACCAGCTATGTGCTAACCAGCTATGCTCTAACCAGCTACGCGCTAACCACCCACATGCTAATAAGCTACTTGCTGACCACCTACTATATGCTAACAGCTACTTACTACCTACTAACCAGCAACATGCTAACCAACTACGTGCTAACTAATATCCATAACATGGTTGTTTTAAGTCAAAAAAGGTTGTTTAAAATGCGAGATTCTGCTAAATATTTTAATAAAATGGTAAAGTGGTTTATAAAGTTTCAGAAACTCATTTTTAATAAAAACAGTCTTGTAATCATTAGTTTCACATAGCTGATTTTACTTTTGTTTTACTTATTTCAAACTTTTAATAAACATTACATTCGTTAAGTCTATGAGAAAAACGAATGAGGATTTTAGTTGTTGCCCGTCACTTGAGCTCCATTAAAAAAGTCTATAGTGTTTTCATTTTTACAGAAGAAATATTTAATTGAATCACTAATAATTTTGCTGTTTTGTTATGCTACACGTTGAGCTAAATAATGCGCCCCAGTCAATTTGGAAACTTGGAGGAGCAAATAGGAAATGCAACAGTGACACCTGGTGGACACTTTTTGTTCTACAACTGAGACAACTCCAGGGGCTTATTTCTCGCTCTCTTTTTCTCTCTAGTTTTGCATTTATTACAAAAAAAAAAAGCATAATTAAAGATGTCATTAGGGTAGACTAGAATATCTTTGTGTATCTGTTATTATTTAAGTTGATTACTCCATTTAAAGTAATGGTGCGTCACAACCTGGCCCTCCCTAACACAGCTCACGTGCTTCATGATGATTAATGACGCACAGACTTACAGTGACAGTGATGTCTTTATAATGCCTCTAATGGAAAAAGTGCATTTAGCCCAAAACGCTCCTATCTGCCTCATAATGATCAATTTATATATAGCTCCTAATTGGTAAAGAAAAAGGTGTGGTTTTGGTAGAGCTCCAAAGCCTTAAGCACAGTTTTAATTAATTATGCTTTTAACAAAACAAGGCAAAATAGTGAATTAACGAAGCTCACAATAGAGGAATGAGCAATGCTTTTTCATACTCCTGCTCTTGCAAACCTTGCCAAAAGTATGATTATAAGTTACATTTTTTAGTCTAAACTTCTACTCGCTGAATAAACTACACAAATCACCTGGTTACATTGTTGGTTTTAGTGACAAAAGGATTGATTTAAAACTCCTTCTGTTTAACATATGCAAACTTAATGTCTTCATCATTGCAAAAAATCAAATGTATACTGTCAAAACCAGACTTACAGAGACTTATCCATGCATTTGTCTCCAGTAGGTTAGACTACTGTAAAGACCTGCTCACTGGCCTCTCCAAACGAGCCTTAAGACAGCTGTAGTACATCCAGAACACTGCTGCTCGGGTCCTGACTAGAACCAGGAAGTACTTCACACATGTGTCCTGTGCTCAGGTCTCTGCACTGGCTCCTGTGGCTCAGAGAACAGACTTTAAAGCTGCTCTGCATG
Source organism: Periophthalmus modestus (assembly GCA_019594935.1). Taxonomy (NCBI): domain Eukaryota; kingdom Metazoa; phylum Chordata; class Actinopteri; order Gobiiformes; family Gobiidae; genus Periophthalmus; species Periophthalmus modestus. The sequence continues at coordinate 10,744,790 of JAIEZT010000084.1, forward strand.
TGAACAAGTCTCTCCATGGACCAGCACCAAAGAACATCTGCCACATGTTAGAACCACATGAACCATCTCACACTCTGAGGACTTCAGGGACCACCATCCTGGTTTAGTCCTGGTTTAGTCCTGGTTTAGTCCTGGTTTAGTCCTAGTTTAGTCCTGTTTTGATCTGTGTTTAGTCCTGGTTAAGTCCTGGTTTAGTCCTGGTTTAGTCCTGGTTTAGTCCACGCCTCCTGCTGGTGCCCAGAGTCAGGACTAACCCAGGACTAAACCAGGACCAAACCAGGACTAAACCAGGACTAAACCAGGACTACACATGGACTATTTACTTAGTGTAGCAGTTGTTCTATAGGCTCCAAACACACTCGCCTTTTGCCCTGTGGGAGCTGCTCGGGACGTTCTTGACGGACTCTGCAGTGCAGTGGATTTCGTATGATGGACATGTTCATTTCATTTAATCAGTGTTTTTGTTCGTTCTCAGACAGACTCACTCAGTCCAGACAAAATGTGGAGTAATGACCGTGACCTAATAACACCAGACTCATCACCTCAGAGGAATGGCGTTTTCTATTTCCATCCACGCCAAACTCATCTGGTCCAGTGTATAAATAGTAGTCATGTGACGTCCATGAACGAATCGGCTCTTTTGAACGGTTCCTTAACGTGAGTGGTTGAACCGATCTCATTTTTTAAAAGAACCGAATCTTCTTTATCTAATCTTTAAAATGAGTTTTGATGAGTCTCACTTTGGCTTCTGTCATATGAATAAATAGTAAAAGAGCCAGGCTTTTGAACCTATTTGAAATGAACAGAAGATTCGGATCCCCTAAAAGAGCTGAAAGTCCCATGACTGATAAAAAAAAAAGGCTCAGAAAATGTCAGTTAAAAATAGACATCTTGAAAGAACTGTCCAATCACAGGCCTAAGAGCACGTGGGGGACTATTGCTGCAGTGTGATGTTTATAGCAGCAGACTTTGTTTTAAATAATCAAAGACTTTTATTGTGAATACAACTTATGTGATGCAGACGGTGAAGTTTACAGAATTAAAACTGAGCCAGTGCTGTAAATTTTCAAGCCAGAAACCCAAATTTGCCTCTTGCAGTGTTTTTACCATTGTATATTTGAATAAAAAAAAAAAGAAAAGAAAAAAGACGGACAAAGCCAGAATTTAATAAATAAAAAAAAAATAATAAAAAAAACTTTGATGCTGTTTCGCCCCCTGCTGGACGTTTGAAAACCCGCTCCTTACAAAAACAACTAAGTTTGACAGTTTTGGACGAATTCTTTTCTCTACCTGTCCTTATAATGTAAAGCTCCTATGTTATAAGAGAAAATCGAGGTTTGAAACGAGAAATAACTTTTTTTTTAACATTTACCTGTTTGTAATTAGCCTAATTATGACGTCACTGGGCAGGTGCGCGTTTTCAAAATGAGCAGAGAACGAGCAGCAACGTGACTGATCAGATCTGTCTGTGCTCTGCTCACGCTGCTCTCGCTGCTCTCAATCTGAAGGAGGTTTTTAGTGTTTTTCTCCAACAGTTAAAATGAACTCAGTCAAACCTTACATCGGCTGCTCTATAGCTCTGATCTCCAAAGCTCAGAACAGATATGTGGGAACTTTATACACCATAGACAAAGGGAACTCCACCGTGGTCCTGGCCAAAGGTAAGAGCGTAAAGAACATAAAGAACATCAAGAGGGTCTGTGAGAGCTGCAGGAGGGAGGAACACATCTGCTATGGAACAGTTAGGTTACAATATGCACATTTGCAAACCTCCAGAATGAACAAAAATTATTTGGCAAATTTGTAACATCATTGGCTAGAAGACTTATCTTATTGAACTGGAAACAAAAAAAAAAACCCTCCAATTCACCAGTTGTCCGATTAATCTACTGTATGACGTAATGAAATATATCGAACTAGAAAAAATGTATTTTGAACTTGGAGGGAAAGTGAACATTTTTTCTTTCAGGTGAATATACAAGTTAAAATTCTTTATAATTCATTTTATTATATTTTTCTATTGTTTTATTTATGTATTTACTTTGTATATTTATTTATTTAGTTATATTTTATTTATTTATTTTTTATTATTATTATTACTCTATTTTTTGCTCAAAAACTTAATATAAAGATTTATATAAAAAAAAAAAAAAAAAACATGCTCTGCAAGAATAGTATATAGTTTTGCAAACCTTTCATATTAGCATAAGTGCACATTTTCTTACCCTCTTTAATGGGCAAACCTGTTTCAAAACTGGTCAAAACATGCACTAGAACCCATCCATTTTTTTCCACTTATCTGGGGCCAGGTAACAGGGGCAGCAGTCTAAGCTGGGACTTCCACAGACTTCCCTCACCCCAGACATGTCCTCCAGCTCTTCTGGTGGGATCCCAAGGCGTTCCCAGCCGAGAGATATAGCCCCTCCAGCGTGTCCTGTGTCTTCCCCGGGGCGTCCTTCCAGTGGGACATGTGTTGGTGTTGATGGTACTAGAACCATCATGAAACAGTTCTCCTCATATTTCACTATTTATGCATCTATCTATTTTTGCCCAGTGACGTGAACTCAAAAAATCAGTTTTACAGATCTGCTTTGAATCTGCGTTGTTCTTTTTGTTGCAGTGAAGTGTTTGGGGACTGAATGGCGAGTGAGCGACAGACCCACACCTCCCAGAGACGACATTTACGATTACATCACATTTAGAGGAAGTGACATTAAAGACATCAGCCTGTGTGAGCCGCCTCCATCTCAACACAGCCTGCACCCAGACCCTGCCATTCTGCTGGTACATTCATGGAAATGTGTTTAGTTATAGACTACTGAACCGGGACTGAACCGGGACTGAACCAACTGAACCGGGACTGAACCGGGACTGAACCAATTAAAATATATGTTGTAACGTGTTCTATTCAGGCCGCGGTCAACGGGGCAAAAGGGGGAATAGAACACTCAGTTAAAAATGTTTGTTTCCCTCATTTTAGGTGCCTAAAATAATGTCACATAATGGGAGTGTGTTATGTTTGCCTCCCTTTGAAACTCAAATGCCTCCTCAGTTTGGTCTGTCACAAGGCCCAATCAGAGTACTGCATTTCGAATACTTTTACTCAGACTTGCATTATGTTATAGTGTAAAATGCAGAACAAACAGTCCAATTAGAGATGAAAAGTCTCACACACACACACCCACACACACTCCGAAAGAGCTGTGTTTTCTTTCTTCACTAATATTGCGCAGTTGAAAGTCAAAATTCCATGATGAAGTACCGCCGCGTGTTCCTTTCAATTTAGGAAAGTACCAGCAGCTCAGTTACTTTTTCCATTTGGTGGTATTCAGAGTACAGCTAGAATTTTTGTCCTCTGATCCAAAGGTTGGCGGTTTGAATCCCGTTCTTGACTTAAACATCATTGGTTGAGCGGTCAGGTTTGCAGCACAATTCCAGCTCCCACCGATGAATACTGTTGTGTCCTTGAGCAAGACACTTAACCCACTTCGCCCCCCCAGTGTTTGCATACACTGCTGTATGAATGTGTGTGTGTGTGAATGGGTGAGTGGTTCCTTGATGTAAAGCGCTTTGAGCCTTGAAGGTAGAAAAATGTGACCTTTTACTGACTAAAATACAGTTAGTTAAAGTAAAGTACTTCAGTTACTTCCCAACACTGCTGGTCGGTACGAGTGTAAGGTCAAATCAGATGTATGGACTTGCTGTTGTCTGCTACCAACTTTAACATTTCGGTGTAGTCCTCAGGCTCCAGTTTGCCAGACGCACACGCTACGCTAAACCTCGGAGCAGTTCAGGTTCCCGTGTATCACAAAGTGTCTGCTCGGCCTCCTCGCAACAAAGAGCACGAGGCTGGAACGGGTAAGAAATATTACTACTTACAAATAATGTGATCTGATTAGTGCATGTGTTTTCTCCCATCGTCGGAGTGAAGGGGGAGTGTGTATTCCAGGGTTTCAGATGACATCACAACGTACTACTTGGTCATTTTTGGTTATTTTTTTGGTTATATGGTAAGATTTAAGCTGTGGAAGGTTGAATTAATAACTTGTCTGACTCATTACACGCTCAAACTAACGACTAAAGTGTCATGCTGTTTATTTCTTGCAGCAATAACATTGTAAATTTAGAATAGTTATTGTGGTTTAAATCTGCTCTTGGGTTTTTGTGTCAGTGGCATAAATGAGTTTCACTATTATCATTTATTGTCGTATCTCATTTACTTCAGAGATGTAACAAATTTGAAAAATGTGTTATCATGACAAGCCTGGCTCTTGCCCAGTATAACATCATGCTTGTTTTATTTCCTTTCAAAGCATGTTCATGAAGCTTTAACATGCCTGTATAAGTGAATCCAAATGCACTTTTATCCCCTGTCATTTTAAGTCTTTATGGGCGTTCCCGTGTTTCCGTAGGTGTGCCCGTTAAGCGCCCAATGGTGACGAAGGCCGTGCAAACCATCGGCTCTGAGAGAAACACTCGAATTTTACATCCATCCAACAACGAATGGGACCAGAACGAGCCGCCAACTCGAGCGTCTGCCAGAGAGCCACTCCAACGGCAACCGGCCAGACTACCCCCCCGGGCTGACAGGGACCCTCCTCACCACAGACCACCTCCAATGATGAGTAAGAGAGGAAATGCTATGTTTTCTGAAGCCCATTACTAACACCTGTGATATGGAATGACTGTAATTTTGTATTTGAAGTGAGGGGAGGCCCACGTTTCCAACCACCTCGACAGAACCAGGGATACTGGCAAAATATGGAAAACGTGCCGCCGAGGATGAGACAAGGTAATGCCATCTACAGAAATGTAACTTTTCTGTTCTGGAATCCACCACCTGAGATGTTTGCCCGGCATGTTCCACAGTATAGCATTAAACTTCGTCTGTATTAAATGTGTTTAATAACCGCTGTTTTTGTCGGTCTTGATCTTGATAAATGTGCGTACTATGAGCGGGCTTGCCTCTCCAGAGACCTGACCTATAACTTCATCATCTGCTTGACTCCATGGAGATGCAAAAGTTGAATGCCGTAGTGTGGAACATTCCAGGCAAAACGACCTCTCTATGGACTAAACACTAGTACGTGTTTAGTTCTGATGTGGTCCATGTCTGGTCCTTGTCTGGTCCATGTCTGGTCCTTGTCTGGTCCATGTCTGGTCCATGTCTGGTCCATGTCTGGTCCATGTCTGGTCCATGTCTGGTCCATGTCTGGTCCATGTCTGGTCCATGTCTGGTCCATGTCTGGTCCATGTCTGGTCCATGTCTGGTCCCGGTCTGGTCCCGGTCTGGTCCATGTCTGGTCCATGTCTGGTCCCGGTCTGGTCCCGGTGTCTGGTCATGTCCCGTCCATGTCTGGTCCATGTCTGGTCCATGTCTGGTCCCGGCCTCGTCCCGGCCTCGTCCCGGCCTCGTCCCGGCCTCGTCCCGGCCTCGCCCCGGCCTCGCCCCGGCCAGTACAGTTTTTGTCCTTATTTTGCAGGTTCCTGGAGAGGCCGGAGTCGTCCCTCTGACCGCCCACTGAGGTTTGATACTGACTTTGATTTTGACTATTCAAATGCACAGTTTATGAAGGACTACAACCTGCCAGGTAAAGTCAAGGTGAAAGCTGTTGTTTCCCTATTAGATTATTTACATTTGTGTATAAAGTTAACCCCGTCTATGCAGAACCACGGCACGCTACACTGGAGAACGACGCCAGTGACTCTCCCTTTGACGATGATCCTTTTGGACAAAAATGTGTTTATAATAAGGCAAAATCGTTCTATGACAACATCCCCTCTCCCTCTGAGCACAAGTTAAGGTGAGTTTTCATTCAGGGTCCTATTCAATATGATTTTACTTACAATTGCAAATTTTTTTTTTGTGAGTCCAGATCGTCATGGGCAGAGGAACGCCAGCGCAACATGGAGACGTTTGGGACTTCAGGATGGCCTTTGAGGAGCCCAGGCTTCAGAGGGGGCTCCACCCGGGGAAGAAGGCAGAGAGCTGGGCAGGGGGTCGGGCAGGGGGCTGGGCAGGGAGTTCAGCAGGGGGCTGGGCAGGGGGCTGGGCAAGGAGTCTTTGTGTATTGACCTAAGAGGAAGAAATGTACTGTCAAGTGTCCTCTTAAAACTAAAAATTTACTCCATATGTATGAACTTAAATGGTCCATGTTTAAAATATAATAAAAATAATGAATTTAATATTTTGAATTGATGTGTTCACAATGTTTTTAATCCGTGTTATTCACAGATGCATTTAATAAGAATAAAACACTTGAGATTTGATCCATGTAAGTTTTGGAGATTTGGCTGCTTTTGTCGTGGCTAAAATAAAGGCAAATGGTGAATTGATTATGTCAGTTTTTAAGTCTGTCCAGTAGAAAGTTTCCTCTCATCAGTCACCTACATGTAGTGGTGCAAAGTAACAAAGTACAAGCAGTAAAGTACTGTGCTTAAGTAGATTTTTTTTTTTTAGCATCTGTACTTGAATACATTTTAAGGTGGATGCCTTTTACTTCACTACATTTGAGAGCAGTATCTGTACTTTCTGCTCCACTACATTTGTGAACAGAACTGAAAAGTAAAAAATACTTTTCATATGATTTGAGGGGTTATTTTTACCATGATCGTGGAAACATCCAGACTAAAGGTTTTCGAGTTCAAGCTTCAGCTTTGAGCAAAGAAAAATAAATGAACAACACTTGTGTGAAATACTTTTACTTTTTACTCTTAAAGCACATCGCACTCTGAAGACTTCAGGGACCAGCCTCCTGCTGGTGCCCAGAGTCAGGACTGAACCAGGACTGAACATGGGGAGTCAGTGGTTCAGTTTTCTGCAGCTAAAACCTGGAACAGTTTCCTGAAGATGTGACACAGGCCTCGACTTTGACAATGTTTAAACCCAGGCTCCAAACGGTTCTGTTTAGCTGTGCATGACTGAAATGGTTTTATTCTGCACTTTTCTTTTAATGTTCATTTTATGTTTATTTGTGGTTATTTATATTTTGATTTGTTGTATTGTGATTTCAATTTCTTTCTTATTCTGTAAAGCACTTTGAATTACTTCGTGCACAAATTGTGCTATACAGATAAACTTGCCTTGCCTTACACTTTTAAACAGTTATTTAAATACTTTTACTTAAGTAGATTTTTTCATGTGAAACTTTTACTTGAGTAACTTCCCCCTCTGTATCTGTACTTTTACTTAAGTAACAACACTTGAGTACTTCATCCTCTGCTTCATGAGAAAAGGGTTCAGTTCTTGGACCAATCCAGTGTGATCCCAGACTCAGCATCCGGACTGTACCACTGCAACGGGAAAAGGGGGCTCAAAGATACAGATGTGGAAAGACACAACACCATGAATCTGTCTTAAAGCACAAAAACACATTCGTCTAATTAAAGGTCTTTATGTTTGCACTGCGTAATGAAAAGCAGGCCTATTTCTTTCTCTCTTTTACAGGACGTTACGCAGCTGACGCGTCACCCCCTCGTGCGCTCGTCTCATGGACAAACAGAGCCACCGCCGAGGACTGCGCGCAACAGAATAATATTAGAATAAAACAGCCGATTTTATTTCCCTTATGACAACATGTCGGTGGCGTTTTCCTCTGCGCGTCCTCGGACCAAAGGGGAGGTGACCCCGCAGAGCATTCAGAAGGTAGGCTCGAGACTGGAGCACGCGATGCGCCGTGTTGGATGAAAGGTCCGCTGGTCTGCGCTGGGAGTGTGCGCTGGGAGTGTGCGCTGCCAGTGCCATCAAACGCGTATGCTGCATCAGTGTGTATTGAATTACATTGGCAGCGTTAGTCTAAATGTGCAAAACTTATTTAAAAATCCATTGGCGCGCAAAAAATCTCCTTTATTGTTCTGGGGTAAACCAAACACAAACCAATAACAAGTTGTACATTGGCGCAATTACGCACGAAGCTATGACACGACAGAATCTCTATAAGACACGTGAAGAACTCAGTTTGTGCAGTGTCTGTGCGTCCCAAAGGACCCAAAAAACCCGGACACGAGAGTCCTGAGACTTTAACCTGGAGTGAACCTGTCCTCACACAGTCCCCCCGCACGTGCCCGGACTGCGTAAAGGGCCCATATGACACTCCTCTGATCCATGTTCTAATGTTTCCTCATCACAAACAGACCTGGAGTTGTGCTTTGTTTCATTCACACATGTTTAACACAAAAACCTGCATATTTAGGCTGAATTCTTTTCTCAAACAGGAAAAAACACTGTTCCACCTTGTGATGCCATGTGGTGATACAGGAAGTGCTCCTTCACTAGAAACATTTGGGTAATTTCAGCCCTGAAATTGAATTGAATCTCTATTGAACTAAAGGTAAAAGGAGCTGCTAACTTGAAAACTACCGCTTCATGACATCACAAGGTGGAACAGAGCATTTTGAGCTTTGGAGATGTAGACAGACTAATAATAAAAAGTTACTCAAACATGTGTGAATGAAACAAAACAAAACTCCAGGAGATATTAGCTTTATAACACGGCTGAACGCTCCCAAGAGTCAGTTCTGTGTAATATAGGACCATTAAGCCAATGAACTGAATACAACTTTTATAGTAAAAGCCAAAGTTAAATCTGTCAGCTGGACAAAAAGTTGTAGGAGTGAAGACGTTTGGCTGCTCATCCAAGCCGCTTCTTCAGTTCTGGTCAGATTACTGCTGGACACTGCCTTATATCTATCTACAACTATATTAATAAACTCTACTCACCATTGTGCCTATGCCTCACTGTTGTGTTTTCACAGATGCTCGATGAAAACCATCACCTCATACAGTGTATAATGGACTACCAAAGCAAAGGCAAAACAGCTGAATGCACACAGTAAGGCCTCAGACTCCTCAATAATGACATTGTGCTAATTAAACTCTGTGTGCAGTCTAACTCCTGGTGATGTTCTTACAGATATCAGCAAATCCTGCACAGAAACCTTGTCTACTTGGCCACAATAGCTGATTCCAACCAGAACATGCAGTCGCTTTTACCCGCAGTGAGCACGACTTGAGTTTAATTATGTCATTAAGTATACTGCTCCCCTCCTAACGATATACAGCTCCCCTCCTAATGGGTATTGGTTGTAATGATAATTGGTTTCATTTGCTGTAGCCTCCCACTCACAACATGGGAATGGGCCAGAGCAGTGGACACACTTCAGGTAATGACAACATGACGTCAGGACTGACCCCCACGTCGATCATGCAGACTAATGGTGAGTGTGTGTTTGTCTTTTGATTGCAGGGTCTTTGCTGAACGTTAGTGCCTGTGTTACTTTATGAGTGTGTGTGATGGAGGTCAGGCTGTGTTTGTGAACCCCAGTGACAGAGGTGTGTGGAGGAGCCAAAATACAAAAAAAATAAAAGTAAATTAACAACAATAATATTAATTTAAAAAAAATAAATAAAAATAAAATAAAATAATAATAATAATGAATATAAAATTAATAATAAATTCATAATAAAATAAAAAAAATGCATGTAAGTTTAATTAAATAAAATAATAAATAAAACAAAAATCAATAAATAAATAAAATAAAATGCATGAACAAATAAATAAATTAATTTAATTAAATGAATCTCCTCCTCCGTCCACCTCTGTTGAGTGTACCCCAGTTTTTTTCCCATTGCTATCCTCCTGGCTGCAGTTTGCAGTGAAGATGAACTGAATGTGGTTTCTTGTTGACCTTTGACCTTTGGGACATGTATTCATCAGGCCACAGCCAAACTTCCATGCAGCAGCATCAGCAGCAGTCTGGTCACGTGCCCCCTACTGCTCACAGCACATATGGCCATGCTGGGCCCCCTTCCCAAAGCAGCGTGGTGCAGGGCCCTGGTCCTGTCTATGGCTCCTCCTCTTCATCTACTGCCTCCCCTTCCCACAGCAACCTCAACATACAGTCAAATCAAGGTGAGCCATATGACAGGAGGCTGTGGGTGTCCATGTTCTGAAGAGATACAGGACAAGTGATGGGTCTGGGGGGACAGTGGCTCAGTTAGTAGAGTGTTTGTTCACTGATCTGAAGGTTGGAGGTTCAAATCCCTCTCATGACATAAACACCATTGGTACTGCAGTTAGATCCACTGACCCACAGGCTGGTGGTGCGACCCCAGGCCTATTTATACATTGTGTACTTAAAAGTGATAGTATGTAACTTCCTGGGGTTGGAATGACATCTACATGATTCCACAGAAACAGAAAGTTAAAACCAGACTTTTGTACTTCCATAAAAATGTCCTCTGTTCAGTTTCTGCCACACTGTGTAATGTTTTTCAGTGCAGTACACATCCATAATGAAAAGACATGCTTTTATTTTAGACTAGTTTTGTCCAAAAAGTTACATACTAGAGCTTTAAATTCAACCCAGAAAATTTCAGTAACATTTTCAGTGACCAAGAGGAGGCAGTATTAAGTACTGTTATGACAAACAACAAAAACATCAGGAAGAGTCGTAGAAGAAAAAAACACAAGTTAAAGAGTTAAAGAGGTGTGTGGGGTAAGTACACTTCCCTTCTGGAGCCTGAAGCACATTCAGTTCATCTGCTCCCTTTGTCTGAATGTTATTTTTGAACCCTGAGATGTTCTGTTTTGTGAGTAACTTTGTTTGCTCTGCATCTCTTAATACATCTTTAAGAGATCTGAAGTCGCTTTTAACCCGTTTGGCTTTTCCCTGTGGCTTGTTGCAGTGTGACCTTTATCTGATTAGACGTTTAATTAGTGCGCCCTCTTGAGTCTAACAAACTGCTTTGCATGTTTATTCTGATGAAGCATCTTTCCAGTGGTGGGAGGTAATGAAGAACAAGTACTAAAGTACTGTACCTAATAGGAATTTTGAGGTATCTGTACTTTACTTTAAGTATATTTTACAGTGGGTACTTTTTACTTTTACTTCACTTCATTTGAGAGCAGTATCTGTACTTTCTACTGCACTACATTTTTTAACAGGATTGAAAAGTAAAAGTACTTTTCATATGATTTGAGGAGTTACTTTTACCATGTTTGTGGTAACATCATGACTGAAGTTTTCGAGTTCAAGCTTCAGCTTTGAGCAAAACAAAAATAAATACACAAAATTCACAAAAATTGACTTGTATTGCTACTGTTGAACAAAATATGTCTCATTTTTGAAAATCTATCACTACATTTACACTTTAAAGGTGCACTGCATAACATTGCCAGTGGAGAGTCCGCCATCTGCTTGTCTCCATAGAAATGTTATTGATTTTTTAAGACTCTTCCACAGTATAGATTTAACTTGTCCAGCACAAAGAGCGACAAGCAGGTTACAGCACTATGCTAGATTACAAGTCAGATCTGGTCGACCCTATTCGCAGAAGGAACTATTGTATTTTTTAGCAATGGAAACACCTGTAAAGAATAAATGCATTAATAAATAAATGTTTAATGTCATACCATGGAGCATTCCAGGCAAAGCAGTAGCATCTCCATAGAGACGAGTAGGTAGCGAAACCTGTACCACCAAAGTTGCGCAGTGCACCTTCAAGAAATGAACAACACAACACAAATATTTTTACTTTTTACTCATACAAGTACATTTGTAAACAGGTTCTTAAATACTTTTACTTAAATAGATTTAATAGATGTGATACTTTTACTTGAGTAACTGTTTACCTCTGTATCTGTACTTTTACTTAAGTAACAACACTGAGTACTTCACCCTCCCCTGCATCTTTCTCACTAAACTGCGTTCCAGTCTCCATGATGCACCAGGCGGGGGCCCCTCACTACTCCTCCGCCCAGATGGGGGGGCAGCATTATCAGGGACAGCAGGCCGTGGGTTTAATGGGGCAGGGGAGTCAAGGCAACAATATGATGTCCCAGAGGCCTCTGGGGTCGTACCGCACATCACAGCCAGGTAAGAGCTTCATCTGACACTGTTCCAACTCAATTCAATGTCTTTTCACAATGGTCAGTGGTTATATAAGGCACATACATACACACACATGGTACATATACACATGCACGTTTACACACTCATGTTTCATACAGACACACACACAGGTGTACACTGTGCACGTACATGTTCTACTTACATATGTATGAGTGACACTGAAAAACATGGGCCTCCTAAGAAGTTGTGCAAGTTTCACCGCTGTACAGAGGTCTGCAGACTTTAAGCAAAAGAGCCACACTGGCCCATTTCAAACCCAGTGAAGAACGAAATGTTACAAGTAACGAGACGAAGTTCATTTAAAAAGAAGTTTTTTTTTTGTTTGCAGCTATTAACACATTATAAAGTGTATATAACATTTTGTATTTATGTGAACTTTGTGGACTTATTTCAGTCTTTTTAGGGGGTTTGGGTGGGTTTGAGAAAATTATATGTAATTTCCTGCATTCTGCTGCATTTTATGTGTAATATTTACTCTACAAAATTATCATTATTCTTTCCAATTTTATGCTTAGACCAATAGTACTCTTTGGTGTGTTACAAATGCTGTCAAATTCAAACTTGATGAATAAAATATTCAATTGAATTCAATTTATTTTTGTAAAGCCCAAAATCATGACAGCAGTCGCCTCTTAGGGCTGAATACACCCCAAAAATGATTTCCTAAACTTTTTTTTTTTTTTTATCAAAGTTTAAAGAGCCTCACTGAGGCTTTAAAGAACCTCACTGAGGCTTTAAAGAGCCGCACTGGAGGCTTTAAAGAGCCGCACTTTAAAGAGCCTCACTGAAGCTTTAAAGAGCCTCACTGAAGCTTTAAAGAGCCTCACTGAAGCTTTAAAGAGCCTCACTGAAGCTTTAAAGAGCCTCACTGAAGCTTTAAAGAGCCTCACTGAGGCTTTAAAGAGCCTCACTGAGGCACCCTCACTGAGGCTTTAAAGAGCCTCACTGAAGCTTTAAAGAGCCTCACTGAAGCTTAAAAGAGCCGAGGCTTTAAAGAGCCTCACTGAGGCTTTAGGCTTCACTGAGGCTTTAAAAGTTGCACTGGAGGCATTAAAGAGCTGCACCAAGGGCTTTAAAGAGCCGCACTATATGCGTTAAAGAGCTCCACTGGAGGCTTTAAAGAGCCGCATTAGAGGCATTAAAGAGCCGTACTGGAGGTGTTAAAGAGCGTTTTTTTTTTAGTTCCACGCTGTTTTATGAAAGAAGAGAATTTTGTAAGAGAAAGTAAAAAACACAAAAGAGAATATGCATATACATACATACATACATACATACATATATATATATATATTATTATATATATATATATATATATATATATATTTATCTATATATATATATATATAAAGGGATATATATATGGGTATATATTTGACTTCATAATTACATGTACAGCAGCAGCAGTGTGTGACTACAGGCAGTGTGTCTACAGCAGTGTGTGTCAGTGTGTACAGTGTGTACAGCAGTGTGTGTACAGCAGTGTGTCTACAGCAGTGTGTCTACGTGTCTACAGCAGTGTGTGTACAGCAGTGTGTATATAGCAGTGTGTCTACAGCAGTGTGTATATAGCAGTGTGTATATAGCAGTGTGTCTACAGCTGTGTGTCTACAGCAGTGTGTATATAGCAGTGTGTCTACAGAAGTGTGTCTACAGCAGTGTGTGTACAGCAGTGTGTCTACAGCAGTGTCAGCATGTGTCTAAGAATAGCTCCGCCCCATCAAGATGTCTTTGAACGATCTAGACGAGACTGATGTATTTAAAGAAAGAAAGGCTGTTTCTAGGGCAACGCAGTGGATGTCCTCGTTCAGCTCATGTTCTCTGCAGGGCTGATATTATGTTAAAGCTGTTCTGTTGTGTCCTCATGATGACTTCTGTATGTTCAGTTTGATATTTGTGCTGTTCTGGCTGCGCAGTAAATGGATGCTGTTACATTTGAATACATTTGAAGGCCTGTCACGATAACACATTTAGAAGCACGGTATATCGCAACAGATAAATATTGCGATAAACAATAATACTGAAACTACTGTACGCCACTAATTAAGATTTAAATAGTGCAATAAACCCAGTGAACCATTTTTAAATAGATGGCTCATTAAAACCCATGAGCTGCAACAAATAAACAGCAGATTGTACTAGTAATTAATAGTAATAATAAATACCTTACACTTATAATGTGCTTTACAGGCTCGTCAAAGTCTCTCAAACTTCACCACTGAGCCACTAACCCCCGAAATGAATTATTGAATATTAATTAGTAAGAAAAGGGACGTTAATTCCCCCCTCCACGGCTCAAATCTTATTGTGTTACGCCAAATATACCCAAAATCTCCTCAGTTTTGTAAAGATAAATTCTCACATATATATTGAGGCTGAAAATATGTTGTTCCAGCTTTCATGTATTGAACGATATGTCAATATCATAGACTGTATATATAAATGGACATAGCTAACCTGCTGGTCGCTGTATTCCAAATCTGAAGTGATCGTGGGAACACTTCCGGTTCCATTGACTCTTTACTTTGAAAAACTGTGTCCCCTCTCTCTGTAACTGCTACTGTCAGACTTGTCATTTTGATCCCGAGGTCGCTCCCACTAGCGTTAGCAACAGGTTTGATTGACAGCATTGCTAAGCACCCGCTCAAAGCTAAACCAGCGGTGCGGGAAAAGCCTCACTCCAGATTGGCTCTTTGGTTGCTATGATACTCACGTTCGGAATTTCAAATTTTTAGCTTCATTTGACTGGATCCTAACGCTGTGGGTGACGTCACACTCAGTCCACTTCTTTATACAGTCTATGATCAATGTAATATTTATCGTGACAGGCTTAGATGCAAGACTTGGCTTTGTGCTGTAATAAAATGTAATCTGAAGTTTCAGCACACCAACATAAAGCTCATATCCCAATAACTGGCTTTTTCACTCCCTTAGAAACAGGCTCTGTATATGTGCATATTTGTACAGACACTATGGATAGATCCTGCATGGAAAGGATATAAAAAGAGACTCTTATTACTCTTTATTATTAGGGATGTAACAATAACCAAAATATTGTGACATTGCATCGTCAAAAGTCTCACAATTATATCATGGGGCATCACAATATATATAACATTTTTTGATTAAATGTGTTGTTTTATTGTCGCAACAGCTAAAATAGCAAAGGGAACCACACAGAACATGATCTTTTGTTCCATTTCAATGCAGACAGTGTGAAGAAATAAATGTTATAAAGAACATTTCCATGATAAGTCTCTGGACTATGACAGTAATGTAGCACCAAGAGCACATGAAGGTTTTTTAAAAGGACAAAGTTCCATTTCTTCAGTTCTGTTTGTGTCTCCAGAACATTGCAAATAAATATCATGAATACTGTGATAGTACCGCACTGTGACTTTTACACATCGTTACACCGCTGCTCTTATTGTAAAAGAAAAATTCAAATCTGTCACTAGATAAAAGGTTTTAGAGTGAAGACGTTTGGCTGCTCATCTAAGCCGCTTCTTCAGTTCTGGTCAGATTACTGGGGTGTTAGTTTATAGCTCCTCCCTTCAGATAGATACATAGACTGTATCTATAAATGGACATAGCTAACCTGCTAGCCGCCGTGTTCCAAATAGGAATTATATTATAATATTGACTCTGGCTCCAATTCTTTTTACATTGAAAAACTGTGGCCCCTCTCTCTGTAACTGCTGCTGTCAGACTCGTCATTTCGGTCTTAAAATGTTTGTATTAACTCACTCCTGGGGTTTTTATTTCGCTATTGTGTCCGTAAATCAAGAGATGAACTTTAATAACTGACCAATCGGACACCTTCTTTCCCGCTAGCTTTAGCCCCTGCTAAACCAGAGAGGCGTTACCTTCAACAGCTTCACTCCTGATTGGCTCTTTGGTTGCTATGATACTCACGGTCGGGATTCCAAATACAGAATTCTGCTCCAATTTCATTTGACTGGAGTCGAACACTGTGGATAACGTCACACTCACATAGTCCACTTCTTTATACAGTCTATGGATAGATATAAGGCAGCGTCCACCAGTAATCTGACCAGAACTGAAGAAGCAGCTTGGATGAGCAGCCAGACGTCTTCACTCTTACAACGTTTTGTCCAGTTACAGATTTGAATTATTCTTTTACCATAGATCACACCTGGACGACTGAGGGATTACACAGACATCCATACATATTATTCAAATGAGATCTTAGTACTAAAATGAGACTCTTTGTTGGTTTGAAACAGCTGACTGACCGGCCTGGGTGTCACGTGTGTTGCAGGGTCTACACAGCAGTACATGGGCGAAGACCACGGAGAGCAGTATGGGCACACTCAGAGCGGGGCCATAAACCCGCAGTATTACCCAGATGGTAATGGTGCACGGCCATAAGTGTCTTAAAGCTCTCAAACACACAGCCCATTAGAGACTCTGCTGTTTTACTGTTCTGCCAGAGGAAATGTAGTACTGAGCCATTTAGCAAAGATAAAACCCATTGGACTTTGATCCAAATGATGATCCCTCCCAGTGTGTCTGTGTCCATACTGTCCCCTTTGGTGTGCTGGAATTTCAGATTGCATGATGTCAGTGTATAAATGCAAACTGGATGTTGTTTCTTAAAGGTCCTATATTACACAAAATGCACTCTTGTGAGCTTTAAGTCATGTTATAATGTTGTTACCTCATCAAAAACATACCTGGAGTTGTGTTTTGTTTCATTCATTTGACCCTTTATAATTAGTCTGTCTACATCTCCAAATCTCAAAAAGCTCTGTTCCACATTGTGATGTCATGAAGTGGTAGTTTTCAAGTTAACAGCTCCTTTTACCTTTAGTTCAGTAGAGATTGGAAATTCCAGAGATTAAATGATCCAAATGATTCTAGAGAAGAACTCAGCCTAAATATGCAGGGTTTGTGCGTCAAACATGTGTGAATGAAACAAAACACAACTCCAGGTCTGTTTGTGATGAGGAAACATTAGAATAGAGATCAGAAAATAGTGTAATATGGGCCCTTTAATGTCTTTACAGTGTATGCACAGTAACGTCTGAACTCATCACAGGTCACGGGGAGTACTCCTATCAACAGTCCTCATATGGAGAGCAATACGAGCGGTCTTTTGATGAATCCTCACAACATTATTATGAAGGTAATGTTGTGTATTCTGGTGTGACCAAAATTCAGAACTAACCAGTAACTGACCAATAGAAACTTCACATCAACTTGTCGGCATAGCAACAAAGTGTCACATTCAAAAACAGTTACATTAACAATAACCATAGACTGTATATATAAATGAACATAGCTACCCTGATAGCCACCGTGTTCCAAATAGGAATCATCATGGGCGCGCTTCCAGCTCCATCGACTCTGGCTCCAATTCACTTTACACTGAAAAGCTGTGTCCCCTCTCTCTGTAACTGCTGCTGTCAGACTCGTCATTTTGGTCTTAAACTGTTCGTATTAACCCTCTCTACATGATCCCTGCTAAACCAGCGGTGCAGGCAGGACGGGGTGTTACCTTCAACAGCCTCACTCCTGATTGGCTCTTTGGTTGCTATGATACCTGCGGTCGGAATTCCAAATATGCTATGGGTGACACCACGACATCACTTAGTTTACTTCTTTATACAGTCTAACAACACAAAAACCGTGACAAGTCTGCACTAAACACAACATATCAGATCATTAATATGTTTACATGTGTTTGTATGTGTCTCTTTATCAGGTAACTCTCAGTACAGTCAGCAGCAGGGCCAGTATCAGCAGGGCTCCGGTCAGCAGGCCTTTGGACAGCAGCAGTACTCCTCCCAGCCAGGCTACGGCGCTCCACCTCAAGGATACGGTCAGACACTCACATACTGTAACCTGTGGTGTGCAAGAACTAGCCAACTTAATGACCTTTTGCATTACAGGACCAGGCCAGGGCAGTTCTTCTCAGTATTCTCAGTATCAACAGGGTCAGGGTCAGTACGGGTCATACCGCTCATCCCAGGGAGGGGGACAGGCCCAACGACCATACTCCTACGAACAGGTACATGTTTGAACATAAATAGCTCAGAAGACTCAAAACATGCAGGAAATATTCAACAAAACATCAGTGGGATTCTTCTTACAAATTATATTATGATTTATATACAAGTTTGTAGCTTTCAACAATGGGAAAAATCGTATTCTGTTACATGGGCCAATCAGAGTAGTGCATTCTGAACACTTTGAATACTGTTACACTGTTTTGCATAATGTTATAGTGAAAAAACATGAGATATAATTACAAACAGCTTTATTTTTGTGGCCCTGTGTGTTCTGCATTCATTTATGTCCAATTAAGAAACAAAAATCACACACACTCACACTGTAAGAGCTGTGTTTTCTTTATTCTCACTAATACTGTGTAGTTCAAATCCAGAAATACATGATGAAGTCACCGATGTATTCATTTGGAAAAGTAGTTGTATTTTGAATACCACCAAATGAAACTGACCGACTGGTAGAGTGTTTGTCCACTGATCCGAAAATTGAATCTTTGGTTTGAATCTTGACTTAAACATCACTAGTAGATTCAGATCCACTGACCCACAGGTTGGCGGTGTGATTCCAGCTCCCACAGAGGAATGCTGTCATTGTGTCCTTGAACAAGACACTTAACCCACCTCACCCCCAGTGTCTGTGCACACAGGTGCATGAATGTGTGTGTGTGTGTGTGTCGTAACCGGGCCAGAACAGAGGGACCAAAAATGCAGGGCTCACAAGTTTTACAGTGTTTATTTACAGCGAGGTGATATGGTAAGTACAGTTCAAGTGATACAATGGTGCTCGGGGTGCGTAGGTGTGTTTTCCAATACCAGGCGGGGACACACATGTGCGGGAAACAGAGTGCAGGTCACAATACCGGTGCTGAAGTGCAGGAGTGCTGGTGCGGGGCTCGGGAGCGGATTCGAGGCGGGATCTGGAGAGGAGCAGAGACAAGGTAAGTCGAGTATCAAAAATAACAATCAGGAAACAGGCAGAGAGCTGGACTTCACGTTTTCACGCGGACGTTCAAGCGCCGAGAAGAAACTTCCCAGCCTTCTTATCCTCCCCGGCAGGTGAGGGTAATCTTCCAGATGAGGTGCAGGTGTGAGAGGAGGAGGCTGGAGGCTCCGCCCGGCTCCAGATGTGGCAAGTGAGGGAGGGGGAGAGTGAGAGAGAGGAGAGCAGGCAGGAACCATGACAGTACCCCCCCCCTACGGGACACCTCCCGGTGGACCTCCAGGCTTTTCTGGGTGAGCGCGGTGGAATTCTCTGACGAGGTCCGCGTCGAGAATGCGGGCCCTAGGGACCCACGAGCGCTCCTCAGGTCCATAGCCCTCCCAGTCTACGAGGTACTGCAGCCCTCTGCCCCTCCGGCGGACATCGATGAGCCGCCGGACGGTGAAGGCTGGGTGACCATCGATGAGTCGGGCGGGTGGAGGGGGGTCGGAGGCAGGGCAGAGATCGCTGGTCTGGACCGGTTTTATCTGTGATACATGAAAGGTCGGGTGGATACGGAGAGTCGGGGGGAGCTGGAGCTGGACTGCAGAGTCATTGATGACCTTGGTTATTTTGAAGGGGCCGAGGAATCGTGGAGACAGCTTGCGGGAGTCAGTCTTTAGGGGGATGTTCTTAGCGGAGAGCCACACGGACTGACCAGGTACGTAGTCTGGGGCTGGAACACGGTGCCGGTCGGCTGCTCGCTTGGTGCGGGCCCCGGATTGGAGGAGGGCGGCTCGCGTCCTCTTCCAGACCCGACGGCAGCGCCGTAGGTGGTGCTGGACAGACGGCACCGCCAGTTCTTTTTCCTCGGCCGGGAAGAGCGGCGGCTGATAGCCCAGCGAGGCCTGGAACGGGGAGAGGCCGGAGGCGGAGCTTATCAGGGAGTTGTGCGAGTACTCAATCCAGGGCAGGAAGGTACTCCAGGCGGACGGGTTGGCGGAAACTACGCACCGTAGAGCTGTCTCCAAGTCCTGGTTGGTGCGTTCCGTCTGGCCGTTGGACTCGGGGTGAAAGCCGGACGTCAGACTGACCGAGGCCCCCAGTCCCTCACAGAAGGCGCGCCAGACTTGAGAGGTGAACTGGGTCCCGCGGTCCGAGACGATGTCCGTCGGGATGCCGTGGAGACGAACAACGTGGGTGGTCAGCTGGTCCGCCGTCTCCTTCCCTTCGCCGTGGGTAATTTGGGTAAGGCGACGAAGTGCGCTGCCTTGGAAAAAACGGTCTACGATCGTTAGAATGACTGTGTTACCGCTGGACGGGGGTAGACCGGTGACGAAGTCTAGCGCCACATGGGACCAAGGCCGGCTCGGGACTGGGAGCGGGTGCAGCAGACCGGACGGGGGCTGATGAGTGGCCTTCCCTCGAGCGCAGACCTGGCAGGCGGCGACAAACTCTCTGGTGTCCCTGATGACGGTTGGCCACCAGAAGTGCCGTCTGAGGAGGGAGAGGTGCGGGAGGCTCCAGGATGGCAGGAGAACCGGGACGAGTGGACCCACTGTAACACCTGAGAGCGGACAGAGTCAGGGACGAATTGTACACCGGGGGGGGTGTTACCTGGAGCGGGGTTGTCCCGCTGGGCCTCCCGCACCAGGTCCTCGATCTCCCAGTGGAGAGCCGCCACGATCCGGGACGCAGGGACGATGGTCTCCGGGGTGGTGTTGATCTCCTCCTGGGCGAACTGGCGGGAGAGGGGGCGGGGCTTAAACATGCGGGTCCCAGGGCGATAGGTCAGGGTGAAATTGAACCGGCTAAAAAACAAGGACCAGCGGGCTTGGCGGGAATTAAGCCGCTTGGCTGATTGAATATAGGATAAGTTCTTGTGATCAGTCCATACCACAAAGGGTTGCTCCGCCCCCTCCAGCCAGTGTCGCCACTCCTCGAGGGCCAGCTTCACCGCGAGGAGCTCCCGGTCCCCCACGTCGTAGTTCGCCTCTGCTGGAGTCAGGCGACGGGAGAAAGAAGGCACACGGGAAACAGCTGGTTGAGCGGGCCGGACCTCTGGGAGAGAACCGCCCCCACACCCCGGTATCGGAGGCGTCGACCTCCACGATAAATTGGAGGGCTGGGTCAGGCTGGTGTAAGATGGGGGCTGAGGTGAACAGGGTTTTAAGCTTTCTAAATGCTAACTGAGCCTCAGGGACCAAACAAAAGGCTGAGCGGGGGAAGTGAGTTTGGTGAGTGGGGCTATCACTCTGCTAAAATCCCGAATGAACCTCCTGTAGAAATTAGCAAAACCAATGAATCTTTGGAGTTGTTTTCGGCTAGTGGGAATTGGCCAATCTCTGACGGCGCTAATCTTGTCTGGGTCGGCCCTCACCTGGCCCCGCCCCACTATAAAACCCAAAAAACTAACCTGTTCAGAGTGGAATTCGCACTTTTCAGCTTTCACAAACAGTCTATTCTCGAGCAGGCGCTGCAAAACCTGGCGGACATGTTGCCTATGCTCCTGTAGGGACCGGGAAAAAATCAAGATGTCATCTAAATAAACAAAAACGAACTGATTGAGGAAGTCCCGGAGGACATCATTAATTAAGGCCTGGAAAACGGCTGGGGCGTGGTGAGGCCAAAGGGCATGACTAGATATTCATAATGGCCCAGGGGGGTCTTAAAGGCCGTTTTCCATTCGTCGCCCTCCCTCACCCGGACTAAATGATAAGCGTTGCGCAAGTCTAATTTAGAAAAGATGGTGGCGCCATGGAGCGGGGTGAATGCCGAGTCTAACAGGGGGAGTGGATACTTATTTTTTACTGTGATGCTATTTAGCCCTCTATAATCAATGCATGGGCGCAGGGTTTTGTCCCTTTTTAGCAACGAAGAAAAACCCTGCGCCCAATGGGGAAGACGAGGGGCGAATTATGCCAGCTGCTAGCGAGTCTCTAATATACCGCTCCATGCTCTCTCTCTCCGGTCGGGACAGATTGTACAGGCGGCTAGCAGGCAAGGGAGCACCGGGCAAAATGTCTATTGCACAGTCATATGGCCGGTGAGGGGGTAGAGAGAGAGCCCGGTCTTTACTAAAAACGTCCCGGAGGTGGTGGTACTCCTCCGGGACCAGGGACAAGTCAGGTACCTCTGGGACAGGCCCGCTGGTCGGAGCGGCTCCCTCAGCCGGGGAGCGGGCGGAACGCAGGCAGGCAGCGTGGCAGGCGGAGCTCCACCCGGCAATCCTCCCGCCGGTCCAGTCGATGGCCGGATTGTGGGACCGGAGCCACGGATAGCCCAGGATCACAGGTGAGGATGGCGTGGAGATGACGTGGAATCTGCGGGTCTCCCTATGGTTACCGAGAGGAGCAGGGTGACTGGTTCCGAGATCTGGGTGACGCGGGACAAGACCAGGCCGTTGAGTGCGCGGGCGGTGAGCGGACGTCTCAAGGGCTCCAGGCGTATCCCCCACTGCTCCGCTATCTGCTGGTCGATAAAGTCCTCCTCCGCGCCGGAGTCCACCAAGGCCTGGACGGGTCGGGTCTCGGAGCCGAAACACAGGGAGGCCGGGAGGAGGAGGCGGTTCTGGTGGTGTTCTGGGATGTTGAACTGACCCACGCGTACTCCCAGAGCTACGGGTGGGTCCTCTCTTTTTGGCCGAGCCGGGCAGGAGGCGATCCAATGCCCCTTGATGCCGCAGTAGAAGCACTGGCCCTCCGCTCGCCGCCGCAGGCGCTCCTCGTCGGTCAGATGAGCTCGTCCGATCTGCATCGGCTCCTCCGCGGGCGGCGAAGGGGGGCGAGCGGGAGGACGAGCAGGAGGGCGAGCAGGTTGAAGTCTAGCCTCACGGCGACGTGTCTGCACCCGGGTATCAATACGGCTGGCAGGGAAATGAGTGTTTTCAGGTCAGGGGGGTCGTCACGTGACGCGAGCTCGTTTTTGAGCGTGTCGTTGAGACCTCTGGAAAACACGGCTCTAAGAGCGCTATCCGACCAATCTAACTCGGCCGCCAATGTCCAAAATTCAATCGAGTAGTCGGCTACGGACCGGGAGCCTTGGGAGAGGTTTAACAGGCGGGAGGCGGCGTCCGTCTGGTAGTGGGGATGCTGGAACACTAGCTTAAAGTCTATCAAAAACGTCTCAAATGAAATTCTGTCAATGGGGACAGTGGCGAATTTGGCCTCCGCCCACTGGAGAGCCCTCCCTCTGAGTAGCCCGCAGATGTACCGTACCTTCGCCGCGTCTGAAGGGAAGCGGGTCGGGCGCTGCTGGAAGAGAGAGAGGCACTGGAACAGGAAGCCCCGGCAGAGACCGGGCTGACCGGCGTAGGGCTCTGGGTCCGTGCCCCTAGACTCCGGAACCGAGAGCGGGGGCGCGGAGACAGCGGGAGCGCTCGGGGAGGCCTGGGCCATAAGCGTGGTCATCCGGAGGGAGAGTTCGGTCACCTGCTGGGTCAGGGTCTGATTACGCTCCGTCAGAGCTCGAATTGTCTCCTCATGTTGGCCGAGCAGGACGCCGTGGTGCTGAAAGGCTTGTTGTAGCGCGGGGTCCGGAGTAGAGCCCGCTTGGTCCATTTTGGCTTGAACGTTCTGTCGTAACCGGGCCAGAACAGAGGGACCAAAAATGCAGGGCTCACAAGTTTTACAGTGTTTATTTACAGCGAGGTGATATGGTAAGTACAGTTCAAGTGATACAATGGTGCTCGGGTGCGTAGGTGTGTTTTCCAATACCAGGCGGGACACACATGTGCGGGAAACAGAGTGCAGGTCACAATACCGGTGCTGAAGTGCAGGAGTGCTGGTGCGGGGCTCGGGAGCGGATTCGAGGCGGGATCTGGAGAGGAGCAGAGACAAGGTAAGTCGAGTATCAAAAATAACAATCAGGAAACAGGCAGAGAGCTGGACTTCACGTTTTCACGCGGACGTTCAAGCGCCGAGAAGAAACTTCCCAGCCTTCTTATCCTCCCGGCAGGTGAGGGTAATCTTCCAGATGAGGTGCAGGTGTGAGAGGAGGAGGCTGGAGGCTCCGCCCGGCTCCAGATGTGGCAAGTGAGGGAGGGGGAGAGTGAGAGAGAGGAGAGCAGGCAGGAACCATGACAGTGTGTGAATGTGTGTATGAACTGGTAGGTTTTTTATACTACAAACCTGTAATTTATTATATCTGACCTGTTCAGACAATCCTACACCACATAACCATGTATTGTGTTTTGTTTTGGGTTTTTTTTTTTACCTTTTTAAACTTGTTCTGTACAGTGTCTTTGGGAGTTTTGAAAAGAGCTTATAAAATAATATATTATTATTATTATTATTATTATTATTATTATTATTATTATTATTATTATTATTATTATTATTATTATTATTATTATTATTATTATTATTATTTGGAGCGAATATGCTAATTCTAACCATCCACTTAGCATTTCCAAAGTTGGCTGCGTAATCCCTCAGGTTTTCATTACCTAAGCACATTTTTTTTTTTTTCTTTACTATTTTCAAAGTTGATTAATCCATCAGCCCTAGATTATTATTTCAGTACTGAGTCGTATCAAGGTTGTAATCCTCTGTTTTGTGTTGCAGGGTCAGTACGGGAACTATCAGCAATAAGATCTGCTGCTGAAACGTGAGACTGTGGTGACTAGGGCACAACTGTGGAAACGTCAGCTCATGTACAGTTCTATAGTAGTTTTTAATATTTTTTACATTTAGACTTGAGTTAGTTTAGTCTTCTGTTTGGAGAAGCACTGTTCAAATATAAATACACTAAAGTAATGATCTTTAGTAGACTGTGAGATCTCTAGTTCATGTCTAAAGTACAAAACAGTTTCTTATGTACCCATGCATCATAGTAGAACATGTTCTGTCCTTTTACTGCAGGGGTCACACGTCACACTACTCCAGATGCCATTCCGTTTCCAAGTCATTTTGTTTGCACTTTATTTCCCAGTGACAGTGTATGTTTGTATCTACAACGTTTGTAGCACTTAATCATGTAATTCACCCTGTATAGCCTTTTTTATTAGTGCATTTATTTGTTTTTTATTCGATTATGAGAAAGCCAAAGTAACACAGGAACAAGCACTCGGCGCCTCAGTATTTCAACGAGTGCAACACAGACATTTTTCTCCCCATCTCTCAGTTCATTAGAACACGACTGTTTCCATGATTCTGAAGTAGCGTACCAACTGTGTAGCAGGGTATTACAGACTGTATCCTGCCAACGTCAGCTTACCTCAGACAAAATTCACATCTGCAGACAAAATTCAGACTCATCAGGAAAAGACAGCTCCTACCTAACACTGACAGCGACAATCACAGGCTGCATCTGATGTGACAAACTGCTGAAGCATTTTACTGTCTGTTCAAGTGTTTTATCGTCAAGTCTCTGTGACACAGATGTGCGTGCTGCGTGTGCCTGGAGTGTGAGCGGAATTAGACAAATTAGAATGTTTCATGTATAGCCTGTGGTTATGTAAGCGTTTGTTGCTTGATCTTCTTTTAACAATCTTTTGTTACGTGTTTTGTTTTATAAAAAATAAAATATCAAATCTTCTAGACGTGCAGCTTTTTGAAAAAATATATTCATTCATCAGTTTTCTTCCACTTATCTGGGGCTTGGTCGCAAGGACAGCAGTCTAAGCAGGAACTCCCAGACTTCCCTCACCCTAGACACGTCCTCCAGCTCCTCTGGTGGGACCCCAAGGCGTTCCCAGGCCAGCCGAGAGACATAGTCCCTCCAGCGTGTCCTGGGTTTTCTCCGGGGCCTCCTCCCGGTGGGACATGCCCAGAACACCTCCCTAGGGAGGCGTCCAGGAGGCATCCTGACCAGATGTCTGAGCCACCTCAGCTGGTTCCTCTCAACATGTAGGAGCAGCGGCTCTACTCTGAGCTCCTCCCATGTGACTGAGCTCCTCACCCTATCTCTAAGGGTGCGCCCAGCCACCCTGCAGAGGAAACCCATTTCGGCCGCTTGTTTCCACGATCTTGTCCTTTTGGTCATTACCCAGACCTCATGACCATAGGTGAGGGTAGGAACATAGACTGAAGAAGGAGCTTTGGCTTTCATCTAGCTGCTTTATTATTACAATTGTTTTTTCTGCATTTTTATGTAATATTTTCTACTATACCACAAATGTTTACCTTTATTATGAAAACCTTTATTATTATTATTAATTAAAAAAAACAAAAAACATCTTACCCAACCTACACGCTCCAGCTTTCACATTGGCTTAGGTAAACCATGAGCCTGGACACAAGGTGGCAGTAGCGAACAAAAACTAACGCGAAATGTCCCTCTGAGTACCCGTAGGCGCAAGCATGTTTGCGAACACTTGACAGAAGTTAGGTCATGGATTTGTAATAAAATCTATTACATTTCCATGAGTTTAATAAACACGAGTTATATTTTAGGTTGTATGGTTATTCGTTTAGAGATACTTATGAATTCGAGCGCTGTCCCCATGGGCTGTCCCTTGAAAAGACGTTAGAAGTTTAAGCTAAGTGAAGTTTAAGCTAACTGCTAATGCTAATGCCAGAGATTTCTGCAATGTTTGGAAGGGTGACAGGCCGCTGGTGGGTGTCGCTTTTTGACAACATAAAGCCTAACAGTTTATCCGTTAAGAGAAATCATCTGAGTCGTTTTCCGGATGGGAGAAGTCGGGTTTTAACGGTGTGGACGCTCGGGGAGAGGAGATTCAGCACCAACCGCTTCCTGTGCGCCAAACCCCGAAAAGACGCAAAGAAACAACCGCTGTCCGAGAAGAAACTGGTCAGTGTTCATCACAAGACCTGCCAAAGATTAACACCGTCATTTTACGTAATATCAGTAATGTGCGCCAGTTAGAGCCCAACCTGTTTGAATGGATGACATTTTTATTGCAGTAATGTATGATTTCTGTCCTTGAACATCTTTTTTAAACATCTATAAAGCAATACATTTTCCTTATATGACAGTGTTTTACATGATGGAGAAGGTTGTTGGGGTCATTAAAATATCCAGTGCTAAACTGCAGGTCACAGAGGGAAAGAAAAGGGGAAACACTGATGCAGCATACATGGATACTTCATGTGGCAACCTTTTACAGTGTCATCGCTTTAAATGACTTTTTAAATAAACATTTTATTCTTTCAAAAGTCAACTCAACCGTGCACAGATATGTTTTCTATAAATTACACACAGTTTTAGAATGAAGTTGTGTTTAATTTCTGAGTGAATGAGTCTGTTGTGTCAGAGACAGTTCATAAAGGTGTTGGCATACAGAGAAGCATGTTTATATCGTTTAATAAAATTACACCTTTATCTGTACTTTAAATCTATAGAAGACAAACGGTTCAATTCTGTAAATCCAAAGGGTGTCCTGCGTGTGACATGAAAAATCACACGTTTAAAAAGACTATTACACAGAAACTAGAAGGAGCTCAACTGACATGTGCACCATATGTATATGCACCAGGGGGCGCTCTGGGCTTAAGGGATTGAGTCAAAACAAATAATAATTTTCTTATTTTTGTAAAAATGCAACTTTTCTGAAAAACTTTAAATGTACATCAGCTAGATGTCCTGTGGTGAAAAAAATACCATTCTAATTGTTAAAAAGATGTTCTTTAAGATGGGACAGTTACAGAATTAACAACAGAACTAGCAATAGACATATTAAGTCATTTATTACAATTTTTTGACATGGCAAATGCCATTAATAGTCACTAGTAAATGTCCAGTGGGGGGCAGGAGAGGTCACACCACAGGGCGGGTTCAAAAGTCTAAAATTAAAAGACACAAAATCACAAAAATGATGTAACGCTTGTCAAAAGGCTTTTTTACAATTGTTGTAGAACTGATTTTTGAAAATAATTTTTGTATTTTGCTACAAAGGCAGGTCACACCACAGGACAGAAAAAAGTATTACACCCCCAGACATGAAGTAGCCACATACAAAATGGAAAGGTTACATTTTATGTCCAAATATACATTAATACTAGCATTTAGGTTATAGTTTCATTAGCATCTTTATGTTATCGGTTTGTTTTATAGTGACTTTTTAAGACCTGTTGCATAATCTTCATGCTGAAATGCATAATTCTCTTTTTCACTCTATTCTCTATGGAAAAGTGGGTCGGCCATCATTGTCTGCTACAAGAGAATAGCACTGAAATGATTGAAATTTGGATACTTTGGTGCTACAATTGCTATTTAATAATCTGGTAACAAACTTTTTTACACACACCCGTTTTTAATGTTTTGTATGGACTTATATACTTATTAGTTTTGTTTGTATTGTATTTTGAACTGGGCAGCCATGAAAAAGAGAGTCTAAGTGCTCTCATTGGGCCTCCCTGTACAAATAGAAATACATTGATAATTAATAAAGCATATTTCACACATTAATTTATTTCTTAACATTCCCTTAGACTCGATACTTTGTGGACTATCGCAATGTGAAACTGGTCGCCGGCGCAGGTGGGAAAGGCGCCTGCAGCTTCCACAGTGAACCGCGCAAGGAATGGGGCGGGCCAGACGGAGGAAACGGAGGCGATGGAGGCAGCGTCATCATTAAGGGTAAATAAATCCAAACTTATTATGGTGTATATTTTTACACATGACCCTAAAATTCAGTTGTTTTGTAAACTTTCAGCTGACCGGGTTGTCAAATCACTTGCTCAAGTAGATCCAGTTTACAAAGGGCAGGACGGTCAGGCAGGGTCCAGCAAGAATTGTTATGGTCGCAACGGCACCCCAACCTATATCAGAGTAAGTGCATTTTAGAAGTTGTAAAGTACTATGACTACTTTTGATTTGTGTTTGTTGGATTCTCGTTGCGCTTACAGGTACCTCTTGGCACCATAGTTAAAGAACATGGTAAAACAATAGTCGACCTCTCTGCTAATGGCCAGGAGTATGTGGCTGTTTTTGGAGGTGCTGGGGGAAAAGGGAATCGATTTTTCCTGTCCAATGAGAACCGTGCCCCATTGACTGCCACTCCTGGGGAGATCGGTGAGGAGCGGGCCTTGCAGCTGGAGTTACGCACCATGGCACACGCTGGATTGGTGAGTAAGATGGTCACATTTACAATATATGTAATTACCCACTTTGATCTGAAGCTGAACTTTTTTAAAGTGCATATGACAGGGTTTCCCATTCATCTAATTATAACTTGGTTTGGTCAGATAGTGCCTGTAATATTTCATCATCATTTTAAATCAGTTTGTGGAAAAAAGTTGCGAAAAAAAAGTACAGAAAAGACAAGTATTGGTGGGGCAGTACCAGAGAGTGTACCTGATCTGAAGGTTGGAGGTTCGAATCCTGCTCGATATAAATTTAATTGGTTGAGCGCCACCGACCCACCGGCTGGCAGTGCAATTCCAGCTCCCAGGTGGAAAAATGCTAAGTAAAAAATGCGACATTTACCATTTTTTAAAAGTTTGA
This sequence comes from Periophthalmus modestus, assembly GCA_019594935.1. Classification (NCBI taxonomy): domain Eukaryota; kingdom Metazoa; phylum Chordata; class Actinopteri; order Gobiiformes; family Gobiidae; genus Periophthalmus; species Periophthalmus modestus. The sequence continues at coordinate 10,774,058 of JAIEZT010000084.1, forward strand.
TGAATTCTGAAATGGAATACTGTTACCGAAGTCATCACCACTGAAAATTCTATCCAAAATGCAGGGATAATTTACACACAAGGAAGGAATTTCTCTATTAAACCTTAATTTAATAAAACGAAGGTGTTTCCATGTCAGGTTTTTAAGTCTTAGCCCTTGTTTGCATTATGGTTGCTAGGAAACAACTACCAACCAGGAAGTAAAACCATAAACTTTATCCAAATATTTAAAAGTAGAAGATTTTTAGTAACATTTTAAATATAATGCTGTTAACTATGTTTTAGGGACATGAGTAGTTTAACCTGTCATATGCACTTTAAACATTCTGTGTATTTAACCTTGAATTGAATCTCAGGTTGGGTGATTCGGAGTTGAGCTGATTTATTTCATTGTTATTATTTTATTGCTGGATTTCAGATGTATCTCAACATTCTTTAGGCCAATCATATTTAAAACAGATCCGGGCAGCTAGCATTAATGTAGCTGAAATTCCAATTTTTGTCGTAACACAGCGAGTTCTTGGGTCTTATCACTAATAGAAATAATCAGGTTCAACATTTGTGCATTTACCTTTTGGATATTTCATGGTAAAGTACAATGTAATCAATATGAAAAACTCGCCCTTGACCCGCATCGGAGAGTATGACATCATCAAATTCTACAATCTGAAAACCACCATTTATTTCCTCCTCAGGTTGGTTTTCCTAATGCTGGAAAATCATCTCTACTCCGAGCCATCTCCAATGCAAAGCCGGCTGTAGCTGCATACCCCTTCACCACTCTCCATCCACACGTGGGAATCGTCGACTACAGGGATCATGAGCAAGTTGCAGGTATTCACAGTTTAACATGTTTCTTTATCTGTTTCGAACATGCACAAAACTGTATCAAGACAAAACTCTGAGGCAATTCATTTTCAACACCTCTGATCACTACCGACCTACCATTCAGAACCTGATGGAGTGAACTATATTTTTGGAGGCCAATATTTTTTTCATGTGTACTTTTCTTTGCACTAGTAGGACATATTTTGTTTTGAGTACAATAAGATTTGAAAACTTCTATGGCTCTTTATCGATACAAACAAGTAGTAAAGTGTTGCATTCTTCCATTTATTTATTGCAGCTCATTTTTAACCATGTGGCACATTTAGAATAGGATTTGGGGATGATTCTGCTTTAGGGGTATTGTGTCACAGACATAAATTTGTCAAGTCAAATTAATTTATAGGGCACGTTTAAAAACAACCACAGCTTCCCAAAGCAGTGTACGAAGGTGATATAAAGTGCAATCTTATCAAACAAAACACGCAAAAACACAAAACAAAATAATACAAGCACGTGCTAAGAGTTTTTGACAAATTTAAATTTAAATAATATTTAAAGTTTCAATATATGTTAGATGGAACAGTACGTTTTTGGGGTCAGTAGTATCATGTGTTCTTTTTCTTTGCACAACTGGGAATTTTTTTTTATTTATTTTTTGGGTATATGATGAGATTTAAGCAGTAAAAGGTTGAATTAATAATTTTATGGCTCATTACAGATGCAAACTAACTGCTAAAGTGTTTCATTCAGCTGTTTATTTATTGCAGCTCATGATTTTTAATAATATTGTAGATTTAGAATAGTTTTTTAGTTTTATGTTTTAAATCTGTTCTGTTTTCTGCTCTCACACACTGTAATAGTTGCTGACATCCCTGGTATCATTCGTGGAGCACATTTGAATCGAGGCCTGGGTCTATCTTTCCTTCGACACATTGAGCGCTGCCGATTTCTCCTCTTTGTTCTGGATATTTCTTCTCCGGAACCTTGGACAGAACTCGAACATCTGCGTTACGAGCTGGACCAGTATGAACCAGATCTGTCACATCGGCCTCATGCGATCATAGCCAACAAGATGGACCTTCCCGATTCCAAAGAGAAGCTTAAGACTTTGAGAGGACTTGTTAATCAAAGGGTTATTCCTGTATCTGCTCTCACTGGACAGAACACTGAAGAGCTGATCCTACACCTCAGGGAGCTTTACGATGGACATCTTGATGGAGAAGATAAAAAGGTTAAAAGATGGTAAAGGGAGTTGTAGCTATTTATTGAAAAATATTAAATAAATTCTGCAAAACTGACTTTTCAGAGCTTTTGACCATGTTATAATTGTTTCCTTCTCATTTACACTCTCGAGTTGTATTTGGAATGATTCATGTTTGAGTAATCGCTTATTTTCAAGACGCCGATCTACCCCTGTGTTCACCTCGACCAGTACACGCCCACTGTGACATACGCACATTGTTCTCCAATTTCATTTTCTTAATCAACGATACTTGTAGGATTCGGCAGCGTCACATAATCATTTCGCTCGTGTGATATGCAGCTATCCATAGGGGGCGCCGACAGCATGTGGCGCTTTGTTGTAATGACGTTTATGGAGATGTCAGCGGACTTGTTTCTTATATTAAGTTATTTTAGATGAATGTTGCAATTTAAAATGTGCCAATTATAATGAGTCACAGAGATGTCAGTGATTATAACTATAGAGAGCAATAGGGAAATAAATAAATAAAATGAAATAAATGTTATCATAATATACCAAAAGCTATGCTCTTGAAATGACTGCATACAAGATATTCAGCAGACTAGATCTGCCTCAATGAAAACATGTTTGTCATTTCCTGGTATGTACAGAGATGGACCATTGTAGACTGCTATAAAAACAATTCAAAGGCCTTATATTTATTACAATTTTCTCTCTCATTTTCTTATTTTTCACAGCAAAAGCCAGCAGGGGGCGCACCTTTCACATTTTCATAAGCCCAAAGCAAGTGTAGTTTTTTTCTAGTTGTCTTTACCGTTTATTAATAAATGACTGGGAGGATGAGCAGCTCTGCGTTTTATTACAAAAGTATACAAACAGATTCATGTCCATTAAGTTCTGAGTACTGTGTAGTGATTTACTATTACAAGAGATTGTCAAAGTGAAACTAAAATCCAGATAAGTAGATGATTGTGATGGTACTGTTTAACTGTCTTTTTCCTCAGAACTGAACCATCCAAAGGCTGCGTGTATCGAGGGAGGTCACGAAAGTGTGTGGGCAAAACAGGTACTGAAGTTTGAACTATAACAAGTTTAAGTTCAAGTTTACTTTTTTGAACTCGAGCCAACCTTATCTTGCTGCTTCTACAAACAAAACCGGATTGACAAGACCAGTTCGTGAGAATAACCACAAGAAATGACTACTAATCAAACATTATGCAGCCATAAGGGCTCAGTGATTGAAAACAGTTTTATGTTCTGTTCAAGCTACAGCTAGTCGCACCTTCAAAACCTTTTACTGAAGGAAAAACACATTCCATTACAAAGCAGTTTTTTTTTGCTTGTAACTGTCATTTTGCATAGAATCTAGCCTTGTTTGTTACTCAGCACTGGAATAGTTTTGAAAAGTTTGATTTAAAGGTAAAAAGACAATTAAAGACATTTTTAAATTAATATTCAAATAAGGACAACCTGTGTCAGCATAGTCAGTACAATCTTTGTTCCAAAGGCAAAAATGCCAAAAATAAATAATCATTGTGAAGGCATATTCTGTATGCTAGCACTGTATCTAAAACATATTTATTTATCTCCACCAACTCCTGTTTCTATTCCTTTGCATTTCATAAAAAAGCTTTTTGTTTCATTGTCATAAAAGAACATTGAATTGGACATAAACTTAAATTGTAATAAACAGAAACCCCATTTCTGCCCCATAGGAAAGCTTCAGCAAAAACATAATACTGTCCATAATGTAAAATCCATTAAGCTTGAATCCAAAGCTGCGGTTTGTATATGTCCCATTTACTCTTCCCCAGCAGTTCAGCCAGTGCATTAGATCCATCTTCATGCAGCGCACACACATGACAAAAGGTCCCATTTCATGGGATAGTGCCATTTTAGCATTTCCATTCAGTTGAGGTCCGCTTGTGGGAGATCCAAACATTGTCAAACAATATATCTCCTTATTTCTGTCAAGTTTTCAGAAATGTATGTTCTTCTGCTCAATGCCATGTTGGCAGATTCCTCCCAGAGTCTTGAACTTTGGCCCCAAATCATTCAGAAACTGCAGATCATCCAAGTTGCCCAAAGACAGCTCATCCAGCGATTGGCTCCGGCTGCCGTTTCCCTCGTAGGCGTACTCGTGGGGCTGGTACCCCACATCTTCTGCCTGGCCACCGGTCAGCATTTGCAATTTCTAGCAAAAGAAATGAACCCATTAAGATGCTTCCATACATCAAAACCTAGCTCCACTCATGAGTGCTGTGTCTTACCCTCTGAATGTGCTCCGAAATGTGCTGATTAACCTGAAGACTATAGCGGCTGTAGCGTGATGTGCCCTGTTCACAAGGAGCAAATCCAGTTCATCTGTTTCATATTGTCCCAAGGCTTCACACTGTTAATGTACTTACCCTGTACATACTGCCCCTATTGCCCCACGTGTCCTGAGAATAGAATTAGAAAGTGCTTTGATTCTCAGTAGAACAATAGTACCATAGTAAAAGATCACCCTGTTACTCTGTGAATGATTCACTGTCATTTTCCACTCACAAAGCTGTACATGCCGTTGCTTCTCATGTCTCCCGAGTACATGCCCATTGCGGCCATCTCCTCTTCATAATTGTTCTGAATGTTAATGTCTTCAGTAAAAGTTGTTATCATAGGCTGGACAAATAATGAAAAAACATGTAGTTATGTTTTTTTCCAATGTAAAAAAAAGTTTTTTTTTAGAATTTGTGTTATATAATTAAACGTAATAAATGTGTAGCTCGTAGGCACACACACTGCTAGGTCATAATCAAGTTTGGACAAATATCTTTTATCCACAATCTAAAGTGAATGGGCCTAAAGTAAGAAAATTCTGTGTTTTTGAAGATAAAAAAGTTGCGTTTCACTTCAAACGTTTTCTTTATTGTCATGATGAATCCTGAATTAACCGTATCTCTTTTGCTGTCAACACATTCCAATCATTTGACTCACATTATATAAATCAAACCCTGTTATTTATGGCCCAAGTTGAATGCCATTTCACACGACTGCTTTGACTGACAGGAGCCTACACTGAGGTTCGTAACAAGGAGGCCTGTCACAATGATTACCATGTTATATTATTGCATTAAATAACACGGAAATATATGTTTTGGGGGCTCAGTATTTATCAAATGTACAATTTCTTTGCAAAAATGGGGAGATTTCTGTCATTTTTATGTAATGTAATAAGTTTGAGCTGTTGCATAAATAACTTCTGTCACTGATTACTGATTGTCTGGCAGATCCAGACTGATCTCTCTCTGTGTATGTTTTATACAGATTGAAATCATTCAACCACGACCTCCGTTGCATCTCAAGCCCGGTCAAACGGGATTGTCCAGATTTGTTTAGTTTTAGTGACACGAGAAATTAAGGAGTGACAATTTTTTTCTTTATTATTACCAATACAGACGGACCATGTGTGTCTCCGATTGGCTAATCCACCTGTCAATTATGGCAATTTAAAAACAGGGAGATTCACTGAGTGTGTGTTCTGAATCCCAGGCACGATCATTGGTTCATTGTGCTATTCATTTGCTCCAGTTTATGTCCTTTAATGAGACTATTTAAAAATAAGTTTACTTTGATTATACCGTTTTGTATCAGTTGCATAAAGTTGTTTCAATATTATTAGCACACTAGTATGTATTTTATGTGTTGATCTGTGTTGGGAGGTGTCGATACCTGACTTGTCTTCTGACTATCTGTCACAGTGATATTATTGGTTGCCGTAGTCGTTGTCGTCATCAGAAACATGGAGGGTTCAGCCTGGGACAGAACAGGAAGTCAACCAGCCAGTTTTGTGATTAGCTTCTGTTGCCTTTGCAGATTTCCTTAACTCACCTTGCATTCTGAGCTGCCTCCTTCTTGATTGTACTTAATGAGAGTCTGGTTTCCTTCGTCAATGTAAGTGTGTGGGAGCTTCTGGAAGTGTTTGCCGCAGGCGCATGCAATTGCCAACAGCAGCACTGCAAACCATTCAGAGAGGGAGAATTGTTACTGTGTGCTTCTAACCATAGACTGTGTAAAGAAGTGGACTAAGTGAGTGTGACGTCACCCATAGCGCTTGGCTCCAGACAAATGAAGCTCATCGAGGCTATCGGTTATAGGGGCCAATTTGGAGCAGAGTTCCATATTTGGAATTCCAACCACGAGTATCATAGCAACCAAAGAGTCAATTCAGAGTGAGGCTGTTTAAGGTAATGCCGCTTCCCGCCCGCATCACTGGTTTAGTTGAGCGGGCGCTTAGCAACGCTGCCGATCAAACCTGTTGCTGACCCTAGCAGGAGCAAACTTGGAGAGGAAGGTGCCTGATTTGTCTGTTATTAATGTTCATATCTTGATTTATGGACACAATGGTGAAATGAAAAATACCAGAATTATGTAGAGCGGGTTAATATGAATATGAAGACCAAATGACGAGTCTGACAGTCCCAGTTAGAGAGAGAGAGAGGCTACAGTTTTTCAATGTAAAGTGAATCAGAGCCAGAGTCGGCGGAGCCGGAAGTGCATCCATGATCACTTCCTATTTGGAATACGGTGGCTAGCTGGTTAGCGCTGTCCATTTATATATACAGTCTGTGGTTTTAGTATAGTTTCATCATAAAGTTGACTTACACAGAAACAGTAGAAGTGACCCTAGGATCAGTCCAATGACGGCTCCTCCCACTGTCAAGGACAGGGGCTGTTTGAGGCAGGTGTCAGTTTCGCCGCAGTCACACAGCACGACTAAGAGAGTCTCTGTGTTCTTCATATTTTGTTGATCTTCAAGGACCAGTGGTACTGAGTAGTTACCAAAGGCAAGGGTCTTTTCCATAGACAGTGTGCTTTCATTACCTAAATCAAAAGAAAAGTTATATTTTTACAACATTTGCAGTACAACTAAAGGTCCTACATTACACTAAATGGATTCTTCTGAATTTTAATGTTTTAATGTTATAGTTTTGTTACCTCCTTAAAAATATACCCAGAGTTGCGTTTTGTTTCATTCACGTTTAAGTAATCCTTTATTATGACTTCATATTATCTCCATAGCTTAAAATGCTCTGTTCCACCTTGTGATAACTTGAAAACTACCACTTCATGACAACAGCTCCTTTTACCTTTAGTTCAGTCGAGATTGGCAATTCCAGGGCTGAACTGATCCAAATGATTCTAGTGAAGGTGTATGGAGTTTAAAAACACAGTGAAGCACTTCTTGTATTACCACATGACATCACAAGGTGGAACAGAGTGTTTTCTGTTTGAGGAAAGAACTCTAAATTTGCAGGTGAGTTTGAAAAGATGGGAAACATAATATGGGCCCTTAATTCAGAGAAGTCATTACATACCAAAGGTGGGATCAAGTTTCCAGTAATCTTTCAATTTTCCATCACTGTCGTCCAGTGCGAAGGAAAACGGTGCACTGTATGGAGCGGCATCCAGATCCTGGACCTTCACTGGGATCGAGCCCCTATTTGCGCAGAATATCATAGAACTGTTGATAAGCGTGGGCTTGTGGTCGTTGATGTCCTTCAGGTGAATCAAGATTGTGCCGGTGCCGGTGGCTTCAGGCTTACCTGCATAAAAACATGTTGTGATGTTTTGTTTTTATTGCAGTTGGGGCTCTGCAATATGACAGAAAATCAGATTTGTCTTTAAAAAAAAAACAGTTATAATGGCATTACCTTCCTGAACATAAACAGTATATTTATTTATCATTGCCTTTTAACACAACTAATTTCTTCCTTCAGAGTCTAAAATCTGCCCCAAAGCCCATACTTTTTATGAGAGTTTTGGCTGTCGACCTCTTGATTTGGGACCCAAGTGTTCACCTTATTTAGCCCCACCCATTTTTGCCTAAATTGTGCTTTCTTTGTGGTGGCATTTCCGGTTAAGTGGGAATCCCATTAATTTCATTAATTTGAATTTAGAAAAAGTTTTGTCGCTAAATCTGATATAAAGTAGTGTTGATTTTTGTAAACCTGTCAATGATCATGTGACCAACAAGTCAACACTGCACCGATTCTCTGGAGGCTTTAAACGTCTCTGTAGTCCCTGCAGAACTTGTTTGCTGTCAAGATCAGCAGCCCCATGCAAAATAACACAACCCCAATGACAATGACAGTGCCAACGGTGCTTCTGGAATAAGGTGAATACCATTGATGACTACGAATGACTAAATGTTGAAAGTTCAAGTTATAATGCTGTTACCTCCTCAAAAACATACCTGGAGTTACATTTCCAACATATTAGAGCTGTATGGACCATCTTACACTCTGAAGACTTCAGGGACCAGCCTCCTGCTAGTGCCCAGAGTCAGGACTAAACGTGGGGAATCAATGTTTCAGTTTACTGCAGCTAAAACCTGGAACAGTCTTCTTGAAGATGTGAGACAGGCCTTGACTTTGACAATGTTTAAATCTAGGTTCCAAATGGTTCTGTTTAGCTGTACATATGACTCAATGACCCTAAATTTGCAGGGTTTGTGTGTTAAACATGTGTGAATGAAACAAAACATAACTCCAGGTCTGTTTGTGAAGAGGAAACAACATTCGAACAGAGAATAGCGCAATATGGGCTCTTTAATTCAGAAAAGTCACTACATACCAAAGGTTGGATCAAGTTTCCAGTAATCTTTCTGCACTTACCGTCGTCTATGGCGCCAACGATGACCGTATAAACGTTGTTATTGTCGACAAAAGGCGATTCTCGGTCCAGCTTTTTGACAGTTGTTACTGTTCCTGTTTTTGGATCTATTTTCATCCAACCAGCAGGCTCATCCAGCAGCACGAACCTGATCACAACAGTTTGAGTGCGTTTTGTATTTGAATATTGTGTAAAATTATATTCTTCACACAAACTGACTTGATACTGGAAAGATCCGAGTCATCATCCGTGACCTTTGGGGTGTACAGCACTTTACCCGGTGGGTCCTCCTCCTTTTGGTGAATATTTGTTATGGGATTTTCAAAAACCGGTGGGTCGTTCATGTCGATGACTGTGAGGGAGATGTTGACACTGCTGCGTTGGGGGGCAGGGCCAGGTTTATGTTTACAATGAAAGAATTGCTCCTCGTTTTCCACTTCTATCTGTATCGGGACAACTGTCGTACGGAAGTAGTCTTTACCCTGAAAGAAAAAGCTGTCTCTTGTGACATGTTGCATTGGAACATTTATTCTATTGAGCCTGTTGAATGTGAGAAAACCGCGCAGGGTGTAGTCATAGTCGTAGTCGAAGTGGACTAAGTGAGTGTGATGTCGCCCATAGCGTTCGGCTCCAATCAAATGAAGCTCAGTGAGGCTAGAGCAGTTATAGGGGTCAATTTGGAGCCACATTTGAAATTCTGACCGCGAGTATCATAGCAACCAAAGAGCCAACCTGTTGCTAACGCTAGCAGGAGCGACCTCAGGGAAAGAAGGTGCCTGATTTGTCTGTTATACAAACAAAAACCATAACTGCATAGGTCCATTTAAACATTAAGGACAGGAGAAGGAGTGATTGTAAATGTTTATCACCAGATTATTTAAGTGCATTTGTGGCACCAAAGTATCCAATTTTGCATGTCCTGGAAATATTTTCATTTTTTCGGAAGCAAAATAACCAAAAGGTTTTTTCCCATCTTAGTGAAATGAGCACTACTTGTGGCTACAGTGGACAGAACACATTATAAACTAATTTAGAAGTTAAACTGGTTTAGAGAAAATAAGACCAGGAAATAACTGACCATTATAACTAGGCAAAGAAATGTTTGTTGTATTCTAACTGTAAATATTCTGTGCTAAAGGTAAATGTCTTACCTTTACAACTGAGAAAATGCCTTCATTTGTTTTGGGGTCGGTCACAATGCTGTAGAGTCCATCTTCATTTCCTTTGATGATATACTTGGCCCGCCATCCAGGGAGTTTGGTGTGTCCTTATCGTCCACTGCCACCCTCAAAAGCCCCTCTTTTTTCTCGTTTTCATTTACTTCTCCAAAATACTGAAAACATACAAAAATACACAGGATTTTTGACTTGTATTTGCACCTTTGTCATGTTTGAATCATACCTCCGTTGCTCTAAACGTTGGTAGATGAGTGTTTGTATCGACCACTTTGAGAGTGACCGATGCCGTGGAAGAAAGAGACGGCTTTCCACCGTCTTGTGCTCTTATAATAACGTCATACTTTTTTGCTTTCTGAAAAAATACAGGTTTAAATTCATCAGAATCTTTCAACGATTTCTCAAATTTAGCAACAAACCATAGTGTCTTACATCATAGTCAAAACAGCCACTGTATTTAAGGTGGGCCGTTCTTTCGTCAATCTGGTCCAACTCCATTTTTGGTTCTAGGGGGTTTTGCGACACCATGGTGAACGTTATTGTTGAGTTTGGCGAATTTGGTTGGTCAGGATCTGTTGCGTGTAGCTGCACTGGCAAGAAGCCTAAAATATGGAGAAATGAATTAGCGAGTTGGTGCAGTCTTGGCTCGCTGACTGAAGCTAATATTTACCTTCTGGCACGTTTTCTTTGATTGCCTCAATTACTCTTGGCCTTAAAAATCTCGGTGGATTGTCATTTAAGTCCTTGATTGCCACATCAAAAGAGAGTTCCTTGTCCAGTTTCTGGTTGGTGTTCTTGTCCAAAATGTCAAACTTGATCTGAAAGAGGTCCATTAATTGTAATTAGACTTGCAAAAGACTTTGTGTAATCCCTCAGTCGTCCAAGTTTGATCCATTTTCGCAGGAGTGAAGATGTTTGTGTGCAGCCAAATGTCTTCACTCCTACAACTTTTTCTCCAATTGACAGATTAAAATTTTTCTCTAACTATGCACAAATCTTTGTTGAAATAGTTTACTATGCAATTTAGTTTACATGGAAGCAGTCTTTGAATTCTCGGTCGACGGGTTTGTGAGCGTAGACCGTCCCATTGGTCTCATCAATAGAAAACACCCCCAGAGGCGGCTCTGTCACTCCCGAACCACTGATCATGAACTTGTGTTTAGCGACTTTATCGAGCTGGTCATTGTACATCTGGAAGAGACAAAAATAAATAAATAAAATGGCATTTGGGGGAAAAGGATTGAGAATAAAATAAGGGTTTTGTGTGTGGCAAAATTACTGTGGTGGAAGTACTGTACTTAAGTATAATTTTTAGGTATCTGTACTTTACTTGAGTGGATACATTTTACTTTACATTGTACTTTTCATGTGGTGGAGTAGAACATTTTTGTGGTTGAGACCGGCTGAAAAGACCGAGGGGTTTGAACAAATAAAAATATATCAAGAAAAACAGCTAGAATAACTGTATCAGATCAGATCTTTTTTTTTTTTTTTTTCATTTGACTTTTACTTGAGTAATTTTTGCTCCACCATCTGTTTATAAATATTATTGTTGTTGTTATTATTAATATTTATATTTATATTATTCATATTATAATATTGGGTCAAGTTTCAAATTGTATTTGTTTCAACACCACAAAATGCTCTATAGTAGCAAAAAAAAAAAAATTACAAAAAACTCATAAATTTAAAATAATTTGATCCCAATTTTGGAGTTTAATTCTATTGAGATGTGTTTTTGTTAGTGTGTGTTTAGTGTTTTTTTTTGTTTTTGTTTTTTTTTTGTTATTTTAAGAAATACTTTTCTAACTACCCGTGTTCTGCTGTCATTACTGGGGTGGGTGATATATGGTGACAAATGAATATTTATATAAGTTCCTGATAATAATGATGTGAAGATATTTTGGTTATTCAAAAAAAATGTCCCAGAATTTGTCTTTAAATGTTTAAGGTGAGGTTTAAGTATGAGACAAACATGAAAAGCCTACTGTAACCTTGACAACATGGAGAATAAAGACCATACCCGGGATATTTCTTTTGGGAACGGGCCCTTGTCTTCTTCTGTTATTTCGATTGTAGATAAAACCCATCGTCTTTTGGTTCTTACGAGAAGATCTTCCTGTTGACATAGAAAAGTTTCAGTTTTTTAGAAAGTTTTGTGTTTTTTTTTTTTTTTTTTTTGGCATTACAGGACTTATGAAGTTACCCTTTTGTAGCGTCTGGATCCTGCGTTCGTACATGCCAGTGCCACCGATGCAACCTGGGCCTAATAATAATAATAATAATACTTTTTTTTTCAGATATTTGATTAATGAAAAATGAAATGATATTTAATGAAACGATAATCAACAGATACATGAAAGCAAATATTTAAAATTCCCAGTCATAGTCAGGAAGAAGCAAACACACTATAATTAATTCAGACTTAGAAAATTCTCGTACTTAATTATAACCACAAGTTGAGTGCTTAAGCTAAGGTAGAGCATCCATGGCAAAATTCCATTAAATTCAATTCAAGTTTTGTTTATATACCACATTTAAAACCACTTCAGCCGACCAAAGTGCTTCACATAAAAGTCAGCCAAAAAAAAAATGCAGATAACACGATACATTGGAACAGAACAATAAAACTCTAATATCTCCTGTCTAGCTAGTGTTAAATGCCAAGGAGAACAGGTGTCTTAGTCTTAAACCAGAATAAAAATTGAAATTTGAAAGTACAGAGAATTGTTTTTGACAGAATCACCAAATATTTTACTGATCAAGGTTTGTATGAAAACCCTTGATCATGGCAACGTGCAGCCATTTTGAATCCATACCATGCACGTACATTGCCCCACCATTACATTGTTGCATGCTTTACATAATTACCAGGAACTGCAAAATGAAAAGTATTAAAAGTATTAAAAGTACTCGAGGCACCTACCAGCAGAAGCAATACAGCAGCCCTCCTCATGTTGTCGGAGTCCTGTGTAGAAGTGCTTCGTGGGACGTTAGCTTGAGCTGCAAAGTCTGCACAGAGACAGCCCACAATGCCTGCAGGCCGCTGGTTGGCTACGACAAAGAACTGTTTGTTCCCCTGTTCGTATAGGTGTGATCCGATACCTTAAATGTGAATAGGTTCAAATGGAGTCAGACCTGTGAGTGTGAGGGCTCTTATATGTGCCTCTTATAGAAGGTTCATTTTGGTTTAAGATGGCGTGTGTGCGCTCCTGTATCTGTGTAGGTGTGTCTGTCTGTCTGTCTGTGTTTGTGTGTGTGCTGGGGAGCGTGGCTGGACTCAGGTACACAGCCCTGCATTGCTCTGGCTCAGGTTGCCATGTCTAATTTATTACTGGCCTACATTCACTGCTGAACATCTACAGAGCGTGTCAAAAAACGAAGAATTTCAAAGCAATATTTGAAGGAACAAATTAAAACAACAGCATAATTTAGATTTTTGTCAGTGATCCACTCATTTTAAAAGTGGCGAGCACCTCTTATGGTATCTCTCTGCCCTTGGGGAGGATTCTTACAAGTCAAGACAGAATGAAAAAAACTAGTACTATTTAAAATCCGGCCAGTCACACACTTTCAAAGGTGATATATTGCTACAAAAAAGATCACAGATAATGAAACAACTACTTAATGCTGCTGGCGCTGACATAGTATTTATAGGAAAAGGTTGTTGTAAAAGACATATTGACATCATTGTATTGCATAGTTAAACACTGAAGCAGTTCCTGAATGTCTATAATGAAGCGTAGAACGTTGTTGGTTAACTTTCCACAGCTCAAATGTTAACATAGCAGAAAAAACTGCTCAAAGTTCTGTAGTAGTGTGAAGAAAAGCTTCAAAGTAAATATTGGTTTCGTATACACTAATCATTGTGACAGTTTTATTAAAAATCGTGTTCATTTATAGCACTTCAGATCATATCTAAGACGCTCGATGTGAGAGATAATAAAGTGTTTGTTGCCTTTCCTGTTCTATTGGACAATTTTCAAGAACTAGCGCACTGTTACGCTGGAAGTCTGCAATCTCTTTTACTATCAGGGAGTTACCTGTAATGAGAAGTGTTTGCTAACAGCTGAGAACGCGGGTTATGCTGTGTACTTAGGAGCGACACGTGAGCTGGTTACTACTGCTAGAATATTTGAGTTCAGTTCATCGTATGCTTCCAGATCAGACAGAAATATCTCACACAGAGAATGGAAAATGGATTGATGGGCAAATGTGATCACGAGTGACACGCAGCCGGGAATTCTCGCAGTGTGGGAATGTGGGAGAAATTACCTTAAACAGTTTGCTGTGTCAACATGTCATGAAAAAGCCTCACCTTTAAAGCCTCGGGCAGGACTCTTAAATTTATTGCAAAAATTAAAACGGTTTAGTGACAAAGAGGTTGTAGGAGGTCTTAGTTTCAAAAAAAATGCAAAATACATAGAGTTTTTCTGCAGCAGACACATTAACTGTTAAAATATTTGAACAGAAAGTTGATGTTTTATTGGCAAGAAGAGGGAAAGTTTATGTTTTTTGGCAAGAAGATGTAAAGTTGATGTTTCATTGGCAAGAAGAGGCAAATAAAGAGGGCGTCGGCGGCTCAAGTGTAGTATGCAAATTATTCTTACACAGAACCACAATGCAGCTATCATATTAAAATCTTGTGAAACTGGCAGAGCAACAAAAACATGCACAAACAATATCATGAAAGATAAAAGTTTCAATTTGGCTTTGAAGATTTATACCTTTGCATTGTTATTTTACTATTAAAATGAGAATGCCGTAAATTATAATTTTGTGGATTATGCTCATAAAAAGTGCTAGAACATTCACGAAATGTATTAAAGTAATTCATAGCTTCATAAATTAAAAAAGTAGGTTTCGTCCTCAAGGTTGCCAGCTGGAAAAATGCCTTTGCCTTCCCTGCTGTCAGAAAGAAAGATCTTGAAATTTGACCTGAAGAGGAAACATCCTGGACCTCTTCATGACTTCACGTGGTCCATGGAGACAACATCTCCACTGTGATCCAGCGTCAGTCTTCCACAGTGAAGGCTCCTGAGGTCAAAACTAAGCCCAAAACTAAGCCCATAGTAAGAGAGAGGTGCATCCTCCCTGACTACTTTCTATAGATGCCATTGAGATCTTCATCGAACAGAGCAAACCAACACCAGTCGCTTTTGTTCCAGATGAAATGGAAACAAAACTCTATGTTTACAAGGAGAGCACAATGAGAGCACCACTTTTTCTCGAGTGCCCTGTTCAAATACAGAACAAAACCAAAACAAACAAAACACATACCTGCATGGGTCCATTTAAAAGATTTCAAAACAGGAGCAGGTGTGATCAGAAATGTTTATCACCAGGTTATTAAAATGCATTAGTGGCACCGATCTATCCAGTTTTACATGTTCTTGAAATGTGTTCCATTTCTGGGAAGTAAAATAACCAAAAGGCCAAATGTTCTTGAAGCAAACCAAACCTTCATAAACCCTCATCCAGGAGACAGACCAGGACTGATCAGGGTCTGATGGGCCACACGGGCCGGGCACACGGGCCGGGCAAATGGGCCCAGGGTTGTCTGATTGAGGGTTTAAATGTTTTAAAGACTGCAACACCCAGATAACTTACCGTCGACGGGCGGATGTTGAAAAAGCAATCCACACATGTGTAACGTGGCATCTGGATTATTGTAATTCTTTGTCTGTGGGGTTGAACCATGGCTCTCTGCAGCGCTCACAGAATGTCCAGGACGCTGCAACCCATCTGAGACAAAAACTATCTAACTTAAACACATCAGGCCTGTGCTGTGACACCTGCACTGGCTCCTGTTTCATATGGGGTCAGTTCAAAATGTTATTGTGTTTAAATGTGTGCACTCTATGGGTTCTCTTTATTTGAGGGAGTTACTCTAGCCCCACACTCCACCCAAAGCCCAGAATATACAGGTGTTTTATAGTTTTATTGTTCTTTGTGCTGTATTTTCTGTATCTGTCTGTTTTTGACTTTTGTGTGAAGCACTTTCTGCAGTTTAAGTTCTATTTCAAATGTGCTATATAAATCACATTGAATTGAAAAAAATGTTGTGGTGTTGTTTTAGTAGTGTTGTCTGCCGCAAGTTTGAAGCAATCTTTTCATTCATTTATCATTTCGATTTCATCAAACTGGATTGAGATTAATATCCGTCTTTGATTTTCATGCAGTTTCGTTCATTTTGACCTATACCAGTCTCTCACTGTTTCATACTGGGGCAAAGAAATTGAGTTGAAATGTCTTTGAAATGTCAGAAAGTGTAACACATTGTAAATATTTGTATGTGATCCATTTTATTGAGCTAAAAACATGGCTGCAATCAAAGTCCATGAAGGTGAATGGGTTGAGCACTTTCTGATACAGGCTGATACTGACAAAGACTTGAGACACAATAAAATAGAAACAAACAAGCAAGCTATTTAAAGCATTTTATTTGCATATATCTGATGAGAAGTTTGTGTTGTAGCAGGTTTTGCAGTTCATTGTATTCACATTTTGAATAGTACCACACGCCCAAAGCTCAACACTGATTATGTACTTACAGCGCAGTAAAATTAATCCTTAAGCTTTCATTAATTCATACTTACAATAGCACGCTTGACAGGTATGTATTAACAGCACACGACATGGGACCATTTTGATTCAGCTGTTTTAAAAGTTATGTCATAGGGTTGGTTTTTGCATGCGTTACAGACACTTCCATCAACAGAAGAACAGCATGCACCCAAACACCAGCAGACACACAGCTCTCCCCCTATGTAAAAACGTGAGCTGATATGTACGCACAGGCCGAGAAGGCGTCTGAGACCTGTGTGCTTTTACAGCCACTGTTTAAATGACATTCCAGATGTAGAACTACCATTGTGAAGAAATGCAAGCAATAGATGACGCAAGTTCTACCCTCAGGCCTATCTCGGAGACACATAAAGAGCGAGGCTTTCTGAGGATTTAAGTGGAATTATGTTGGATTTTTGAAAGGTCACCTATGATATAATTTCCATTGTGATTTGGCCAAGATGTCTTTTGGCTCAGTTCTTAAATAACAGTGTTTATAATGCCAGAGTGAGATTTTCTGCTAAACCTTCTCGAAACAGGTATGATAACCTCTTACCTACTGGTACAGCCATTTACCTAAACTTCTACTTGTTCAAGTCAGGTGTTTTCAATATTTGTATAATGCTACTTTCAAATCCTTTTATTACTGCAAAAACAACCGCACTTCACCTGGCATGATTCCTCTCAGTCTGACCTTAAACAGCTTCAGCTCTGCATAGATGAACCACAGACTGTATAAAGAAGTGAATTAAGTGAGTGTGATGTCACCCACAGAGTTCGACTCCAGTCACATGAAGCTCATCGAGGCTAGAGCAGTTACAGCGGCAAATTTGGAGCCGAATTCCATATTTGGAATTCCGACTTGCGAGTATCATAGCAACCAGAGAGCCAATCTGGAGCGAAGCTGTTGAAGGTAACGCCTCATACCCCCGCACGACTGGTTTAACAGGGAACGAGCGCTTAGCAACATTGTCAATCAAACCTGCTGCTAAAGCTAGCGGGAGCGACCTCAAGGAAAGAAGGCTGATTTGTCTGTTCATATGTTGGATACAAAAAAAAAAAAAACAGTGAAATAAAAACACCAGGATCGTGTAGAGTGGGTTACTACGAACATTTAAGACCAAAATAACGAGTCTGACAGCAGCAGTTACGGAAAGAGGGGTGACGGTTTTCCAATGTAAAGTGAATTGGAGCCAGAGTCGATGGAGCTGGAGGCGTGTCCGTGCTCACTTCCTATTTGGAACATGACAACTCGCAGGTTAGATATGTCCATTCATATATATAGTCTATGAGATGAATTGACATATATAGAAGCAGGTTGTTCAAAACCCCTTTACCATTTTGTACTCCCGGTGAACCCTTTGGACCCCACTTCAAAATACATTTCAAACTTAAAGATGCACTGTGTAACATTTCTAGTGGAGGGTCCGCCACCTGCTTGTCTCCGTGGAAATGTTATACCTGTGTCTAGAATGTTCCAAAGTATAAAATAAACCTGTCTATCACGGGGGAGACAAGCAGGTTACAGCACTACGCTACATTACAGTTCAGATCTGTGGAGCGTCACCCCTGTTCACAGCAAGAACTATTGTATTTTTAAGCAATACAAAAACCCATAATGAGTCAACGCCAGATGTATATGTTTAGTGTCATACAATGGAACAATCCAGGCAAGTTGTGCAGTACACCTTTTAAATCCAAAATTAAGTTAACAATTTTCCACAATTTTAATAATTTAAAACAATTACTGCTCATATTTCACATTACGAATATCATTTTTTGTTTTTCATGTAGATCATTTTAATATTTCAACGGTTTCGAACTTTTGTAATTCAAACTTTTTATATAAAATTTTGCAAAACATCGATGTGAAAATTGTTAATATGTAAATGAGTCTTTGGGCTTATCCTTGTCCTGCGTTTGGCACAGTGTTTTAAGACACAAAAAGGAGTGGCCATTCCCTCTGGCAGTATTCGAGTGATAAACAAATTTCACTATAGCTCGAGCGTGTTAGCACAGAACAGAATGACACATCCACTCACTCGACCTGTTTCTGTCATAATAAAATAGATTCTTTTTTTATATATCTAAATGATACAATATGCAAATATCACTGCAGTTTCATGCTGGGAACTGCATTTGACAAAGAAATGGCTTTATATTCTCAGACTCCCATTATACAGGGGCGCGCCGCTGCTGCTCCTCCTCCTCCTCTTCCTCACTCTCTTCGTCCCCGTTTTGGGGGGCGGTGGTGAGGAGCAGTGTGTCGGCGTGGACCTCCTCATCGTCTGATTGGATGACGGGCGTGTCTGCGTCTGCTCCGCTGGTGTCACTGGACCCAGACGACGTGGACAGTATTCGTACTTTAGACCGGCTCTTCGGCTCATTCGGACGCTTTAGTGGGGCTCCCTCTCTGTACACCACCTCCGCCTCTTCATCCTCAGCTTCTGCTTGAGCATAAGAGAAATAGTTTGGTTCTCAGTGATGAAATTAGTAATGGGATTTTCAGCTTCTTTATGGGATCTGAATCTTTTGGATCCATTCAAAAAAAGACTGGCTTTTTTACCATTTATTTATATGATAGAAGCCAGTGTGAGAAAGAATCACAGACAGATGTATTTAAATGCAAAAATCTAAATACAACTTTGCACTACAATAATAACGATCTGTGCCCAAAGCTCTCACTCATGTCGCCTGCTCTGCGTCTGTTTTGATTCTTATGTTGGTTCAGCGTTAATCAGTATAAAAATTCACACAAATTAGAAAAAAATGTGCTTCTTTTAAAAAAATTAGATCCGGTTTCAGCTGTTGCCATTCTAAGGAACTGTTCAAAAGAGCCAAGCTAAACGTTGCAAACTAAAATGATAGTTCCCCATTGTCAAATAGACCTAAAAAGATAAGATAATGTACCATAGAAGTAGGCGTGTCGATTACAGTATAGATATGTCATGCCCGAGAGCTGAACTGGTGATTCTTGAGAAGTCGATGTTTTTGTTTCTACATGATGCATGACGCTTATCGATCACAAGCAAAATTACCTCCGCTGATGATTCACTAGTGTCTGAAAACATAGGCTTACTTCATGTTTTTTGTTTTTTTTTTAATTTTGAACTCACTGACTGTAGATATGTAACCTCCTGCCTTATCTACTAACCAATCACATTTTTGTTTTTATATACATGTTCAGGCTCGTTTCAAATTCAATTCACATGAAATAAATAGGTTCCTGTAACTGTAACTTACTTCTTTCATAGCCTCACTTTTATGCTCTCTCCGTGACATATTTATAATCATACATAAATAAAACAGGAGTATCCCATTAAGTTTCATGTAGTGATCAGATGCAGTATATCTTTGTCCCTAACGGAGCCCAGCCATGACTGCCCAACCCCCGCGTCCAGGTGTAAATTTCTCATTCCCTTTTTCCCATAGACTTTATGGAAAAAAAAAAAAAATAAAAATGTATAAAAGTTTGCAAACTCTGCTGAACCGACCCAATTGATCATAAATAGAACTTTTAACAGCAAATTAAACTATTTCTACCTCTATATCCTCAAACATTCACATTGCAGTGTGATACAGACCTAAAATAAATGTGTTTCAAGTCTTATTAATTATTAATTATTAATATTATTAATACACAGCGGCTCTGTCAAAGCTGTGTATAAAGCACCGCACTGCATTGATCACTGGTCTGTGACCCTCCACTTTGAATATGTTTTGAGATGTGGCCCTCGATAAAAAAAAAAAAAGTTTGAGCACCTCTGGTATAGATAAATGGACATAGCTAAACTGCTAGCCGCCGCGTTCCACATAGAAAGTGATCATGGGCGCGCTTCCAACTCCAACGACTCTGGTATTTTTATTTCACGGTAGCAACAGATTGATTGACAGCATTGCTAAGCGCTCCCTCCCTAAACCAGTGGTGCAAGCGGGAATGGGCGTTACCTTCAACAACCTCACGCCAGATTGGCTCTTTGGTTGCTATGATACTCGCGGTCGAAATTCCAAACATGGAACTCAGCTCCAAATTGTCCCTATAACTGCTCCAGCCTCGATGAGCTTTATTTGACTGGAGCTGAACGCTGTGGGTGACGTCACACTCACTTAGTCCACTTATTTATGTCTGTGGTCTGAAATCTTAATATTTGAAATTTTTTGAAAAGACTATGGGAAAAATAAATGGAACACGTATTTCCGGAATCAGAGTGTTTTTCATTTATTTGATTTACTATGTGACCAGTCCAATTAAAATTTTGTGTTGTGATTAATGTGCATTTAATTGTCATTAGTCATTGCCACAAATGTTTTTATTGACAGACGGCTCATTTTAGAAGTTGGCACAGTGGATTACTCATTATTATGTCACGATTAAGTGTGGTTAAATATTTCTGTTTCTGTTTGTTTTATTTTTACTATTTGGACAAAAGTAAAAATATGACCACTAACGAGACAAACAAAGCTGATGGATACATTGATGCATTTAGAGCTACACATTTAATAATAATAATTATTATAATAATACATTGTATTTATAACTTTCTTTCAGAACACCCACGGACACTGTACAGAACAAGTTAAAACATAAAAACAGGTGCGATTGTGATGTGTCTGATTGTCCGAAGTTTTGAGTTGTGATTTGAAAAAAGGAAGAGAGTCGATGCTGCGGAGGTCGAGAGGGAGTGAGGTCCAGAGATGAGGAGCAGAGCGGCTGAAGGCACTGACCGCCAGGGTGATGAGAGCCGCAGAGGGAACAGATAGATGGAGAGAGAGGAGGAGAGGGGACAGAGAGCTGGAGAGAGGAGCAGAGAGAAAGGAGGAGGAGAGCGGAAGAGGAGGAGAGAGCGGAGGAGAGGGGACAGAGAGCTGGAGAGCAGAGCAGCTGAAGGTTCTGAACCCCTGTGGTGGCAATACCAGCAGAGAAAACAGAGAGATGGAGAGAGGAGGAGGAGAGGGAACAGAGAGATGGAGAGAGGAGGAAGAGAGGGAACAAAGATATTGACAGGAGGGGAGAGAGAGGAGGAGGAGGAGGATAGAAGAGAAGGGACAGAGAGAGGAGGAGCAGGAGGATAGGGAACAGAGAGATTGAGAGGAGGAGGAGAGAGGTGAAGGGACAAAGAGCTGGTGAGAGGCAGAAGAGGAGGAGATGGGAATGGTATTGTTAACCAGGCCCAAAGACAGTAAGAATAGTTTTGCCTAGTTTATGTTCAGAAAAGCTGTTTTGATTTTGATTGACTGAATAACATTTAATCAAAATTGGACCAATCTGAGAAAAAAAAAATAGTTTGTGGACATTACAGTGACACAGTGTGGAGCAGCCGTGATACCTGGCAGCAAGGGGGTCAGTGGCGCCTCCTCTGGCCCGGAGCCGGAGTTCAGGAACACGTCCAAAGCCTCTTGGTCCGAAATGTCCATCAAATCCATCTGCTCCAGGACGTCCACATTCACCTCCATGGATGAGATGCTGCCCATGGGAGCTACAAACACAACCCCGTCTCCATCACTGAGTCATAGAAACGCTGCTCTCAACTAACACGAGGGACTAGCGCACTTAGCAAACAGGCCTTAGCTTTAGAGTTACAGGTCAAATCCATGTGTTGATGCTAAATGCTCATGTTTTTGTATAGCGTTTTTCCAACATCAAGTCACTCAAAGCACTTTACATCAAGGAACCACTCACCCATTCACACACACACATTCAAACACCAGTGCACACAGACACTGGGGGCGAGGTGGGTTAAGTGTCTTGCCCAAGGACACACAACAGCATTCATTTGCGGGAGCTGGAATCGCACCGCCAACTTGTGGGTCAGTGGGCAAACGCTCCAACTGAGCTGCTGTCACCCTTCATTTTTAGCATTTCTTTTTAGTCTCAAGAATGAAAAATAATAATTATTTGATTGAATGCAGGATAAGCTAATATGCTAATCCTGTTATATAGCTGTATTTTATTTTTTTTTTATCTGTGTTGTGAAGGAACTGCAAAAACTTGTAATCACTGAATATTTCAATCCAGGAAATATTTATGAATTTAAAGTGAACTTTTCTAAAGGGCTGAAAATGCCCTGAAGCAGACATGTCAAAATCAAGCCCGCGGGCCCCTTGATATAAATATATTTGGTCCATGAGATCATATCAAATACGTATTAGAGCTGGCCGTCGCTCCAGTATAGCGCATGCACCTCTAATACTATTAATCCCAGAATGCTTTGCAAATGTGTTGGTGCTGACCCCCACCACTTTTGCTAACGCTTATTAGCATCTAGAGCAGGGGTCACCAACCCTATGCCCGCGGGCACCAGGTCGCCCCCAAGGCCTACATGAGGCGCCCGCAGGCCGCAAATAGCACAACTCACTAATGAGCTGCATCTAAAATGTTATTTTATTCTGTTGCTATTTTTTTTAATTACCCCTACATTTATATAGATTTAAAAATGACAACATCTTAAAAATATATTCATTATACATGAAGTTTAGAAAAGTTAAGGTGAACTCTGACCTCCTCCTCATGTCAAAGGTCAGTATTGTGCGCGTGACAAAACCAGTGCTCCGCTCGCGAGCGCTGTGAAGATTAGCGCTGAATGTAGTTTCACGACTGTAAAATAAACCTGCGTGTGTCTCATCTGCGGCGACTGTGGCGATGGAAAAGCGGCACAATGTGGAGGGACATTTCACTACGTGTCACAAAAGTTACCGAGCTAACGACCACCAGGACGCGCACTACGGCAGGAAAGACACGTGAGCTAAAGGCAGCTTCGGGTAAAGCAACAGGTTTTTTTCACGAGACCAAAGAAAAAAATGTATAAATAAAAAGCAACAGATATTTATTTAAAAATATGCAAGTTGATTTTTCTTTAAACATTACATAATTGATAACTTTTTGAAACATGTGCAAAATAGTTTTTTTGTCAGTGGCTAGTGAACATGGGACACTATGAGATGAGATGATCATCTGAAATTTAACAAGTACTGAGATTTATAAAGTTAAAGTGCTGAATATTGATATCTGTTTCCCACCTTGCTGTCATTGTTGATTGTGAGAAATCATGAACGTGATCAGTGTTTTCAGAGATGATTATCATTATTAATTATTAATAATGTATAACTAAGGGCAAACTGAGCATATTTGTCATTTCAGAAGAGCGAATCAAACTGGTAGCCCTTCGTATGACTTAGTACTCATGAAGTAGCTCTCGGTTTCAAAAAGGTTGGTGACCCCTGATAGCATCTACTATCTATCGCCTCACTCAAATTTAATCCACCCCTTCTGAAAAACATGCAGATGTAGTTGAAATTTTTCAATAAATATTTAGTTTGGCCCACGACTTAGTCACAGTTTTTAATTTTGGCCGTCTGTGAATTTGAGTTTGACACCCCTGCCCAAAAGTATCAAAAAGCACATATTAACAAACACTACCAGTTAAAAGTTTGGACTGACCCTCTTGTTCAATGTATCTATTTCTTTATTTTTACTACTTTCTGCATTTTATATACACAAAGAAGTCATCAAATATATAAAGCAAGATATATGGGATTATATAGTAAAGAAAAAAAGTAAATTAAGTCACATTTTTATATATACATTTTAGATTCATATCCTCAAAGTATCCATATATTTGTTCCATATATTTCATGTCTTCTGTGTGTATTAAAAAATGTAATTCTGACTGAGGGTCTGTCCAAACTTTTGACTGGCATCTTTTTATTTTGACATGTATTATTGTGTTATTATTATTTCTCTAGACATCAGTGTTAGGACAGGACCATATTGGAGTATTTTATTTAATTTTATTCTTGTTTCTCTCACGTTTTCTACAGTCGATGTGCAGATGGCTGGAGGGCAGGTGGTTGTCCACATCGTGCTGGTAAACCTCCTCGAAGAAGCGCTGTCTGTCTCTGAGCTTCAGCTGTTGGCGTGAGTCGTTGTCAAGGTGACGCTGGGAGTTTTCTGTCTCTGCTGAAAAAAAACACAGTTAAACGGTTAGTGCCAACATTTCTGGGTCATTTACGAGTTATGTTAAATATGCACAGACATTTACGGTCACGCTGCCAATGGGAATGCCTCACAGATTTCTCAAGAATCCTTTTCGCCCCCTGCAAGTCCATTCCTGACCTGCTGTAGGCTGAGTGCTTATTAGAATGTGTGTTCCTAAGATTGCCAAGTTTCTCTACCAAATTGCACATCCCCTAATTATAGTTACAAGAATTATTAAGGTTTTCTAATGTTGTAATAGCTTGGAAATGATGCTAAACGTTTTTGTTTTGTATTTTTCAAAGAGCGTTTTTGCTTGATTTATGTTTGAGCTAAAACGCTAATCCGCCCTCTAGTGGTTCGTATTATGATTGCATTGGTAAACTGACAGGAATTGTAGGTGAGAAAAATTTACAATGTGCTTTGGGAATTTAAAATAAAAAAAAAAAAAAAAAAAAAAAAACATGTGTGTGTGTGTGTGTGTGTGTGTGTGTGTGTGTATCATATATATATACACACACATACATATATAATAACACTTTTTGTACAACTTGAGAAATCTTATTGTTAAAGGGCCCATATTACACTTTTTTTTTTTTTTTATTGTTTATTTATTTATTTAATGCAAGACATACAAACATAGTGACCATACATATACAATACATATGCATATACAATAGTGACAAGTGGTGGTTAGACATACAAAGACATAACAAGATGTAACAGCTATTTACAGTTGTTTGTGACAAGTCTGTGTTGTGTGTGTGCGTGCATGTGTGTGGGTGTGACATTTCTGTGATTTTGGAAGGGGGTAAGGTGGAGATGGCAGAGGAGAGTGCTAGTACTAGTAATTCATAAAGGGGGGGGTATAGAGAATATAGATAAGAAAACAAAATTAAATTAGATACAATTAAAATAATAATAATAAAAAATATAATAATGATAATAATAATACCATATTACACTATTTTCTGATCTCTGTTCTAATGTTGTTTCCTCATCTCAAAAATGGACCTGGAGTTGTGTTTTGTTTCATTCACACATGTTTAACACACAAACCCTGTATATTTAGGCTGGGTTCTTCTCTCAAACTGAAAACACTCTGTTCTTCTGTTCTGTGCCTTGTGATGTCATGTGGTAAAACAGAAAGTGCTGTCTTTAAACTCCTTCACTAGAATCATTTGGATAATTTCAGCCCTAGAATTGCAAATCTCTACTGAACGAAAGGTAAAAGGAGCTGTTAACTCGAAAACTACCACTTCGTGACATCACAAGTTGAAACAGAGCATTTTGAGCTTTGGAGATGTAGACAGACTAATAATAAAATGTTACTCAAACATGTGTGAATATTATGTTTTTGAGGAGCAGTTGTTATAATCTTATAATGTGGTTACATTATAACATGGCTTTACACTTACAAGAGTCAGTTTTACGTAATACAGGACCTTTAATGAATATAAAGTGGCAACAGGTTTGTACTAGTATTGTCGAAACTTAATACTCAAATAATTGAACTTTCCTAACAAGAAAAGCTTGTTTAGTTAGAGTTAAAGAAGCTATTTTTGTTAGGAAAGACAATTCTTCCTTAAACAGGAATGGAGGCCTGAGACATAATCTCTCACAGTTCTATGATTCCATCCTCAGACCCAAAGCAAACAAAAAGAACAATCGGAGGACCATTAACGTTTGAATAGGGTCGTTAAGGCTGAAACTGGGGACAATAGCTGTTTACAGATTCAGTGTAGTTCGTTCCTCCCTTCAGATAGATATAAGGCAGTGTCCACCATCTGACCAGAACTGAAGGCTTGGATGAGCAGCGAAAAGTCTTCACTCTTACAACAATGTGTCCAATTGACAACTTCGTGTTTCGCTATGGATCAGACCTGGACGACTGAGGGATTACACAGACAACATCAAAATTACATACTCATTTGAACAAGCTTCAATACTTTAAAACTACTGTAAGACCACAAAGTTATGTCAGAAAATATGTATATTTCCAATTGAAAATTACATTTAACTGTTTAAGAAATTATGTTTTTATTAGGCAAAGATTATGTTAAGTTGAAACTGGTATGAAGTCAAATTGAACCTATTTCTCAGTGAGGAACTGAGCTTGAAATTTCCAGCTTAAAAGCTCAATATATTTCATGCTTAAAATGCAAAATTGACTAAATGGTGCAAAATCAAAGTGCAAAAGGAGACATTTAGACGCCTTTCGGCCACACACTTGACTGTCTCATTATTACTCTTTGTTCTAAGGCTCTATATTGTCTTAGTGTTACATTTCACACAGACTGAGGGTGAGATCATGTGAGCGAGCATCCTGAACATTCACTATTGTGTTCTCCTGCACTGGCCTGTGTGTGTGTTGTGTGTGGCATGTGTTGTATGTCGTGTGTATGTGTGTGGCCTGTTGCATGTATGTGTGTGATGTGTGTATGTGTGTTGTGCGTTGCATGTGGCGTGTGTTGTATGTTGCGTGTTGTGTGTAGTGTCTGAATATGTGTTGCCTGTTGTATGTATCTATGTATGTGTAGTGTGTTGTGTGTAGTGCATGGATGTGTGTTGTGTGTTGCATGTATGTGTGTTGTATGTTGCATGTATGTGTGTAGTGTGTTGCATGTATGTATGTGTGTTGCATGTATGTGTGTTGTGTGTTGCATATATGTGTGCTGCATGTATGTGTGTTACGTGTTGCATGTATGTGTGCTGCATGCATGTGTGTTGCGTGTATGTGTGTTGTTGTTTGTTGGATGTTGCATGTATGTGTGATGCCTTTTGCGCGTATATATGTTGCATGTATGCGTGTTGTATGTATGTGTGTTGCATGTATGTGTGTTGTATGTATGCGTGTTGCATGTATGTGTGTTGCGTGTTGCATGTATGTGTGTTGCTGTTTGTTGGGTGTTGCATGTATGAGTGAAGCCTGTTGCGTGTATGTATGTTGCGTGTATGTGTGTTGCGTGTTGTGTGTGTATGTGTGTTGTGTGCTGTGTAATAGGGCTCTGCTGCTGTGTGACCTACTGGACACACTGACCCACTCGCTCATGTCACTGTGCCGCTGTGTGACTCAAATGATACCATTGAATTAAAATATTCTTCTCATTAAACGCTAGAAGAACTCTTTTGACCAGTTCACTTTAAGTCATGAGTTTTGCTGGTGTAGCGAGAGCAGCAGTTGTTTGTGTCCGGCAGGTCCTTTCTTACTGTCACAGTGATTATCATATTTAATTAATTTTCTATATATGATTGTGGCTAAATATTAACCCTTTGTACTTTTCTTTGCACTTGTGGGGAACTCTTTCTGTTTTTGTTCGTAGTGTGTTTGAAATAAATAACTACATCTGTGTGATCCTTCAGTTGTCCAGGTTTGATCCAGAGCAAAACAAAAAACCTATTCTGTAACTGGATAAGAGTTTTAGAGTGAAAACGTCTGGCTGCTGGACACTGCCTTATATCTATTTGAAGGAGGAGCTAAGTACATTGAAGCTAACACGTCAGTTTGTACAGTTTCTGTTTGTTGGCTAGGTGTAATGAACTACACTAAGCGTTAACTGAGTCACGTTTTACAGAATTGTTCAGGCAGGTGTGAGAGCACCCATTAGGAGCCTAACTTCTGTGACTCACGATCTTTTATTTTTTTTTTTTAAATTTGGGAATTGTCCTGCTGTTTACATATTATACAATTTTATAAAGTCCCTGTTTTGTCTGCTCCTCCTAGATGCAGCTCCACCACACCAGCCCCAGTGATCTGTGAGTCTTTATACACAAACGTCAGCAGGTCCATAAATATATGTTACTGCTGCCACCATCACAATATTCATAGCTCTAAACTCGTATACGACCTCATGTTTTCCTATAGCGTCGTCTTGTACATATCCACAGATCTGACACGTCCCACTTACTGTCCGCTGTAGTGAAAACGCCCCATAGAAGAGTCTTTGTGGAAAAAGGTGCTGATGATAAAACACAGCTTACATAAACACTTCTGTCTGCTGCCTCAGGCCTCTCTCTTTTTCTCTTTCTTCTCTCCTCTCTCTCTCTCTCTCTCTCTCTTCTCTCTCTCTTCTCTCTCTCTCTCTCTCTTTTCTTCTTTTCTCCCTTTGTCTTGTTCTGTAAAAGTCAAACTGCACTAGTGCCTTCAGAAGTGCCACTGGACACTTGAGCCCACGCACTTACTCAGACCACACACACACACACACACACACACACACACACACACACACACACACACACACACACACACACACACACACACACACACACACACACACACACGCACATGTTCACACACACGGAGCTGCACTGTCTCATAGTGTGATATAAACATGTTTTAACTATAGCCTTGGAACTTGGTACAATTTTGCTTGTCCTACTAAACTAAGACATGTGCACTGTCCCAGGACCCCACGAGCTCACACGCACACAGACAGACACACATAATACACACACACAGACACAAACTCCTACTCACTCATATACACACACACACACACACGCACACACACACTGATACACATACACACACACATACACTCACAGACACACACATTCACACACACACACACACACACACACACACACACACACACACACACACACACACACACACACACACACACACTGTCCCCGGAGTTCACTGAAAATGGAATCTCAGTGGAAATCTTCAGTAATGTTTCTCTTGTATTACTCAGTTTTCATTAAGCCTGAGAAGATTAATATTTCATAAATTGTACATGTTGATGTTAATATCCTGAGACTTTAAATATTTAAATTTTGGAGATATTTCTTTTATTTGGGCAAACAATAAACTATGCAAGTTCAATGTTTCATCACATTTTGAGTGTTAAAGTTTTCAGTAAGAGATTTCGAATGTTCCAGTGTATTCTGGGCTCTGTCTGGGACTCTTGTGTAACACGGCGACAACTCTCAACTATCTACCTCTAGTCACATTTTCTGTCTTGTCCATTTTAGGGTTCACTGTGCATTTGACCCACATTGGCAGACACTGGGGAGATTATCACACCAACACATTCTGCCCTTTTTCATAAACATCACCTTTAGTCTGGGAGCCAAGAGCAGGTCACATTCAAACACTGATACTTCTTCAGTCTTGTTGTTTCTTTCCTGACAGCGGCACCAGCCTCTCCCGGGATTATTTCTGTTATTTCTGAACCTGTTTTTGCAAATCTTTTGTCCCTCCATTTCATTTCACTATAAGCCTTTTGCTACATTTATTTTCATAGCTTTACAATAACAGTTTTTAGTCTTTACAAAAGCCTAAAGATGAGTCTGTGTTATGTAAGCAGCCCCGGGACCACATCTGGTACTAAGGAGTCGATTGTTTAGTTCTGATGATTCTGTGTCTGCTCAGCCTCACACTGCAGGTATGGGCAGTATTTGGGCTTTTGTAGTACATCCAAGTACTCAGAAGAATAGAGAAAATGTACTATACTAATTTTGAGTAAATGTATTCTGGCACAGTTACTTTTTACTAAAATCAAAGAAATATGTTGTTTTTCTTGGCTTCAAATTGCACATAATTAGAGAGAAAAGTAGAGAAACAGAAACAGAGATGGTGGTGGACAGTGCATCCAGTCAGTGCTGGAAATGCAGAACAAACAGTGACACAAAACCTGTTTTTAATCCTAAACTGCGTCTTTAATCTATAATTTAAATGGGACGATGTAAAAGTATTCACAGTATTCAGAATGCAGTACTCTGGACCATCAGGTATTTAGTATTCTGTAACTAAAATGTTTTCTAAGTGTTCTTCCCATCACTGTCTGTACATTGTCTTTGCATGCAATTTAGTTGTGAAAAATTGCTCCTGTAGGGGGCATCAGACGTACCACAGAACAGCCCAAAGGCTCATGATTGAACCTGGCTTTTTTGCTGTGACTGTGATCCACACCAGCCTCTGCTGCCCCCTATAGTGGACTAAGAGAGAGTGACTCATTGAGCTCTCATCGGGCTCTCATTAAGCTCCCATGAGGGTCTCATTGGGCTCTCATTGTACTCTTATTAGGCTCTCATTGGGTCTCATTTGGTCTCTTTGGGCTGTTATTGGGATTTCATTAGGCTCTCATTGGGGTCTCAGTGGGCTCTCATTGTACTCTTATTGGGCTCTCATTGTACTCTTATTGGGCTCTCATTAGGCTCTCATTGGTCTCTCATTAGGGTCTCATTGGTCTCTCATTAAGGTCTCATTGGGCTCTCATTGTACTCTTATTGGGCTCTCTTTTGGCTCTCATTGGGTCTCATTGGGCTCTCATTGTACTCTTATTGGGCTCTCATTGGGCTCTCATTGTACTCTTATGGTCTCTCATTAGGCTCTCATTGGTCTCTCATTAGGGTCTCATTGGTCTCTCATTAAGGTCTCATTGGACTCTCATTGTACTCTTATTGGAGTCTCATTAGGCTCTCATTGGGCTCACATTGGAGTCTCATTGGGCTCTCGTTGGCCTCACATTGGGCTCTCACTGTATAACTAAAGATAAATGAAAACATCACCAAATAGCAGATCACAGACATCAGACACAATTAGATTTTTAGCACAATATTTCCAGGCCTTACATAACATGACAATATGGAGGTCATCATATTGTTATATCTATAATTTAGTCTTATCTAACTCTTATTTTCACTTTACAACAATAATACAACAACAACAACAACAACAACTGTTCATATTTATCTAAACTGGTGTAAGATCATCCAGAATACTACGAAACAATTTATATTTGCTCCATATTCTAGGTTGTGCTGTGTGAGGTCAGAGGTGAAGCTGAGCCTGAGCACATGACCTGCCCATTATCTCTGAGTACCTCCCCTCTCCTGCTCCCCCACTTCTCCTGTTTACAACCACCACAAATCACACCCCTGCCTCCAGTCTACCTCTCCCTGCCTCCCCCTCTCCGAATCTCTCCCTGTCCTCCTCTCCCCTCACTCCTCCCTCTCCTCTCTTCTCCGGTATCAGTGCCCCCTCCAGAACAGAATAATTCATCAGAGTGCCCCTCTCCTTCTCTCTCCTCTCCTCCTCTCTCCCATCTCCCTCTCTCTACTCTCCTCTTCTCCCCCTCTCCCCTCTCCTTCCCTCCTCTCCCCTTTCCCTCTCTCCTTCGCTCTGTCAAAACCCCCTCAAGAACGTAATAATTCAGCAAAGTGGCCCTCTCCCCGTCTCTCCTCTCACACTCTCACCCACTCTCCCATCTCCCTCTTGTCCCCTCTCTTTCCTCCCTCCCCTCCCTCTCTTCCTGTCTTCAGCAGAGTGCCCCTCCTCCTCTCTCCCCCTTTCTCCCCCTCTTTAGCAGAGTGCATGTGCCATTAGACTATGTCCATAACACCGTCCCCTGTGTCACAGTGCTGCAGACATACATCAAGTGCTCTGGGAACTACTTTGAAATATTGGGGGGGGGGGGGAATGGCCCTATTGAACCGAACAGTCACAAGGCTGTTCAATCCTCTCTTGGCCAGGGCAGAGAAGTCTCATGATCATCTTTCGTTTTGTATTGAAAGCGAGTAGCCGCGGGGTGAAAAGGCGCTGCTTAGGCTGTTGTTTTGCAGGGAGCGCTGGCGTTTGACAAGCCATCTGTCTCCTCTCTCTCTCCTCTTCTAATTCCCCTCGGGATTGGCACCTCTCAGCAGTTTACAGCACATCATCTTTAGGTCTGGCCCAGTGTTATTTACAGAGGCGAACGGGACGCACTGCTCCTCTGGCCTGAGCCGCCATAACACCCCATCAGGTATAAATCATTTATGAGTAAGATCACTGCAACACAACGGCAGCTTCCCCTGCCTCACTACAGAAAACACAGCACAGACAAGACACCAGACTAGCTTCCTGTACAGCCCCTAATCAAATATCAAATAAGTTATTCCCAAACTCCAGAAGCTGCTTAGAGTTGGCCTCAAACATTCACTCTGTAGGTGTGGTTCAGAACTGCAACATTGAGTATATGGGTGTTTTCCTGGCTGATGCCGATACCAATTGTTTAGAATCCATATCAGCCGATGGACGATAAACTCTGCCGATATTAAATTCACTAAGTCAAAGTCATCCACAGACAAACGGCATAAGAGAGAAGTGTAGTTGTGTTTAGTGCTGTGTCCTCTTCACAGTGTTGTGTTTAAATAAAGCTGCACGCATGTTCTTTAAGCAGCTGGTCATCTGAAACAAAATGTCGGCCTCTGCTTTAGATTTAAGGCCGATATCTAATGCACAGAAAAGGGCAAATATCGGCCAGGTATATCGGCCAACCGTTATATTGGTCTATCTCTATTTATTAACACTTTATACAAACTATATTTGAATTAGCCTTACGAAAGTGTGAAAAAAGACTTAATTATATAATATAATATATATATTATATATTATGTAATTATAACAGTGGTTCTGGCTCAGTAACTACTTCTACTTATTAAAACTCTTTTAAAAGTCTTCTTAACCCCTTTAAGTAGATACTGAACCTGAATCATTCTTAAATCAGCCGTATTGTGATTGTGTCTCTATAGTTCTCATCTCTGACACCTGAGGATCATTCTGTTATATTTATATCAAAATATTCATCTAAAACGACTTAATAAAAGAAACATGTCTGCTGACTTCCTATTGTCCAATGGGAGCTGACGTCACCGTAAAAGTCGTCACAACAAAGCGCAGCATGCTGTCGGGCGCCCTGTGGATAGCTGCACATCACACTAGCGAGCAGCAGATTTTTTTCATTTGTACAAAAATGACTACACGACGCTACAGAATCCTATGAGTATCACCAATTAAGAAAATAAAACTGCAGAAGGAAGTGTGTGCGTCACAGTGGGAGTGTACGTCACTGGGCCCTATACGTCAGAAATCACCCCAAATGCAACTTCAGAGGCTCAGTGAGAAGAAACAACTAGAACATGGTTAAAAGCTCTGAAAAGTCCAGTTTGCAAAATAGGTCTGATTTGAGAAACAGTTCATTATGAATTAAGCCTTTGTTCATGCTTTATTAAGACTAATTCAAATGTAGTTATTATAGAGCAGCACCAGTTATTTTACTGTTGAACGATGTCAGATTTTATATTTGTTTTATTAGTCAGAAATTGATCATTTTCATTGATTGATCATAAAGGGATTGACAACTGATTTTATTTCATGTTTTTAATTATAATTTATTTTACTATATGTACTTCAAAACAGCCAATTGAAGAATTACAGATCACAGCTGATGTTTTCAAAATCACAAGACACATTACGCATATCTTCAGTAGGGGTCGTTTATTTATTTTTTTTTTGTTTCGATACTGATTTCGATACTATAGCTTTAAGTATCTGCAGATACTAGAGCAGAGGCTGAAAACATTATGTTTATTTCCTTTAAACAAAAATAAAATAAGACAAAACTAATCCAAGTGTGTTATGTAACTTTTACTTATGTTTTGGGCCAACTATTACCAGGAAATATTTTTTTTAATAAATCTTATTACGTTAGTTTATATGTCCAACCAGGATATCGACTGAACCGATATTTGGAAGTCTATATCTGACACCAGGGTAGAGCAGTTATAGGGGCGAATTTGGAGCCAAGTTCCACATTTGGAATTCCGACTGCGAGTATCCTAGCAACCAAAGAGCCAATCCAGAGCGAGGCTGCTGAAGTTAACGCCCCTTCTCACCCGCACAGCTGGTTTAGCAGGGAGTGCTAGCAGTTGCAGCCTCAGGGGAAGAATGTTTATATCTTGATTTACTTACACAATAGCGAAATAAAAACACCAGGATCATGTAGAGCGGGTTAATACGGACATTTTAAAATCAAAATGACGAGTCTGACAGCAGCAGTTACAGAGAGAGGGGCCACAGTTTTTCAATGTAAAGTGAATCGGAGTCAGACTTGATGAAGCAGGAAGCACGCACATGCTCACTTCCTCACTGGAACGTGGCTGGTAGCACGTTAGCTACTGTATGTCCATTTATATAAACAGTCCATGGTTCAGAGAGCAATCACTATCTAAATTGCTTGTCCACTTTTTCATAACTGATTAATAACAGTTCATGTCTCTTGTTGGAGCCTTATTTCAGCATCGTAATAATGTTATAGACTTACCCCTGGCGCAAAAAAAACGACTGACCATAGCTGTTCTAATGGAGCTGTAGATTACGGCTTAAATGAGCAGTTCTTTTGGCTCAGAATCTCATCACTAACTCAAAATGCCTCGGCGTAGCAGTGTCAGAGCTGTAATGGCTGTGCATAATGTTACGTCTAAAATGTCTATATGATACGAGCCTTGTCCGTCCACCCCCCAAACGTGATCAGATTAGCGTATTCCCAAGCCATTCCCGTTTCCAAAACTATTAAGGCCTATGCACTCAGGGCTAAATGCAGACATGACCTCAGGCTGGCTCCTTATTTCATCAAAGCAGAGCCCACACTGAATGTACTTTAATGCCATTTAAATCACTTCAGCTTCTTCTTCTTCTACTCCTAAAACACATCCTTGTTTGCTTCCATGTGAGGTCATGAGGCGCCGTTAGCAGGTAGCACTTAGCCCGTCTTAACAGGTTCTATGTAAAGACCTTCCATTGGCTAAGAAGTAGTGCTTATCCCTTCAGTGTCATTACCTAGCTTCTTACCAGGGTTTAATCAGGAAGTGGACTATTCTGGCCAGTTAAACATTATAAATGACAGGAGGTTTGTTTAGGACGTTTTGAGATTTTTAGATTTTGAGGTTAATTAATCCAGTTGGAGAAATGCTTTCAATATCAGCCAATGTATTATGTAACTACAATGGATTACGATGGATTGCATGCAGACAGACGTGGCTCGATTTGTTATGTAAAAGTTCAAGTGGACTAGTTAACTAATGTAGGTTTTTGTTAATTTCACATTCACTTTTACATTTTTAATTATAAACCATATCTCGAAATCCAACACCTTTTCTCACTACGAGATGTTGCTCTCTGTGTCAAACGTAAAACTACTTTGCTACTCACCTGCCAGACGCTTGTTGTGATTGGCTGACGCGGTAGACGACATGATGCTCGGGTTCTTGTGTCACTCTTCTGAGTTGTGTTCACAGTTCCATGGTGGGACGCTGGTGCTGACCGCAGTGGTTGGTCATCTGGACTACTAACACATTCATACATAAACAGTAGCCATTAATCTTCAGGGTATCGTCTGAGATCTTTGGAGTGGGCTCTACTCCTCCTCCTCCTCTTCTCCTCTTCCTCCTCCAGTGTTTTTTAGCAGTTCTTTCGAGGTTTGCTTCACGCTGTCATCTCGGTTGGGTCGGCGTCATGCACACACGCGCTGTTGTGACTCTCTCTCTCTCAGTTGGAGTAGTGGTGGGGGTTGTGCAGCAGGGGAGAGGGATCGACGGGAGACCGGACTACGGCATTATCGTGGCCTGTACCAAGTCACGGGAACACGGGGGTCAGCGGGAACAGCGGCTGGACTCATAGGCTGGATCTATGGGTTTCAGAATGGTGAAATATTAGCGCCGTTGCCATAGCGATTAACCATTTAAAACAAACATATGCTTCTTTTAAATGGGGGAAAAAGTGCTTAAAATGTCAGGATGATACTCTAGCTCATATTTGAAATCATAAGGCTCAGGGAGGTTTGTGAAGTTAAATAGTGCAAATGTGACTTATATGACTCATCTGACTTAAAATTAACTGAGCCAATACCTTTAAATTTATATACTACTACTACTACTACTACTACTAATCATTATTATTATTATTATTCTATATCACATGTATTGGTCAAATGGTAAATGGTCACTTTTTATATAGCGCTTTTCCACCTTCAAGACACCCAAAGCACTTTACATCAATGAACCACTCAACCACTCATTTGTCATTTATGAAAACTAATTTATCTGATGTAAACAGCACATTTCAAACCAGTGTAATATGAACTATGACAACATACAAGACAACAGAATGCCATTACTCAAGTATGTATGTATGTTCTGCTGTCACGACACTCTTTGGTATGCTACACACAGTTATGACAAACCCACCCTCCTTCCCCGCCCTGGTGCATTGTGGGTGTGCGGTGATGTAGCACAATGATAACAATTTCCTTTGCAATTTCCGAGTTCTTTTTTAATACTCACTGAATAAGTTTTCTTAAAAAGCAGATGATGTTTTCAGTCAAAGTCACGCAGAAACAAAATACACTTGAACTAAATTTGTGTTTGTGGTTCAGTTGGGGTTGTTTCAGAGTTGTAATATAAAGGAAAAAAACAAAACATGAGAATCACATGTCATAGCTGGAGTGTTCTGCCGGATATCCAGACATGGAGACAAAAATAGAAGCCTCAGTGTTACTCAAGACCTCCATTTGGACACTTTATGGTCATCATTTCACTCGCTTTTTTGATTTGTGAGGGAAATTACTTTGTAGCACCAAAATACAAAAAAAATATATATTCTTGTGAAAGCCAGTGTAACAGTGTAATTTAAAACGGTGTCATGATCACTTAAAGGTACACTATAGTTTTCTGATGTAAGGTCAGAACATTAATGATGACGATAATAATACCAACATCAAATACGCTTTACAGCTTTACAGTTATTTATTCATTCACTTCATGCTTGGTGGTAAGATTCAATTGTAGCCACAGTTGCCCTGGGACAGCCTGACGGAAGTGAGGCTGCCAATCTGCGCCATCGGCCCCACCACCGAGCACACACACAGACACACACACACTTTCATACTTGGCAGTGTGGGTGAGGTGCCTTGCCTAAGGATACAGTTTCACAAACACCTCGAAACACACATGCATTCTTATTGTAAGTGGGTTCGCCTCTCCACAGATTTGACCTGTAACTTGTCTCCGTGGGGATGTTAATGTCAAACTGTGGAACATTCCAAGCAAAACGATAACAAAGCAGGTGACTTACCAGAAAAGTGAGTTCACCTTTGAGATAATATTAATAGCTGATTAGACGATGTTGCCAAGTAGTGTGCATCGATTCTCTTGTGTTTTAGCTCTGGTTTAATCTCCCTCACAGCTGTTTGTAAATCAGACATGATACTTGTTGCAGAAGTGTCTTAATGAAGGACTCGCACACACAGAATAATTAGGAGCTGGTTGTGTAATTAAAGATGAACCAAGCTCCAACTCTCTGCTCAGTGTGGTACCAGCGTGTACTGTAACTGTCACACATACACACACACACAGATACACACACAGATACACACACACAGAGGGGTTAATACGCACTTAGCACCACAGAATGTACCAGGTCCCAGTCTCTGTCTCCTAATAAGACCCTTCCAACTGACAATTACTCCGCTCCTCTTCTGTACGTGTCAGGAGATACTTAAGGCCAGTGACGAAAACTCACATTAGCTGCATTTAGAAGTGATAGAACAGCATTTCATAAGTGTAAATGAAAATGTATGGATCCAAGACACAATACCTTAGACTGAATAAAGAAGTGGACTAAGTGAGTGTGACATTACCCATAGTGTTCAGCTCTAGTCAAATGAAGCTCATCGAGGCTAGAGCAGGTATAGGAGTGAAACTTGGAGCACAGGTTCATATTAGAAATTCCGACCACGAGTATCGTAGCAACCAAAGAGCCAATACAGAGCGAGGCTGTCGAAAGTAGCGCCTCTTACCACCCGCACCGCTGGTGTAGTAAAGAGCGGACACTTAACAACTTTGTCACTCAAACCTGTTGCTAACACTCCAGGAAAGAAGGCTCTTGATTTGTCTGTTATTAATGTTCATTTCTCAATTTATGGACAAAATGGCAAAATAAAAACACCAGGATCATGTAAAGGGGATTAACACAAACATTTTAAGACCAAAATGACGAAGCTGACAGCAGCAGTTACAGAGAGTGGGGCCATAGTTTTCTAATGTAAAGTAAATTGGAGCCGGAGTCGGTGGAGCCGGAGACGCGCCTATGCTCACTTCCTATTTGGAACGCAGTGGCTAGCAGGTTAGCTATGTCCATTTATATCAGGGGTGTCCAAACTATGGCCCGGAGGCCAAATGCGGCTCTCAGACCAGTTTTTATTGGCCCTCAGATCTCCTGCTGAACCAGCCCAAGTGATCATAAGCAGTACTTTTAACAGCAAATTAAACTATTTCTACCACTATAACAGCAAACATCACATTGCAGTGTGGTACGGACCTAAAATGAATGTGTTTCAAGCCTTATTAATACACAGCGGCTCTGTCAAAGCTGTGTTTAAAGCACAGCACTGCATGTTTTGAGATGTGGCCCTCGATAAAAAGTAATTTTGGGCACCTCTGATTTATATATACATCTATGGTATCAACTTACCATTCAGTGTATGAAAGCTGGAACAGTATATTTTGGGCCTCAGTATTTATTGTGTGTACTTTTTTCTTGCGGTAGTGGGAGGATTCTGGTGTTTTCTTATGTACAGTGGTCCCTTGTTTATCATGGGGGTTACGTTCTAAAAATAACCTGCAATAGGCTAAATCCGCAAAGTAGTCAGCTTTATTTTTTACAATTATTATATATGTTTTAAGGCTGTAAAACCCCTCACCACACACTTTATACACTTTTCTCAGACAGGCACTATCATTTTCTCACATTTCTCTCTTGTTCAGACACTCTCAAAGTTCAAACCTTTGTACATTATTTTCCTCTTCCTCGATGATCGCTTTAAATGTGTTGTTCACGTGCCTCTGCTCCAGTGGTATCCTGTATGTGCAGAGAAACACTTTTAAATCCAAAGCGTTTCTGAAATTTGTTGGTGGAGAATATTTCACCGACATTGTGGGTTTTGTCAGGGAGAAAACTTGCAAACATACAGCACTTCAGAGTTATAAGATTGATTGATCATTGCCCAGTCCTATCAGCTTGTCTTCATAGAGAAATTAATTGCTTTGCCTGGAATGTTCTGCAGTATGGCTTTAAATGTATATCTATCTTGCATAGTTATTCATTCAAGTAAGTATACATGTGTATGGCTAGTAATATTCAGAGTTCTATGGGTAAAATTGGTATTAAATTTCAAGCTTAACTCCACCAATTCTATTCAAATTCAACTGCAAAACACAAAACAAAAAGGATTCAGTCATGTAGAGCAACACTTCACTGTGAAATACAAGTTTACAATGAGTTAATAGCGCCATCTGCTGGAGAGACAGTGGTATTACATCATATTTGAACTGACTGATGTAAGTATTTAAACACTGGGCATACATGTGAATTAAAGCCTCTGTTTTGACTTCCCCGTGTGATCTGTGAGTAACAGTTTATGTAGTTGGTGTGTATAATATTTAATCACATTTGTACTGACTCAAAATAGTCCCGCGTGTCTTCATGTCCGGGTGAGGGGAGTTTCCATGGGTTGCACTTTCAGCCTTTTTCGTCTCTGCTTCCTTTTCAAAACTGTGTCATGTGGTCTTTGTTTGGCTCACTCTCTGTTGTGGCTCGTGAGTCATCATGTGGTAAATCTACACATATACACACATATACACACATTTACACACATTTACACTCATTTACACACATTTACACTCATTTACACATACTTACACACATATACACACGTGTACACACACTTACACTCACATACTACACACATTTACACACATTTACGCACACACACACACACTCGGCGGCTTCACACAAGACGTCGGGTTTTTTTGGGGGTGGAAAAACTGACAAAAGTTATATTACAGGGCTGCACGGGTACATTTAAAAAAAACTATTCTTATCCAGGGGTTTCAGAATGATGACAAAATATTTACAGTTGCTATAGTGATTAGCAATTTAAAACTAAATTGCTGACTTCATGTTACATCTTTTGAATGAAAAGTCCTCAAAATGTTTTACATAACACACTGAAAAGCTATGTATTCATGGGTTTCAGATGAACAATTCCTTGCTGATTTAAAGAACCTTGTGAGGACCCATAGAGGACTTTTCCCCATTCAAAAGATATAATATTTCGATTTGAATTGCTTAATTGCTATGACGACGGTTACCAGAGTTTGAAGCCTGTGAATAGCCACAATTACTAAATCAAAAATGCTGCAATAAGTATTTGATTGTAAGAACATTTGTGGAAAAAAAAAAAAATATATATAAATATATATGTTTGTTATGGAAAATACGCGGAATTCTGAAATGAGTTTTGCAGTTTACATTTCAATCTTTACAAATGCAAATGCTCCCTGACATGTTTAAAATATGCGCTATGAACTGAATCTTGATTACGAAACATAAATTACTAATTGTATGTATATTTGTGTGTGTGTGTGTGTGTGTGTGTATATATATGTATGTATATATACACACACACACACACATATTATATATATATATATACACATACATACATATATATATACATACATACATATACACATATATATATATACATACATACATATACACATATATATACATACATACATATACACATATATATATACACATATATACACATATATGTATGTATGTGTGTGTGTATATATATATATATATATATATATATATATATATATATACACACACACACACATATACATATATATTTAATTTTTTTATTCTTTTCAAACCTTGTCCAGCTCTGTAGTTAACGTCTCAGCAGTGCAGACAGAAAAGTAAGAGCTCTCAAACTTTATTAAAAATATCCATGCGCTGTGTGGGGATATTCTGGGGGTCACCATGGCAACAGACATCCAAGTGCCACATACAGGAGCGTGCTCACCTGTCTCATAACTTGTGCCTTGCAGCTGTCTGTGAGGCTGTGTCTGCGCCGCTTGCTAAATGTGGCAGGACCAAGAGGCGACAGGAGCTTTTGTTCTCTCAACCAGCTCCGTCAAGGTGCTAATTAG
Source organism: Periophthalmus modestus (assembly GCA_019594935.1). Lineage (NCBI taxonomy): Eukaryota > Metazoa > Chordata > Actinopteri > Gobiiformes > Gobiidae > Periophthalmus > Periophthalmus modestus. The sequence continues at coordinate 10,815,284 of JAIEZT010000084.1, forward strand.
CCAGACGAGAGAGAAAGTTGTGCGTTCGCAAAGTGAGATGCATTTTCTCCTTCTGTGGCATAAGCTGACTTCATGAGGAGAGCTATAGTGGCATTGTTGTAGTGAAAGACTACAGTAATCAGCAGCTATTATTACAGCCCACACATGCACATGGAACACACAGCATACTCCACCAAAGATGTGCTAGCATTACAAGTTCATTTAACCAACAATATAAACGATTCCATTTAAAGGTTCTGTATTACGCAAACTGGATTCTTATGAGCTTTAAACTGTGTTATAATGCTGTTACCTCCTCAAAAACATACCTGGAGTTCTGTTTTGTTTCATTCACACATGTTGGAGTAACCCTTTATGATTAGTTTGTCTACATCTCCAAAGCTGAAAATGCTCTGTTCCACCTTGTGATGTCATGAAGTGGTAGTGTTCAAGTTAACAGCTCCTTTTACCTTTTATTTAGGCAACTCTGACAATTCCATGGCTGAGTGAAGATGCATGAAGTTTAAAAACACAGTGGAGCACTTCCTGTATTACCACGTGACATCACAAGGTGGAACAGCGTGTTTTCAGTCTGAGAGAAGAACTCAGCCTAAATATACAGGGTTTGTGTGTTAAACATGTGTGAATGGAACAAAACCCAACTCCAGGTCTGTTTGTGATAAATTAATGTTGACCATATTTAAAGATCCACCATGTAACCTTTCTGCTGGAGCTTTTCTGGGTTTCTTGTCTCCATGGAGATGTTATTGCTTCGCCTGTAATGTTTCACAGTGTGGCATTGGACTTGTGCATATCCATAGAGACAAGCAGGTGATGCAAACAGGCTAAGTTGCAGGACAGATCTGTGGAGAAGTGACCCCGGTGCTCAAGGTCATAATGCATGTTAGTCAAGGTTATCCCTATGGTGGAATGTTACCAACAGTTACCATGGGAACACAATGCACACATTAGCAAACACTGGCAAAAAAAAGGTTTAAGATTGTCTGAAAACGTATGTAAAAATACAAAATGAATTTAAACAGCATATTTTCAGGAGCCTGTGATGTGAGCGTTCATTGTCCTGTTTAGGAGTTTGATGTTCAACAAGAGGGTGAGAGTTACTAACTGAAAAATTGTTGGCTAATGCTAGCTAGCTTGTGACTATAATGTTATTTGAGAGGGACTTGTGTAATAGGACAAATCAGCTCAATCAGCTGTTGTAGTTCCAGCTAAGTCAGATTGTGTTTAAATAAAGCTCAGATTAAAGTCTAACATGAGTAACAGAGCTTCAGACAGAGCAGTGCCTACAGTTAGTACCCAAGGAATGTTGATTACATCAGCTGCAAAGTATCAGTTAGGTTCTATTTATATATACCAGTAATGACATAAATTACACATAGTGGGACATAGAAGCAGTAACATCTCCATGGAAACAAGCAGGTGACAGATCCTCCTCTAGAAGTTACATAGTGACACTCTGCAGCTGATGTTATCAACCTTCCCTGTGGGTCTGATGCTAATCGTAGGCCCTGCTCTGTCTGAAGCTCTATTACGCAAGTCAGACTTTAATCTGAGTTTTATTTTAACACAATCTGACTTCGCTCTAACTACAGCAGGTGAGCTGATTTGTGCTGCTAAACAAGTCCCTCTCAAATAACATCACAGTCACAAGTTAGTTAGCATTAGCCAACAGTGTTTCAATTAGTCACTCTCACCTTTTTTTTTGCTAAAAATTAAATACCTAAATAGAACCATGAACACTCGGATTCACAGGCTCCTGAAAATGTGGTGTTTAAATCTGTTTTGTATTTTTTTTCTTGAGTTAAAAAGTGTCCGGCTGTGTTTGCTTATGTGAGCATTGTGTCACCATTGTAACTGATGAACATTCCCCCATAGAATTACATTCAGTACACCCCCAGTGTGATGTCAGTGCAAGTATCAATATGCACCTTATATTTTATATTTATCAGCCTTTTCCATTGCATTATTTCACATTGATCCAAAGCCAACAGATTTCTTAAAAGATGACCTGCTCAAATACTGTCTAAAAAGTATTTCAGTGGGTGACACAATATATTCAGACAGGGTCAACGTTTGAGTGTAAAAATAAAGATTACATCACAATATTTCAAATGAATCTCTCACTTTTGGCTGTTTGAGATTGTGTGTTTTGTAGATTTGAAACTGAACCAAAACCAGGGACGATATTTGGAACAATATTTTTTCAGCAGGTACAACTTTAAATGTGTTAAACAGTCGCTTAATGTATTCAAACCATAGATTGTATATATAAATGCTCATAGCTAACCTGCTAGCCTCCACGTTCCAAATAGGAAGTGATCATGGACACACTTCTGGCTCCATCGGCTCCAATTCACTTTTCTTTTAGGAAATTGTGATCTCTCTCTGTAACTGCTGCTGTCAGACTTGTCATTTTGGTCTTAGAATGTTCACATTAACCCGCTCTACATGATCCTGCCCTAACCCTAACCCGACACTTGGAGAGGCAGCTAGCCGAACAGGTGCACCATCCGCCCCTTCGGAGCAACCCTCTGACCTGGTCAGGAATTTTTATTTTGTTTAGCTCTAAATATTATTATTATTATTTTACATTTATTTATTATTTTTGAAAATCAGAATAACAACAATGATATAAATAAACAAAATATTAATGGTGAAAATTAATGATAGTAATCATAATGATGATAATAATAGAAGAAGAAAGAAGAAGAAGTAAAAGTAAAAGAAGTAGAAAATAGTATGGGTATGGTATGTGTTTGATAAACTGATCATAATGAGAGCAGCAGTTAAAACTGCTTGAAATACTTATAATGATGGCGGGTAATTTTGTCTTTTGATTTCGAAAAGTATTGTTTTCTTGGCTATGGTTAGTGCCACTAGGAGCAGTTTAGTTTCAGTTGGGTCTAGGGTAACATGGGATGTATGTCCTAATAGGCAGATTGAGGGGGAGTGAGGGATGCAGCAGTCCAAGAGGATAGAGAGTGACTGTCACCTGTCTCCAGAGTTGGAAGACAGGTGAGCAGAACCATAAGGATGTAGGTGTCGATGGGGTTTTGTGTGCAGATGGTGCATTTGTCTGTATTTGAGCCACTTTTGCTATTTTCTGTCTAGTAATATGTGTTCTATGTAGTATTTTGTATTATATGAGGTGTAGGTTTGCATTGATTTGGGTCCAGAAGTTGGCATCAGGGGCAATTCCCAAGTCTTTTTCCAATTTATTATTGCCATAGTTTTGTCTGATTGTAAGATAATTCTCTAGATATTGACTGTTAGTTTTTTGTTGATTTAATATTTATTATTTTTGTATAATAATAATCATAATCTCACCCTCCCCCCATAATAATGTATGGGGGGAGGGTGAGATCTTTTTCTCTTTGGATCATGGATTTGAGTTGGTGGTATTCTAGGTATTGTGTCTCCCTGATGCCAAACCTCTGGACTAAGTGTGGGAAAGAAACCAGTTTGTTGTCTTGAAATATGTGCTGTAGATGTGTGATTCCTTTTTCTTTCCATGAGCGTCTATATATGGGTTTTTTGTCTTGTAGGAGGTCTGTATTGTTCCAGATAGGTGTGAAGTCAGATGGTGCTATGGTGGAGTTAGTAATTTTATGAAATTTCCACCAGACTGTCAGAGCTGAAGATATTGTTAAAAATTTAAAGCGTGGGTGATGTTTGATTGTATGGCCTTGAAATGGGAGGTCAGATATTGGGATGCCATCACAAATTGCCTGCTCAATATCAGACCAGATGTTGTCTGATGGGTGGGGGTGAGTCCATTTGAAAAAAAAAAGTTTGTATAACTATTGAGTAGTGAAAAAAGTTTGGTGGTCCAAGTCTACCTTGTGATTTAAGTTTTTGCCGCGTGGATAGTTTTATTGTGGGAGGTTTATTTTTCCAGTAGAATTTTGATATTGTAGAGTTGAGGGATTGGAACCAGGTTGAAGCTGGCGGGGTTGCGATCATGGAGAAGAGATAATTTATTTTAAGGAGAATTGACATTGGCAATTCGGCCAATGAGGGATAACGGAAGATTCATCCAAAGTTGGAGGCTATTTGTGACTGATTTAAGAAGGGGGTGTAGTTAAGACTGAACAGCTCTGACAGCCTGGAGGAGATCCTGATTTGATGTGATTTGTGCATATGGGTATGGGGGTATGGACTGCCACATCCCAGCTATTGGTTTGTAGAGGTAGGATGGTCGATTTGTGAAGGTTAATTGAGTAATCTAAGTTGTTTGATTGATTAGTTCGATGGTTTCTGTCAGTGATGTGTATAGTTGCTGCAAGTACAGTAGGATATCGTCTGTGTATAAGCTAATTTTATGGTGATGAGTGGGTGTCTGAATGCCTGTAACGGTTGGATTTTGACAGATGGCTGCTGCAAGTGGTTCAACAAATATTGTGAATAATGCTGGAGAGAGTGGACATCCTTGTCTGGTTCCTCTATGGAGTGTAAATGGTTGTGAGATCAGTCCATTAGTCAAAACAGTAGATGTAGCTGAAGTATGCAAGATACATATCTAGTTGATAAATGATTCCCCAAAGCCAAATTTTTGTAGTGTTGAAAGCAGGAAAGACCAGTTTACTTCTGTCAAAGGCTTTTTCTGCATCTAGTGGGACTATTGGTTGGGTTTTGTTGAGCAGTTTTGTTGAGCAGTTGAATATTGCAATAAAATGAATAGTCTGCGAGTGTTATTTGATGAATGTCTGTTTTTAATGAAGACTGTTTTTTCTGGGTGTATGATAGAGGAGATAACAGCCGGAATTTCTAATATGCAACTCAGCTCCCTATAACTGCTAGTCTCAATAAGCTTCATTTGACTGGAACCAAACGCTGTGAGTGATGTCACGCTCACTTTAGCCCACTAGTCTATTATTGAAAACAGGTCAACATATTTTGCATAAAGAATTAAAAATAAAGTTTCCATCGAAGTCCCTGGAAATGAGTCACTTTCATATTGTAGTAGCGTTTAGTATTGGCTGCTACATATGTGAGATTTTTTGGTTTGGTTTGAAACTGAACCAAGACATCAGACAGTTTTTAGAACAATATTTGTTTTACAGTTACAACTTTAAATGCATAAGGTTGACATAATATTGCTGTGCTTCAGATGACATCACAGCATTCTATAGGCCAGGATCGGACAGCTAAAATGAACATTGTTAAATAGTAGATTTGTGTTGTAACACAGCGAGTTGTTGAGTCTAGTCACAAACAGAAATGATCAGGTTCAACATTTGTGCTTTTACCTTTTGGATATTTCATGGCAAAGTACAACATAATCAATAGGGAAACTGTCTCTTGCGCCCCCATCTGGGAGTATGACATCATCACATTATAGAATCTTGTTTTTTGGTAATTTTTTTTTTTTTTTTGGAAAAAATAAAAAGAACATTCAAAATATTCAAAATCTCTGCTAATGACATGAAAATCTGAACCAAGTCAAAAACAATATAGTAAAAATATTCAAATTTGCTACTAATTATGCAAAAAAGTATGTCTTATAATAGAACCAGTCACCCAAAAGTATAGATTGTGTAACTTTTTGTAATTTTGAACAGTTCTAACTTGTCCTGAGAGTCTATGGTAGTACATCAGTAAAAGTACGAGTGCGGTGTCTTGGGTCTAAAAGAGCCGTATGACTCATTTGGAGAACCGGCTGCTGACTTGGCCTGACTGACGGTATGGCTCTGAGTCGTCGTGCTCTCCTCAGACTCTCAAAACTATTATTATTGTGGGCATTAGTCAGAGCCACACTTGAGTGTTACGTGTGATCTGCTCTGTGCAAATATTACAAAGAGATTAATGTTTTGCTTTCCTGTGTGACTCGAGTGAAAGAAACAGGAAACACCAAAAGACTTCATGTTTGTTTTGATTTTCTCTCTTCCAGGTTAATGGGTGAAAACAGAGACAAGGGGAGGTTGTGGTTTAGGAAACGCCCAAAACAAAGAGCAGCAGGGGTTACAGATGCATAATTACGATGCACAACAGTTTAAAGAAGATTGAAATATTACTGATTTGTTTTATTTATCTTTGATTCTACAGGGAGAGCCTACTAAGGGCCCAATGAGACCCTAATGAGAGCCAAATGAGACCTTCATGAGAGCCCAATGAGAACCAAATGAGACCCTAATGAAAGCCCAATGAGACCCTAATGAAAGCTTATTGAGCCCCTAATGAGAGTCCTATCAGAGCCCAATGAGACCCTAATGGGAGCCTAATGAGAACCCAATGAGAGCCCTAATGAGACCCTTATGAGAGCCCAATGAGAGCACAATGAGAGCACAATGAGAGCACAATAAGAGCCTAATGAGACCCCAATGAGAGCCCAATGAGACCCCAATGAGACCCTAATGAGCCTAAGACCAATGAGACCCCAATGAGAGCCTAATGAGAGAGCCCAATGAGACCCTAATGAGGAGAGCCCAATGAGACCCTAATGAGGAGAGCCCAATGAGACCCTAATGCGAGCCCAATGAGAGCACAATAAGAGCCTAATGAGACCCCAATGAGACCCTAATGAGAGACCAATGAGACCCTAATGAGAGAGCCCAATGAGACCCTAATGAGAGCCCAATGAGACCCTAATGAGAGCCCAATGAGACCCTAATGAGATCCCAATGAGAGCCAAGTGAGACCCTTATGAAAGTCCAATGACCCCCTAATGAGACCCCAATGAGACCCCAATGAGACCCCAATGAGACCCCAATGAGACCCCAATGAGAGCCCAGTGAGACCCCAATGAGAGTCTAATGAGAGCCTGATGAGAGGCCAGTGAGAACACAATGAGAGCACTCAGACTCTTCTTTTCATGAGCGGCCTGATCAAATACAGAAAAATCCAAACAAAAAAACAAGCAAAACGCATAACTGCACAGCTCCATTTAAAACATGAAAATCAGGAGCAGATGTGATTATAAATGTTTATCACCATATTCTTAAAGTGCATTAGCAGCGGTAGGGATGGGACGATAAACGCTTATATCGTTTATTGTGAAAAAAATGGAACACTCGTTTGTTCAGGGAAGGACAAAGGGGTCTGTTGTCCCAGGGTCTTAGGGGCCCAGAATTGGCCTCTCTTTCTATTAATTTGTATTAGATCGGGGCCCACGTGTGACTTCTTGCCTCAAGGTCCCAAATTTCTTTCTCAGACAGCCCTGCTTATCCATAATGTTCTCCTCTAGATCGTAGTTATTTTCACTGATAACAAAGTACAATTATATAAAAGTTGTTTAAAGATGGAACTTATTCATAACATTAAAATTATAATAATTCATATCTAGAACATTTTTAAACTTTCAGCAACTTTAATCGTTATCGTGGCATTATCGTTAATCGTTAATGATACTGCAGAGACAACACCAAGACTTGTCATTTGCAGAGGACTGAATTAAACTGAAATAAAAAAACTGCAGCTGTTCCCACGTTATAATTGTGCCAAGTCAATTTTCAATCCAATTCCAAACCTCACCTGCATACGACATGATGGCCCCGGGTGAGGCTTTTTAGTTCAAGAAAACTTTTAATACAAGATCTCATGATTGTCTCCGTGTAAAAACTGGCCGCACCAGAATGGAAATGGAGAAAAAAGCTTTTGGTTATTTTGCTTCCTGAAAATGGAACACATTTCAAGGACATGTAAAACTGGATAGATTGGTGCCACTAATGCACTTTAATAATCTGGAGATAAATATTTATACTCACACCTGTAGGCCTGTCAGATAATCACTATATCGACTTAGTGTTCAGTATGAGAGACGGGACAATTATTGGGACTTTTTCTATGCATTACTGGGACATATTTGGTTATTGGTCTGTACTACAATGAGATTTGAGGTGTGGAAGGTCGAATTATGAATTTGTATGACTCATTATAGATACAAACCAACTACATTACATTTCAAAATTTGGTGTTGTTTTTTTTTTTTTTGTGCAGAATTATAGTTTTTTTTTTTCCGTAACACTGGCTGTGTTTAGATGCTCACCAACAGTTTGATAATTTCTGGAGTTTCAGGTTTGTGAAATGCAAACACTTACGTGATGAATGTGAGTCATTTATTTCTCATTGTTCAAACTAAATGGTAAAGATCCAAAGAGTTATTTTAACATGTATCGGGCTGCGTCATCTTCCGGTTAAATCTCTAATCTCTCTTGTCTATCTCCTTACACACGTTACCAGGTGTATCATTAGTGCATAAACTCAAGACTATATATAAATTGACATAGCTAACCCACTAGCTGCCACCTTCAAAATAGGGAGTGTTCATGGGTGCGCTTCCAGCTCCATCGGGCTCCAATTCACGTTACATTAGAAAACTTAACCCATTCTACATGATCCTGGGATTTTAATTTCGCTATTTAGTCCGTAACTCAAGATATGAACATTAATAAGAGACAAATCGGCACAGAGGGGGGGTTACCTTCCATAGCCTCGCTCCTGATTGGTTCTTTGGTTGCTATGATACTCACGGTTCCAAATATGGAACTCTGCTCTAAATTGGCCCCTATATCTACAAGCCTCGATGAGCTTCATTTGACTGGAGCTGAACACTGTGAGTGACGTCACACTCACATAATGTCTTTACATCACAGACTGTATAAAGAAGTGGAATAATATAAGCTCTGATTATTCTTGTTATCTGCTATTCATTGGACTGGACTGGATTTGAGTCCAGAGGACAGCCCAAGGATAAAAAAGATGATCACATTTTAAAATTTCCTCTATTCTTTTTGTCCCATAGGCTACTCGAGACCTGATCCATGCATTGAATTAGCCTAATGAGTCCTGTTTCTGTATGACTCCACTTGAAGAAGCATTTAAAGAGGTTAAACACTTACTTTAAACATTTTATAGCAAAACATAGATTCAGAATGTAAAAAAAAAAAAAAAAAACAGAAGTAATTGCAAGAAGTGTGTGTTAACTATAATCCAAAAGCACTTGAGATTACCATTCTCTGCTGTTGTGTAACCATAGATTACAGGAGTTTTGAAATGTGTTTTTTTTTTCTCTTCCTGTTGTAACTGTAGCCACAGATACTCACATATAGACATAACAGAGTGTCACTGAGGTGTGGGTGAAGTGTCTTTCCTATAGGGACACAGCTCGTATGTGTCAGGTCATGTTTTAACCCTTTGTGGTTTGGTGACACTGGACCCACTACACCCACGTTTCCTGTACAGTGAAAGTACACACTTTTTTTTTTATTGATCAACTAATTATTGCTTTATATTATAAAGATTTCTATGGACAACAGTAGAAACAGGGAAGCATGGCGGGAGTTAGCTTTTGGGACACTTTAAATGGCTTTTCACTTGTGTAGATGCTGTTATAGTTAAGGTACACTTTGATGTTCTTGTAGAGAATTTTGTCCTCTGCATTTGACCAGCGGTGTAGGAAGTATTCAATTTGGTTACTTAAGTAAAAGTACAGATACCAAAGCAAAGAAATGCTCACGTAAAAGTATCACATGAAATAAAAGTAAAAAGTATTTGTGCTGGATTTTTTTCAACAGAAACAATTAAATTTTTCCTAGCTGTTTTTATTTGTATATTTTTGTTTGCTCAAATTATGAACGTGTTAAAAATAAACCCTCCACCTTTTCAGCTGGCCTTAAACGATAATAAAAATACTTTTCAGTCCAATTCAAAAATGTAGTGGAGTTGAAAGTACAGATACTGCTCTCAAATGTAGTAAAGTAAAAAGTATCAGTTTAAAATCGACTCAAGTAAAGTACAGATACTTACAATTTATACTTATACTTTACTACTTTTACTTTGTTACGTTCCACCACTGTATTCGTTTTGCCAGCCCCTCACTGCACCCCCTTTTAGTCCAGTCATCACTACGCAGGGCATGTTTTTACTCAACCCAAAATTCCTTAACAGTCCAAACATTTTCATAAACTAATCTTCCTTCAGTTGTTCCCCGTGTTGTAATCACATTCTTCCGTGTAAAAGCAGCTCCCCGAGGTTTCTGTGTGTGTCCCTCTACCTCCGCAGCTTTTGCAGTTTATATGTTATGCCGCGTTGTACATGAAAGTGTGCGTGTAAATGTATGCATGAGTATGTGAGTCACGCACCACTATCCCACCCCCTGGGCTTCGCTTCTGACGCCCATCTCCTGCTCCTGCTACTGCACGCTGAACCCACTGAACCTTTTCTCGCTGTTTACACCCCCCCTCTCCTCTCCTCTTCTCTCCTCTTCTCTCCGGTCTCTCCATTTATATACGCCTCTACAGAGCATCTCTCCTTCTCACGCATGTCTTTTTCTTCTCTGTTGAGTCTTTATCTATCTCCGCAGATCAGGGCTTCTTATTCACAATCTCCCAGACATATCTTTGTAGAGTTCAGACAGCGGTGGTAGTCGGAGATTGAGAAAAAAACACAGTTGAACCAAAAGACCTCGAGATACATGGTTGGAAGTGAAACTATATATTTTTATGTTATGTTCTGTGTACCTTGGCGTTATGGTGTCGTCAGCATCCCTCGCAGCACAGTCATTTGATAATAATGGTTGTGTCATAGAGCCTCATTGTGCTATGGCCCACTCTATGCCCCTTCTGTCAGCTCTCCTCCGGCAGATTGGCAACAATGTGGGGCTTTTATCTCACGTCTGTGTCAGCAGTTCTGTCTTCTTTTCATGAATGGATACGTGTGTGTGTGTGTGTGTGTGTGTGTGTGTGTGCGTGTGTGTGAGCATGTGCCCAGGACAGTTAGTTAGTTTGTCAGTAGGCGAGGTTGGAGGCACGAGCAGGGGGTTGTCACAGGGCCACTTTAGGGACTTGAGAGTTGAATTTGTGAAGATCTCTAGAAATACGGTACATGAAAAAGGCTGCAGCTGACTTATCTCAGGAGTGAATTCAATGGCTCGCTGCAGCCCTGTATATAAATGTGACTAGTACCTGTAAAGTCAACTCAAGAGCTGTATTTTCATGATCACAATGACATGTCTTCAGGTGTGTCTGAGGCTCAACATTGATCAGGATAGAAATGTGACCAACAATCAATGATGACCCCAGGAGTAGTTGTACAAAGGATATAATGTATGTCTACTTAATAGTGTATTAAAAAAATAATAAAAGAAAAAGAAAAAGGAAGAATATGTGAATACTGTTGATCTGCTCTTTATGCTGCTACTAACACACACACACACACACACACACACACAATTACAAGTATGGCCGTTTTATTGCTGTTTTACTGTTTTTTTTTTTACACGTGTGCTGTTTATTACATCTGCACTGTTTATTACACACATGTGCTGTTTATTAAACACGTGTGCTGTTTGTTACACACATGTGCTGTTTATTACAAAAAAAACATGCATGTGTAATAAACATCCATGTTTATTACACATGTGCTGTTTATTACATACATAGTCCGTTTATTACATGTGTGCTGTTTGTTACACGTGGGTTGTTTTTTTACACATGTGCTGGTTATTACATATGTGGTTTATTACACGTGTGCTGTTTATTACACGTGTGTTGTTTTTTACACATGTGCTGTTTATTACACGTGTGCACGTGTGTGTGTGTTGGTTGTTTTTTTACACATGTGCTGGTTATTACATATGTGGTTTATTACACTTGTGCTGTTTATTACACGTGTGTGTGTTTTTTTTTACACATGTGCTGGTTATTACATATGTGGTTTATTACACGTGTGCTGTTTATTACACGTGTGCTGTTTATTACACGTGTGCTGTTTTTTACACGTGTGCTGTTTATTACACGTGTGTTGTTTTTTACACATACGTGGTTTCTTACACGTGTGCTGCACTGATGACATCATTGATGACATCATTGTGCTGGTTCACATTACATATGTATGGGGTTATTGTGGGATGGGGTCTTGCACTTTTTGTTTTGCACTTTACATTAAAACTCTGCAGTGTTTGGTGCTCTAAAACGTGTGTGTTGTTTGACAATAAAAATCTTGAATGAATAGGGCTGGGTATCACCAAGAAGCTGCCGATACGATACACCTCGATACACAGTGTTTGATACGTATCTCGATACAGTGCCATTTCGATACGATTCGATTCAATATGATTATTTCAAATCGATACGATACGATTCAGAAAAAAATGTGGACTTCAACCTGATGAAATGGTCAACCCAATTTGACAAAAAAAAAAAAAATCATTAAATGGTGCATTTATCTTCACATTGGGTGCTTTTTGATTATGCATGTTATAACTCGAGGAGGAAGGCGGGGGTTTTTTTCTAACATTTTTGTTTCTCTTGCTTCACGCTTCTCTTCACCCGTAAAGAGTAACGTCTGGGGGGAATATCGATATCGATACTAGGAAACAAAGAATCGATACCGTATCGGTTTTAATAATATTCGATACATATCGTGTATCGATGACTTTAAAACACCCCTAATCCTGTATCTACTAACTCAGGTGTTATTTCCATTGAGTTCTTATTGTTGTGATGAGGAGTAATAGGTTTCTGTCACAGTTTGATGAGCTCTATGAATCTGAACTCTGTTGGTAAAATAAATAGTACATTTGCTTCAGTATTACGTTTCCTTTGTAGAAGAAATGGGGCTCTGTATTTGTAAGGCTTTTTGCTTATTGCCAGATATTGCAACCCAGCAAGCATTTGCAACCAAAACCACTCGATCTCACAGTGAAGCGCTCTTGTAAATGTTCTATATTATTACACTTTATGTCGTAGGCTTGACTTTTTTTGTGAAACTACTTTTCCTTTTCCCTATAGTTCATATTGACAATACTGTAGTGCAATATTTATTACCAAGATATGTAATACTATGCAAATAACACAGATATTGTATCCTTATGATCAGTGGTCTTAGATGTGTAACTAAGTAGTAACTAAAAATGTACTAAAAGTACATATTCTGAATAGTAATTTTGACTAACTGTATTCTGGTAAGTTTTGGTAAGTTTTTAAAATCAAAAAGGAAAATTTGGCAATATTTCATTGTGCAATTTTGACTTTGAACTGCACAATATTAGTGAGAAAACAAGAAAACACAGCTCTCGCAATGTGTGCGTGTGCCTTTTTCCTCCTCTAATTGGACATAAATGAATGCATAACAAACAGTGCAACAAAACTAAAGCTGTTTGTAATTATCTGTCATGTTTTTTTCACTATAACATAATGCAACTCGGTGTAAAAGTATTCTAAGTATTCAGAATACAGTACTCTGATTGGCCCATGTAACAGAACACATTACCAAATATATTTTGACTTGGGTGTTCAGTATTCTGCAACTAAATATGTTTTCAAATGATTCTCTCCATTGCTGTTAAAGACAAACTAGGCTTCTGTGTTTCTTTAAAATCTGAAATAGCCATGCTCTGAGTGTGCGTGCTGGACGTGCTTGGAGCCCTCGGATGGTGCTGAGCCTGACATGGCGTGCCCCTCTCAGGAACACACGTGGCCCCTGAAGAGAAGGGTCTGTGCGAGCGTGTGTGTATGTGTGTGTCAGTGTGTTCAGGTGTACAGAATGTACTTTGTATGTAGCATGTTATGTCCGCCCATATGTATAGGCCCTCTGATAGCTTACTTACACAGTGTGAAATTGGTGCAATGGAAATAGTGCACTCTATAAGTCAAGGGTTCATTTTCATGCTGCGCACTGCTTCACCACCTCCTCGCTTCACTCTTTAATCATGTATTCAACAACTGTTCTAGCGCCTGTTGCTTTAAAGACATTCCAACAACCAATCAACAGGCTCCGTTCACTTTCCGCTTCCCGATGATGTCAGGCTCTCTCCCGGGGCTCTTGTTGGCAGTGGTTCTTAGTTCTCACACACACACATACACATTGGGAACTCCAGGGCCTGATCAGGGATAGCGCAGATAGACTGTAACCGGCTAATCGAGTATCAAACCAGCCAAGAGGAAAAAGCGCCTCCTCTCCATGTCTCATTCATAATTCACAGGCCGCAAATGAAGTTGGTACAGTGGGAGCAATCAATTATAGATGAGTGAAGGTAGGAGGGAAAGAGTGCAAGAGAAAGAAGGCTGCAGAGAGGGGAGCGGCGTTGCATGCAGCCGCGCGTTAGCATGTTAGTGAAGGGGAGGCACCGTGAGGCCTATGCAGAGGACATCTTTGACTTACTATGGGCTTGCTTCTTCTCAGATCATAGCAGAGTGCAAATCTCCTGAACGATAGAATGATGATATGAAAATAAATGTGGGGGGGGGGTGAGGATTAAGCTATGAGAAGTTATGCATAAACTGAAAAAACCTGTTTCCGGATTACTTATGCATTATGCAAAGTTAACACATGGCACTTAGCATTGGAGTTCATATGATGGTGGTATTAAATATGTTAAACACTGTGATAATGTTAAAGAAAAGGTTCAGTAGGTTCAAAGTATTCTATAGTGTACATTTTTTGTTTAAACTGTAAAAACACTTTAAAAAGGTAAATAGTTTAATAGCTTTGTCGCTAATAGCTAATTTAAAGCAATTCATTACTTCTGATATTGCTCTATTACTTGTTGTATTGATTAAACTCAGTACATTTAAAGTCTGCACAAACCACGAGCCTGATTGTAATTGTGTTCATTCAGGGTCAATGCACCTCTTAAGATTTTCTGTGCACGTCTCTATTTTCTCTGTGAAATTATGTCCGAATGTTTTGAAGCTAAAGTTAAAGTTGTTTTAAAGTTGTTAGCAGCTACAGCTTCTCTTCTGTGGTGATATTTTGGCTTTCACTATAAAGAGCACGTCGTCTCTCTCTGGTTGACTGTGCGGACACACACACACACATACACACATACAGTCATAGTGAAACTCCAAACTGCTGCAGAACTGTCACAACAGCCCCATTGTGAGCTCCAGCACGTTTTGAAACTCCAATATCAAATCAGAACAAACTAAAAAGGGCTGCACTTATAAGATCTATCAGTGTTTTGAGTCAGAAGCAGTTGCACTTCCATAAAGAGCCTCCTCACACATGCTCCACCACAAGCACATAAAACTCATAGTAATCCCAACTTTGTAACTTCTCACTCTCATTTTAAACTGTTATTTTGATGAGAGTGATAGTGATATTGTGAGGAGCCGATGATTCTATCTATCTATGAATATCTATGAATGTGAGTCAAACACGTGGCCTTTAAGTTTCAGGTCATATAAACTTATGCTGTGTTACAATAATACACAGATAGAGTTATGTCACACTCACAAACTTAGGTTATTTTTAAAAACCAAAAACATTGTCTTTAAAAATAACCAAAGTTTGTGAATCTAGAAAGAAGTTGTAGGAGTTATAATTACGTAAACAAATAGTGCAAAATAGAAATGTGTCTTTTTAGAATCAAAACAAAGCAAATAATACACTGAAAAAAGTATTTGTTTGAAATTCTATCATCACAGAATATCTTTAGTTTTGTTTGTCAAAATATCAAACTACAAAATAAGACCACTTAAAAATGATACATGCATATGCATGTGTGTATGTGTATATACACGTATACATATGCATACATACAAACATACATATTGGCTGCCGCAGTTACTGTTATAATATAATAAATAATAATACTAATATTATTTCACACACTTGTACAAAAGGTCACAAATGTTTGCAGACTGTTGCATAAAACTGTATCTGTAATAAAAAGTTGCTCCTTTATTTTGTCCCACTTCTAATATTGCCTCATACTGAAGTTTTTTGCTTATTGCAGAATCATCCAAGTGTGAACTTGTGTATAGCGTCTGTTGGAATCTTTGTCTTGGGCTGTGTGTGTCACCTCACAAGGCGTTAAATGTCAGATATTCAGATATTGGCTTGGTGGAAACTGCTCTGTTTTGTAGCCGTCTGTGTTTGTGCGAGAGTGTGTGCGTATTGTGTGTGTGTAAATGTGTGTGTGTAAATGTGTGTGGGCAGAGAGGCTGTTTGATGTGAGTCAGATCCAAACCCAGCCTGCTTTCTATCACATGTGTGTGGGACGAATCCAGATGGCTGGGCAGGACCGCACAAATGTCACTCTGATAATGAGACAACAAGGCCTGTACAAGAGGCGCAGGTAACCGGGCCACGCTGGAGCCTTTTTTAAACACACACGAGGTACCATCCCTGTGTACCGGTGGAGAGCCAGGCCTGAATGAGTATTTAAAGGAACTGTGTATAGCCTGCACTCTTACAGTTTTAAAATAGTTTTACAATCATAACAGAACCTGGGTTGCCAGTCCCTTACTTAATCAGCATCTTGATAGGATATTTTTTCTCATTCTCACTATATGCACAAGCTGCGTCTCATATGAAACCTCAGAAACCCCAGAATTTACTCAGTGAGCTGCAGAGGCTGCACTAGCACTGATTCATGATTGGCTGCAAGTGCTGAAGTTTAGGTAGTGATGTTTCCAATCAGAGGGAGTCCTTGTAGGTTTAATCCAACTGGTTTTCTGCATTGGAAATGGCAACCCAAAAACTCACGTGAGGCTCATTCTGCTTTCTGATCAGGTAACTGTCTTGAACCGAAAAATCTAATTATGACATAAATAAATGGGACATCATGGTTTTGTAGTTGAGAATAAATCAGTTGTTGTTAGTAAGAATTATATTTGATTTGAACATGCTGCCTCATATCTGGAGACATAGTTAGGTTGTGTATTTTTAAACATTTCAAATCTAAATCCTACACACAGTTCCTAAATCATGCTCCAACACAGACACTGCGAGAGTACTTTTCCTAACGTACTCCCCCTGTTGGTCAGCCTTTGTCATGGTCAGAGGGACAGGTGGATTTAAGTGTGGAATCTCCAGAAAAGCAAATAAGTAGAAGGTGCACCTGCTTAGAATAAGATATTTTTGAATACATGTAAGAAGATAAGATTAATGCCACACTATGGAACATTCTAGGCTCCTCTCCATAGAGCGATCCGTGGCCCTGTTGCTCACCCTTACCCTGTATAATAATTGCAGATCTCATGCAAATAATCATGGTAGCCTCATTATTACAAAACCATCTTAAATGTAATAAAGAGACATCTTATTACACCATGTTTATTCCAGTGTTGTGGTAATGGTAACTTTTCACAGTGCTATGACCACAAGTCAAAAAGTCTTTATTAACAGCAATTTGTGTTGCCTTCACCAGAAACGGATACTTTGAAGTTTGTAGTCCACTGTGTGTTCACTTTACTGCTGCAAAAATATCTATACTTATACAACTACTAGTCAAAGGGTTGGACACACTCTCTCATTCAATGTTTTTTTTTTTTTTACTACTTTCTGCATTTTTAAATACACACAGAACACATCAAATATATGAAGTAAGATATATACAATTATGTAGTAAAGAAAAAATGTTATATAGCTCTACTAAATATTTTTTTTTTATATATTTTATTTTCAAATCCTCAAAGTAGCCCCTTTGCCTTGTCGCGTTATTTAACTTTTTTCTTTACTACATAATTCCATATAGCTTACTTCATATATTTGAGGTTTTCTGTGTGTATATACTATAAGATGTAGAAAGTAGTAAAAATAAAGATCATTTAGTTTATTGCAATCCCACAATGCAACACCTACTAAACACATACATCTACATTGGTGCCATATCTACACTACATCTGTGTTATTCTTATAAAACTCTTCAAATGGACGATAGACTCTATTAAACACAACACGCAGCTGACCTAAACGGCCGAGCGCCCCCTCTTCCAGACTTGCCACGGGTCACCGCAGGTCACTGGCCCGGTTGCCATGGGAGCAGGCGATGTGGAGGAAAAGGCACAAATTCTCCTGAGCGGACTCCGGTGACACCTTCCCGACGCTTGAGTTGCACATCTCGGTGTGAACAGGGAGTGAGAACTTGTTGTTTATTTAACAGTCTTTACGAGTCACCGGTATGCCCTGTCAGCCCCACGTTTTGTTCCCATCTCACTCTCTGGGTCTCTTTGTCTCGTCTGCATCAAACCCATTTTCGCACGTTTCGTCGCAGACATCTCCCCGGCCGGGTCTCGTACTCGCTATTGTTCCTCTCACATTCGTACTTTTGTGGAGTCAAACGCAGCTGCAGGTTTCAGAATAGTCGTTTAATATCTCAAATACATCACCACTAATACAAGACTAGGATTTTAAATGCAGACGCCAAACAGGGACAACATAACAACCACGCAACGCAACTTAACATATATCAGTCTAATGAGGCACGTCTGGTCTTCCATTTATTCATTTTATAGAATCTGTTTTCAGACAAAGGCATAGACTGTATATATGAATGGGCAAAGCTAACTTGCTAGCCACCGCATTCCAAATAGGATCTGATCATGGGCGCGCTTCCGGCTCCATCAACTCCAATTCACTTTATATTAGAAAACTGTAGTCCTTCATTCTGTAACTGCTGCCGTCAAACTCGTCATTTGGGTCTTAAAATATTCGTGTTAACCCGCTCTACATGATCCTGGTGTTTTTATTTCGCTATTGTGTCCGTGAATCAAGATATGAACATTAATAACAGACAAATCAGCTGCTTTCTTTACCCAAGGTCGCTCCTGCTAGAGCTAGCAACAGGTTTGATTGACAGCTTTGCTAAGCGAGCGGGAAGGGGCGTTATGAGGTTATGAGTAAAACCTCATAAAAGCTTTAAGTATGGAGACTCATACTTAAGTACATTTTTACTCTTATACCCTCTATGTAACTCCTGATTTTTGATTTTGATAGATACTTATAGCTGCCAATTTGAGTCTAACCATACCATGCCGCCATTAATATTGAGTTAGTGGTCATAATGTTATTCCTGACTGTTGAACGTTTTCTTAGGTTGAAGGATGCAGAGGACAACCTGTGCCTTAACCTTAACCAATCAGGAGCAGTGGGCGGGAAGCCATATCCAGATCTTGAGCTAGGCTTGGTCAAACTGGAGGAGTTTACCTATCGTGTGTGTTTTGAGTGGCAGTTGGTAGACCGTTTGTCCACTGCTCCAAAGGTTGCTGGTTCAAATCCCGCTCTCAACATAAACCATAATCATTGGTTGAGCGCTCAGATTCGCTAACTCACAGGTTGGCGTTGCGATTTCAGCTCCCACAAATGAATTCTGTCGCTGTGTGCTTGTAGAGAGAGTCTTGAAAGTGGGAAAGTCCTATATACAAAACACACATATATATGTATAGAGACAGAGAGTAAAACGCAGCCCTAGTTTGCTCTGTTAAGTAGTAACAAGACATCATAGCTGGTATATTTGTGCACTTTCCTTGCAGTAAAAGAGCTTTAGGGGCAGTAGTTTTTGTAGTATGTATTTCACAAAACCTGTTTTCACACCTCTCCTCTCTCGCCCTGCCTCATTGTACGCGGCGCCTTTTACACCTTCCCTACACACTTTCATAGAGGCAGAACGCAGGTGCGACTGAGATACTACGCTGTCTGTGTTTTGTGTACGACCTCAAGCCAGTCCCCTTTGCAACCGCCCATTGAGTCTCCTGAGGTCAGCGCACCTGCTCGGCTAACGCACGGCTAACACGCCCACGCCTCGCACTTCAAATCAGCTCCCAACGCGCCAACGACACCATTACGACCCACGGCTTATGGTATATACTTATGTGTGTGTATAGAGAGAGGCAAATGGAAGAGTGTCTTTAAAGCGAGCTGCAAATCCCATACAGAGCGATCTGTTATAGTGACAGGGAGACGAGTATTTTTAGCCAGAGACAAAGGACAAATAGAGAGACAACAGGGGACAGAGGGAGTGCGAGGGGAAACTAAAGCCACCTGGATGTTGCTGACTGGCCGCTCTTGCTGTTTAGTACACGGGCTATATAGAGAGCATCACGTACTGTATACTCACTTATAGCTTGCGTACTTGGCATTTAAGTACACACCGAGGGTAGCAGAAACACATTTGGAGAGATGTATGTATGTATAATGGTATATTTTTACCATGGTTTACTCCACATCTGCTAACGTCATCTATTGAATAAGACCAGACAAGACATAAGCTACTGCTATAAATGCTAAACTTATATTTCCTGTTTACTGTGTCCTCACTTATACTTCTGTACTTGCTTTTAAGTTACACCGAGGGTAGCAGAAACACATTTGGATAGATGGTGTATTTTTACCATGGTTCACATCGCCTTTGGATAACACCTAGCAAGTCATATGCTACTGTTATATATGTTAAACTTATATATTTCTTGTTATAACGTTATTAGCAGTGTACAGTGGTCCAGTGTTACTTGATGGAAATACAAACCGACCTCTTTAGCTTCATTCTTCATCATATCGTTTGCAAGAAGAGTCCCATCTGCGCCGGGGCTTTTTTTTTTTTACCTCAGATGTCCTGACATAACCCTCCCCACTTATCTAACACGGCTGCATCTACATGAAGGAATGGATTCTTCCACTTTCCACACTTAACAAGATAGTAATAACTAGAGCATCATGAGTCTTAATAAAGCATGAACAAAGACTTCATTAATCACTATTACTTACTATTAATTAAGTACATTTTTTCAAAAGTTGTATATGTCATGTTATACTGTTGTTACCTCCTCAAAAACGCACCTGAAGTTGTGTTTTGTTTCATTCACACATGTTTGAGTAACCCTTTATTATTAGTCTGTCTAGCTCAAAGCTCAAAATGCTCTGTTCCACCTTGTGATGTCATGAAGTGGTAGTTTTTTTAAGTTAACAGCTCTTTTCACCTTTAGTTCAGTAGAAGTTGGCAATTCAAGGGCTGAAATTATCCAAATGATTCTAGTGAAGGTGTATGGAGTTTAAACACACAGTGTAGCACTTCCTGTATCACCACATGACATCACAAGGTGGAACATAGTGGTTTCAGTTTGAGAAATGAATTCAGCCTAAATATGCAGGATTTGTGTGTTAAACATGTGTGAATGAAACAAAACACAACTCCTGGTCTGTTTGTGAGGAGGAAACATTAAAACATAGATCAGAAAACAGCGTCATATGGGCCTTATGTACAATTTTATGACTTTTCTAACTTTTTTATTTCAAAATTGACCTTACCTTACAGTACGCTGCCTGCATATGTACACATGTTTGAGCTAAAACCTATAATAGCATTGAAAACACACAGTTTATTGTACAATTTATTGGTCACATGATTTAACCACTAACGGCAGGGCGAAGTTGACTCAAAGCCATCAGCTGATTTGAACTAATGACATCTGAACAGCTGTGTATGATGCTTGGAGCGCCGCTGCAGTCATCTGGGTTACTCATACATTCAATAACATGTTTCAGTAAATGTACAATTGAATCAGTTCCCTTTAAAGTGATGTGTAAAGCTGCGACCACAAGCCAGAATCAGAGCTGATCTCATGTAATCTTTCACAACGTCTCAACTTTTTTTTTATATCTTTACACAACTGTCAGACCACATGGACAGAAACACTATTACTTCTTCATTATGACTGAGATGGACTTCCTCTTCGGACTTCTCCTATTTGCTCAATGGACTCCGGGCTGGCAGACAGCAGTGGTTAGTTCTGCCGTTAACCCTGAGCGTGCCATTCAAGTTCATATGAAATGTTGCGTTGTTCAGTGATTTTGTCATATTGAGCCATTACAGTTTCAAATCCAGTTTTATTTTGTCTTATTAAAAACTCATCCCGGGATCAAAAACGCAGAAGGCGCATTTTTTCGGACAGTTTTAAGGTTCATTTAAGAAAAAAAAGTGTTGATCTTTATTTGTATTATGTAAATTAGATACGTCTTGGCCTCTGGTTTTAAGCCAAGCCACCAAAGTTGTTCCGAAGTGCTTCACAAACAAAAAAAATGAAACATAGTGCAGTACAAAGATATAAAATCTACAATCAGACATTTGCAATATCAAGACAATAGTGAAACAGCAGCCCGATCTGACAGGTGAGTCTTTAATCGAGTTTTAAAATGATAAATGGACGTAGGTTTTTGGTTTTTTTTTAATAGATCGGGAGCTCGTTCCAAAGCTTCAGGGCTGTTACGGACATGTCATATTGCCTTTGGTTCTGAGACGGGATGGAGGAACAGTCAGGAAGTTCTGTGAGGTTGATCTGAGACCCGAGAGTCTGAGTAAGGAACCAAGAGACCAGCCAGGTAACCCGGGGCAGCATCATTAAAAGCTTTCAAAACAAATAGTAAACATTTTCAAATCTATTCTAAACTCCACTGGCAGCCGACGGAGCTGAGCTAAAACTGGGCCGATGTCGTCTCTTTTTATAGAACCTGTTAAAAACCTGCCACTGCATTTTGGACCAGTTGTAATCTGCCGACGCTGGAGATTGCCAGGCCCACATATAAGGAGCTGCAGTAAGTGCTGGTGCTTATAAATGTTTACAGCTTGGTTGCTAGGTAACAGTTATAGACGTGCCTCTACGAGATACGTCACTGTCCGGGTTCAACCAGGAAGTAAAATTATAAACTTCACCAGAACTGTCAAACTAGGCAAGTTTTAGCAAAATCGTAAATATAATTGCATTAAAGGTGCACTATATGTAACTTTTTAGCGGGTTGGCTTCCCGGAATGTCCCACAGTATGCCATTAAATCATCTCTCACACAATACGTTGTTTTTATTGCCTGAAAAAAAAAAAAAAACTTCTTCCTGAGCGGGGTTGCTTCTCCACAGATCTGATTTGTAATTTGACATTTGCTCCACTGTGTTTTTAAACTCCATACACTCTCACTAGAATCATTCGGCTAAATTCAGCCCTGGAATTTCCAGTCTTCACAAGAAAAAAGGAGCCTTTAGCATTGAAAACTACCACTTCATGACATCACAAGGTGGAACAGAGCATTTTGAGCTTTGGAGATGGATGTAGACAGACTAATAATGCAGGATTACTCAAACATGTGTGAGTGAAACAAAACATAACTCAAGGTAGTAGTAGTAGTAGTATTAATAGTAGTAGTAGTAGTAGTAGTAGTAGTAAAAGGGTAACTTGACTTTAATGTCATATTATATAACATTTTAGGCTATGCATTAACATCTCCATGGAAACCAGAAGAGTTACATAGTGCATATTTAACTCTGTATTAGTGAAATGAGTAGTCTAACCTTTCACATGCACTTTGACCTCTGCTGTTCGGCTGTTTCCACGCAGGGCTCGTGCTCGTGCTGGTGGGTCGGGCTCTGCTGTAGCACAATGTCCTCTGCCCCGTTCACTGGGCCTGTTCCCTGACTCAGCAGTCCAGCGCAGCTAAAGTTTCCTGGGACATTATAAGGACACCGCTTATGTGTGTGTAGGTGTGTGTGTGTCTGCTTTTGTGCCAGGCGAGCTCGAGCTACTGTTGCATTTACGGTGGTCAGGTTCTTTTCTCTGTCTTATGCAATATGATATTTTTCACTTTGCAACTAACCCTGCTTGGATATTTCTGTGTGGGCCTCCGAGTGAGCGATTGTGCTGTGAAAGATGTGCTCAAAGCGGGTCCCAGTGGGCGCCGTACAGTGTTTGCATTGTAAGTATGTGCTGGGGGTAGTACTAGTTCTGCTAACCCAAAATAGCAAAGGTGTGGTGTAAAAATGGAGAGGTCGTTTTCGGAGTAACTGAGACTGGTGAGTCACTTTCACACACAAACACGTGGGGCGTGCGCTCAGCCCCATAAACGACACAAAGGCACACGGAAGAACGGGTCTCAATATGGGGCACAGGGACCAGGGCAGTTACTATGTGATGGTTTGAACACACACTGTCTCATTCAGTGCTTTTATTTTGTTATTTTTACAATTTTCCACATGCAAAACTAATCAAATATATGACGCAAGATATATGGAATTATGTAGTAAGAAAAAAAACAAAGCAAGGGGAGACTTTGAGGATTTGAAAATAAATATATAACATTTTTAGCTTTAGCTCAACTCTACTGTTTTTAGTTTATTTTTAAATCCTCAAAGTATCCTTCCTTTGCTTTGTCGAAAAATATTTTACTACATAATTCCATATATCTCACTTAGGGTGGATACTTTGAGAATCTGAAAATAAATACAGGTATATCAAAGTATTTTGTAGAGTTTTTTTTAGGCTTTTTTCTTTGGTACATAATTCCTTATATCTTACTTCATATGTCTGATGTATCCTGTGTGTATATAAAGTGTAAAGGTAGTTTGGTGTGTTTTCAGGTCTATCTTATACTTGGTTTAAACTTGTAGGTTTGACACAGGTGACGTCATGTTTTTTCCACTTATGTAAGAGTGCATTGCCTCTGTTCACTTCACATATGTTGTAATTCAGTTTCATACTTCTCCTGTTTTAATGCAATATTCCTGTAAACTTGGACTATTTATGAATTCATTATATTATTATTATTATTATTATTATTATTATTTTATTTTATTTTATTTTATTATTATTTTATTTTATTTTATTTTTTTATTTTATTTATTTTTTTATTTATTTTATTTATTTTATTTTATTTTTTCAAGAATTTTACTTTCCTTACATAAAAAGGCACAAACACAACAGCATTCAAACAATAGACAAACAGTGTGTGTACAGTTACAGTGGCACAACATTAACGGTCACAGAATCAGGCGTATTCTGGCGTTCTAAGCAGAATATAAGATTTCCAGTTCTTCCATATCTTGTCAAATTTCTCCATCTGAAGTCGGTTGCACATTGTAATCCGTTCCATGACAAAGATTGAGTTTACGAGGTCGTGCCGTTCGTCCAGGGCGGGGGAAACCTGGACAATTTAAAGCTCTCTTTGGAACTTTTATGGTGGTGAATACGCCACCCGCTTGCCTCCTTGGAGATGTTGTTTCTTTGCCTGAGATGTTCCACAGTATGCCTTTAAACTTATCTGGCGAAAAATCTGACATCACTAGGCCAAGTTACAGGTCAGATCTGCGAAGCGGCGACCCCACTCACAGTAAGAATGTTTTTCGGGATATGTCTTAGCAATAAAGTAATAATAATAATGAATTGAAGGCGAGTTTAATGCAATACAGCGGAACATTATAACATCTCCAAGCAGGTGGTGTAGCTCCCATCAGAAAAGTTGCTTAGTGTACCTTTAAATCCTAACTTCTTTTGGTATAAATTGACGTTTGTGTGTTTCATGCGGCAGATTACGTCCTGTCAGAGTCATGTCCTGTTTATCTTTGATGCCTACACGTTTTGCTCTTGGTCTTATTCTTATTTTAGACTTGTAAAAATGGTCCTGTGTGTGGTGATACTTCCTCTGCTCTGAGAATCGGTGACACAACACAGCCACTTGTCAAATCCTTTTTCTCGTTGGCGTTTTTTTTTTTTTTTCTCTCTCTTGTGTGACTTCGCAGAAATCGCCGGCTGCTCTCGTGTGATTGGCCGAGGAGCAGATTCCCCGCTCCAGCGACTTAAGGTACGAGCATTCATAAATCCTCCGTAATCTCGTTTACTTTGACCAAGGTCTCTGTGGGAGCTGAACTAAACGGCAGCCTCGTCCAGCGGCCAGTCTCTGCACGCACCGGGTTTAAGGGGTCACCGGGGTCAGGTTGCAACCCACCCCACTCTACCCCCTCTTACCCCCCCCCCGCCCCTATCCCCCCGCTGCGTGTAACAGGCACACAGATGTAGACTTGACTCCCTTTTAAACTCCTTTCCCTGCGTGATGTCATCGAGCGCTGACACTAAAGCTCACGTTGGGGTCGACCTCGAGATATTTTTACTCACCTCTCTGACTTGGCACAGAAAAACGCTCGCCATTTTTTCAAATAATTTATACACGTAGGATCGTTGAGGTGGTAGTATCCAGCCTCACAGGATTTGCAGATACTTATGAAGACTTAAAACCTGCAGCCTTGAAAGTCAAAAAAAAAAACATTTGCAATATCTACTAAATACTGGGATAAGTTTGAAGAAAGGTTTCATCCTTGGTTTTGAGACATGCAGCCTGTTTGTTCAAAAAGGCCTGTCACTACTTTTCATTGCCATTTAAAAATTTGTATGATCTTGTTTTTGTACTTTTTTGGGCTCAGACTACCTGCTGTAGCCCTTTGAGTTTTATTTAAAATTCAAAATGCAATATATTCTAGATGTATTTTTTTTATTTTTTTGGACATATTTGCACGGATATAAAACCAATCTGAGAACTTCATAAAGCGTTACAGTTGGCCAGGCAAGTTCATTTTTATATTTGAGTAACTGGTCAACCTACCTTTTGTGGATGTTTTTAGTTTAAATTTGAACAGATACTGCAGATTTTAGATGTATCACTCAGGAAGGCAGCTTTCAAACAAGGTCTGTAGTAAAAAAAATATAGTTTTTGTGATTACCCCAGTAATTAAACTTAAATAAATACTTTTTATGTTCACACTCTGATCAGCGGTGTAGACGTTTCCACTTTGCATACACCCTTGTTTCCCACCTCGTTTGTCAGCAGCGCATTTTAATAATACAGATGCCCTCCCAAATCTCATGACTATGTATGCTTTTCATTTTCGGGTGTCAAACAAATTTTTTTCACTTGGCGAGAAGCGGCAGTGCTTGTTCCCAGTGCTATTTACAACCGTGTTTATAGAATGTTGTAGTGTGAATGCAGAAGTGAGAGAAGGAGAGGGAGAGAAGGAGAGGAGGAAACGATACTAAGATGTTTTGGCTTGGCCTGTGAGCTCTGCCAAATCATCACAAGAGCAGCGGCGTGCAGGAGTCACACCCACCCACACACAAGGCTCGTTTGATTACAATCCTCCTCCCACTTCAGAGCGCCAGTCAGACAGAAACTTTCAGAAGATAGAGCTGCCGTTGCTGTGGCATTAATGATCTGATGACTTTAGATTTTTATGCATGGCTGGGTTCAGAATTTAGCTGACAGAATGGGAATGAGTTTTATGCGGTTACTTTGGGCTGATGACCTTTTCAAATTTATTATATTGCGTGAAGTAGTTGCAGTACTAGTTTCTGGCTGGTTGGTGAAACTAAGTCATATCCGTACCTGTTTCTACCAAGCGTTCATTTAAGTGGTATTTTAACTTTGAGGGGTTGCAGTTCCACAGATCTGACCTGTAACTTGCCTTACATGTGGTTACTTTGGGTTTATGACCTTTTCAAGTTTATTATTTTACGTGAAGTAGTTGCAGTACTAGTTTCTGGCTGGTTGGTGAAGCAAAGTCATATTTCTATATTTAAACTTTTTTTTACATTCTTAAAGGTACTCGTAACTTTTCTGAAAGGGGGAGTCCACCACTTGCTTGTCGCCATGGAGATGTTGTTGCTTTGGAATGGTCCACAGTATATCTTTAAACACATATACCAAGCGTTTATTTAAGTACATGGGTTTATATTGTTCAAAATATTCTTGTGAAAATCATGCATTCTCAGAGTGAGGGGTCGCCACTCCACAGATCCCACCTGTAACTTGGCTTGATGGTGTCACCTGCTCGTCTCTCATGGAGATGTTGTTGCTTTGTCTGGAATGTTACACAGTACGCCTTTAAACGCATTTACCTAGCGTTTATTTAAGTACACGGGTTTATAGTTTTCATACTATTATCTTAAAAATCTTACATTCGGCTTTCTCACTGTGAGGGGTCGCCGCTCCACAGATCTGACCTGTAACTTGATGGTGTCACCTGCTTGCTTCTGTGACATACTGTGGAACATTCTAGGCAAAGATGGTGTATCCTCCATTGGGAAAGTTCCATAATGCGCCTTTATTCCATCTTTGGTTCTGAAACTTTTAATTGTGAATATAATAAGGCCTTTCCATTACATTTCATTCATTTTTGTTCATAGATTTAATAGAATACAACCTTTTTTACATTTCCAGGCATGGGACCAGCGCATATGAGCAGCCTGACCACATTATGACCATACTATGACCTACATGGCGTTTTAAAACTCCATCTAAACCAGGTTAAACTCAAAGTCAGGTGCCATCCATCTGTTCTGTTCAATCAGCCGCCGTCATAACCAGCGAATGTATCAAATTCGCACTTCATTTTCATCTCCAGGCCTCAGATTCCTGCTGCCGGTGACGTCGCTTTGTAAGAGACTCGTGCTGCGTTAGCCTCTCTGACCCAGCGTGGCCCGTCTTCTGTAACGTTTGGGAAAAGGAGGACACGAAACGCACCGGGACAGATGAGGCTGGTGACAAACTCCACCGCTCCGGCCTGTGTGGAGCAGGGTCATGGGTTTACTCTGGGTCGTTTGATGGGAACTGGGGCATGCTGTACAGTAAAACAGCATATGACTTCTGAGTACGCGTTCTCAGGGAGGTTTCACAATAAGATGTGTTTCCTTGTGGTTCATTTGATTCAGAGGCACGGGGCGCACAATGGGATAAGGAAATGATACTGAAACATACATATACTAAATTTTCCACTGAAATGGTTTTGCTCTGATAATCCAGGGCCATTGTCTTATACGCTTGAACAGCTCATTCACAAAAACACAACTGATAGCTTTACTGGAGTTAAAATAAAGCATACAGAATCACTTTTACAGTATATATACAGTACCAGTCAAACATTTGGACACACCCACTCATTCAAAGTTTTTTTTTTTTTGTTTTTTTTTTCTTGTGCATACTTTGTATTTTTCCCCCAAATAATTTCCTTGAAGGTGCACTTTGTGTCCGCCATCATGGAGATGTTTCCTTGCTTCCAATATTCCACAGTATGGCATTAAACTCATCTATTTTGGATGCATACCATTACAGCTGTTAATTGCTAAAAGGAAAAACACATTAAAAAAACCCTTGGATTCTTACCGTGAGCAGGTTCACCTCTCCACAGATCTGACTTAACTTACGTAACTTGGTCACCTTCTTGTCTCCATGGAGATAGATAGACATTTATATTGGAGAAATAGGGGCAATCCGTCCACCAGAACATCTGCATACTGCCCTTTTAAGAGTTTTATTCTGACAAAAGTAATTTTCCTCTTTTTATATGCATTACATAAAATTCATTATTTTACAGTATCAGGTTAAAATCTGCATTCCTTTTTTATTTTTTTGTTCTTTTGCAGAACTGTGTCCTTAGTGTGTCCGATTTGTCCAGCTGGTGACCTGCCGTAACATGTCAGCGATTAACCTGAGCCTATGTCACCTATTGGGACGTCCTCCTACAAGCACACCTTGCCTTAACCTGACGTGGATTCTGATTGGCTGACGGGGCTTAAAGAGGCTGCAGCAAATAGACTGATCCACGGGACGGTCCATTCTCTGCCTCTCTTGGGGAGGTTAATGAGTGAAGCCTGTGTTGGGCTTTGAGCCAAGTGACTCGAGCTGCACCGGCTAATGCTGCCGCTTTTGCAATGCCTGTGTAGTTAGAATGGAGACACAGTGTTTGCTCAGGGACTGGCTGATGAGAACTGCTGCGCAAAAGGGGAAGAAATAAAAAAAAAAAAAGTTCTCAGACTGTGTGAAGTTGTAAGCTGTGAGGGAAGGAGAGCACGAGGAAGGGAGGAGAGGAGGAGAGGAGAGGGGAGGGGGGTGTGGGAGAGAGAGATCAAGCAAGCCAGAGAGATAGAGAGAAAGTGAGGCTAGTCAGAGAGGCGTTGAGAGTGCTGGAAGGAGGCAGGAGAGGATGAAAGCAGGGAACCAGGCTGAGCTGCAACGAGGAACACTTTGAACATAAACGGATCTAGCTACTGCTACTGCTACTGCTGCCACCCTATCCAATGACTACACTGTCTGAAACCGGCTTTGCAAAGGCACAACGCGAGGTATGTGAGTACAGCAACCCGGCTCTCATGGTCCATGTGTGCATGTGTCAACTTGTAAACAAATAGTGTTATCAAAGAAGCCGGCGTGTGTGTGTGTGTGTGTGTGTGTGTGTGTGTGTGTGTGTGTGTGTGTGTGTGTGTGTGAGGAAAAGGCTATGTGAATGATATGTAAGCAGAAGTGAGCACCTGCGCTTGGGACATGTTGTGAACAGGATAGACAGATAGTTCGAGAGAGAAAAACAGAAAGAAAGAGAGAGCGGAGAGAGGTAGAGAGAGGTTCATTAATCAGTGTGAACGAAGATCCAACGCTTTCAGAATTAGAGCAGTGGGCTGAAATAGCCGCGGAGTGCGCAGATAGCCAAAAACGGGGGGAGCCCCAGAGGAGTGTGCTTAAAAGTTTAAGAGGGATGGATGGGAGAATGGAGGAGGGAGAGAGAGGGAGAGCGAATATTTTGACTCGTTTGAAAGAAAGGGTGTAAACGCAAACTGGACAGGGCTGATATAGCAAAACTTTTTTCTCAGTTTTATAATGAACTAAGCTACCATTCTACACTCATCGTTCCTTATCTTTATAATTTTACAGCACTGAGTTTATGTTTTTTCTGTTACATCGGCGCTGTCTGTCTGCTCTGGTGATATCTCTCCCCATATGCTGGGTAATATAGGCACATTTCACAGGTTCATAGTGTTCTGCGGGCTTTAGCTGTGACACTACATCCATCCCTACTGACTTTAATTCACTTATTTCAATTATGGAGGACGATCAGTGAAGTGAACAGGAAGCTCGCCTTGTTGTCAGTGATTTATACCTGTGCTGTTGCTGATGTAAAAACTAAAAGCAAAAAACCTTGTGAATGAACGACAGATCACTCGGAAACACCCTTTGAGATTTACTTTGGGAACCCGGCACTGTAAAAGCCATGAATGATGCAAAAGTGAAAGGTGAATACTAGTGGATGGCTTTTTAAGGTAGGGCTAAGCTCGAGCTGGACGAGCTGGACGAGCTGGACGCTGTGTGCCCCCTCCTTCGCCCTACACGGTTCCCAGAGTTGTGTCACCCAGGATAGCAGTTACAGGCCTCTAGTGGGAGAAGGTTGCGCTGCGCCTGGCCCTTTAAGAAGTCTATTTTTACAGGGGCACACTCATGCATGGAGCGAGGAGGCAGCAGCGGCACGTACATCTCCGCACTTGTATGACTCCACACTGTCCTATAGACTACTACTAATGCCAATACAAACCTCTAAGCAAACCTCTTTTTATTATTATTATTAGCATTATTTTAAACCGGTTCGCTCTGTAGTCTAAAAGTGATAACGAGTGGGTGCGAGCAGTAAAGACACCCTTGCACAGTGAATGCCAATGCCAAATATTCCCACATACTTGTTTTGATATGCAGATCGAAGCTGTAAACGAAATGTTCCCTCAAACATGCACGGCTCTTCATGCAAACATCGTAACACACTTAAAACTGACACCCACTCGCTTCTTGAAAAGGGAGGAAACAATTTTATACAAGCAGGCCCTACTTTCTGCCCACTACTTACTAAAAAATACTTGTATCTGGAAATACTGTCGGCCTTATGCAATCTACATGTTATATAATGCATGGCTTGTCATTATCACAGTCTTGGTTCACGTCTTGCTGTGCTTCTCTACCTCCAGCTCCCCGCACACACACACACACACACACACACACACACACCTTACACACTGCATTGAAAGCCATATACTCCACTAGCACACCCACCTACGCCAAGTGTGTCCCCGAGAACTGCCGGCTGAGTGAGGGAAAGACAGCGAGTAGGAGGGCTGACAATGAGAGGAAAAAAAAGAAAAAAAAACTTGCATGAGAATATGAATGTCTATACAAAAACGCTGTCAGAACATGGTGGTGTGGGCAGGCTGCTGGTTCAGAGGAGTTATTTAGGGATACAGCAGCGGTCCCACATCAGCGGCCGACTGTTTGGGGAGATGGACAGTTGTCAGTCTAATACAGGAAGTGAGCTCAGGACAATCTGGGGACGTGTCGTTGAGTTTCACACCTCTGGACAAACGCTGACCTATTTGTCAGCGGAGTAAGCCAGACGTATTCTGCAACATGGACGTTTCATGTTATAGCTGTTTCCTTCTTATTGACACTCTCCAAGTTGTGTTTGGAGTGTTTTAATCTTTAATCGCTTATTTTCAAGATGCCATTTTGCTGATTTACCCCCGTTTTCACCTCCACTGTGGCCCACGCCCGCTGTGACGCACTCGCTTCTTTCTCCAGTTTTATTTTCTTAATCGGTCATACTTGTAGGATTCGGCAGCATTCGCGGAGTCATTTTGGTACAAATGAAACGAAAATGGGCTGCTCGCTCCTGTCCATAGGGGGCGCCGACAGCATGCGGCGCTTTGTTGTGATGACGTTTACAGCGACGTCAGCTCCCAGTTTCTATTTTTAAGTCGTTTTAGATGAATATTGTGATTTAAAATGTGCAAATTATAACAGAATGATCCACAGGTGTCAGAGATGAGAACCATAGAGACACAAGCACAATAGCGGAGTCGTGGTTCGGCCTTTACTGAGAGTCGACCAGAGTTAAAAAATACGTTGGATATTTTTTTTTTCCCTTTAATTGTAGTTTAGACATTTGTATTTTTGCTTTCATTAATATGAATATATTATTATTTTATTAATATACAGAAGGTCAAGATACTTTAAGTCAAGATTCATAAAAATGTGTGTTCAGGTTTAATGTGTGTGCTCTACCGGATGAGCCACAGGGAACTTGTATAAATTGTAATAATAGTGCAACACAAATTCAACTCTGTGATTCAATGAAGTGAGCTATTAATCATTTAGTTGATTCATTGTTTCATTGATTAATCATTTAGTTGATTCATTGTTTAGTAATTCATCATTTAGTAGATTCATTGTTCAGTAGATTAGTCGTTTAGTTGTTTTCATTGTTCAGTAGTTTAGTCATTTAGCTTGTTTAGCGTTTTTTACCTTTTGCTTGTTTAGTTAATTAATTGTTCAGTAGATTAATAATTAACTTGATTAATTGTTTTGTTGATTCATTATTTTGCTGATTATTGTTTAGTTGATTAATCATTTAGTTGATTTATTGTTTAGTTGATTCACTTTTTAGTCGATTCATTTTGTAGTTGATTCACTGTTTAGTTGATTCACTGTTTCGTTGACTAATAATTTTTACTTGATTCACTGTTTAGTTGATTCAATTGTTTAGTTGATAATTGTTTAGTTTATTAATAGTTTACTTGATTCACTTTTTAGTTGATTCATCCTTTAGTTGATTCATTTTTAGTTGATGCACTTTTTAGTTGATTCACTGTTTAGTTGATTAATCATTTAGTTGATTCACTGTTTAGTTTAGTTGATTGATTTAGTTGATAATAGTTGATTCATTGTTTAGTTGATTAATCTTTTAGTTGATTGTTTAGTTGATTAATCGTTTAGTTCATTTATTGTTTAGTTTAGTTCATTCATTGTTTAGTTGATAATAGTTTCATTGATTAATCATTTAGTTGATTCATTGTTTAGTTGATTCATCTTTTAGTTGATTAATCATTTAGTTGATTCATTGTTTAGTTGATTAATTGTTTAGTTGATTCATTGTTTAGTTGATTCATTGTTTAGTTGATTCATTATTTAGTTGATTAATCTTTTAGTTGATTAATCATTTAGTTGATTCATTGTTTAGTTGACTCACTGTTTAGTTGATTCATTGTTTAGTTGACTCACTGTTTAGTTGATTCATTGTTTAGTTGATTCATCTTTTAGTTGATTAATCATTTAGTTGATTCATTGTTTAGTTGATTCATTGTTTAGTTGACTCATTGTTTAGTTGACTCACTGTTTAGTTGATTCATGTTGAGTTGATTCATCCTTTAGTTGATTAATCATATAGTTGATTCATTGTTTAGTGATTCATTGTTTAGTTGACTCACTGTTTATTGATTCATTGTTTAGTTGATTCATCTTTCAGTTGATTCATTATTTAGTTGATTATCTTTTAGTTGATTAATCATTTAGTTTATTCATTGTTTAGTTGACTCATTGTTTAGTTGATTCATTGTTTAGTTGACTCGCTGTTTAGTTGATTAATCTTTTATTTGA
Organism: Periophthalmus modestus; assembly: GCA_019594935.1. Taxonomy (NCBI): domain Eukaryota; kingdom Metazoa; phylum Chordata; class Actinopteri; order Gobiiformes; family Gobiidae; genus Periophthalmus; species Periophthalmus modestus. Next base: position 10,848,994 of record JAIEZT010000084.1, read on the forward strand.
TTAGTCATTTAGTTGATTCATTGTTTAGTTGACTCGCTGTTTAGTTGATACTTGTTTAGTTGTTTTAGTCGACCTAAATGTTTATTAGTTGATTAGTTGATAAAGTTTGCGTTGGACCAGAGCAGAGGACGAGGCCTGAGGCGGCTCAGCTGGACATTTGGAACAGAATTATACATTTAAACAGTTTTTTTTTTTTTTTTTTTTTTAGTTTTTTTCCATACAAATGTGTCACTGATGGGTCATTTTGGTCAGGTTTTGTGGTTCTTTGAGTTTTTGATTTCTATGCCCCGTTTATCTGACTAATCAACACATAATGATGTAAACCTGAAGTGATTATAGCCACGTTTAGAATCATAGTTTGACAGACTTAAAGGTAAAAATGTTCCACTGTCATGTCGACTGTTGGACCTTTGTCTGTTTGCGTCTGTTCACGTCGAGGTCGATTTCCAAATGTGTTTATGAGTTTGATGAGCTCAGTCATTTCGGCAAAGCACCTGCTGCTAAGATTAAATAAATGGAACTGAAATCACCTCTATTTTCCCCACATTATTGCAGTAACAGAAAATTGGTTATAATATCTATCAAATATAACTTTAGCTGTTACCGTATGACAAAACAAAAGAGGCTAGGTTGTGGTGATATATATGTGAACATTTGCATCTTAATATTACGGTAAAGCTTTATAATAACTTTTCAAATACTTAATAAAACATGAACAAACACATAACCTACTGTAACTCAACCCAAGTACTAAATTCCATTCAGACATGTTTAACACACAAACCCTGCATGTTTAGGCTAAGCTCTTCTCTCAAACAGAAAACACTCTGTTCCACCTTGTGATGTCATGTGCTCCACTGTGTTTTTAAACTCCATACACCTTCAATAGAATCATCTGGATGATTTCATCCCTGGAATTGCCAATCTTTAGTGAACTTAAGGTAAAAGGAGCTGTTAACTACCACTTCATGACATCACAAGGTGGAACAGAGCATTTTGAGCTTCGGAGATTTGAAGACTAATAATGCAGGGTTACTCAAACGTGTGTGAATGAAACAAAATACAACTCCAGGTATGTTTTTGAGGAGGTAACAGCATTAGAACACGACTTCAAGTTCACAAGTTTTGTGTAATTTAACCTTTAATAAACAATTAGCTCAGTCTTTGTTCATGCTTTAATGAAGTTGCAGTCATTATAAAGTGGTACCACATATTCTGTTACTTTCTGCTTTCTTTGCGGTCTATTTTCATACATATAAACCCGGTGTAGTCTGGTGTTTTATCAGTGCCGTTCTCCCCTGGTATCCGTCTGGCTGAGTGAGTAAAAGCGTTGCGTTGTGTTGTGTCACAGTTTCGGCGGAGCGCAGTTGGAGTGGAGACGGCACAATTGGACTGGGACTGGAGCTGCGGAGTAATCTCAAAAGCGGGGCAGGTGTTTGAATACACTTGACATGGTGCCAGACTGTTTTAAGGCGACATACACACCTGTGGAGGGAGGAGGGTGGGCTGTCCCGTGAGCAAGAAGAGGAGCAGGGAGGAGGGAGGGCTGTTAGATGCAGCCTCAGCTATTTTTGTCTAGGGGGATCCGGCTTTGATGTCGGACTGGGAGATGTGACAGAAAATTAGTCTGATTTTTTTTTTTCATCTCACACTGATCAATCAGAGGCGACAGTGGCTCAGCTGGTGGAGCGTTTCCCCACTGATCTGAATGTTGCGATTCCAGCTCCCACAAATAAATGCTGTCGTTGTGTCCTTGGGCAAGACACTTCATCCACCCACTTCGCCCGCCAGTGTCTGTGTACACTGGTGTGCGAATGTGTGTGCGAATGGGTCCTTGATGTAAAGGACTTTGACTGAAGTGAAAAGTGCTGTATAAAAATGTGAGATTGTATTATTATTGTTATAAAAACAACACAATTATGTTTAAAAAAAATTAATAAAAATTACGTTCAAACACTGCAGAGTTTTGATATAAAATGCAATACAAAAGGTGCAATACTCCACCCCATAAAACTTGGCAAGGCAAGGCAAGTTTATTTGTATAGCACAATTCGTACACAAGATAATTCAAAGTGCTTCACAGAATAAGAAAGACACTAAAATCACACAAATCAAAAGAATACAATTCAAACCTGTATACAGGACTTTAACCTGTTTTACTATCAGGACTTTAACCTGAACACGGAACCTTTCTTCGTGAGGGACTTTAACCCTCACCGGGGACTCTAACCCCATAACAATATTTCGCACCAGTTGGGGACTCCCCCCGTGCTCCCCCGTGACATTAAAACATTAAAACAAAAGAAAAGAGTGCAGAATAAAAACCTTTCAGTCATATGCACAGATAAACATGAACTGTTTTGAGCCTGGATTTAAACATTGTATTGTTTTATAAGGCGAGCACAATTGGTCCACAAAGTAATTCAAAGTGCTTTACAGAATAAGAAAGACATTAAAAGCACAATACAACTAATCAAAGCATAAATAATCATAAATAATCATCATAATTAACATTAAAACAGAAGAGTGAAAAAATACAATGGTTGTCAGTATTCAGAACATGGTCAATGGTCAGATTTTTATACAGATTTAAACCACTTTACATCAAGGAACTACTCACCCATTCACACACATACATTCATACACCAGTGCACACAGACACTGGGGGCGAGGTGGGTCTGTCTTGCCCAAGGACACAGTGATAGTCTTCATCTGTGGGAGCTGGAATTGCACCGCCAACCTGTGGTCAGTGGGCAAATGCTCTACCAACTGAGCACTGAACTCCGCTCCTTATCACATGCTTTTTTTACTGATTGACGATTGGTTATAGACCCAAGAATATCACTGATGTGTCAATCAAAAGAGTTGATGTGACACATTAGGTGTAGTTTTCTTATTGTGTCTTATTGTATATTATTGTTTCTCATTGTAATTCTGAAAAATGAGCCACCAGCAACAAACACAACTTATTCTGTCCGAAGAATTCTTGTTTGTGTTAATGATAAAATGATCTTCATATTGCTATGAAATTGGAGTTGGTGAAGAATTTCTGAATCTTGGATCCCTGACAAAACCCTCCCCCTCTTTCTCTGTCTGTCTCTCTTACTCTCTGTCTGTCTGGCTCTCCCTCTCTCTCTCTTTCTGTCTGTCTTTCTCTCTCTGTCTCTGTCTCCCCTTGTCTTTCTCTGTCTCTCCTTCTCTCTATATATATATCTCTCTTCCCCTCTCCCTCTCTCTCTCCCCCTCTCTGTCTCTCTTCCTCTTTCTGCCTCTTTCTCCCATCTCTCTCATTCTCTGTCCCTCTGTCTCTCTCCCCCTTTCTCTCTTTCTGTCACTCTCCCCATGTTTCCCTCCCTCTCTCTCTCCCTGTCTCTCTGTCTTTCTCTCTCCTCCTGTCTATCTCTCTCCTCCTTTCTCTCTCCCTCTCTCGTTGTCCCCCCCATCTCCCCCGTCTCTCCCTCCCCCCTTTTCCCTCTCTCTCTCTCTCCCTTGCTCCCCGTCTCTCTCTCTGTCTCTCTCCCCCTGTCTCTCCCTCTTTTTCCCTCTCTCTTTTTGCTCCCCCTCTCCCTCCCCTGTCTCTCTCCGTCTGTTGGTCCCTCTGACCCTCTCTCACTCTTTGCGCCCCCTCTCCCTCCCTCGTCTCGCTCCCCCTCTCTCTCCCTCTGTCCCTCTCTCTCTCTTGCTCCTCCATCTCTCTCCCCTCTCTCTCTCCCTCTGTCCCTTTCTCTCTCTCTTTCCTCCCCCTCTCCCTCCCCCATTTCTCTCTCTCTCTGTCTCTCTCTCTCTCTCCCCCTGCCTCTCCCTCTGTCCCTCCCTCTCTCTCTCTTGCTCCCCCTCTCCCTCCCCTATTTCTCTCTTTCTCCCCATCTCTCCCTCTGTCCCTCTCTCTCTCTTGCTCCCCCTCTCCCTCCCCCCTCTCTCTGCCTCTCTTGCTCTCCCTCTGTCCCTCTTTCTCTCTCTCTTGCTCCCCTCTCCCTCCCCTGTCTCTCTGCATCTCTCTCTCCCTCTGTCTCTCCCTCCGTCCCTCTCTCTCTCCCCCTTCCCTGCCTCTCTCCCTCTGTCTCTCCCTCTCCCTCTGTCTCTCTCTCTCTCTCTCTCTCTCCCCTCCCCCTCTCTCTCCCTCTGTCCCTCTCTCTTTCTCTCTCTCTCTTCCTCCCCCGTCTCTCTCTCTCCCTCTGTCCCTCTCTCTCTCTCTCTTACTCCCCCCTCCCCCGCCCCCCGCCTCTCCCCCTCTGTCTCTCCCCCTTCGCTGTTAACATTACCTCTCAGTCCACCTCATTGCTCTGGACCAGTGCTGACCTTCACTCTGCCCTTTGTAGTTAGTGAAGAATTTTTGAATCTTGGCTCCTCGACAAAACCCACAGATTTTAATTAACATTTGACCACATAAACAGACTCACACCGATAATCAATAGGCTTATTTATTAACAACTTTCTAAAACTGCCTAAAAATGCTCTATCTGTTCCCGGTCTGCACTCACTTTTCCAATACTGAAAACTTCTACCCCTCCATTTTACATAAATCTGCAGCGCCGCTCGTGATAATGACGGCTCTGTATATTCTATTTGTTTTGTGCTGTGTTCTAATAGGGTAAGTGTGAAACTTTTCAGACTGTTCCAGCCTCTGACAGCCTAATCATATTTCATATTTATCATGTGCTGTTTATTTTCTGAGTCTTTTTGCTCTTTGTGTTTGCGTGGATCGTTTTCTCCGGCCGTGACTCTGCTAACCCATGTGTATGATCGCGCAGTATGGTCTCCTCCTCCTCCGTACTTTATCTACAATAGGGGTCGCGACCTTTCAACTCTGCCACCCACCACTTTACGCCCACACCATTTGAACCGAGCCTGTCTTTTTTGATACTTAACTGCTCGTTGTGTTGAAGACACAGAAAAATTGCCTTTCGGGCTCTGCATTATCGAGGTATTGGCCTGTCGTTATCAATGTACAGAAATTGTAACCTCCAAGACATCCGGTAGCCTTGAGCTTCAATACAGTGTTCGTGGCATGTCTGCTGCTTTGAAGAACACATTCAAAGAGGCTGCGATAGAAAAATAAGCCATTGAATCTCTGTTGGCCTTTGCATTAGCTGTAAAAATGTAATGAAAGAAATCTACTGTTGATGCATATTTTAGAGCCTGATGTCTCTAAAACAAACAGCGTTAGTTTATGAGTAAATGAGTGAGCTGGCAGGGCATACTGGGTGTGGGAGGGGGTTGTAGACGAATAGCAATAATGAGACGGTGTAGCGGTGTTGCCTTGAATACCAGCCGTGATAAAGGTACTCCAGACAGCAGCAAGCAGCCTGTCTAGACACTGTCTCTGAAGATGAATGGCACTCCAGTTAGCAGTGGCCATGCTCTCACCACTCTCTTCTTACAGCAACAGTTCACTAACTTTTATCTCCTGTAAAGTTTGACCCAAGTTACACAGACTAATCCCAAAATAACACGCCCGCAGAGCTGCTCGCACTTGTTGTCACCCCTGTGTCTCGCCCAGCACCTTGTAAGGCTCTGATATCTTTGAGAGG
>JAIEZT010000084.1:10857024-11034600 GCA_019594935.1 Periophthalmus modestus
GTGTGTGTGTGTGTGTGTGTGCATGTATGTGTGTGTATATGTATGTGTGTGTGCGTGCGCGTGTGTGTACATCTGTCTGTGTGTGTCTGTGTGTGTAAGTCGACTGCTAAATTTCATTGTACAGTATAGTCATTTTCTGATCTCTTATTTTCACTCCTTTGGTGAACTTTGTAATTGACTTATTTCATTTCTTTCATTATGAGTCTCACTTTTCTAATTTTACACTGACATTTACAGCAGCTCGGACTGAGCGTGTTTCTTTTGGTTTAGTGTAGAAAATCATCCTGTTTGCGACTGACCTGTTGACATGTCATTTTTATCTTAGATTTAATGTAATTATGAGAGTCACCGTAATTGTGTGTGCTATATTTATGTACAGTCATTTTAAATAGATTTAGGCATGCATTTTCCCCTTTACATCTACGCAAACATAGTACTAGAAATACATGCACAAAAGTAATCTAAAGTTTCCTGTATTGTGTGCAGCAAGTTTGATTTCTAAACAATTGCCTTTCTCATCCTCACTGAAGTAATTGTAAGGAGCCCACACATTTAGTCACAGTTGCAGACAGCATTGAAAGGCCCACACAGCCTACTTTCACATCACAAAAACCCACTGAGTCTGAGAGGAAAGAGTATTCCCCCAAATGTCACCGGCGACGCTCCCTGTTGGCAGCGGCTGAGTCGTTCTGCTCTCTGTGGCCTTGTGCTGGATGCTAAACACATTTCCCTGTCTGATTAGCTTTGCACTTGATAAGTTAGACGAGGTTAGCTTTCAATTGACTGTGGCTGGTTGTGTTCTGTTCGTTTTCAGTGAGTTTTGGAGGTTAAAAACATGCACTTACGGCACTGAACCAACAGCGTATGTGCCGTGTGGTAATTAAACCGTTACTACCACTTGATTAGTTCATTATATTCCATTTTTCCTCCTCCGCTGCTCTGGTTTACAGTTCTGTGGCTTTCACGGATGAGAATTAACATGTGAAGTGGCATTGTACCAGTTTTATTTTATGCAAGCAGCAATGGTGAAAAAATAATCCATTTTGTTGCTTAAGTAATACCAGATACCAGAGAGAAAAATGCTCAAGTAAAAGTATGACATGGAAAATATTAAAGTACCTGTTTAAAAATATACTTAAAGAGCAAAAAAATATAAGTATTCTAGTCAGATAGTAGTGTGACAGTAGTGATTTTGAGAAAGATTTGAGCAGAATTTTGTTCAACAGAAACAATTGAATCAGTTTTTTTGTTTTTTTTAAGCTCTTTTTTATTTAATTATGAACATGTTAAAAATAAACCTTCAGACTTTTCAGCAGGTCAAACAATAATAATAAATACTTTTACTTTTCAGTCCAGGTCAAAAATGTAGTGGAGTTGAAAGTACAGATACTGCTCTCTAATGTAGTGAAGTAAAAGTATCACTATAACATGTATTTAAGTAAGGTACAGATGCTTAAAATGTATACTTAAGTACAGTACTTTACTACTTTACTGCAGGCCAGTCTGATTTTATTTTATTACATTTTTACCAAGTTAATGTTTCACTATTTGAGGTAAAAGTTGTATTTGTGGTTATATTGGGGTGAAAAATTTGGAATATTTTACTTTACCTTAAGAAAGTATTTAGTTGTGTAAAGTGCATATTTAGAGTTTCTTGCCACAGATTGACAAAGGGAAAATTCAGAAAACACATAAAACCATTTTGTTTTCGAGAGACCACCTTTTTGTCTCCATCGTGTCATTGCTTTGACTGGAATGTTCCACTGTACAGCATTAACAATGTCTGTCTAGCATTTATTCAGTTATGGGTGATTTTAATGGAAAAAGTTGACTTATAACTTGGCCTGATCATGCTCTAGATCTGCTTCCAATACAATGAGAAATGCCATATTGTGGAACATTACAGCCAGGGCGATAAGAGCGTCATGGAAACAAACAGGTGGCGGACCATTCACCTCCAGTTTGTATCTATAGTATTTTTGTCATTGGGATGAAAAATTCTGCAGTTTTAAGTACCGTTACCTGAACTTGAACCGGAAAGAAGCACGTGGACCATTATTATAACTCACTGTTTTACCCCATGTCACCCAGCGTCCCCTAGCACGCCGCCCTCTCTGTTCTCCGGATACACCGTCTACCTCGGCTCTTGTCCTGGTTTAGCCTTCCTCGCTCTGTAGTTTTTTTAGACACGGCGCTGTGAATGAACGCTCCTAATAAGCCGTACCCGCCATGCCAGCACTCCACCTCACTTCACCAGCTGAATCATTCAAATCAAATCCTTCTACGCTCCCCCGTCGTGCCCTCTGTACACCCCCACCCCACTTCACCACCACCACCACCACCACCATCCCCTGTTTTTCAAATGTAAACTTACAAAACGGCAAAAAAAGCGCGTTGTTTTCTTATAAAGGCGATAGATTTGAGGTTTTGCTTTGAGTCAGAGGCTGTAGAACAAGTGTGTAGGATGGAGTTCCATAGCATGGCCCTCCCCAAATCAACTGTCTCTTCTCGCAAAAGAAATGAAATCAGGTAAATCAGCTAATTGTATGAAAATTGCATTCTATTGTTAAATATTCTATACTCCCTCCACAAGCTGCCTCTCAGACTATATAGCCAGACGGTATGTGATATGTATGCATGTTTGTATACTGATTAAAAGCAAGTGGGCGTTCGAAAGCAACTGGTATGCCTGCCTGTGTAGCTCAGCATAGCATGTTTCACAGTGCTAGATATTACTCATTTCCTTAGCCCTTTTTTCACAATTCACACACACACACACACACACACACACATACTTTGGTACGGGCTTTCTCTCCCTTACTTCACTTTGGTGGGCTGCAACACTGATCAGAAGGAGCCGGTTTATGTTGAAGTCTGGTGGGATTTTTTACTCTACGGGAGGGGGGGCACTGGGTTTGGGAATGAACTTTGGGAATTGGAGTGAACTGGTGACAGCTGCTGCAAGACAGGTCAGTGTTTGTGTCAATCATTGTGTGTGTGTGTGTGTGTAAGAACAGGAGATCGATATTTGGTTTAAGGCGTAATTTGACTTCTGTGAGTAAAAATGAAAAAAATGTAGATTGAATTGAATAAGCAGTTGTGTATTTCTTGCAGTGTGTAGTCATAAGTGTCAGTGGTGGAGTCAGCTGGGAGAAAAGGCGGGATGCAAAGTAGAGGGTCTTTTTTTTTTTTTTGTTTTGGGGTTTTTTTTAGTTGCGTTGCAGACAGATTTTTGAGTTTTGATTCATTCATTTGACACGCATATTTTCATCTTTATAAATCAAAGGTATTTCCTTCAGTCTGCGATGTATGGTGACCGCAGCACTTCCAGCTTAAGTGTAGGTGTGTTGTGTTATAGAAGACGCTCGATCTGCAAACTCCTCCACAGCCACAATGGGATGGCTTCTTCCCTGTTACTGTTGCCTAACTCCATAACAAGAACAGTTTAAGTGCGTTTCAGCTTTAATCTGTCTCTATACGGTGCTGTTATTCATATACTTAGAAAGGAGGGTCAAAGTGGTGGGCAGTATGGGCGACTTTGAGATATTGTTACATATTTATAATCAAGACAATAGTTTCTGTCTGAACTCTGAAGTTAATGTAAGCGCATTTCGTATTCAGGCTCATTTGTTCTGACTGTGTTTACTCAGACAAGTTTTGCTTTGTGTCAGATTGTGGGTTTTTGTCAAGAGTGAAGTGAGTCTGGATTTGACTTGTGTTAGCGATCTCCTTCACCGTGTTTAAGATAATTTAAAATACCCAAACCAGCTTTGTAATGTATTTTATATTTTTCTGCTTGACTTTCTTGCAAACCAAAATGTTCTGAGCTTTATTCTGGCAGTTTTGTATATTTCTCATTATAATATACATCGTGAGACCTGCACAGGCCTTTCACACTGTCGAAAAATTTGCACCGTTGCCATAGGGATTAACAATTTAAAACAAAATATATATGTTTTCAATGGGGGGAAAAAAAACTAAAAATGTTGCATATAGCAGTAAGCTGAAACCCGCATATATTGTGAAAGCACATTTAGTATAAACCCGTACATTTAGGAAGTAATAACACATCTCATATATATGTACATTTACATTTTGAAACAGTTTTATTTTTATTTAAGATCCTATTGCTTTCCATATGTTTTTGATGACCTTTGATACGTTCATATTACCTGGTCATCTGAAGCTGTGGTCCGATTTGAATGACGTCGCCCGGCCCCCCCTCCCCCCCGTCTGTCTGTTTGTCCAGTAAGTTTGTTTTGGACAGTATCTCCCACTCCTCTCACTGCCCAGTTTGCAGCTTTCCACACAGATGCACAAACAACTTTTTTTTCCCTCCTAACACTTATTCTGTTTTTGGACCGAGTCACTTGATGAGCAACAGTTTTTAACCCGCCTCTCTCTCTTTCTCTCTTTCCTCCTTCCTCCTTCCTTTCTTTCTCTCTTTCCTTCTCCCTCCCTCCATCTTCTCCGGAGTATCCCCATCTAACCTCATCTAACCGGCTGGATGTGAGTGTGCCTGTGTGTGTGTGTGTGCGTCTGTCTGTGTGTGTATGTGTATGGGGAGGCAGTTGCCATAGCGACCGTGTGGCGGATGGCGAAGCGGCGGGGAGCTGGTACGGGCTCGTTGAGACAGACTTGTGCCGGGTGAAGTCGGTAGCGTGGCGGTGACGTGTGCCAATGGTGCCGCCGCTGCTGTTTTGGGTGGGCTTTTTTAGAACAGCTGGGCAGGCCACGTAGCATCATCGCCGAGCGTCACTTTAAATTAAAAACATTTTGTGGTGCTAAAGTGTTGGAAGAATTCGCCTGGCTCCCCCGCAATTCTCGCTGAATGAAACAAGGCTGCAAAATCTCTGACACTTTGAGGAACACAACGAGCTAAACAAATAAACAAAATTACTCGAGGAAAAATGCTTCGATGCTTCCCGTGTAACTGTAGTCTCCCTGCTGTGACAGATACTTACTCTGCAAAGGCACTTTTCTTCTTTGTAATATGTTTTTTGTAATGTTTGTAACTCACACCAATAACAGTATAACATTTAAAACATACAGAAAGATACAAAGGCAAAATTTCAGACCGTCTTGTGTGTATTCATAATTAAGATTTTTTAAAGGAGAAAATAACTCCTCTTCATCATATGTGTATGCAGATGAGTTTTTGGATTTGTAATTTTTCCTTTGTAAAGACTGTATCTGTGCTTGATATAATCCCTTCCTTATAAACCGTGCTGTCTACATGTTTAGCTTTAAGTAGGGTGGTGACCAGTTTGATCACTAGGGGGTAGCAGTTCCCCAGGGGAGAATCTGAGCCTGTGTGTGTGTGTGTGTGTGTGTGTGTGTGTGTGTGTGTGTGAGAGAGACAGGGGCGCTCGTAGTACGCTTACAGGAGTATGAAGAGGCAGCGAGGGGGCGGTGCTGTAAAAACATATCTACATATTCCAATGATCCCCGAGAGCCAGAGATGAAAACACTCCCGCTGAGTGTGTTCCACGCTCAAACGCAGCGCTGGCTCTGAACTTCACTGGCTGCAAATCATATTTTTAGCCCGGTCGTGGGAGTAATGTGTTTGAATGAACGAGTAAGTTGGGTAGTTTCAGGACCTCAGCGGGGAGCTCAGATAATGACTAATGAGGAGTGTTTGTCATAGAGTTGGGGTCTATCACCTTCCTCCACCTCGGGCGTTGTGGAGCTGGTGGATGCCTCTGTCTATGTGAATGTCTGAGAGTTAAAATGTGTTATGAGCCTAATTCCTGGTTTGTCTTTCAGGTGAGTGCTGCTTCAGTGCACAAGGCTCCACAGTGATTGCACAGGGATGCTCCTCCATCGCCGCCCGTTCTTCTCCCGCGAGGCTCATGTGACCTAGCCACACCCACTCTCAGGGGGCCACACCCACTCGCAGGGGGCCCTCCTCCGCTGGAGCCCATCCATGAATCCCAGTCCCGAACGCGGCAAAGAGTGCCTCCCTCCCAAGAAGAGGGAGTCTCGACAAGGCTCTTCAGATCTGCTCCTGGATGAGTTCAAACCCCCTGTGCCGCTGCGGGTTAGGCCCAGCACAGGGAGGGGGGAGGGGGGCAGAGAGGCCAGTGACAGGGCCCTGACGAACCCCAACAGCCACCTCCTCCACACCCCTCCTCCTCTGCCCGCTCCTACTCCCAGCTTACCCCTGCCGCTGCCATGGCACCTGAGCTACTCCCCGTCCGTGTCCCTGCCCCTGTTCTCTGGACAGGTAGACAGGAGGGGGGCGGGCTCTCCGGCCTGGAGAGATGACCCTCTGACCTCAGCTTTACCTCACCATTCGCGCTGGCACAGAGGGGAGGGGCTCCTGTCCCTGCCTCCCCCTCCACCCTCCTCCTCTTCCTCGTTTAAAGCCCCCTTCCCCGCAGACTCCAGGGAGATGTGGTCGTACATGAACAGCGGGCGCAGGGATTACAGCTCCTCTCTCTTCCCCCCCTCGTATCTGTTTGGGCACCACTCTCTGTACTCACAGGACACAACCTTAGCTGATCCCAGACACAGGTATGTGGGAAAGAGACCCAACGGTCTGGATGGTCCTGGCAGCAGGACTGCCACCTCCTCCAAGCCTCTGCTGGGAGAATATGGGAACGACAGCAGCCGGCTGGACATCAGCCCACACAGCACTCACACCAACGGAGCTCGCAGACACCAGGAGAACGTATCTTCTCTGTGCCCGTCTGCAGGGTTGTTCCTGACCGAGTCCACCGCCCAGGAAGAGCCACATTCCTCCCTGCAGGACACACACGGGCATGCACCCGGGCACGCACACACACACGCAGCAGTAAAGAGCAGCTCCAGTCTGCTCTCTCCCAGTGGCCATCCTCTCGGAGCAGACACCCGGGCTGGGAGGGGGGACCTGTTAGACCCCTTGGCGGGGTCTGCAGCCGAAGCACAGGTTTATTACTCTTTTGGAATGTCTCAGAACTATCCCCTCTACAGCCCCTCAGGAACCCCTCTGTATGGCCTACACAGGGACCCCGGGCCCAGGCAGCATGCCGCCCGGAGCACCCCCCACTCACCTCTGGGTGTGTCCAACAATCACGAGCGGCCCCAAAGAGACAGAGAACAGGACAGGGACAGAGACAGGAGCAAGGACAAAGACAAGCACTTACCACAGCACAGAGACCAACAGAGGGACAGTGAGCCTGAGCGGAGACGGGACAGGGCCAGGGCCAGGGACCTGTCTCCGGGCCGCGCTCATTCGTCGCCCCCTGCACTCCTACCTCACTTCACCAAGGGGTCTTTGATTGAGCTCGCCGGAGGCCGTCTGAAGCGCGTGGAGGAGCTGAGGACGGAGGACTTCCTGAGGAGCGCAGACACCTCTCCAGACCTGCACCTGAGCACCTGCAAAGTCCTGCTCATCTCTCCCAGCAGCACCCATGGGTTCAGCCACATGCAAGTGCACCTCACTGACCGCAACACTCAGGTCAGTACAGCGGTCAGCGCAGGAGACTCATATAAAGGGCAAAGGGGTTAGCACAAATGTGTAGCCTACAACTGTTTTTGATTCATTAACAAAGATAAAACAGAATATCCACGATGAACCTGATTTCATTTTAGTCCACAAACTGAATGAAACGTAATATAACTGTCCACTCTGTTCTATGAGAAAATTAGATTACAATATTATTAAACCCTTTGTTAAAATGAAGAGAAAAAATTAATCTGAAAATTTTTAAATATTTTTGCTTTATTTTAAACAGTAATTACAGAGATTTTAATTGTTCTATTTGACCCTGCCCCCAGCTCTTTCTCGCATAAAATTGCATCAAATAATGAACCATTTTTAATTTCAGTGTCTTTTCAAGTTTGCCAAATCAAGTTTATTTTATTTTTATGAAGCACATTTAAAACAGCCAAAGCTTACCAAAGTGCTGAACTACAACAATAATACAACAGTAGCATAAGTATTAAGTTTACATTTTTTGGTGGTGGTGGGAAAAATTGAAAATATATTTAGTTACAGAATACTGAATACTCAAATTAAAATATGTTTTGTAATGTGTTCTGATACATCAGAGGTGCCCAAACTTTTTTTTTTTTTAATCAAGGGCCACATTTCAAAACATATTCAAAGTGGAGGGCCACAAACCAGTGATCAGTGCGGTGCTTTAAACACAGCTTTGACAGAGCCGCTGTGTGTTAACAAGGCTTGAAACACATTCATTTTAGGTCTGTATCACACTGCAATGTGATGTTTGCTGTTATAGTGGTAGAAATAGTTTAATTTGCTGTTAAAAGTTCTGCTTATGATCAATTGGGCTGGTTCAGCAGGAGATCTGAGGGCCGCACTTGGACCCTGGGCCATAATTTGGACACCCCTGTGATACATGGTCCAATCAGAGTACTGTGTTCTGAATACTTAAAACAGTTTTACATCAAAATCCATTTAAATTATAAATAATAAGATGGATTTAAATAAAAACATAGGATTAAAAAAGGCATTATGTTTGATTTCTTATTTCATTTCTTATCACTCACTGGAGAAGTTACAATCTCACCTGCCTCACCACAAGAGCTGTGTTTTTAAATTTTTCTCACTAATTCTCACTAAAAATAGTTTGAAGCCTAAAAGTACCGCAATGTATTCCATTTATTTTAGAAAAGTAACTGCACTCTGAATACCGCCAAATGAAAAAGTAGCTGTACCAGAATACAGTTACTCATAGTGATCATTCTCTTCACTAGAAAGGAGGATGCCACAACAAAGCCCCTTCAGGACCCCCTTTCCTCTGTAGATGGTCAAGAGACAGGGAGGGGTCGAGAGAGCGGAGACAGGCGTGTTGCCGGGATAGGCTTGTACAAATGGGGCTTCTGGGTAATTAGAGGCGTGGTTGAGGTGGAAAAGAGCAAGGGAAGGTGGCGGTGTGGTCCTGCTGCTGAATCTCAGTAAATCATATTAACTCCATATATTTGATACATATGTTCTGTTTCAGCATTTGAGTTTTCTGCAGCTAAAACCTGGAACAGTTTCCCTAAAGATGTGAGACAGGCCTCTACTTTGACAATGTTTAAATCCAGTCTCCAAACGGTCTGTTTAGCTGTGCATATGACTGAAAAGTTTTTATTCTGCTCTTTCTGTTACTTTTATGATGATTATTTATGTTTTGATTTGTTGTATTGTGATTTTAATGTCTTTCTTATTCTGCAAAGCACTTTTAATTACTTTGTGTACCAACTATGCTATAAAAATAAACTTCTTACCAGTTGCTTCCCAACACTGCCTGGTCTGTGACGTCTTGTTTTGTTTGTTTTTTAGGAGTTACTGAAGGTTTTGGTGGAGTACCCCTTCTTCGTCCGCGACAGGGGCTGGTCTTCGTGCTGTCCACAGAAAACCCTGCAGATGTACGGCCTCTCGTGTCGCCGGCTAGCCGAGGGGGACGTGTGTCTGGCCCTGACCCCGACCCCGACCCCCTCCCCCCGGGTACGCCCCAGGCCCCACCGCACCCAGTCCTCCTCTTCTTCCTCCAGGACGCACAGAGAGGACATGCCCCCTCCCCCTCCTCCCCCGCCTCTCCCTCACCACCAACACCACCACCACCCTCACCACCACCCCATCCCCAGCCTCCCGGCAACTCCGCGCTCCCCGGCCGCGGCAGACACGGACGGCGTGGGGCAGTCTCGTCCCCGTAAACGGCGCTGGTCTGCCCCTGACACTTTCCCCTGCACTGGAACTGAAAAAAGCGTTTTGGAGTTACCTCAAGGCTCAAAGCTGATGAAGTGGCAGTAGAGTATTGCACATTTTAGCACACACACACGCACACACACCCCACTTGTTACTCTCAAACTCGGGAGAACACAAGGTGGGGTTGCAGGGAAGGAATAAATGTCATGATTTTTACGGGTGCCGAAAATGATTAAAACCACGTTAGCTCAGTCCTGACAGGAGCTGTTGGAGATTACTGTTTAGACACAAGACAATCAAAGCACTTGTCTATGTTCAGTGTTTTTCTAAGACCCCACACACCAACTTAAAACAACAGCGAATCTGCAGGGTATCGATTTCAAACAGTGTTAAGGCTATGGAACACGTGCATATAAATATACATATGAAGATATACAGTATATATATTACATTACTGATGTTGTATACAGTAAATATGCTAAACTAATGCAATCTCTGTCAGTATTGCAACGCATTTCTTTTATTTTTTTAATTTTTTCTTGCTTCGAAGCCGCTGAGTCGGCCTGGGTAGGCAAGATGAATGTATAAGCAACTCTTGAAGCCTTCTTCTTCTCGTCAGCGGGAGTCTACGCGGTCGTTCATCAAGGCATTACCGTCCAATCTGTTCTTAACATTGTGTCGAGGAAAAAGGGAGAACACTAATGAAAACTGCGTAAGAGACAATCCCACCCACACAGGCAGGCAGACAGATAGGCAGATGGGCAGGCAGACACGCAGACACGCAGAGAGACATGCAGGCAGACACGCAGACAGACATTTAGACACGCAGACAAACACGCAAACAGGCAGATGTGCAGACAGACACGCAGACAGGCACACAGACCGACACGCAGACAAGCAGATGGGCAGGCAGGCAGGCAGACACGCAGACAAACACGCAGACAGGCAGATGTGCAGACAGACATGCAGACAAACATACAGACATGCAGACAGACAAACATACAGACATGCAGGCAGACACGCAGACAAACACGCAGACACACAGATGGGCAGGCAGACACACAGACATGCAGACAGACTGACTGCCTGTCTGTCTGCTTCTCAGTCAGACAGTCACATCCTCCTCACTCGTGGTGTTTTTCCATTATAAACATACAGATGGGAAAGGTAGGGGCTTATAGTAATGGTGCTAAAAACACATTGGAACACGATGCTTTGTGAAGGCTCTCAACCCTGTGTTCTGTTCCCATCTCATTTGACGTACTGTATGTCAGAAGGCAGGGACACGATGAAAGTATTTTAAATCAGATACGGGTATAACCTCTGATTCAGCACACTCTCTCACTTTAGTTCTTGTGTTTTTTTATTTGGAAATTTGACCTGTTTGTTTTTAAATGTAATAGCTACAAAAATGTATATTTTTAAAATTGTGACTCTGTTTTATGATGTTCGCTAGAAATAAAAGACAAAAAGCTTTATAGATTTCATCTTAGGTGTTGATTTATTTACTGCACTAAATGTTACAGATGATTATGTAGAGAGAGAGGCCTGTCACGTATGATATGATATTTTGAAGACAATATAGACAATAAACGATAATACTGAAACTATGAAGCATTTAGGTAGTTGGTTCATATCTATAATCACTATAATGTGACGTCACCCACAGTCAAATGAAGCTAATCTAGGCTAGCAAAAAAAGTTCCCTACTAATTGCCATGATAAATAGTGACCCCTCCACAAAACATATCGTTCTATCTGTCATACGCTGAACCATAAATCGATATAGAGATTATCATGACTGGCCTTAAACAGCCGTTATAATAAAGAACACTACAGACGTTAGCATTATCACATTAAGTAGGTTTAAATGCCTGTACATACAAACCACATTGTTTATACATGAGCCTGACAATGATCGAAATCAGCTCGTAGCAATATACAATCTAAACAAAATGCTACCACTTTTAAATGATGAAGAGCCCCATAACAGGAAAGTGAAAGTCATGGATAAGAGACGAGCAGTTAAACACAAAGAATATTGTTGTTTGAGGTCAGAGGTTATGCGATTACATCATTTTATACATATATATTAATGCTCTTCTTGTTTGCCTGAATGGCTCTAAGGCAGAACTATGGAAAGCACAACAGACAAAATGTTGTTTTTTTTTGCTTTTTACTTAATATCAGTGATGAATGTGAGCGCAGCCTATAATGCTCCTACTGTTCATCTTGCTGTTAGCTCATTTTCTACCACTGTTTACATGATTTTCTTGTTTTAAATGCCACGTACAAGCTACATATTTAGCAGAGTTTTAGAGATTCACATTTATTATCAGACTCTAGCAACTGTTTCATAATTTACATGTGTTTTGAACTTTTACAGGTGGAAATTTCACTACTCACCACTCACAATCATATACCTTTGCCCAGGGGCGGAGCCAGTGGGGGGCTCGAGGCGGCACTAACCTCCCCTAGATTGGACAATGCTCCTCCATAGCTCCCCCAAACATTTTTAGCCCAGTTTCATAGCATTTCCAATCTTGCTAAAACCAAAAATGTTCAAAATGAGACTACAAAAAAAAAAAAAAAAAAAAAAAAAAAAAAAAAAAATCACTGCAGTCTAACTACATTAAAACTTTTGTAAAACAGCAACTGAGCCCCCACTCTGAAGACCTTAGCGCCCCCTTAGCTCCTCCCCGCCTTTACCACTCACTGATAACGCTCCAAAGGCTGTGATGTCATCTGCATAACCTCTACACAACATAATAATTTACTTTTCAGCAAATCTACTATTTTCAGGTCTTGCTACACAAACATTCGTTTCCTTATTCTGTCGGGAGGAATGATGCCTCATTTCCCTCCTACCCGGATGCAGCGCTGGGGTCGGGCTTGTCCTCTGTCGCTCTTTCCTCAGCCTCCTCCTCTTGAAACTGACTGAGCAGCTTCTCTGCAAACACCGGCACCACCTGCAACATGACGGGAAGAGACACGGGCTACTGAGGACCTCTGCTGGACACAAGGCAACACTGCAGCTCTTCAAGTGGAGCCGACTGCAGGCCACAATCAATACAAACTCGGTTAAATTCAGCAGTTCAATTGTTTTATCTATAGAGTGCACAGTAATGAAGTGCAAAGTGAAAGCGTCTCGGTTGGTGGTTATTTTACGTGTTTTATTAAATCATACAGAACTCACGTACGGTCAGGTATTTTTGAGGTTTTTCCCAAACCAACAGTAATGTGTGTTAATCTTATTTTTAAACTGTAATTTTAATATTCAGATTATATAACAACATAAATATTACAGTATTAAATAACTTAATAAAAAGAAAAATATAACAAATGTTTTAACAATTTTTACCATTTCAAACTATTTCACTATGGTCACACTTTTATATAGCGATTTTATACCTTCAAGGCTCAAAGTGCTTTACATCAAGGAAAAGGCTGGGTAACATTAAGATTTTGCCGATACGATATATACTTCCATACATAGGCCACGATACGATACATATCTCAATACAGTACTTTTTCGATTCGATACAATGATCCGAAACCATATATTTCAAATTGATTAGATTCAATTCAGTGAAAAGTAAAGGCTTTCGTGACCCTTAATGATCAGCCCCATTTTCACAAAAAATAAACATTAATGGTGCATTTATCTTCTGTTTACTGAAGATGAATGAACATAACCAAGTGCATTTAGTTTAGTGCATGTGACTAACTAGAAGAAGAACATCAAACTGTTTCATTGGTCAATATTCATCCACAGCTTATACCAGCTCCACATTTACATGTACAGGGACATGTGCAGTGTAACGGCTCTAGAGATCACAACATAACTACTAAATCACAACTGATACTAAAAGTTTTGGTTAAACCACTGTTCAAATCTAATATGAAATACACCTGTTTTAATTATCAAAACAGTGAATCAAATGTCAAATGTTCTGCTTAAACAAGTTTCTTTCCTCTAAACAAGCCACACAACTGTAGTGCTGTGACAGAATATTTTGGTAAAATATACAACTATTAGAACTTTTAATTTTGAATTTTTTTTTTTAAATCTTTTTATTTATTTCGTCCACTGGACACCTAAAGCACATCTCACAAATCTGTTCTCATACAAGCTCGAAAAGGAGTGGGAAGAAGAAAACTTATCAAGTCCCACCCCTCCCTTTCGTCAGGACACAAATCAAACACTTTGTTTATGCTTCCTATTCCTATCGATACAGCCGCCCATGATATCGATACTGTACTATTACATTAAATGATACGATATTTCAACATTTTTGCACACCCCTATCAAGGAACCACGGTGAAGTCAGTTAAGTTTCTTGCCCAAGAACACAACGACAGCATTCATCTGAGGGAGCTGGAACTGGCTCAACCAATATGTTCATGTTGAGAGCAGGATTTAAACTGCCAACCTTCGGATCAGTGGACGAACGCTCTACCAGCTGAGCCACTGTCGCCTCATAATTGTGAAATTCACGTATGCCTATAATGACTTCTCCATTCTGTTTAAATTTACCTCTGCCATGATGAGCTTCTTCATCTTTGGCACACTGGGGTTTGGATACTCTTCACCAAAGCACAGCTCGATCTTGTACATTGGAACAGGCCCCTTCCCCTGGACACATCTTTGAAGCTCTGCACACAAACATATGAGCAAATATCATTCAAATACTCGCCATAAATCAGAGATAATTTCAATTCAACATCCTGTTTCACTTACGACTGAGAAACACAGGGACATCTAGCAGTTTGAACGTCTTTTCTCGGTCAAGTTTGTTGGGCAGGTCGGTGTGTGGAGCCTGGGGACCGTTCCAGTAAACCCTGCCCTATGCACACGGATGGAACCGAGTCAAATATTAGTGAGTCATCTGAGTAAAGAAACAGAACGTCTTTGTAAATATTGACCCTGAACAGGGAAAGAGACATGTACTTCCTTTTACTGCCTGTAGACTACCACAGAACACATCTTAAACACAGCCAACTGTCAGTTTTTGTTTTTTTTTTTGTTTTAAAAGTGTAGTTTCATTACATTTAATATGTGATATGAAACTGTATGTATGACAGTGCCATATGAACCATCTCACACCCGCCTCCTGCTGTAGTCCTGGTTTAATCCTAGTTTAGTCCTGGTTTAGTCCTGGTTTAGTCCTGGTTTAGTCCTGGTTTAATCCTGGTTTAGTCCTGGTTTAATCCTGGTTTAGTCCTGGTTTAGTCCTGGTTTAATCCTGGTTTAGTCCTGGTTTAGTCTTGGTTTAATCCTGGTTTAGTCCTGGTTTAATCCTGGTTTAGTCCTGGTTTTGTCCTGGTTTAGTCCTGGTTTAATCCTGGTTTAGTCCTGGTTTAATCCTAGTTTAGTCCTGGTTTAGTCCTGGTTTAGTCCTGGTTTAGTCCTGGTTTAGTCCTGGTTTAATCCTGGTTTAGTCCTGGTTTAATCCTAGTTTAGTCCTGGTTTAGTCCTGGTTTAGTCCTGGTTTAGTCTTGGTTTAATCCTGGCTGGTGCCCAGAGTCAGAACTAAACCAGGACTACAGCAGGACTAAACATGGGGAATCAGCGTCTGAGTTTTCTAAAACCTGGATTAGTCTTCCTGAAGATGTGAGAGATTCCTCGACTTTGACAGTGTTTAAATCCAGGCTCCAGACTGTTCTGTTTATCTGTGCGGATGACTGAAAGGTTTTTATTTTGCCTCTTCTCTTTTAATATTAATTTTATGATGATTATTTATTATATTATTATTTATGCTTTGATTTGTTGTGATTTTAATGTCTTTCTCATTCTGTAAAGCACTTTAAATTACTCTGTGTACAAATTGTGCCATACAAATAAACTTGCCTTGCCATAACTATCTCTGACTGTGAAAACTGTATCTTCAGATCAGCAGAATCTGTCTTTTTCATTGTCAGAGTCAAAATGAAACTGAAATTTAAAACTGTTACTACGTTGTTTAAAAAGCACCATGTTGTTTGCTAGTAATGAACGCCCCAAAACTTATTATTATACACATGTGGATGAAGTACTCAATTTTGTTACTTAAGTACAAGTACAGAGGTAAACAGTTACTCAAGTAAAAGTATCATATGATAAATCTACTTTAGTATAAGTATTCAAGTACTTATTCAAGTGGTTACAAATGTACTTTAAGAGTAAAAGGCAAAAGTATTTCACAGAAGTGCTGTTCATTTGTTTAAGTGTAAATGTGGTTGTACTGATTAAAAAATGAGACATATTTTGTTCAACAGTAACAATATGACTCAACGTCTTAATTTTCTCATGAATATTGTGTAATTATTTTTGTTTGTGCAAAGCCGAAGCTTGAACTGGAAAACTTTAGTCAGAATGTTTCCACAAAGATGGTAAAAATAGTCCCACAAATCATATGAAAAGTATTTTTACTTTTCAGTCCTGTTCAAAAACGTAGTGAGAAGAAAATACAGATACTGCTCTCAAATGTAGTAAAAAGTACCCACTGTAAAATGAACTTAAGTAAAGTACAGATGCCTAAAAATTCTACTTGAGTACTGTACTTTACTACTTTTACTTCGTTACCTTCCACCACTGTTAATAATATTACAAATGTTTCTTTAAACAGGGGAAACCCAATGAGAGAACCACACATTATTTTCTAATCTAAAACTATTTTAAACATAAACAAAAGAGACAGGGGCCATTTCCTCCAGTCACTACTGATGAAAACATTTAACCCACTAAATCAAAATTAAATAAACTATTTCACTGTATATGTTAACACCAGAAATGTAACCCTTAACATCTGCTTTGGTATTAAAGCTATATTACACAAAATTGACTATTATGAGCTTTAAGTCATGTTATAATGTTGTTTCCTCCTCAAAAACACATCATTAGTCTGTCTACATCTCCAAAGCTCAAAATGCTCTGTTCCACCTTGTGATGTCATGAAGTGGTAGTTTTCAAGTTAACACCTTTTAACTTTAGTTCAGCAGAGGTTGGAAATTCCAGGGCCGAAATTATCCAAATGATTCTAGTGAAGGTGCATGGAGTTTAAAATTACAGCGGAGCACTTCCTGTATTACCACATGATGACATCACAAGGTGGAACAAAGTGTTTTCATTTTGGCAGAAGAACTCGGCCTAAATATGCAGGATTTGTGTGTTAAACTATGTGTGAATGAAACAGAACACAACTCAAGGTAGAAGGAAATAACATTATAACCTTGATCAGAAAATAACGTGCAGGCGGGAAGGGGTGTTATCTTCAACAGCCTCGCTCCGGATTGGCTCTTTGGTTGCTATGATACTCACGGTAGGAAGTCCAAATGTGCAACTCGGCTCCAAATTGGCCCCTATAACTGCTACCTTCGATCATCATTTAAGTGGATCATTTAAGTCACTTAGCCCCCTTCTTTACACAGGCTCTGACTCAAAGATCTCTGTCATCTTTACCTGGCAGAACCTTTTGATGAAGACTCCCTCCGGTGCCACCCACACCAGGACCCCCCTCTCCAGGTGGCAGAGGAGGCGTGCCATGGTCTCGGCCATGCCTACGGGCAGGGGCAGATGGGCTGGGGAGGGGAAGGGCAGCTGCTCGGCGGTGCACGTGCCGTAGATCTGTTCATTCCCCAACGGGACCCGGCCCTGTAATATAAAACAGCCGTCCGGACTCTTGGTGGTCACCTGCATCACCTTCACCCCCTGGTACAGCAACGTCACCTGCATCCGGAAATCTGGACACAACAAGTTTAGTGACGACAAGAGCTTAGAGATCTATGGAAAAATTGATAAAATTGTGATAGTTGTTGCTGAGAAATGAGACGGTGTAACGCCTCATCTGTTACATTTGATGGAACCGGCCTGAAGCACTGGGCCTTATCCTAACTCGAGGTAAACTTAAAACTCCTCCTTTTGGGGCTGGACTTAAAAATACATTGATTTGCGACGTCTATAATCTAAACTTCCAAACACGTGCATGAAGACAGATCGACAGAACCATATTTTTCAGTTCTGATGCGGATATCTTGGCAGTCCTCAATATCAACCGATACCAGAGACAGAAAACAGCATTTTTTTTTTTCTTTAAACACAAACAACATAAGGTAAAACTGCTCCAAATGGGTTTTGTAACGACAGAGCAGCTTTGTAAAAATAGTTCATTATTAAGTTTATTATTATGAGATGCTTTGGACCAACATTGGCCAGTAAAGCGTCTTATTACACCACTTTATAGAACAAAATGGGATCAGCTGAAACAATATTTTGGAAGCCGATACACCATAATTTTTAATATCTGGGCGACAGTGATGACCCAATCCCAGTATTTTATCAGTGCATTCCTATGTATAAATAACTGTATAAAGTTATTTCTGCCTTTTTAGTTAATTTTATGGTTCATTCTAATGTCGGTACATCTATATCTTAGTGGTTAGTACAGTAGCTTCAGAAAGTGGTTCCATTATCCAACTCCAATTTTAAGCCGTAAGATTAAAGCAGTGGTGAGTTTGTGGAGCCAGGACCAAACACATCACAAAAGAGTTTGTGGCTGTGCTTTCATTTTTGGATTTTTCTCTCAAAAACAGTCATTTTCCCGTAGAGTGACATCGACCCTGACCTCCATCTGGAATTATGCGACCTGTTTAGTTTCTGTTTCTTTTTAGTGCTGGTTTCATTGTGCTTTTTAGTTTTGAGGTTGTCTTGTTCAGTTTAAGTTCAGATCTGTTAGGACCTGCTTCTGTTATTTCCTAGTTTTATTTATTTAATCCCAATTTTCACACCTGTTACACCTGGATAAAAACGAGTGAGGTTTTTTTCCTGTTTTTCCTGTACGGCTGGATTACTTTCATGCGGAACTTATAACTCAATAAATCTGTGGTACTGAGCATAACTGGGCTTGTCCTTGTTGTTTTAGTCCGTTTAGTCGGTTAGCTACTGGTTTAGTCCCGGTTCAGATCAGGTTACGTTTTAGTGTTAATAAGACATAAACTATTATAAGTAAATATAAGTTACCTGATACACCTGCAGAGTTGAGAAACAGCACAGGGGGATGGGGCAGGTTTGAAGATGTGTTCTCTTTGACCTCACAGTACATATGCTCCCTCATTGGATCGTCTTAAATGCAACAAAATTACAACAAAAAACAGCGAAGTTATAATGAATTTCCTTAGCAGCCCTTTATATTTCAGTTCAGTGTTTTTTTTTTCTTTCTTACCTGTCTTTAGGGGTCTCTGTTTGTGAAGCTTCTGAATCGATTCTCTCTGTTGATGCTAAACAGACAAACATGATCACTACAGAATCCCAGGCACCAGTGAGAATGTGATGAAATACAAGCAGTAAAGTATTGTACTTAAGTAAAATCTTTAGGTATCTGTACTTTACTGAAGTACATTTTACAGTGTGTACTTTTTACTTTTACTTCACTTCATTTGAGAGCAGTATCTGTACTTTCTACTACACTACATTTTTTAATAGGACTGAAAAGTAAAAAGTACTTTTCATATCATTTTTAGGGGTTATTTTTACCATGTTCGTGGAAACATCCTGACTGAAGTTTTCAAGTTCAAGCTTCGGCTTTGGGCAAAGAAAAAAAAACAAAATTCATGAGAAACTTTACGAAACTGATTCATATTGTTACTGTTGAACAAAAGCAATTTCACTACATTTACATTTAAATTTAAAAAATTGTGAAATACTTCTCTACTTACTTTTTACTCTAAAAGTACATTTTTAAATGGGTACTTTAATACTTAAATAGATTTTTTTCATGTGATACTTTTACTTTCAACTGACTAACTTTTTACCTTTTTATATCTGTACTTTTACTCAAGTAACAAAATTGAATACTTCATCCACCACTACTGCACACCACATTCAAAAGCCAGTGTACACTATTACATCTTCAGGAAGTACTACGAGGATGTGTGTAAGGAAGGGCATCTGTTGTAAATCTAGCGACATGGGGGATTATGAGTTAATTTTATTATTGAATATATTACATGTTTTGCTTCCTGTGGATCCAACATGGCGACACGTTTTGAGTTCGCTGTCTTCACTGGATCTTTTGGTTCTGTAAAAGTTGGACATAGTTAGAAAAGCTGCCGTTTTGTGAGTTAGTGAAGCACAATATGAAAACAATTGTGATAAAATAGTAATAGAGTTGGCTTGATTAAAAAATACAAAGAATGCATTTTTTAATATATAATGTGTTGTGTTTTATGGAAAAATCTAGTTGTACCTGTCAACCTTTGACCTTTGGCAGCAAACATGCTCTTCAGTTTATGGAATACTTGTATTAGTGTATCTGTTTATATTTCAGTTTAATGCTGTGGATTTGTTTACAGAATGCTACGTTTAAAACCACAAATCTCTTAACAATTCCATTTTATGCCACACTTTCTTACTTCCATACTTCAATACTTCAGTACTTCCATACTTCCATGTTTCTAGAAGTGGTCCCTTGTTCACTGTGGGGGTTACGTTCTAAAAATAACCTGCAATAGGCGAAATCCCCAAAGGAGTCAGCTTTATTCTTACAATTATAATATATGTTTTAAGGCTGTAGAACCCCTCACCACACACTTTATACACTTTTCTCAGACAGGCATTAACATTTTCTCACATTTCTCTCTTGTTTAAACACTCTCAAAGTTCAAACCTTTGTATATTATGTCCCTCTTCCTCAATGATCACTTTAAATGTGTTGTTCACGTGTCTCTGCTCCAGCGGTATCCACAGAGGCGCCTCTCCGTGCACAGAAACACTTTTAAATCCAAAGTGTTTCAGAAATTTGTCGGTGCAGAACATTTGTGGGTTTTGTCGGGATGAAACTTGCAAACATACAGCACTTCAGAGTCACACTGTGATCGAACATTTATGTAAATTTGGCTCAACACATTCTGTACTGTACAGGAGACACGGAGGAGACTGATGGACAATGGTCTTCAGTCCCTCACGTTCATACACTTTAAAAACAAAAAGCATGCAAAATTGCACAAAAAAAATCTGCAAAACAGTGAGGCTGCAAAAGGTGAACCGCGATATAGCAAGGGACCACGTTCATACTTCCATACGTTCATACTTCCATACTTTCATTCGTCCATAGTTACATACTTTTGTACTTCCATACGTCAAAACTTCCATACTTTATATCCATACTTCCATACTTTCATGCTTCCACATTTCCATACTTCCATATTTCCCTACTTTCATACTTCCACACTTTCATACGTCCATACTTTCATACTTCCATATTTCCACTTCCACACTTCCACACTTCCATACTTGTGCATCACAGGTGTCAGTATAACGTGCATTGCCTCACACCTGAGCCCGGCTCCTCTTGGATCCTGTAGACTTTATAAGGTTCCGTGATGTCTAGCTGGTTGCGTTCAGGGACCTCTCCAAAGTCCGTGCTTTTGTTGAGGGCACAGCGAAGCCGGGTTTTCCACATGGTGGGGTCGGCTCTGTCTCTGCCCTCTCTGTACTTGCCCTTGTACACGGCCCAAGCCTGGACAGCAAAAGTCAACGACTCAACTTTCATTCAGAACAAATTATAGGCTTGGTCACTTCTCTCTGTGATTATTCTTTAGATAAAATGAAACCTAAAAGATTCCGATCCCATAAAAGAGACGAAAGCCCCATCACTAGAAATGACTCGAGGAACCCAAAAGAACTTGGTTTAGTTGGAAATTACACCCCTTCCTTAACTTTTATTGTGTATTTATTCTTATCACATTCTAAAGAAAACATTTGAACATTTGAAAACTGCCAAAACACTGAAATAGTCTTATTCAGAACAGCCATGAACAACTTTCACTTTGGAGAGTGAGCTGGCGTTTGAAGAAATGAAATCAGCCACTAAGTTTCAGGTTCATTGCTATTCCAAAATTTCAGAAATAAATCAGCAAAATATTTAAAAATATATCGGATTTATAAAGTTTATAACTAGGCAATTTGATTTGATTTGATTTTTTTAAATTTAATTTTTATTTTTATCAACGTGTCGCCTAATCCAGCCTGTGCATGAGCGCACCTGGACCCAAAAAAGTCTTTACCAGATTACATTTGCGCTGAACAGTAAAAGCTATTAAAGGACATTTTAACAAATCAGGCGAATATGAATTTATTTATTTAAAATGATGGAATATTAAATGAGAACAGAACTGAACCTTGAAGAGAGCCGCATCCTCCGTCTGTTTGTAGTCTTTTTTGGCTGCGTGTTTCCACGGGATCCTGAACATCGTTTTGTGCTCATCTTCCCAGCACAGCCCCTCGTACTGTCCGCTCTCTATCTGCGCAATCAGCCACTCTTTTAGGTGCAACTTTGCCCCTTCTTCCATCTTCATCGCATTGTTACTGTTCTTCAGGACCGTGCGTAAAACCTCACGTTTCCTCTACAGAGACACTTCGGACAGGTTATCATTTCAATTACTGCTTTTCAAAACTGCAAATAATACTTTTTTAAATACTGCGTGGATAATAAAAAATCAGGTAGAGAGATCTCACCTTTTAAAAAGTCAATGTAATGCAGAAGTTGTGCCAAAAGTGAAGTGCGCCTTTTTGAAGCGAAAGCGAAAGTGTGCACGCGCCCTTGAGTACTTTCGGTTTCCTCGTGACATGCTGAGGGATTGCAACAGCTCTTGCTTAGTAAGGTGGATGATTGACAGCAGCGGGGACAAAAACAAACTAGACTTTTGTCATTAAACGTGAAAAACATCTATGCGTAAAAATGGTGGAATTCAGTTTTACGCAGCGCATTTTGGAAAAATCAAGGTGTAATACAAGGTGAAGTGTGTGGGTGAATAATTATAACAGTGGGGATTCAAATATGTAGGCCTACCCTTTACACGCTCACGAGGACCTTGGGACACGTGGTTGTACTTTTGACAGAACAGCAGAGGGCAGCATTTCAGCATAATTAACTATATCTAGTTTCAAGAGCCATGATTTTAGCTTCTTAGAGGAATCCAGTGACAGTTGTGGAAGTTTCCCCAAATCATTTTACGCACAACATCTACAGTAACTTGATCTGTTAACCCCAAAGTGTTACGCAAAAGCAAACATGTATGGGACATTTATTGTATTTTACTGCTAATGTTAATGATGAACTGTTGGTCTTATTATGTATTTGTAATGAACTGTGTATTTCAATGTGTGTTCACCTGCCCAGGGGCTGCAGATGGAAAGTAGCAGTAGCAAAATCTGGTACAAATCATCTCTTCTTTTGTAAGATTTCTGAATTGTATATGGTCCCTAACAAAGAAAGAAAGAACACACACACACACACACACACACACACACAGATCTAGACATCAATCATAATCCTGTGTTTATAAAATGTGAACCAAAAAATGTGCAAGAATGTGCGGCAAAATAAACGTAATTTCACAATTCTTTGCCTTGGCACTTTTATTCGTGTTTTTCCTCCAAATAAAACAAAATAGTTCATGATGGTCATATTTGCTTTGCCTGGGTTTACTGTTGTGTCAGTTGTGCAATAAACCCGGCTGAGACACGGGCGCTCTGCAGAAACAGGTGAGCCAGGCCTCAATAAATAAATCCACTTTACAAATGAGTGACGGTTTTACAGCAGAAACGTAGAAACCTGAAAATCTCTTGGACGAGGACACACAAGAGGATGAGAACAAGTTAAATCTTATGTTGGAATATTTTGCCCCTGATTCGTGTAACAGCTTCAAAAATAAAGCTGCACTACGTAACCTTTCCAGTGGAATGCCCTCCCCTGCTCGTCTCCATGGAGATGTTATCATTTTGCCTATCCATACTTCGCAGGAATGTTTCTTTAGTTCCCATGGAGACACAATGCACATATTAGCAAAAGTTTAACATCATCAGAAAACTCAACAATTATATAAAAAAAATTGACCTAAACGGCACATTTTCAGGAGCCTGGAATCAATCCGAGCATTAAGAGTTTGATTTTCAACAAAAACGTGAGAGTGACTAACTGAAAAACTGTTGGCTAATGCTAATGCTACCTTCTCGTGACTGTGATATTGAGAGGGACTTGTTTTACAGCACAAACCAGCTCACCTGTTGTAGTTCCAGCTAAGACAGATTGTGTTAAAATAAAGCTCAGATTAAAGTCTAACATGAGCAACAGAGCTTCAGACAGAGCAGTGCCTACAGTTAGCATCACATACCCCGGGAATGTTGATGACATCAATTGCAAAGTACCAATAATGCTCGACACATAAGTATAGCATTGCACTTATCTATCTCCATGGACAGGTGTGATCTGTGAAGAGGCGAGTGGTGCTCATAACAATAAGGCAGGTTTTTCAAGGCATTTTTACCAATAAAAACACATAATTTAACATGGATCATAGATTTTTGTAATACCATTGAACACAAAACATTAACAGCTCCATGGAGACAAGCAGGTGTCACACGCTCCACCAGAAAAGTTACATAGTGCACTTTAAATAATTCAGGACAATGAAAATCTTCTAAATCTTCTATTTGAATGTACCAAAGTTCAATCCAGTACAATCTGCATCACTAAAATAGAACAAAGTTTAAAGTTGTTATGGTGCACCTGTGGTTCATGTGTGGATACAAAATGCAGCAATAATATTTAACACATGTGGAAATAAATACAGTTTGAAAAAAATATTTACACAATATTGTACATAAAATAATTCAGAATTTTCATCCTGGTTGGTCATAAAAATATATTTATATAAACGAAAATCACTGAAAAAACTACAAAAATATGGATATAAACAAAGTATTGGTGATTGTAAAATATACAGTACGGTTCATCCTTTCAGTCGTTTTAGTGTCATCCTCTCAAGTCGTGTGGCTGGAGCTTTCATTTTCAAAATTAACCAAAAACACTGAATCTGAATCATTTGCAGATATTAGTGAAAATGTTCATTGTTCAATGTCAGTGGGTTTCTGCACTGTTGCCATATGATTAGCTATGTGCACAACGGTAGCCGCTAGTTTCAAATGGAGCAGTCAGCACGACCATTTCCGCTGTAATGTGATGTCTATGAGGTTTTAGCCAAGTCGCGCTAAAGTCACTAAACCCTGACAGATTAGGCAGTGGGCAGGGAGCTGCAGGTGGGTTAGAGGTCAGGGGTCAGAGGTTAGCGAGTTAGGGTCAGACAGTGGACCGAGAGCTGCGGGTTCATGTCACTGACAACATGTTAAACACTTTACAAATGTGAGGAAAACTTCACCAGAGGACACTTTGTGTATTGACTGTGTCAGTGTTAATGCTAATGCTAATGCTAACTTCTATTAAAACATTAAATGTAACATAACAAAATTGTATTTGTTGCAATTTAATTCTAATTACTTTTAGACATAGATTATTTTTAGGCATAGATTATTACAGCTGCATTATTTAAATATTTAATAGGCTCCAAAATTAGCATTAGCATTAGACACACAGACATACCTTTCTACAAAACAGAACAGTCCTCTGGTGAAGTTTTCCTCACTTCAGGGAAACCAATAACAGCTCCTTGGAGACAAGCAGGTGTCAGACTTTCCACTTTCCTCACATTTGTAAAGTGTTTAACATGTTGTCAGTGACATCCACCCACAGCTCCCTGTCCACTGCATGACCCTAACCCCCTAACCTCTGACCCCTGACCCTAACCCACCTGCAGCTCCCTGTCCACTGCCTGATCTGTCGGGATTTAATGATTTTAGCGCGATTCTGCAAAAACCTCATAGACATTACATTACGCCGTAATCGTTGAGCATCTGATGGAACTCATGTGATGCCGTTGTGCACAGAGCCAATTAACAACTCCTAATCCCTCAAAATGGAACCTGTAAAGAGGATATTGAAACCCATTAATATTTACTTAACCACACCACAAAATCAGTCAAGAAGAGTCATTTTGCCTCCCCCCATCATTACTGAACACTACAGGCCTATGTAATGCTGTCACATGAGCCTGTACACAGTAGACAGCGCCAACATGTGGACAGGGTCAGCTTGTGCGTGAGTTTTCAGTCAAAAATCGAAACATTTTCTCTTGCTTCAGTCCTCAGACTACGCAGTGAAAGTAGTCGTCTAAGTTTAGTTTTTAAGACTAAAGTGGAAAGTCCTAGTGGCAGCCGCAGGCCCTGACCACCATGTTGCGGTACTTTTTCAGAATGACGTTGGAGCTGTCGTCAAAGTAGAGCACAGAGATGGCATGGAGCTGGGTGGGAGCACAACATGGCTTAGGAACTGTGTCCGGGTTGATAAAATGAACCTGGAAAACATATAAGGGTAGTCATTAGTTGCATTAGTGACTAGAACCAATACTTCACACATGTGTCCTGAGCTCAGGTCTCTGCACTGGCTCCTGTGGCTCAGAGAATAGACTTTAAAGCAGCTCTGCTTGTGAACAAGTCTCTCTGACCTAGCACCAAAGTACATCTCCCACATGTTAGTGCCATATGAACCATCTCACAATCTGGGGACTTCAGGGACCAGCCTCTTGCTGGTCCCAGAGTCAGGATAAACTAAACTAGAACTACACTGGTACTAAACCAGGACTAAACCAGGACTAAACATGGGAAATCAGCGTTTCAGTTTTGTGCAGCTAAAACCTGGAACAGTCTCCCTGAAGATGTGAGACAGGCCTCGACTTTGACAATGTTTAAGTCCAGGCTCCAAACTGTTCTGTTTATCTGTGCATATGACTGAAAGGATTTTATTTCTAAAGTTAATTTTATGATGACTGTTTATGTTTTGATTTGTTGTGTTGTGATTTGAATGTCTTTTTTATTTGTAAAGCACTTTGACTTACTCTGTGTACAAATTGTGCCATACAGATAACCTTGCCTTTTCTTCATTTACTCCTTTACATTTACTCCAAAAACTCCATCCATTTTCACGGCTTATCCGGGGCCAGGTCGCGGGGGCAGCAATCTAACCACGGACTCCCAGACTTTCCTCACCCCAGACACTTCCTCCAGCTCCTCTAGTGGGACCCCAAGGTGTTCCCAAGCCAACCAAGAGACATAGTCCCTCCAGCGTGTCCTGGGTCTGCCCCAAGCTCTCCTCCCATTCATAAACTTTGTGATCAAATCGTACTTTTAAGAGTAATTTTACACCCCCTACTTTGTACAAGAAATATTCTTGTACAACAATGTTATAACAATAATACTTACTTGAGTGAAATATTTATGTACTTTTTCCTCTAATGTAGTTACTGAATCTCTAAAATGATTATGAGAAAAGTTTCGACAATACCAGCTTTTCATTACAAAAAGTTACATTATTAATCAGATCTTCAAATAGGAACTAGTAGTAGCAGCAGTAGTAGTATAGTAATAGTAGTTGGAACCAAATCATTTCAGCTCTCGTTTACCTGAATTTGATTATTTCTGTTGTAACTGTAACCTACTTCTTCTGAAAATACTGAAAAGAAGTGGTTTTACGATAAGAGGCCTGGTTTCTGAGAATACACAGTATGAGTAAATCCTGGGTTTGCCCCCTGCGCCCAGATGCTTCACTCACCAGCGTTTGCACAATGGCGTGGTTTGTGGCGTTCATGTAGGAGTTTAAAGGGAAGGCGCACTCTCCCTCGCAGTAGTAAGCCGCGTAGCCCTCTGGAGCGATGATCCAGTCCTGAAGGTCACATGAGCATGGTTAAAAACATAGTCACGATCACATCAACATAGGGCGCCGCTGACAGTGTTGGGAAGTAACTGAATACATGAATTGACAATATCTACTCTGAACTAGGGGTGAGCAAAAATATTGAAATATTAATATATTGTATTGTTTAATTTAATGATACAGTATTGTGTGTATCATGCACTGCTGTATCGATATATATTTTTGTGTGTATATTCTGTCACAGCACTACAATTGTGTGGCTTGTATAGAGGAAAGAAACTTGTTTAAGCATAACATTTGATTCATAGTTTTGATTAAAAGGTGTATTTCATATTAGATTTGCACAGTGGTTTAACCAAAACTTTTAGTATCAGTTGTGATTTAGTAGTTATGTTGTGATCTCTAGAGCCGTTAAACTGCACATGTCCCTGTACATGTAAATGTGGAGCTGGTATAAGCTGTGGATGAATATTGACCAATGAAACAGTTTGATGTTCTTCTTCTAGTTAGTCACATGCACTAAACTAAATGCACTTGGTTATGTTCATTAATGTTTATTTTTTGTGAAAATGGGGCTGATCATTAAGGGTCACAAAAGCCTATATTTTTCACTGAATCGTATCAAATTGATTTGAAATATACTATATCATATCAAATGAAAAAGTACTGCATAGAGATACGTACCATATCGTGGCCTATGTATCGCGGTATGTATCAGATCGGCAAAGTCTTAATATTACCCGGCCTTAATCTGAATGCTAACTATGAGTATGTGTAGTCTGGCACAGTTACTTTTTCATTTGGTGGTACTGATTTTACTTTCCTAAAATCAAAAGAATACATTGCAGTGCTTGATCACACTGTTCCGGCTCCAAACTGCATGGTATTAATGAAAAACGTATAAAACACAGCTGTTGTGGTGAGGCAGATGAGATTTTTCCTTCTCCAATTAGTGATGGAAAAGCAGAACAAACAGTGAATCAAACATAAAGCTGTTTTTAATGATGCATCTTTACTCTATAATTTAAATGCAACTCAACATAAAAGTATTCTAAGTACTCAGAAAGCAGTACTCTGATTGTTACAAAATACATCTTAATGCAGATATTCAAAGTATTTTTCCCATCATTGATCATTACACCAGCTCTTTGCTCCTCCACCTACTTTAAATATGTCAATGAGGTATCTAACTTTTGACTGGTGTTGTTTAAACATACACTACCAGTCAAAATGATGTATTTTTAAAATTTTTTTTTACTACTTTCTACATTTTATACACACACAGAAGACATCAAATATATGAAGCAAGCTATATGGAATTATGTAGTTAAGATATTTTTGACAAAACAAAGGGTGGCTACTTTAAGAATTTAAATTTAAAATATTAAAAAAATATATTTAGTAGAGTTGTTTCACTTTTTTTCTTTACTACATATTTCCCCATATCCTACTTACATATATTTGATGTCTTCTGTATGTATGTAAAAATGTAGAAAGCAGTAAAAATAAAGAACACTGAATGAGAGGGTGCGTTCAAACTTTTACCTGGTCGTGTGTAATGCATTATGAGCCGTTAAGTTCTCTGTTCAAAAGCAGAAATAGGTTCAACATTAATGGACTAAAAGAGAAGTCGTTACCTGCCACCCCAGGTCTCTGAAACTGACATAGAGCTCGTGCTTCTTACAGGCCTGTTTCTGATCAGTGCTGCTGTTCTCTGTGTAACAAACAAGCACATGAGGGTTATAAATTACAAATCCCATTCTTCAAATCAACCACAACACAAACTATTTACATCGTCAGACCTTAATTAGACAGAGAAGGTTTAAACAATCAGACGCTAAGATTCTCTGACTAAATGTTAACATATAAACAAGTCCCGGAGCAAATCACCTCCAGATACATGCAGAGTTGGGTAATTGTTTCAAATGAAGGGCCACCCTGAGCAGAGGTCACATTGACTCAGCCAGATGTGTGTGCACTCACTCACTAAAAACGCTTGACTTGCTGCTTCATATTTTCTCCATACTCTTGCGATTAAGCCTGTCTGTTTGTGATCGAATGCTATCATCCTCCCTGTGTTCTTCCATTGACCCCTGTGTCCCTGTGGTGCATTAGAGTGGTGCACACTGGGAATGATCAAATACAACTGCTTCTCATCACTCAGTTAGCTCAGCGCTGGTATCCAAAAAGTTCCATTTGGGCCATGTGTTGTGGCCCTGCTTTGGCCTGCAGAGCCCCACACGTGTTCTGCCATAAAACCCAGCTACGCTTTACCTCCACACGGGGAACTTGGGCTGGTTCTGTGTAAATAAACAGAGCATTACGGTCTTGTGTTTCAGCTCTTCACATAAACTGTGGCCCCTCGCACCTTCATCACAAAGAAACACATATGCGGCTCCTTCTTTTGAGTTTGAGGATGACATCAATCTTGCCGTCTGCCTGTTTACACTTCAAGTAGTCATGGTTTGTATTATGCAAATAGGAACCACAAGTGGAACTCATCTGTGTTGCGTTGTTTTGTATCAAAGCCAAATTAAACCAGGAGTCGTGAAACATAATGACTGTACCCGCGACGTTGGCCATCTTCAGAGCGTCCTGGTTCTTTGTCGTTTTGGAGCGGTTTGAGTTCCTGTGCTTGTTGCCGCCGGACGCTGAGCGAATGCTGCGCAGGTGCACCTCTGTAGCTTTGAAGAAGGCCACCATGAAGGGCTGTTTATTCTGAGGCCCGCTGCGGCCAATCAGGCCTGCCACACGGGGATTCAGGTTTTCACCTGCAGGGGGAGACAAAGAGCAGGGTCAAACAGGTGCTGGTACATGTACAAGGCCAATGTATACAATCAGAGGAGTCTGTGAAATCACTGGTATGCCTCACCTTCCCCTCACTGAGAGCAGGGCAGTAAGGTAACTCTCTCTCTCTCTCTGACCTTGTCTGACCACGATGAAGTGTCCACTTTAAACCTGCTGTATTTGTGTAGGTGTATTTGTGTACATGCATCTGCGTGCTGACTTCAGTCTCACTATCTGTTGCTCATACACTGAAGAATGTGCCTTTAGTTTAGTGTTAAATCCAGGCTTCTGGTCGCCTGTGGCGGCGGGATGTCCCATGTGCCTGTCTGTACACGCTCGCCCATAACCCTTCAGACCAGATCCAATGCAAATACACACTGCCCCCTCCCATGCCAGAAATACTCTACTTATGTTTCTCCTGCATCAACCACTGTCATACTGAAAAGACACAATAATCTCAGTGACTACATGGAGCTGGTGAGGTTTTCTCAGAGTAACAGCCAGACCACAGATCTTATCTGTACCATGGTGCACTGTATTTTCTGCTCCACTGCTGATGGCTCTGAGGGCATTATCCAAGACACAGGACAAAGAGTCATGTGACTGATAACAGTTTGATGTACGTATGTGCTGACAGTGGAGTCTATGACTCCAACAGAACACACCATCAGGAAGACCACACACTTCCAAATGGTCACATCACTTAAAATAACAACAGGAAACAAATCTAAAGTGTGCGATGTAAATTATAATGTGTCAGTTTACACCTGTAAAAATAATAATACTGAACATTTTATACATTTCCTGATAAACAAATGAAAACTGCACAATAACAGACAGCTCTCTTAGCACAGTACATAAATGTGACTGACCGCTGCTGCTCTCCAGACCCAGCTGAAGGCCCAGGTTGCGGCCCGGGTTCACGACCCAGTGGTTACTTGTGGCTGTGATGTCGAACACAAGCCAGCCCTCCTCCGCCGCCCAGATGACCCGCGAGTCCAGCAGGAACAAGTCAGACTCTCTGAGAAGCACACAGGAGGGAAAGGTTACGAACTCACACTAAACTAAAAAGTTCAGATTATTTTCAAATGAGATTACTGCTGCTTTTAAATTGTCATCTGTAGTCACTAGTATTTTCTTCCCATTATGAATCCTTATTTTTTAAAAATATATATTGTATCTGTGTTTGTAGATATTCAAACAATATTATGTCAGTCTAAGACAGGCCTCATGAAAGCTCACAACCTCCAGAATTCACTCACTGAGCTGCAGAGGCCGCACTAGCCTAGATTAATGATAGCTTGCAGGTGCTGGGGTTTAGGTAGCGAGGGCTCAGATCAAAAAGAGTTCTTTTAGATTCAAACCAACTGGATTTCAGCACTGAAACTGGCGACCCAAATAACAGACTTGTGTTGGTCATTTTCCTTTCTGTTTGGATAATCGTCTTGAGAACCAAAACACCAAATTTTAACATAAATAACTTGTCCAGTGATTTTGTGACAAAGTCTAAATCAGCATTTTTGTGTTAACGCATGTAACCCCTCTGTCCTATGATTATCTTATGTTATTATATTTGCTACCAGGAAGAGCTATATCTGATTTGAACATGTCTACCTTGTTTCCAGGGACATAGTTAGATCATGTTTACGTATATATACAGTCCCTTTAACCTAACACGTTCCCACACATGAATCAGTTCGTATTCACTCTGGACCGCAGTATAAAACCAAGTGACCACAGCTGAGACGGCAGAGCTCGTGGTCAGAGGAGTGTGACGAGCGAAACAGTGGAAGAGATAGAGCAGAGCGTGAGAGGAGGGAGGGGAGAGGAAGAGAGGGAGGGAGAGAGGGAGAGGGAAGGAGGGAGAAAGAGGTCCAGATGGTGAGGCCCAGGGGAGCAGTTCATTTTCTTAATTGACAATAATGGCTTTATAAACGTTTAGTCCTTTCATACAACACACTCAGTCCATTATTTACTAGAGCTGGATGGAGAGACAAGGGGATGGGATCATTTTGAAACTGTGTGTCATGATTATCATGTTCAAAATAACTGTCATTAACAATAATATAAAAAAAAAAAAAAAATAAAAAAAAAATTTAAAGGGCCTGCATGTATAAATGGACGTAGACGGTAAAAATGAGGTACAGAGCGTTGAATGTATAAATAAGTTCCATGTTTGAAAAGAAAAAATATTATAGAAATGTACTTTGTAATAAGTAAAAAACAACAACGACCAAGACGAGAACATAAAGTATCTATTTCCTCCATAATCCGGTCATATGAAGGCAGTTATGTTGGTTAGCCATTAAATTGGTTTGTATTTTCAATATAGCAATGCAACTGTATTTCTATAGCATTTTTAAAACAACTTCAGCTGACCAACTCGCTTCACATAAAAAAAAAAAAAAAAAAAAAACAATCAAATATAGAGATAACACGATATATAAGAAGAACAATAAAACTCCAAGATGTCCTGTGTAGCTAGTGTTAAATGCCAAGGAGGAGGAGAGTGGGACATAAACAGAGCTTTTCTTTCAGTTTTCTTGTATATGCCTTGTATATTCCTCTTCCACTCTGTACAAACTGGACTCTGTTTATCACCAATGCTCCATCCCTGTCCCATCACTGCACTGTTTGTTTGGCTGGACAGAGGCCTGTCACAATAATCATTATATGGACTTATCGTTCTATATATGAAGCTGGAACTATATTTTAAGAGTCAGTATTTATTGAGTGTACATTTACTTTGTACTACTGGAACATTTTTGGTTAGTTTTTGGCAATATGACACAATTTAAGCTGTAACAAGTTGAATTAACAACTTGTCTGACTCATTTCGGATGAAAACTAACGACTTAAGTGTTTCGTTCTGCTGTTTGGCTGTGTGGTTTAAATCTGCTCTTTGGTTGCGCTGTCAGTGGCATAAATTTGTTTCAGTATTATCATTTGTCATCTATATTTACTTCAGCGATATATCGAACTTCAAAATATGTTATCGTGACAGTTGACCATTAGCAGAAAACAGCATTGGTTCATGTTTAGCTATAAAGTGAAACTTCCAGGGTACCATGGTAATCCACTTAATATCAGCTCATCCTCCCATTTACTTCTCAATGTGTCCATGTTCCTCACTGAGCTTTTCTTACACAGCACCATGGACTTAAATAATTTACAGAAATCTCAAAGGGCTCATATTATGATATTTTATGATCTAAGTTCTAATGTTGTTTCCTCGTCACAAACAGACCTGGAGTTGTGTTTTGTTTCATTCACACATGTTTAACACACAAACCCTGCATATTTAGACTGCGTTCTTCTTTCACTTAACTTCACACCTTGTGATGTCATGTGGTAATACAAGAATTGCTCCACTGTGTTTTTAAACTCCATACACCTTCACGAGAATTATTTGGATGACCTCAGACCTAGAACTGCCAATCTCCAGTGAACTAAAGGTAAAAAGTAGCTGTTAAAACTACCACTTCATGACGTCACAAAGTGGAACAGAGCATTTTGAGCTTTGGAGATGTAGACAGACTAATAATAAAGGGTCACTCAA
Source organism: Periophthalmus modestus (assembly GCA_019594935.1). Classification (NCBI taxonomy): domain Eukaryota; kingdom Metazoa; phylum Chordata; class Actinopteri; order Gobiiformes; family Gobiidae; genus Periophthalmus; species Periophthalmus modestus. The sequence continues at coordinate 10,890,593 of JAIEZT010000084.1, forward strand.
ACGTGTGAATGAAACAACACACAACACAACTCCATCCTGTCAATTTTGTGTAATATAGGACCTTTAAATTAAAGTCTATGATGTCACCTGATAAGTTTAAGAAAATATTAAAAGTGTGGTGACCTGTGTATGTTTTTCTTCAAAGATGGAAAGTTTTATAATGTAATATTTTATCATTTTTACTGTATTGTATTGATTGTGTTGGCTGCTACTTCTCTTGAAAAGGAATTCCGAATCTCCTTGCTGAATAAAAGTAAAATCATAGACTCTATATGACTCTATATATATATATATATATATATATATATATATATATATATATATATATATATATATATATATATATATATATATATATATATATATATATATATATATATATATATATATATATATATATATATATATATATATATATATATATATATATGGACATAGCTAAACTAATCTGCTAGCAACTGTGTTCCAAATAGGAAGTGATCATGGGCGCGTTCCTGGCTCCATTAACTCTTCTTTCTTCACTTCTTTTGAAGAAATGTTGCCCCTCTCTCTGTAACTGCTCCTGTCAGGCTCATCATTTTGGTCTTAAAATATTCACTCTACATGATCCTGGTACTTTTATTTCTCCATTGTGTCTGTAACTCAGATCATGAACATTAATAACAGATCAATTCGCCCCTGTAACTGTTAACCACGATAAGCTTTATTTGACTGGAGCCAAATGCAGTGGGTGACGTCACACTGACTTCCACTTCTCCACTTCCAGACTTCCAGTCTACTTCTTTATACACTGTCAGTAAAATCAAATCAAATCTTTGTTGGGGATTTACAAAATATTATTGCCCAACCTTTTTACTATGATGTATTAATATAATTCATTATAGCCCTGTTATGATACAGGGGGATTTTGGGTATTTTTATTGTAATGATAATGACAGGATTTGAGCTGTGGAGGGGTGAATGCGTCCCTTTTATGGCTAATAATTGGTTCATTCAGCTGTTTATTTGTTGCAGCTCATGTCTTAATAAAACCGTTATTAAATAATTAATTTAATTTATATTTAAAAAATTGTGTACTGGGATTACCTCACTTTACTTAAATCATAATTAGTTTAATATTATCATTTATGGCAATATTTCTCTGTAGCGATACAACATGGTTCAAAATGTGATATCGTGACAGGTCTAGTTCCAAAAAATTACATAAAATCTCATACAAACTAAAGAGCCAGCTCCTCAGAACAGCTGCATGAGTAGAGACTGTGAAATGTAACGCGTGAAATAGTGCATGTCCAAGTCCACCCTATTGTCCAGATACAAAGTGGACTGGAGTAAAACGCCTTATTGTTCATTCGTTGTGAATTCTGACCCCTTTTCAAAGAAGGCAGATAGTGTGTCGAGCGCTCAGGCCTGTCCCTGGCAAAGGAATAAATGACTTTGTTGTTCCCTTCGGACATCAGAAACCTTTAGTAAAACCATGTGGCCGCTTTCTGAACAGCGCAGATTAAACACATACAAGGTGGGGCTACAGTTTGATTTGGCTCACAAAGTTGGCTGATTACAACTGAGGCGTTTTACATGGACTGAAATTTTATTTAAAAGTTATATTTAAATATAAACTGAAACTTCCATCTTGTCAAAAAAAGGCAATGCAATGGCATGAGTGGTGGTATGGAGTGGAGGAGGGTTTTGGTGTATAGTTGAGAAGGCAGGATGAGGGAAGGTAAGAGATTAGACTCATAGGAGGTGACTGGAAAAGTATAGCAAGGAAAATAGGCTGATGTCAACTGGCAGCTGTCATTAACTAAGAATGAAATAGAGCATATATGTGTGTGTTTGTGTGTGTGTATATACACACACATACAATTAATTAAAGCAATGCTACAGTATTCCTTTCATGGATTTGGCCCATTCTGTCCCGTGTTATGATGAACTGTGACATTGTCAGCTAGACTGGTCAATAAAATGTGTTCACCTGTCTGAGTGCTCCTCCAGCACTTGGTACACACTGATGCGGAAGGTTTCATTGTCGAATTGTTCGTGGATGAAGTCTTTATAGATCCTGAACTCAGCCGCAGTGACGGCTTCGCCCTCCGGGATCTTCGACAGGTCAAAGCGAAACTCCTTATGATGTCGCCGCAGAGGGAAGAACTCTTTGTCATGTTCCACTGCAAAATAAAAATATGTGTTTTGTATATATCATATGAGGGGCATCAAAAATGCACAAGTAGGCCACATTACACAGGTCACAGTGAGGTAAAACCATAAAAGGCATATTAGGTTCCATTTTATATAGGAATAAACATTTGCAGGTGCCATATTAAATTTCTACTGTATATTTTCTGCCACACTCCATCACTTGTTAGCAGGAAACTGACAAAACTAGTTGGGTTAGCCCCAAACATACATTATAGAGCATATGCAATACACATGTTGGCCCATGACTGAATGTAGAAATGCAGGTGGTGTGCACAGCACCATGATAGAGAGACACAGGCCCAGCCTGACGGCTTTACGACCCGTTTTTCTTCAGCTGCTTTTCCTTTGGACGCTCTGGAGAGTCGTCAGGGCTACCCTTCATCTGGTTCTCATGAGTCCAGTGTTTCGGCGCACCCCCATCTTCCTCCATCCCTCCATCTTCCTCACTCCATCTCTGCCCCCCTCCTTCCCCCAGACTGGCCCCTTGACCCCAAAGCTCTCAGGTCTCTGCGGGACGTCCTGGGGTCAGGGCCTCGTCTCTCATCGTGTCCTGCTTCTTCCTCGGGCTGCCTCTTTATCAACTGCCAGTCGGACCCCACACGCATAAACAAACAGAGTGAGTGACCTTATATTAAAACAACACATTTGATTTATATCGTTTGCATCCACATAATCTACAAAACATCAGTGTGCTCACTGAATGATTTTGGAAAAAATGTGAATGAGATTATATTTCAAGTTAAGATCCAGTTGACAGTCCAAATTTAAGAGAGGCACAATGTGAACTACTAAACTAATACCAGAAGCACATGCATTTCCGTTTATCAAGGTTGATAGCACAGGGTTAGCAAGGTTTATGCCCTGCCCAAAGCAGATGATTAAGACTAAATATTTAAAGCTTTTGAAATTTGATCATTAAGACTATTTAAGTTATGCTGCTTTACTATGAGGACTTTCTGAGAGTAAAAAAAAGCCAAAACAATGAAATAACTTTCTAATTAATTGCTAGCCCATAACATAAATACGGCATAGCATGTAATGTAATTAGTCTGCCCTGTTGCCGTGCAGGTGCAGTGAGGTAAGTGTGAAAGTACAGTGTGACTTCCTACTCCGCACCTGCCACTTTCTCAGCGTGGCTTTGGGCTCTTGCTTTACCCAGACTCCGCATCTCTATTAAAGCCAGTTGGAGAAGGAGCGGGTACAAAGGCTGCACTGTGAGCTGATTGGCCAGAGCTGGAGTAAAGAAGGATCTAATTACTTTTGAGTGAGGGACCGCTCTGCTCTCTGCTGGTCATTAGGCTGCCTGGCTTTGGGCTCACCATTGTCCTTCCTCTTCTGCAGGCACACATATGGTTTAAACACTCGCCTATAGAAAACAATACAGTTCAAGGCCAGTTCTTCATAACAGCGCTGCAACTCATTATCAACTTGTCCCACTTACACTCAGCATCGCATAGTGCTTTAAAGTACATCCCACTTTCTGTCTGCACTTGTGCCCGGTCTGTGAGGTGGGCGTCTCATCTATCAGGCCTTTCATCAGATTACTTTTTACAACATGACGCTGAATGTGTTGACAGTGCATACATTTTGAGCTTGTTAGTGGCTAAAGCTGTTGGCAGTCATCGGCATGGTAACACTCTGTTCACACTTATCGCTGAATCAGGTGTAATTACCACTTAATGATCGTTGTGTGGGATTTAGACACAGCAGCGAGGTGGCAGACTGCAGACAAGTGGGATTAACAGAAGAGGGCAATAAAAACGATTAAAGACACACCCTCAGACCACGCATGTGCAGAAAACATGTTTTTCACAGGTTTTAGCTGTGCCATATCTCACATATCTGAGTTTTATGTCCTTTTAAAGCTGCGGGGGCTGTGTGCGGCCTTCACCCGCCCAGTGCAGGTGCACTCCCTCCGCACAGAGACCCAGGGACCCGTGCCTCAGAGCAGACCAGCCCTTTACTGTAAAAGAGCTTCATCTTTGCTTGAGACAGCAGCTGGCTGCTGCTGTGAAACACCCACACCAACTATTTCTATCACTTCATTTTGCATTTTCATTCCTCATAGACTGTCTGTAGACACTCTATCGATCTTTCATTTCACTATCACTCAGAGAGCCAGAGGGTTTTGCCACATATCTGCATCCACTTTCTTCACAGTATATGGTAGTCATTAGACCATAGTTTTTAGAGGCAAGCGGGTGTCTTTATAACTTCCTTTGGAAGGAAGTGAGTAGCCATCACACCCTGTGTCAAAAAGAGACTCCACCACAAACATGACAAGCCCTGAGCCTTCAGAGCACAGGTGTTCCTGTAATCACCTCCAAATGCTCCTGCATGTTTATGCATGAAACATGCTGGCCTTTGATAAACTGTCATTTGAGGTGTATGTAAACATTTTGCTACTGGGCATCTTTACTCTGTTTGAAGAAGCCTGTAATCTGCCCGACGACAGGCTCATGATACAACATAAGGCCACAGCATAACTGCACAGCAGCACATCTGAGGAACACGGACAATGATGGCTTTATCGCTCATCCCAAAAGCAACAAGAGAGCAACTACTGTATACTGTTAGCATCTACAAGATTTATACGTCCCTACAGAGCCGCAGCTCCAGCGTCTCCTTCAGCAGAGCACAGCTCAAGGCCAAACTCAGAACCATGTTTTCCTTGTACAGTGTTTCCTGGTGTCTCTGGCTCAGGACACTTCTCTCACACCTCAGGTCCCGCTGCAGCAATGGACAGCCCTGACGGCTCACATTAGCTGCAGCAGTGGACAGCCCTGACGGCTCACATTAGCTCAAGTGTCTGTCCCGCGCCCTCACACCCCTCAGTCCAAACATGTCTGCTTCCGCCGCACAACGGGGAGGGGGTCGCACCCTGCTTGCACCTCTCTGGGACTGAGCATTGGTTCAAAATAAAGAAAACTGTTAAAATGTTCTGTTACAGTACACCTGGATTTGAGCCTTTTTCTCACATGTACTAATATTATTCAAGCTAAAACACTTAATGGCCTGCATGAAAAGGTCAAATAAGTTATACAAGGATGTTCTCCATCTCAATACTTACAACAGTAAAACCACAGCACAATAAGTCAAAGTTTCCATTCAGTAAACAGAGGAAATGGAAGAAATATTGGTCCTGAAGAAGACATGTTTGTACAACACGGAGGGTCTGATCTCTGAGGAGCGGGGGACTACCCACAGTGGGGTGATTATCAGGTTTGGAAACATCCTGGCCACTGGCAATTTGTGATGACATCATGCGTGTGTGATGTATTTCTGCCGCCGTGGGGACAGGGTCAGTGGAGTTTGATGCTATAACTTTCTTGCTCTTAATGATCGTTAACTCACCGCAGCCCTGTGCCTCTCAGCTGCCTCTCAGGCCCATGCTCACGTATAACCAGCCACCACAGGAAGAGGAGTCCTTACATTTAAGACTTGTGGTCAGATCAAACCTTTGTGAGATCCTCAGCCTGAAAGCAATGGGGGGCCTGGATAACATCAAACGCAGCATTATTGGCAACTCTTTTATCCTTTCAAGATTTACTAAGCACACTCAACCCATTACCTATGCTAACTTGTGATTTCTTACTATCGTAAACCACAGGTCTTAATAGTGAGGTTATCCACTAAGAGAAGAATAAAAATGCATTTTACACTACTTACACGGTACATTACTAACATGTTTAAGAACTGGTTTCCACTCTAATTGGTGTTGAGTTTAATGTGTTTTCAAAGTGACGGGCGAACACAAGGTAAAACAGGTTAATATTTGAGTGCTAAAAGGAATCCAAAAATGGGTAAATGGTCATATTTTTATATAGTGCCTTTCCACCTTCAAGGCACTCAAAGCACTTTACATAGGCCTGAATTATTATATCAACTTATCATTCAGTATATGAAAGATAGAACACTATATTTTGGATTTATCATGGGCAAATTTTATTTGCAAAAGTGCAGAGATTAGAGCTGTAGATTGTTGAATGTCTCTTCTACAGCTAATTAATAGTTCAATCTGCTGATTATGTGTGGCAGCCCAGGCTTTTTAATGAATTAAAAATGGTTTACTGGGATTACCCTGCGTTGACTTTTTGTCAGTGGCAGAAAGTAGTTTCAATATTATTGTTTACCACAATATAAGTAGTTTCAATATTATTGCAATATACATCTTTACATCAAGGAACCACTCACCTATTCACACCACACCGCTTTTCATACACCAGTGTATACAGATGCTAGGGGTGAGGTGGGTAAAGTGTCTTGACCAAGGCAATGGCAGAAATACTGTGTGAGAGCTGGAATCTGACTGCTCAACCAGTCAGATCCACTGACATTTATGTTGAGAGCGGGACTTGAACCACCAACCTTCAGATCAGTGTACACACACGCTACCAACTGAGCTACTGTCACCCTTTTGCTGCTTTGGGGGCTGTAGTTTTTGATTGTATAACATCTCATTTCTCCGGCCTTTTTGCACAAATTTAAGCCACTGTTTCTGCACATTGCCTAAGGCAAGGCAAGTTTATTTGTATAATACAATTTGTATACAAAGTGCATTAGAGAATAAGAAAGACATTCAAATCATAATACATCAAATCATAGATAATCATCATAAATTTAACATTAAAAGAGAAGAGGCAGAATAAAACTCTTTCAGTCATGTGCACAGCTAAACAGAACTGTTTGGAGCCTGGATTTAAACATTGTCAAAGTAGTAGGCCTGTCTCACATTTTCAAGATGTGAGACAGGTTTTAGCTGAAAACTGAAACCGTGACTCCCCATGTTTAGTCCTGGTTTAGTCCTGGTTTAGTCCTGGTTTATTCCTGGTTTAGTCCATGTTTAGTAAATTTTTAGTCCATCTTTAGTGCTGGTTTAGTCCTGGTTTAGTCCTAGTTTAGTACTGGTTTAGTCCTGGTTTAATCCATGTTTAGTCAATTTTTAGTCCATTTTCATTCCTGGTTTATTCCTGGTTTAGTCCATGTTTAGTCCACGTTCAATCCATGTTTAGTCCATGTTTAGTCCACGTTCAGTCCATGTTTAGTCCATGTTTAGTCCACGTTCAGTCCTGGTTTAGTCCTGGTTTAGTCCATGTTCAGTCAGTCCCTGGTTTAGTCCATGTTTAGTCCTGACTCTGAGCACCAGCAGCAGTCTCGTCCCTTCCTTTAAAATAAAATGCACTTGTTGTAATTTCTATCTTGGGGCAGATAAAACTTAATCCGTTTGCTCTCCTGAGATGCATTTTGTACTTGCCTGACCTCCAACCTCCATTAGCGTTTGGATCAAATCTTATGTCTACTTAACCACTGTCAAAAAAAACTGGAAGAAAAACATCACAGCTAGTACATTAGGCACTTTCCCTTGAAGCAAAGGAAACATGAAAACCACAGCCTAACTTTGGGCCGTCACCATACTTTGGCATGTGTTTTAATGTGGTGACAAACTTTACCAATGCCAAAGAATATATCCTCCAATGATAATCCCTCCAAAATCAGCGAACTTCCTCTCTTCGGCAGGATAAAACAAGTCACGGAACCACAGATTTCTGACTTTCCCCTCCCTGTCACTCTTCCCTTTGACCTCTTGTTATTGGAGGTGCTTTAATTTGGTGAGTGAATGAGCCACACCCTTTTCAAGTCTTCTTACAGACCTCTGAGACATTGACTTACTATGAGCACAGTGGCAGTACATTTCCTGGCAACTTCATAAACCGCTTTTTTTTTTTACGATTTTGCGATGGCTCCCTGAAGGCTACACTAGTGGCAAGGAAGCTGACACTAACATTTTAATAGCTTTTACTTAAAGGGCCCATATTACACTGTTTTCTGATCTATGATATAATGTTGTTTCTTCCTGAAAAAACATACTTGGAGTTTTGTTATGTTTCATTCACAAGTTTAACACACAAACCCTGCATATTTAGGTTGAATTCTTCTCTCAAACAGAAAACATTCTCTTCCACATCGTGATGTCATGTGGTAATACAGGAAGTGCTCCACTGTGTTTTTAAACTCCATACACCTTCACTAGAATCAATTGGATCATTTCAGCCCTGGAATTGCCAATCTCTACTGAACTAAAGGTAAAAACTATCTATTACCTTACCATTTATTTTAACAATATAAAAAAAAGGTTTACAGTTTAGCTAATTGCTAGAAAAGACAGACAACAGTTAAAAGGGTCCATATTACAGTGTTTGTACTGTCAAACTGCAGGAAGAAGCTGAGATTAAAGGTCTTATATTACACAAAATTGACTCTTGTGAGGTTTAAGTCATGTTCTTAATGCCTTTACCTCATCAAAAACATACCTGGAGTTGTGTTTTGTTTCATTCACAAAAGTTCCACACACAAATCCTGCATATTTACTCTAAACTAGCTGTTAACTTGAAAACTACCACTTCATGACGTCACAAGGTGGAGCAGAGCATTTTGAGCTTTGGAGATGTAGACAGACTAATAATAAAGTGTTACTCAAACATGTGTGAATGAAACAAAATACTCCAGATACTCCAGGTATGTTTTTGAGGAAGTAACGACATTATAAACATGAGTTAAACCTCACAAGAGTCAATTTTGTGTAACATAGGACCTTTAATCTCAGCTTCTTCCTGCATTTTGACAGTACAAAAATAAATATAAACCGGCCAGTGAAAGTTCATATTGCACATTGCACGGATGTAATTTTTCACCGCCAATCATAAAAAACACTTGCGTATAGTTGTTCCTAGGCTTTTATGGGCTTTGATTTTGGCTGTTGGATCTTGCACAGGAATCTGGCCAGTATTACAGGGTTCAGCTAACGCAATTTCCGCTAGGGTGAATACATCACCGGTGCAGCTGGTGACTGAAAGAGGTAGGTGGCTCGACTACAGAAATCGGACAGAATGTAAACACATGAAGCTAGTGCATGTTGGCTTAAAAATGTCTGGTATTCTTTTATGATACTTTCTAAAAATGTTTTATTTGTTTGGTTTGAAAAGAACGAGGCTCCCTGGCTGCACCCGCATGTGGATTTCACTGCTTGGTACCTGGGGTTGCAGATGTGCAGGGAGGGGAGTCTGCGCTCCTGATAAGGCAATGCCAAAGTAACTTCCATAAAAGAAGAGGGAGCATTCATCATTCCCTGGCTCATTTTCCAACCATTTCTGTCTTCATTTAGAAGCATTTCAAGATTCAAGATCAAGTTAACCTGCCACATGTTTAGAACAGCAGAGAAAAATGATTGTAGAAGGTAATATGGTCTCTACATTCCTGGCACCGAGCATGCTCAGTCCATCATACTGGGATAGCGAGAACACCCGCTGTTTTGTACATCTGGGCCTTTTGACCATTTGCCACAATGTCGAATCCCACCCGCAGTGTGTTTCATCATCTCTCCCAGCAAGTGCCTTCTCCGCTTGGCCCCAAGTCTCTGTTATGTACTGCCAGATGTCATACAGGACTCCCAGGCTCAACAGGTGACTATCAAATAAAGAATAATACACTAAAGAGTTTAACAGAGTCTGAAAAACATGTGACGTTATGAAATGGAACCTTAGCTTACATCTGATTTATTTTAACAATATCATCAAAAATGGTTTATGGTATAACTAATTGCAAGAAATTACAGACAAAAGTTTAAAGGGGCCATGTTACGCTGTTTTCTGATCAATGTTGTTTGCTCATCAAAAACAGACCTGGAGTTGTGTTTTGTTTCCTTCACGCATGTTTAAGACACAAATCCTGCACATTTACTCTGAGTTTTTGTCTCATACTGAAAACACTCCACCTTGTGATGTCATGTGGTAATACAGGAAGTGCTCCATTGTGTTTTTAAACTCCACACATCTTCACTAGAATCATTTGGATAATTTCATAATTTCTGGAATTACCAGTCTCGACTAAACTAAAAGTAAAAAGTAGCTGTTAACTTGAAAACTACCACGACATGACATCACAAGGTGGTACAGAGCATTTTGAGCTTTGATGTAGACAGAGTGATAATAAAGTGTTACTCAAACAACTCCAGGTATGTTTTTGAGGAGGTAACAACATTGCAACATGCCTTAAAGCTCACAAGAGTCAGTTTTGTGTAATATAAGACCTTTAAACAATGTTAGAATTCATTTTGTGTTATCTTAAATTGCAATAAAAAAATGCATTCAGTTGCTGTAGCTCTGTAAATAAGTAATACACAAAATAAGATTAAAGATGAATGGCAGATCATGCTGTTTGGAGTTTACGTACCATCAAAATAAATACTGAAACTTTAATGCTGAACTACGATGTTAAAGTTAAATGTTCCACAGTAAGGCATTAAACATATTTATCTCTATGGAGACAATGTGACTACCAGGTGCTACTGGGCCAAGTTACAGGTTTTTAGAGCGGTGATCCCACTAGCAGTAATAATGCATGTTTTTAGAGTAATAAATAACCTGAATAAATACAACATAGACAAGTTTAATGCCATACAGTGAAATGTTCCTCACCAAGAGACAAGCAGGTGGCAGAGCCCCTACTGGAAAAGTTACACAGTGTATCTTTAAAGGGCCCATATTACGCTATTTTCTGATCCAAGTTTTAATGTTGTTTCCTCATCACAAACAAACCAGGAGATTTACCCTGTGTTTTGTTTCACTCACACATGTTTAACACAAAACACTGCATATTTAGGCTTCTCTGAAACTGAAAACACTCTGTTCCACCTTGTGAGTGCAGCGTCATGACATCACTAGATGCAAAAGAGCATTTTCAGCTTTGGAGATGTAGACACGCTAATAATGCAGGATTACTCAAACATGTGTGAATGAAACAAAACACAACTCCAGATATGTTTTCGAGGAGGTAACAACATTATAACACGATTTAAAGCTCACAAGAGTCCATTTTGTGTAATATAGGATGCACCCACGTTACTTTCAAATATCTCCTTAAAAAACGCAGGACTATCTGAACCAACAGTAACATTCTTGAGCTGCGATTCACTCCCTGACCAGCAGAAGGCCATAAAACATGCAGTCAATAACACTAATTAGCTCCAGAAACATTCCTTTTGGCCAAACTCCACAAGTGTTTTTCACAGTGGCAGAGTAGGCCACAGCACACAGGCAATAGGTATAACAAGAGAGAGAAGGGATTACAACTAAGAAAAGAAACTGGTCATACACAGCAATATACAGCAATAGGCCTGGCACAATAGTCACTATATCGACTTCTTGTTCTATAATTTATAAATGGAGCAATCATTTTTGGGGCTCAATCTTTATCACGGGGACTTTTTCTTGGTAGTAGTGAAGCATTTGTGGTTATGTCTTTCAACTAATGACTTAAGTGTTGTCTTCTGCTATTCATTTATACAGCTCAACAAGACTTAGCAATAGTGTACTTTTAGAATACATATTCAAAATGTGTTATTGTGACAGGCGTACACAGCAAAACAAAAGACCAACAGCAGTGATGATTTTATATTCTGCATCGCTAATAACATATACTGTTATCTGAAAATAGGTTTATGTAAAAGTGCTGTCTAAAGTTGTTACCACAGACTGTATAAAAAGCGGACTAAGTGAGTGTGACGTCACCCATAGCTGAAATGAAGCTCATCGAGGCTAGCAGTTATAGGGGCCAATTTGGAGCCAAGCTGGTAATTAGAAATTCTGACCGTGAATATCAGAGCAACCAAAGAGCCAATCCAGAGCAAGGCTGTTGAACGTAACGCCCCACACCACAGGTTTAGCAGGGAGCGGGCACTTAGCAACGCTGTCAATCAAACCTGTTACTAACGCTAGCGGGAGCGACCTTGGGAAAGGAAGGCGCCTGATTTGTCTGTCATTAATGTTCATATCTTGAGTTAGGGACAAAACAGCGAAATACCAGGATCATGTAGAGCAGGTTAATAATAACATTTTAAGACCAAAATGACAGGCCTGACAGCAGCAGTTACAGAGAGAGGGGACACGCTTTTCCACTGTAAAGTTATTAGAGGCAAAGTTGATGGAGCCGGCAGCACACCCATGATCACTTCCTATTTGGAACGTGGCTGCTAGCAGGTTAGCTATGTCCATTTATATATACAGTCTGTGGATGTTACCAAAAACATCACAGAGGGATAAATATTAGAGAACCAATCTTTAGTACAACTGGATAACTATCAAGCGGCCCTGTCTATTTCTCTACCACTTCTCCACTTTCATTTTTGCAATTGTAATTACATTAGCTTTTCAAAAAATATAACAATTGAATAACATATTTTGAGTCGACATTTTTGCATCTTCATGTGCAAAGCATAGCAGACGATTTTAATTACAAAAGAAAATAATTTTGGAAAAGCTTAAGACTCTGTGTGAGAGGTGCAGGGGGGCTGGGTGTGGAAAAACACAATAAGAACTTGAGAAAGTGTTGAAATATTTGATGTCTTTGAGCACGGGAGGTTCAATTCTCATGAGGAAGAAGCCGGGAGACCAAATATCACGCAACACTGAAGGGAGCGTACTGGACCTCACTAATTAAACCCGGGGTCTTTGTGACCATCACCAGTGTTGATTCGGGGAGGTGAGCGCAGGGGAGGTGTTGTATCATATGTTGTTCGTGAGAGTAGATATTGATCAGGAACAGACTGGAGGTGGGGTCAAAGGTCAAGACGAGGGGACTTGTTGGACTCACAAAAGATAAAGTTTCCGAGCACATCTGCACGGGCCTTCAGGGAAACATCTGTATTAACCTCAGCACCACTGTAGAGAGGAATGCAAGGAGCAACAAGAACCAGGGTGGGTAGAGTAGAAGATCGCATAAGACTGCTTTTAGACGGTTACTGTCAAAAGAAATATTTAATTGTAGTTTTTAATTTCATGAAGGCTGTAATGTGTGTTTCAGCCACAGACTGTATAAAGAGGTGGAGTAAGGCAGTGTGACGTCACCCACAGGGTTCGGCTGGAGTCAAATGAAGCTCATCAAGGCTAGCAGTTATGTGGCGAATTTGAAGCCGACCACAAGTATCATAGCTACCAAAGAGCCAATCTGGAGCAAGGCTATTGAAGGTAACACCCCTTCCCGCCCGAACCGCTGGTTTGGCAGGGAGCAGGTCTTAACAAAGCTGTTAGTGAAACCTGTCGCTAACACTAGCAGGAGTGACCTCAGGGAAAGAAGGCAGCTGATTTGTCTGTTATTAATGCTCATATCTTGACTTATAGACACAATAGTGAAATAAAAACACCAGGATCATGTAGAGCGGGTTAATATGAACATTTTAAGACCAAAATGATGAGTCTGACAGCAGCAGTTACAGAGAAAAAGGCCACAGTTTTCTAATGTAAAGTGCATTGGAGCCAGATGGAGTTGGAAGTGCTCACTTATTTGACTAGCAGGTTAGCTATGTCTATTTGTATATACAGTCTATGTTTTCACTCAAGTTATATATAATGTTCAATATAATAATATATATACTGAACACACAGCATAAAAACTGATGCTAAACTGGGACTAGACCAGGACTAAAACAGAACCAGTACAAGTCTTGATGGGACCTAAACTGGGCTCAAACCAGTGTGAAGGCAACTTAAACTGGGACTAAACCAGAAAGACAGAATAGTTCTAGTCTAAATCAGGACTCAAGCTGATTCGAACCAGAACATGTGAATTCACCTGTAGTCTATCACGGCACATGTCAAAGCTATATAGATGTATCGATGTATCGTGTGTTAATATTTGCACATACACCACATAGAATTAGCACCAAATTAGAAATAAACCATATCTAAACCTGCACTAGACCAGGACTAAACTGAGATTACAAAAGGACCAAACTGGACTCAAACCAGGACAAAGTTTCTTCTCAATCTCTGTGAATAAAATGAGGATGCTTGTTTATAAGGGGGAGCTCTAGGGATTCCATAACGGGGTGTGGGTGCGTTGCGCCAGGTGGCGCACAGGCAGGTCGCCGAGGCAACACAAAATAACGACCTGCTCTGGGCGCATATGCATCCATCACATTAGCTGATACTACATTACAACATTGAGATAAATAAAACACTGGCGATATGTTTGTTTTCTCCTTTCTGTAAAAATGCTCCACATCTGTTTTGGATTAACAGGAGCCAAACTGCAATTACACAAAACTGGGTAGCACATGCTTGTCAATAGTTAGATATTTATATGCTTTTATTTACAACAGAACCTCCCCCGAATACTCATAAGAAACAAAGCAAACATCTAGTGCTTGCTCATAAATGTGTCAGCAGAAATGTGGCAATGTACAACTTTATAGCAACACGACGTCATAAATTCAATATTGGACCTAGAAATGTTCACTTCTAAGTGTAGTGCAAGCATGAGAATAGGTAAATAAACCTTTGTGACTAATACTACATACGTATATAAAGGTGACGAAGTTGCTCCTCGTTAAACACACACACAGGATGCAGATAGCAGTCATCCAAGTCATGTGCCTTTTCTGTGGTTTGGGATCAACTTAATAGGTAGTTACATTAGGCTGAGTGAGCATGCCTCACTAAGATTGACTTGGGTGAGTGGAAGTGAATGGAGTGGTGGGCAGGCAGGAGGAGCAGCCAGAAGCCTGGAAGCTGTGGTTTGTTAAAGAGGAAATGCCTTAATGCACAGTGGCTAGGGGCTTATGCCAGATGACCCTGGTTAATACAAGTCTTATGTAAGAATATTTACAAACCAGCTCCTTGGCTACAGTAAACAAGCATAGGAATACTAAACTTTTGACCCCAGCTCTCACTTGGAGAATATGCCACCTTAGCAGTACGTGTTGTGTTAAGACCCTGGCGTGCTATCGTGCATGTCCCGCACACGCCCTGCGTCATAGCGACATGCGTTGCATTTAGCCGTGTACATTCTGGATGTATGCTGTAAGCCATTTACACAGCTGGCTCTCCTAAAGTCAAGTGACTCAATGAGGGGACGTTCCTGGCCTGGGGTCTGTCCCAGAGCCCACACCCGCCCTCATTGGCCACAGCTCAAACACTGTGCTTCTTAATGGACACAATGGAAGGTGTAGACATGGCTTTAGTCCAGGTAAATCAGTGTGTTCTTAAAACAGCAAGATAGTAAAACACATCAAAGCGTTTTGTATTCCCCTGCGGCAAAAATATCAAAACATAAATTTAAGAAAGCAGGAAAGATTTTACAGAACAGGTCTGACTAATGCAGGCTGGCATGGAGGCTGGGGATTGGAGTTTTGAAGGAAAATTTAAACTGCTGTCACATTTATTTTTTACGGAAAACAAAACTGAGCCAAAATGGAAATCCACGAGGAAACGGTTCATTTTTCATAAGCAGCTACAACTGTTTACATAAACCTGTGTTGTATACATAGACTGTATAAAGAAGTGGACTAAGGGAGTGTGAACTTAGCCATAGCACTTAGCTCCAGTCAAACGAAGCTCATCGAGGCTACCAGTTCCGACTGCAAGTATCATAGCAACCAAAGAGCCAATCCAAAGCCACGCTGTTTGCGCCCGCGGCGCTGTTTTAGCAGGGAGCGGGCACTTAGCAACGCTGCCAATCAAACCTGTTGCTAATGCAAGCAGAAGTGACCTCAGGGGAAGAAGGTGCCTGTTATTAATGCCTGTTTGTCTGTTATTAATGTTCATATCTTTGTTTAGGGACAAAATAGCAAAATAAACAGACCAGGAGCAGGTTAATATAAACATTTTAAGACCAAAAGGCTCACTGAATTAGTTAGAGAGGGATGACCATTTTTTAATGTAAAGTGAATTAGAGTCGATGGAGCCAGAAGTGCGCCCATGATCACTTCCTATTTGGAACACGGTAGCTAACATGTTAGCTATGCCCATTTATACACAGCCTATCGTAGTATATGCCACTGTTTATTAGTTATCACAGGAGGGTCAGCAACAAGTCAAGCAATTAACTCATCTTTTCATTGGCAGCATCTCACAAGGGAATACAAAGGAGTATAGAAAACATTAAAAACATGACAAATCTTGTGATAAAAACCTGCCTATCTACCTCTTTATTAATAACTATAAATCAATTTCCCATGAATAGATGCTGTCAAAATAATGCGTTCCTAAATGCCTACTATGCGTTTCCCTATACTTCCTCTGTTAAGCTCTCGTCTACAACACAAGCCCTTGACTTTGAGCCTCTGTGGTCAAATCCATCTGTGTCACAGCCTGTCAAAAATAGTCACAATGCAGTAGCTCCCACAGTAATTACACACTGCACTAAAGGAACCAATGTCACCTCCCTCTTATAGCCAATGTGACCCAACAATGAGTTTGCTTCAGGATTACATGCAAATTTCTGCTTTTACAAAATAAATCATGTAAAAATTGTGAGTGGTATTAATAGAACACCAAGAGTAAAGAGAATATTTTTTAAAACTGACAGGTTGTTACAGATAGTGAGGTTGTTTATCTCACTATCTAAAACAATTTGGTGTTTTGATAATTTGCACTTGACAACCTCTGAGTGCTGTTCTAAGTAATTATATCACCTAAAGCCACTTGGCATCAATAAACACACAGATAAGAGCTTTTATGTGGAAATATCAAGATAATATAGAACTGGTATTGAGCCATCCAAAAAACACAGCCAAGAATGTGCCTTAAGGACATATAAGTGAACAGATTTACAGCATATGATAACCAATAGCATAAAGTGTATAAAGTAAAAACGGTATGTCCTTAAGTAGTCTAAGGAAGGCAGAGCGCACTTTGAACCTATCTGCTGTTGACTTGCTCATTCTTTAGATAACATGTGGCTTACATATTAGTGCACTATCCAAAGCTCCAGCACCTGAACTTTTAGCTGATTGCACAGCTGTTTGAGAGGAAAACACTGGAATGTGACACTCCTGCACCCACGTTATGGAAATGTGGTCTTTGTATGTTCTAGGGGCTGTGAGCACAGGTGTGGATTACACTGTGTCCCAGACCTAATCATGTACACAGCAAGAAGCATATTTTTAAGTTTGTGTTTGTGTGTCCATTGTGTTTGTGTGTGTGTGCGTGCGTGTTATAATTATAGAAAAAGTTATAGTCTTACCTAAATTGACAAAACTCATGACCATATCTGCATCGTTCAAGAAGTTGTTGTCCTGGAGGCTGGCTATGGGTGGCCCCTGCGTGGTGAACACAGGCTTGTAGGGGTAAGAGTATCTGCCCTCGACATCTGTGGTTATGGCGTTGTACAAGTCCAACATAAACATGGGGGCAGCGTTGTGTTTCCCGTGCAGGTGGGGTCTGGGCCGGTGTGGCAGCCCCAGGATCGACAGGATCTCCCGCTGCATCTCTCTGCGCTCCTGACTCTTCAGACGACGGTGGATGAAACTTGAATGGAACTCGTTGTCCAAAGTAAAGTTGGTAAACGCCGAATCCGCCAGGACGCAGTAGCTCCAAATTAAAAGCAAAGCGGGACCACGTTTGTCCAACATCGGTGCCATGGTAAATGTGCGTAATTACGCTCCAGCTCAGTTCGGCGAAAGTCTGGCAAAGTGGATGTTGAACTTGGACCAGCTGGCAGCATGTGTTCACTGTCCCATAGTCAGTTTGGTGCCCGCATGTTGGGAGAAGTCACCCAAATGACGCATCAACGTAAACTAACTTGTTGATGCGTATTCCCTTTCATTTATGCAGACCTCTGACTTCATCTGCGACCTGAGGCAAGCGCTGGGACAGAGTGGAGCGTGTGTACACCGGGAGAGGTAAGAACAAGTTGTGAGGAGGCGCTTTGAGTTGGGAGGAGCAGGGAAAAGAGACAGAGGGAGGGAGAGAGGATTTGTGGTTTCCAAACGGAGATAGTGGTTAGTTGGCTTTTGTTGTCGATTGGAAAAGGGCTTGGGGCAGTGTGCACAGAATTCAAAGTGGATTAGAAAGGAATTTTTAGTCATATTAGTTCATAAAAGCGCACGTGGTGTCACTTAGTTTTGTCAGTGGTCAGGTGTTAGGCATTATGAGAAAAAAAAATTAAGTATTAATCTTTGAGTTATTGGATACATAGTTTGGAAAAGGTTGCCAATTCAATTCAATTTATTTTGTAAAGCCCAAAATCACAACAGCAGGACTGAACATGAGAATAGATTTAACTAACAGAAAGTTAGAAAATCAATAATGAAAGAGAAACAGACAAGCAAATTAATCAACAGAAAACAAACAAATCGAGAACTGTCCCAGAACATCCCCTGTCCTTAGACCCTTCTTCTCAACAAGGAAAAAAAACCCCAAAAAAAACAATGCTGCTTACATATGCAGGTGCATGGAAAGATCAAATAGTCATTATGGGTCACGTGGTTTACGCATTAACGTCATTTCTTTATTTAAATGTGCCCAAATGGTGCTACTTCATTTGACATTTTTGAAGTTGTGCGTGTGGGCGTTGGGAATTTTTGTGACACAGGAAAAGATGCACAGACAATGAGCAGATGCAGAGCAGGGGAGCACATGTTTGGCAGCTGCTCCCCCCTGGCCCCAGCACCTCTTAAACACCACACTTTAATGGAGCGCTCTTGACCCTCTCCACACTAACGGACGACTTTCAAGCACAAGGGAACAACAACCAGCAACAAAAAGCTTAGCCCAGAACTCAAAGTCTGACTTGTGGTTGAGAAGTTTCAGTCTATAGCCTGCAGCTCGCCAGGTGATTTTTATGACAGTAAAATTTGACTTCAATGGCACAGCTAAGGGAGCCGGCCAGACGGCTTAGGACATGATTGCAAACAGAAGAGGGGAGGCAGAGCTTGTGTCGGGGTCCTAGGCACTTACCTCACCTTCCTGCTCGTTTGAGGTCTTCAAAGACACTCCACTGGTAAAAGCCTGAAAGCCCATACTGCCCTCCATCACTCGCTGTGTATACCAAATGCTCTACTTTGTCTTAACGGGCCCTTCAGTAGTAGCTTGTAATATATATACAGTGCTATCCTCCTCTTGGATTGAATCAGCTAATGGCCGCCGGTGTTTACGTTACAGCAGTTTCCGACTTTGGACTTAAAAGGATCCAGTCATAACTTTACATTATGCATGCTTTCTCTTTCTCCCCCGTTTTTGTCTTCCCTCACCTCGTTTCTCTCTTATCGCCGATGGGTTGGAGAGGTCAAACTCGAACCATTTTATCCTCCAGCAACCCCGGCCTTTCACTGCGGCTGTGCCCAAAGAGGGGCTGACAGCTCTGGGTAGGACAATAGGGAACAGACCCCTCTTTGTTTGGACCTCCATGGGCTGCAGTGACACTCAGTAAACACAGGGCACAAGCTGAGGCCGGCTGGGCGTGCTGCAAACAAAGTAGATCAAAGTAGTGCTTCAGTTGTTAGGCCTGTGCAAGATTAGACAAAAGTGATGCAATAATGAAAAATCTGTGGTTCTATATTTGGTTCCCCTTTATAGAACTGCCAACAACAGTAGTTCAAGTCTACTTCAATTAATAAGAAAAAGCCAGATCTTAGATTGTTACGTTCACATGATTCTAACTGATCATAACAAGAAAAAGTAGGTTATATCTTTATATCTATATCTTTATTAAACTATGTACAACCCAGAGTATTTTTTTTAATAATCTCACATAAGTGGGTAGAGATAGGGGATAGGTGAAAACAGACATTTTCTGACCACTCAAACCTTGAATCCAGGGCAATGTGGAATTATTCAAGCATACATGAATCAACTAAAATACAACTTTGAGTAGCTAAAGATGAGAAAACGCTAACTTGGTTAAAACTCAGAAAGAAATTTTACACAATATTATGACTTGTCTAATAAATGTGTGATTGTTAGACTCTTGGCGATTGTAAAAAAAAAAAAAAAAAAGTTATTATTATGTTCAGTGGTTCTGGGTCACTAAAAGCCCTGTTTGGTTTCATTTGACCAGCGTCCCATTTCTTCCTATGGCACCAGTTATCTCTGTTTAGGAGCTGGGAGCATGTGGTCAGAGGTCAGATTAATATTTTTTACATGTGTTGCCCCGGAGGAGGAGCAGAGCTTTGAAGAGCAGGAGACAGATGAGGAGGAGGAGGGTGTACAGTACAAGACCCTCACATAAAGCAGTGTGAGGTGGAGGTGCAAAGTCAGCGGAGGGTGGAGGAGCAGATTCTTT
The DNA here is from genome assembly GCA_019594935.1 of Periophthalmus modestus. Taxonomy (NCBI): domain Eukaryota; kingdom Metazoa; phylum Chordata; class Actinopteri; order Gobiiformes; family Gobiidae; genus Periophthalmus; species Periophthalmus modestus. The sequence goes on from JAIEZT010000084.1 coordinate 10,910,849, forward strand.
CCTCTCTTGCTCTGTCTGCCCAGATCTGCCCACAGCTAAACTTCACTATGAGCTATATAACCTGTGTCCTGTTAAAACAGCCTCACCAGGTGGAGCTGAGCTGTTGCTAATGTTCCTTTCTGGTGTCTCAGACTCCAGGGGCCTCAAGAACATACGAGGCCCATCTGTGAGACAGAGGAGGAAAAAGAAAGAGAGGGGGTGGAATACAGCTTTTAAATGCCTTGTTTTTATGTAAACAGATGTAGAAATGGTTATGTAGTTAGTTTATATTTATATTTCTGCTTGTCTTTCCTAATTACTTGTTGTTAATCATAATGTCTAAATTCATGTATTTTCCACCAGCCCAGACAGATGGAGTGGATTCGCATTTGAATAAAAATATGGTAGATTTGAATAAGAAACACAGCAGACTTAAGCAGATAATCAGCTGCCTTTAAAATACAACAAGTACTGATCTATGTTATAATGTTGTTTCACACAAATCCTACATATTTACGCTATTTACAAGTTCATCTCTCAACTAGAAGACACTCTGCTCCACCTTGTGATGTCATGTGGTAATACAGGAAGTGCTCCACTGTGTTTTTAGACTCCACACACCTTCACTAGACTCATTTGGATGATTTCAGCCCTGGATATGCAGCTCTATACTGAACAAAAGTTGAAAGGAGCTGTTAACTTGAAAACCACAGCTTCACGACATCACAAGGTGGAACAGAGCATTTTGAGCTTTCGAGATGCAAACAGACTGATAATAAAGTGTTACTCAAACATGTGTGAATGAAACAAAACACAACTCTGGGCATGTTTTTGAGGAGGTAAGATTCTAACATGGCTTAAAGCTTATAAGAGTCAAATTTGCATAATGTAGGACCTTTAAAATAACTGTGATATTTCTTTGTCAATCTGCTTATTTTAATTTAATTTAATTTTAGTTTTATATAAACAGTAGCTGTGCAATACAAGGCCACTGTGCTCTTTTTCCTTTCATACCTGCATTCACCGGGCTGCAGAGTGAGTTCAGCAGCTTGGATCTGATCCATCTCCCACAGCGGTTGTCAGGAATTATTCCTTATGCCCAGTGTGTCACCTGCAGCAGAAATAGCTTTAAGTTATGCCCAACCTTAAGCTTTTTTCGAGCTTTCAGATGACCTCACAACATTCTAGTCAACAGCATTTGAGGGCCAGCTAAAATGAATATTGTTAAAGACCATATTTGGCAAATGGTCACATTTTTATATAGCACTCAAAGCGCTTTACATCAAGGAACCACTCACCCCTTCACACACCAGTGCACGCAGACACTTGGGGCGAAGCGGGCTAAGTGTCTTGCCCAAGGACCCAACGCCAGCATTCATCTGTGGAAGCTGGATTCGCAATGCAAACCTGTATATTAAAAGGTAAGGGTAAACCTTGTTCAAAGTTTTTCTGCTGTGTTTTTAACTGAAATTTAATAAATTAATTACTAATTTAATTAATGCATTTGGAAAACAATTTGTGCAATGACCCTTGCAAATTTGCTTTGCTACATGTTGCAGGCCAAATCTCTAATGTAACATATACATATATAAATCTTGGCACGGCCCCTCAAAATTTTAGAATCCATTGTGGCCCATGTGTCAAAACGTTTGCCCACCTTTGCTCGACCAACTGAGCTGTTGTCATCCCCTTTGGTTTACCATTTGGATATTTCTCAAGAATACAGTATAATGGTTAAAACTTCTGTAATAGATGAAAAGATAACGATGATTAAAATCACAAACAATTATTTTAACAGCTGACTAGTAGATATTTTTGATCAATCGTTGCAACTTTAACGCGAACAGAACCTATTACCTTTCCCATAGCTGGATGTTATCAGTGCGATTCCAGGCTTGAGACAGCACTGGTCTCCTTTCCCCACCACACACTTATCACCCTCCATTACCGAGGTGCAAGCGCCTGATAAAGTTCCATCCAGATCTCTGCAGTTTTAGGCTCTAAAGTCTCCCTTAGATTTTTGTCTCTGCTCTAACTGCATTTGTCTTCTGACTCTTGCACTCATCACTCAATAAGGCTGTGCTGTGCTGTCAATCACGCATGAACCCATGTGATCAGTCAGCTCCTCTTTAGTAGATACCAGACCATTAGAGAAATCTGATGAGAACCAGAAGAGAGAGAAAAAGCCGCCTGGGGTAGACAGAGAAAAGGGGAGGGGTGGGAGCAGGAGGTAGATGTGCCGAACTATGTGGATTGTGAAGTGGAGGGTGCCTCTGTTTTCTATTTGTGAGGATTAGGTTGACAGATCTGTATTTAGTTTCTTTGGGCCTCTAGCAGCAGCTAATCCTCTTCACCTGCAGCATAGCGCCCCCCTACTCCTTTTCCTCTGACCCCACAGCTTTCTACTTCCCCCCCGTACCCCCCTTGGGCATGAAACAAACACTCATCCCGAGGCAAGCGCATGACTCGGCACACTCTGTCTGCTCAGGTTAGGGCCTCACACTCCACACAAATCTCTTTCGGACCAAAGGAGCAGCGGGGGTCTCGGCTTCATAAGAACCCGTGCCACCTGCGGTCCCCTGTGCTAACATTAGGTTTAGCGTGGGTGAGGGGTTGTCGCTCCTTGCTCAGAGATAGGAATTAGTCAGAAATTAAGAGCCGTTACTACGGAAGGAGCTTGTCAAAGTCACTCAGGGTAGAAAAGAGGACCTTAGGAAAAGCGGCTCATTAGGAAATATTCAGGGTCAGGTCGGGGCCATAGACCTTTTTCTCTTTAGATCCTGCTCCCACACACTCAGTCCAGGTATTCACACTGAGAGGGAAAAAATATAGAGCCTCTGCAAACACACACAGCACGACTGACAGCTCTTAAAGGGGTGAGTTGGGGCTGATTGAGTGCTCTGTAATGAGGTACACAGAGTTTTTGAAATGCTGAGGTCATTCATGTTGTGGCCCCTTTAGAATATAAAATGTTAAAGTCCATGAATATGTTGTTTAAAGGGCCCATATTACACTGTTTTCTGATCAAAGTTATAATATTTCCTTCTTACAAACATACTTCGACTTCGGAGATATAGACAAACTAATATTAAAGGGTTACTCAAACATGTGTGAATGAAACAAAACAACTCCAGGTGTGTTTTTGAGGATGTAACATCATTATAACATGGCTTAAAGCTCACAAGAGTCAATTTTGTGTAATACAGGACCTTTAAAGTACCATATTTAAAGTAATATGTCATGTTAAAATAAAATAAGGTAAAGTAATTTGACAAACTGTAAATAATACATTTATAACCATGAACTGACATTTTTCCTATCATGGCTGGTTAATTACAGCTATCTAACCATCTAAATTGGTTAAGTGCCCTTGGAAACATAAATCTTGATTAAGTCAAACACATGAATCCACTGACACAAACCTAAACACACACACACTCATTCAGAAGACACACCTTTGGACATGTAACAGCAAGCTCTTGTAAAGGGTCTTATTACTGAATACCACAAAGAGATTTCCCTAAGCACCACAAGAATAAGCTCTAGTAAGCTCACTAAACCACTCACTGGCACACACTGTGGGACAACCTTACACTGAAGGAGGGCAGTGGGTATGACATCTGCAACAGTGGATCCTGTAATATAAACACATGTTTTACATTTAAATTATACCAATAACACTATATTGCCACACGCTTATAACAGTCAGGCAGGCAATACATCATAATCATATAATGGGCTGTTTTGGTAATTTAGACATGAGTGAGTTAGAAAAGAGGCTAACAAGTAGCTGCACATCTGGGCTAGCTAGCTAAACACCAGGCTAGCTAAACACTAAAGGCAAAACTGTTCTCTCAAGTCATATTCAAATCCACCACATGAGCGTCTTTACCTGGCACCAGTGTTACAAAGTGTGATAAAAAAAAAATCTCTCAAAAGTCTGATTCAGTATACACTGTAAAAACAAGATTTACTGAGTGTAGTAAACGAGTCCGGATCCGGATCATTTTATTAAAAATCATCGAATATTTTTCTTTCTAATTTTTAAACACATCAGAGTCCTGGTCATGTCTCTGTGTTATTAATTTGGAGATAAATTGAGTTCTCACATTGGCTTCTGGCATATAAACAGCTTTTTGAAATGAAAGGATCCAAGAGATTCGGCTCCCATGAAGAGCCGAAAGTCCCATCACTAACTGACTAAATTAATGATTGTGACCAATCAAGAGCCAGATGACGCACGCATGCACGTACGCACGGTACGCACCGTTGGGAACAGCAAGTGCGGAGGGCAAAGACAAATCCGAGTTTTGTCAGTTAAAATAATGTCTTCACAAGCTGCAGAACTATTTTCTGAAATAGATAAACTTCGTACCCAGATGCTAAGCAATGCAGATTTCATGACCGTCCAGCGAGTTGATGAAGAGTGTAGTGAGTAAGTCCAGGCTAAGCTACAGGCTAAGCTAATCACGGCTAATTACACTGTACTGTGGTCAGAGTGTCAGTACAGTGCATGATCTATTCAAATGACACACTTCTCAGGTCAAAGCGTTAGCATAGTGCATGAATCTATTCAAATGACACTGTACTTAGGTCAAAGCGTTAGTACAGTGCACGGATCTATTCAAATGACACTACTCAGGTCAAAGTGTCAGCACAGTGCCTGGATCTATTCAAATAATGTACAATGACTAGGATTGGTTCACACCTAATTAGCTGATAGACAAATGCTTGTACAATCAAACTTTTTAAGGTTAGTGTACTGCATATTTGTCGCATTTCCTCTTTAAAATTAGGCCTGTCATGATAACGCATTTTGAAGTGCAATGTATCGTTGAAGTAAATATAGACAATAAAGGATACTATTGAAACCAAACCATGAAGCAGAATTATCCCCAAAAAGTGTTCTAAATGTACACTATTGTTTAAAAAATATGAAATGCAAGAAATAAATTACACAATGCAACTTTTATGTGTGTATATATATATATATATATATATATATATATATATATATATATATATATATATATATATATATACACACACACACACACATATATATATATATATATATATATACACACACACACACACACACATATATATATATATATATATATATATATATATATATATATATATACATATATATATATATATATATATATATATATATATATATATATATATATATATATATATATACACATATATATATATGCATAGTTCCTCCTATTCATATATTGAACGATAATAGTAATTCCCATCAGGCCTATTTAGAACATCAATAAAAAATAGGTTATGTCTATCATTTGACTAAAGTATTTACAGAATGCATTAGAGTGGATCAGTGTTCTCCTTGGTTGGTGATAATGTACTGACAGGATAGGATCATCAGGAATTATAGCTACAGAATAGACTTTGAAAATTGATATCTTGTTTTTCTTTCCTACTTTGCAGCAGTGAAATATTAGGCCTGATTGAAAACATCATCCTGAAGATTGTGACCAGTCTTTCCAAAGAGGAGGCACCTGTCCTGTCCCTGCCCAACAGATCCAGCTGGGCCAATGTCAGGTACGTAGACTGTATATATAAATGGACATAGGTAATTTCCTCGCCACCACGTTCCAAATAGGGAGGAAGAAATTGCTTCTGGCTCCATCGACTCGGCTCCAATTCACTTTACACTGGGAAACTGTTACCCCTTTCTCCATAACTGCTGCTGTCAGGCTCATCATTTTGGTCTTAAAATATTTGTATTAACCCGCTCTGCATGATCCTGGTGTGTTTATTTGTTGTGTCAGTTAATAAAGATATGGACATTAGTAACAGACAAATCAGGCACTTTCTTTCCCCGAGGTTGCTCCCGCTAGCATTAGCAACAGGTTTGATTGACAGAATTGCTAAGCACCCACTCCCTGCTAATCCAGCGGTTTGGGCGTTACCTTCAATAGCCTGGCTCTGGATTGGCTCTTTAGTTGCTGATTCTCACGGTCGGAGTTCCAAATATGGAACTCAACTCCGAATTATAACTATAACTGCTAGCCTTGATGAGCTTCATTTGGCTGGAGCCAGATGCTCACTTAGTCCACTTCTTTATACAGTCTATGGTCAGTGACCATCATAAACAACACACTAAAATCCTCCTTTCACTCTGAACACTGCTACACTTAACAGTATGGGACACATGTAATCCACTGCCTTTAAAAGATAAACACAAGCAGACATGTGTAAAGAAATAAATAAACATTTACTTTATTTGTCATTCTGGGAGGTCAGGCCACACAAGATGATGTTTAATGTCCTTCAAACGCACTCCTCAGCTCTCTCGCAATTTGATCAAGAGGCGTCTCGAGCCTGTGCAGACACCCAAGTGGTAAAAGCACTAATTTTAGCATTAGCTTTAAGATCAAATGGCTTCCTTCTCCTTGAACGATCTGATAAGAGACTGAAACGCACATACTTTGAGGCTGTGTGCTCAGAACAAACACGCTGTCTCGTCTTGTTTAAATCAAACCTGCCTGCAACTTAAAACACATTCTTGCTCAGCATTTTTAAATACAGGTTGCCGGAGGCGGTGGGAATTTTTGGGTGCCTTTTAGGTGGTGGTGGATCTAATTTTCTTCTGCACACAAGTTGTTTATATTTCTTTTTAGTTTTTTTTGGTCCCGTTCCAGGTTTGACAGTAGTGTTGGACTTCAGATGAATCCAGAAACCACCTTCACCACGGTCAGAAGTGACTCTCCGGCCTCCATAAAGAAATTTGGTGAGAAATCAAGTCAGAATTTACAATCAATGTCTTCTGCAGAAAACTAAAATGCCTTTTATGTCAGTAGAATCTCATTATGCCTATGATTTAACCTACACAAACTAAATCCTCTAGTTTAGACCTTTGTCCAGAGCACAGACGGTATATATAAATGGACAGAGCTAACCTGCTAGCCGCCACGTTCCAAGTCGGCTGTTTGGTTGCTGTGATACTCCCGGGCGGAATTTCAAACATGGAACTTGGCTCGAAACTCGCCCCTATAACTGCTAGCCTTGATGAGCTTCATTTGACGATACGAGTGACGTCACACTTACTGAGTCCACTTCTTTATAGTCTGGTTCAGAGACAGGTTCAAAAATGTAATTCTTGAATTAGCTTTAATTTAGCCTTCTCTCATGTTGGTGTAATCCCTCAGTCGTCCATGTATGATCCATAAGGGCAAAACCCTGAGCCACAAATAAAGCAATGTGGCCTACTCCATTCAGTGTAGTGAAGACTGTTTTGAGCGTTACATTGGAGAAACAAAACAGCCACTCCCTAAGAGAATGTACCAACAGCGTTGCAAGAGCTGCTCAGGATCCCAATCTGCTGTACATTCATCTCAAAGCCACTAACCACTCCTTTGAAGATAGTGAGGTACAGCTCTTAGCCAAAGAAAAGTAAATTATTTGAGAGGGGAGTTAAAGTGGCCGTTTTTTTCTTAGGAAAGGCAACCCATATTTGAAGAAGGAATGGGGTTCAACAGTGGCAGCAAAATTTCTTATAATGTTTCTCATAAAATTAATATTAAAAGTTTGAAAGCTCAGGGTTAATCAGCTATGTGATAACTAATGACCACAAGACCTAAAATGTTATTTAAAATCTGTTTCTGAAACTTTATAAAACGCTTTGTAAAACAATAAAACATTCTGGTAAATCTTTTTTTTTTTTTTTTGGCAAATCTTTTTTAACATTCTGGTAAAGCTTTTGGTCTTAGACATAATTTATCACCTATTTATAACTCCATACTTAGCCCTAAATGAAAACAAGGAAAACAGTAGTGATAGCCAGTATGCTAATAGGTGTGAGAGCACCCATTAGGGGCCTGGACAATCATGCAAAATATTACTCAGGCACAGTTCACACGCAAACAGGTGCGTTAGCTTCAGTGAAGCTCCTCCCTTCAGACAGATATACGGCAATGTCCAGCAGTAATGTGACCAGAAATCAAGAAGCAGCTTGGATGAGCAGCCAAACGTCTTCACTCTAAAGGTTTTTGTCCAGTTGTCCAGTTGAATTTTTCTTTTGCTATAGTCTTGTGTCATGTTAGTGCTTTTAGACCTGCTCAAAATTTGCAGTTAACAGTATCTAGATAAAAGAAGAAAAAAATAATAAGAAAAATAAATGACACATCTCATTGTTATTGTTATTAGATATTTTCCTAAAGTGTCCTGTTCTTGTTGCAATAGAGTCCATCTGTGTAAAGTGCAGACGACGCTGGAAGTCAGGCATTGTTTAAAAAGACAATTTCACAACATACAAAACATGTTGAACAGATCTTTACTGTTGGTTCACCACAAGAATTTGGTGATTCGAAACAGAAAAGTGTTGTGTATTGTTAAGAAGGGTTGAAACTGATTATCAATATTGTTTTGTTTACAGCACAAATTGTCAAAATCCTCTCTGTGATTTACAGACTAATAGTGAGCAACTCGTATGCTACTAAGAGGTACTTAACGCTGATTAGCCTAATAAATGTGATGATGAAACTTTGCAAATAAAACATTATGTTCTCACAGAGACCTCTACTACAATGACACACAGCTGTTTGGTTCCCAGGCCACAGTGGATCACATAGTAGATGATATCTCCTGCCTGCTTAAAGTTCCTCGGAGATCCTTGCATGTGGTAACAGAACTATGCTTTGGTTTGGTATGGTATTTTTATCGATAGCATCTACTGAGACTTTTACTTGGTAAGTTGGCCACTTCCAAAGGGCTGATCACAGGAGACCTCTGCTATTTGGAAGAAGATGGGACGAGGATTGACTGTCGCTGTAGCACCGCAGTAAGTAATATTTTTCTATATCTATTTATTATTGTTAGATTCTCAATGATATCATACCAGTCTTTATGGCTGTAGTTTTGAATGAAAATGTCAAAGTGTGTATTAAACCGGAGCTATTATGCAAAATCAACTTGTAGGAGGTTTCTGCCATGTTTTATAACATTGCTCCCTCATCAAAAGCATGCCCAAAGAGGTTTTATGTTTTATAGTTTTCAGAGCATAAAAAATGAAACTGAAACGTATAAAACATGTTAATACATTGTTTTCGGGGAATATAGCATTTTCAGAACAGTAAAAGGTAACACGATCTAAATATGATCTAAATCTGTTAAGCGTTAGCAGTTAATACCCCATAGAAGTTAAATACCCCCTCTTTAACATTGTGGTGTAGTGAATTGGAGTAGGTTCAACATTTGTGAATTTTCTTTTTGGATAATTCTTAAAATAATAATTCCTAAATGCCCAGTAATGAAAACCGGAATATTGGTTATTGTTCAGCTCCGAAACAATTACTTCATCAAGTGGGCGACAGTAGCTCAGTTGGTTGAGTGATATGAAGTTTGGCGATTCAAATTCCGCTCTCCACATAAAACATCATTGTAGAACAGTCAGATCCACTGACCCACAGGTTGGTGGTGCGATTCCAGTTTCCACAGATGAATGCTGCCGCTGTGTCCTTGGGCAAGACACAAATCATACATTACTGGTGTATGATGTGTGTATATATATGTGTGTGTGTGTGGGAATGGGTGAGTGGTTCCTTGAGTTTTTTGAATGTGGAAACGCACTGAATAAAATTTACATGTTAGAATCCAGAAAAACATTATAAATATGTTATCTATGTTTTTTTTAGGCTTTTCCTGTCTCGTCAAACATTGGTGGAATTAAAAGTATGCTTTCACCATTTCAAAGCAGAACTACTGTACATTGCATTGTATATTGTGAAAAAAATCAATTGTATTTTTTTCAACTGTTCAGGTATCGTATCATCTGCCAAATTCATCTTAATTGTTGAGAAAGACGCAACATTTCAGAGACTGCTGGATGACAACTTGTGCGCCAAACTTTCCCCTTGTATCATGATCACGGTGAGCTAGCTCCTTTACCATACCCCCTTCCAGGCTGAAATACTCTGCATGGTTAAGCCTGGGCTAACAGGTGCGCTTGTTCTGTGTGAATCAGGGCAAAGGAGTCCCAGATGTGAACAGCCGGCTGATGGTGAGAAAGCTCTGGGACACTCTGCACATCCCCATCTTCGCTTTGGTGGATGCTGATTCATACGGTACCATTATACATTTTTACATGCAACAGTAATCCATTTTGAAAGAAATTGGTGGTTTTCAGATTTTAGAATGTGATAATGTGATAATCCCAGATGGGGGCGCAAGAGGCAGTTTTCTCTATTAATTGCATTGTACTTTGCCATGAAAAGCTAAAAAGTAAATTCATAAATGTTGAACCTGATCATTTCTGTTAGTGACTAGATCCTACAACTCACTATATCCCTTTCGTCACTTCACTCTGTTTTTCAAATTATGGGCCTATAGAAACCCAGAAATACTGCTATAAAAAGTATATTCATACATTTGTTTTCAGCATCATTTTATGTCAAAGATTAATTTAAAATAGTAAAAAGTTATAATCCCACACGATTTTCTTGTTAAATAAACCAGGTTATATATTAGCCAGACTGTATTTTATGTATTTATTTATTTTATTTAGATAAATAAAATTAGAGAACTCAAACTCTCCATATCAAATACAGAAAATTAAACAAAAAAACAGGAGCAGGTGTGAGTATAAATGTTTGTCACCAGATTATTAAAGCGCATTAGTAGCACCAATTTTGCTTGTTTTTAAAATGTATTCAATTTTTGGGAAGCAAAACAGGCGAAAGCTCTTTTTCCCCCCCGCCTATAGTTCCACAAGAGGAATTACTTGGACCATAGCTCACAAATTACAGTCTACAGCAAATGTGTTGTATGTATTAAAATTGTATGTATTCAAATTTTAAATAATAATGGCAGGGAATAATAGTATTACTAAACAATATAAAATAAATTGTGCCAAAGAACAAAAAATAAAAGAGAAAAATTACATGTTAGCTTCCGTAGCGTGTAATAGCATATTAGCATGTTAATTAATCTCTTACCCCCATTAAGCAAAATGATTCATAATTGCGAAAATAAATGTGCATAAATAATATATAGTACATAAAGAAAATTTCACTTTTCTTTCAACAATAATACTATTTTTAGGACATGCCTTAAATCAGACCTATTCTGCAAGATCACATTTCAGAGCTTTTAACAGTGTTGTAGTTTCCCCTCAACATTTACTCATCCAAAGTTGTATTTGGAGCGATTTGTGCATGATGTGCAGCTATCCATAGGAGGATCCGACAGCTGCACGGCTCTGTTGTAATGACTTTTACGGTGACGTCAGCTCCCACTGGCCACCGCAGTTTGCTAACACAGAACTTGACAGACTTATTAAGTCTGTCGTTATTAAATATTGTGATTTAAAATGTGCATATTGTAACATAATGATCCAGGGGTGTCAGATATTATAACTAGAGCGAGACACAAGTGCAATAAGGCTGATTTTACTTAAAACTCTAGTCTTCTAATACCTTATAATCTCAAACTATGGGCCTGTATGTGTCACTAAAGACCCCAAAACCATTTGCACCTGCCCTGGACACGGTGCTTAGTCTGGCTCTTGTTTCCCGTCTGTCTGGTGTGGTCTGTCTCAAACGCAGGATGGCTCAGCTTTCTTACCTCTGCCTTCCCCTTCACATGTGTAATGCTTTACTTTGTTCTCCAAACTTCCAAACCCTGTTACATGTCTGCATGGGTAATTGGTCTGGTATGTCAGTGATTGCGGTGTTTCTGTGTCTTTCCCAGGCATCGAGATCATGTGCATCTACAAGTATGGATCTAAAGTGAGTCCTCAACTCTGCCCTGTTCAGTGTCTGTCTCTAAGTACTGTATAATTATGCCCTTTTTAAGTAGAAACCATAGACTGTACAAAGAAGTAGACTAAGGGAGTGTGACGTCACCCACAGTGTTCGGCTCCAGTTAAATGAAGCTCATCGAGGCTAGAGCAGTTATAGGGGACAATTTGGAGCTGAGTTCCATATTTGAAATTCTGACCGCAAGTATCACAGCAACCATAGAGCCAATCCAGAGCGAGGCTGTTGAAGGAAACGCCCCGTCCCGCCCACACTACTGGTTTAGCAGGGAGCGGTCGCTTAGTAACACTGTCAATCAAACCTGTTGCTAACGCTTACAGGAGCACCTCAGGATAAGACGGTGCCTGATTCATCTGTTATTAATGTTCATATCTTGATTTACGCCCAAAGTAGCAAAATAAAAATACCAAGATCATGTAGAGCGGTTTAATACAAACATTTTAAGACCAAAATGACGAGTCTCACTGCAACAGTTAGAGCGAGAGTGATGACGATTTTTCAATGTAAAATGAATTGGTGCCAGAGTTGATGAAGCCAGAAGCGCGCCCATGATCACTCCCTATTTGGAACACGGCGGCTAACAGGTTAGCTATGTCCATTTATATATACAGTCTATTGTGGAAACCAATCTCATCCCATTTCGTCCAGATTATTTAAAGTGACATTTATGCAGTGAAATTGTTGAATGACTGGCATTGCCCCACTGTTTGTAATCATCTTTGTTTATTTTCTATATCGTGAACATGTGTTGGCCAAAACCACATAATGTTGCATAGAGGGTTGTGTTTATTTTAGCCATTCTCTCCGCTTTGCATTTGAATCCTTGTATATGTAAGTGTGTGTGTGTGTTGCATGGGTTTTTCCACAGGCCATGTCATTTGAGGCTCGCAGTCTGACCGTCCCCAGCGTTATGTGGCTAGGCCTCCTCCCCTCTGACCTCCAGAGGTTTGGACTCAACATTTGCTACTTCCTATTTCCTCCGTCTGCCTCTAATTGGGATTATATTCTGGGGATATTTAAGTTGTTTGTTTTGGTTTCTGTTGCTGTTGCTCTACGTTTTTTCCCGGTCTGAGTGCAGTTTAAGTATATATCTTTCCAACCAGATTTAGTATAAAAGGTGCTGTTTTACATACATTAAGTCCGCAGAGTAGTTGAGATGGTTGAGCTGAACATTTGAATACGTTTTTGATGATCAGGTTGCGGGTTCCTGAAGATGTTCTCATTCCTCTCACGAAGAAAGATGAAACCAAACTCAACAGTCTCCTCAAAAGGCCTTATGTCAAAAGCCAACCAGGCTGGCAGAAAGAGGTAAGAAAAATCTGAATAATTTTGATTAGTCGATTATTAAAATATAAATGTAATCTATATGTTTTACTAATTACTATCTGGACTATACAGACTGTTAATCACATGCCAAAAGACGGACGCCATGTTATTAAAGAGCCTATATTCCACTATGTTCTGATCTCTGTTTCTAATGTTGTTTCCTCATCACAAACAGACCTGGAGTTGTGTTTTGTTTCATTCACACATGTTCAACACACAAACCCTGCATATTTAGTATTCTGAGTATAGTTTCCTTTCAAACAGAAAACACTCTGTTCCACCTTGTGATGTCATGTGGTGATACAGGAAGGGCTCTACTGTATTTTTAAACTCCATACACCTTCACTAGAATCACTAGCATAATTTGAGCCCTGGAATTGCTAATATCTACTGAACTAAAGGTAAAAAGTAGCAATTAACTGAAAATACCACTACATGACATCACAAGGTGGAACAGAGCATTTTGAGCTTTGGAGATGTAGACAGGCTAATAATAAAGTGTTACTGAAACGTGTGTATGAAACAAAACACAACTCCAGGTATGTTTTTGAGGAGGGAACAGCATTAAAATGTGCCTTAAAGCTCACAGGAGTAAATTTTGTGTAATATAGGACCTTTAAGTCAAAAAGGAAATAGGAATAAACAAAAGTTTCTATTATTTCTATCAATAATACACTTAAACCACACCACATTTCAACCTTTTATTTGATCAAAGAAAATAGAAAAAAATTTTTAGCAGTGGACTGGTCAACGATTATTTATGCAATTAGACAATTAAACTTACAAATAATGTTGCGGCCATTTTGTGCATGAGAGAACATAAGGTTATAGACTTATAGTGACATCATCTGTTTTTGTTGTAGATTGAACTGATGCAGGAGACCAAGGTCAAGGCAGAGATACAGTCACTGTCTGCTATTGCTCCTGATTTTCTCACCAGCGTCTACCTGCCCAACAAACTGCGCTACGGCGGCTGGGTGTAAGACTGTGGCGCCATCTTGTGGGCTGACACTGAAAAGCATATTTGTAGATTTATTTTGGGTCATGGTTTTTGTTTCTGTTTTTGTTCTAGAGCAGATAGATTGAGCTTTACTTAGCTTTTCAAACAAATGTAACTGTCACACTTTAAAGTTCAATTATTTTGATTAATAAAACAGTTCTTTTACACTTATATATGTGTGATCATGTTAAAACAAGCTCTATAGGGATAGTTTAAGCAGGCATTCACATTTTAAATATAATAAAATAAAAATAATAGGTATGATACACACACATATTGGAATGCAAATTTAAGAAGCAACCTGCCATATGGAAAATTCAATACAGTGTCATTACAATCTTCATTTTAAAAGACTTATAAAGGTTCTATATTACACAAAATTGAATCTTGTGAGATTTAAGCCACGTTATAATGCTACCTCATCAAAAACATACCTGGCATTGTGTTTTGTTTCATTCACACATGTTTGAGTAACACTTTATTATTAGTCTGTCTACATCTCCAAAGCTCAATATGCTCTGTTCCACCTTGGCAAGACGAAGTTCAAATCTGTCAACTGGACAAATCGTCCAGGGGCCCCTGGAGATAGATATAAAGCAGTGTTCACCAGCAATCTGATCAGAACTGAAGAAGCGGCTTGGATGAGCAGCGAAACGTCTTCACTCCTACAACGATTTGTCCAGTTGACAGATTTGAACTTCGTCTTGCCATGGATCAGACCTGGACGACTGAGGGTTTACACAGATCTGTTCCACCTTGTGATGTCATCTAGTCATAGTTTTCAATTTGACAGCTTCTTTTATCCCCCTTGGTGTATGGTGTTTAAAAACACAGTGGAGGACTTTCTGTATCACCACATGACATCACAAGGTGGAACGGGGTGTTTTCTGTTTGAGAGAAGAACTCAGCCTAAATATACAGGGTTTGTGTGTTAAACGTGTGTGAATGAAACAAAACACAACTCCAGGTCTGTTTGTGATGAGGAAACGACATTAGAACAGATCAGAAAACAGTGTAATATGGCCCCTTTAAGATACTAACATCTAGTCTGTATTAAATTGTATGTTGGCAAATGTGTTTTATAAGATGTGTACTTAGTTCATGGCCTGGTCTTTTAGAAGAGCAGACAGGTGGCTCCTCTCACTTGTCTGTGGGCAGTAGTTACAGCAGTGGAGCCTCCTCTTGAGAGCCCTGCCTATTTCCACACGTCAGGAGCAGCTGACCGTGGAGTATGTGAGTCAGTGCTGGCCCGTTCTCATTAACATCCCCACAGGTGCCGGGCCTCATTTTAATGTGGGCAGACATGTTTCGGAAGGCAATTTTCTGCAGCTATTTCAAAGCAGACTGGGATGTTTCTAGGTAAAGTAAAAAATATTTTACTGTATAAAATATGATGCTGACTTTAGTTTGTCTTATGCACAAACTAGTTCACGTTGCTTTTTTTTTACATTTCAGATTACAGATGGCACAAATCCATGTAGTGATACAGAAGTGCCCCTATTTCACAACTGGATCCAATGCTTCACATATGACCTGGAAGTCTTCACTAAAAACCTCGGCAAATAAATGTCCACTGATGCTGAAGCGATCATGCGAGCCACAGGCCAAACCCTTCTGTTCTTCGCTTGTCTCTGCTCAAAAAACAAATGATGGTATTATATGTTCATCTCATATAATTAAGTCATATTATGTTTATTTTTATTAATTCATTATTCCATACTTTGTGTCAGGGAGGTGCGTTCTGGCAGATGTACAAAACCTTAGCTCCAAATGCCCTTTCCTGGCTACAGAGATGGTGCAAGAATACAACAGTGTAATTAAAGCAGCCAGAAAGGAGCTACAAGAAGATGTGAATGGTAGAGCCTGCGACTACTGTTTTTGTGTGTGGATTGGGAGTAAATTTAAAGCAAAAAAGTTTGAAAAAAATGCAAACATCATCCAACAGGTTCTGCGAACGTGGACTGCAGCCTAAAACGTTCTGTAGAAGGGCACTTACTGAAGAATAAACTATCTTTAGGTGAGAATAAAAACAATACAATTACAATGTGCAAACTGGAATAATAATCTTTTTTTTTTAAATCTTTGACAGATTTGATCACGTTTGATTATGGGAAGTTTTTTACTAAGATGATTCAGAACAAGAAGGATGACCACACGTACAGGAATTTTAAGACAATAAACCGGAACGCCGCGTTTTTCCCAATGGCGGAAAACTGCTCCTCAGATATCAGGGGCGATGTGTCCGTGTGGTGCAGTAATGATTATTTAGGAATGAGTCAGCACCCAAAGGTTATTCAAGCTGTTATGTAAGTAGAAATAATCCACTGTATTTTCAATGTTTTAAAGCTGCACTATGTAACTTTTGTCTTTTTAGATGTGGTTGCTCTGCCTGAAATGTTCAACAGTATTTTATTAAACTCCCTTTCACTTTTTTGCAATAAGTAATTCATTGATAAAAAAAAAAAAAAAAAAAAAAAACCTTGTGAGACTGATGGTTCTCTCAGTTTCTCAGATCTGTAACATGGTCTGCTGCTTTTCCCATGGAGATAGTTTAATAGATTTAATGCTATACTGTGTAACATTCCAGGCAAAGTTCCAGGCAAAGGCAAATAATTGAGATCACCAGATGGCCCATACTCCACTTAATTAAAAATGCACTATGTGACTTTTATGGTTTAGGATGTTTTTTTGTTTGTTTTTTTCCTTCAAAGGGAGGCATTAAGAAGGCATGGTGCTGGTGCTGGAGGGACAAGAAATATTTCCGGAACCAGTGAGTTTCATGTGGATCTTGAACGTGAGTTGGCAGATCTACACGACAAAGAAGCGGCTCTGCTCTTCACCTCCTGCTTTGTGGCAAACGACTCCACTTTATTTACCTTAGCAAAGATGCTTCCAGGTAAGAAAAGTATACAACTATTTGAAATAAAGCATGGTATCAGTTCTATTCTATAAGTTGAAAGTGCACTATGTAAGTTTTCTAGTGAGGGTTCCACCATTGGCTTATCCCCATAGAGATGTTATTGCTCTGTGTTGAATGTTCCAAAGTATGGCATTAAAGTTATCTTCTTGTTTGTCTTGCATTTATTCAAGTACAGATGTTTTATTGCTCAAGAATTACCTTGTGCATTCTTACTGTGAGCAGGCTTACTTCTCCACAGACATGACCTTTTAATTTGGCCCAATATTTTCATCTGCTTGTCTTTAGGAACAGATTTGTTTAAAGTCATACTGTGGAACATTTCAAGCAAAGCAATATCATCTCTGTAAAGACAATCAGGTGGCAGACCCTTCACCATTAACTGTGTTGCTTGAAATGTACTTTTAAAGACTGTGAAATCTACTCTGATGCTGGGAACCACGCCTCGATGATCCAGGGCATAAGAAACAGCGGTGTCAAGAAGTTTGTTTTTCGTCACAATGACGTCGGCCACCTACAAGAGCTTCTGGAGAGATCTGACCCCAACACTCCTAAAATCGTGGCCTTTGAGACAGTTCATTCAATGGATGGTATAACACAATTATACATACATTACAGCATATAATTCAAGCAGTTTATTATACTTATACCTATACTTATTGTACCTTATAATTAAAGTTAAGTTGTTCATTATTAGTACCTTATTATTAAAGTAATTATTTGCTCTTTCTCCAGGAGCTGTGTGCCCGCTAGAGGAGATGTGTGATATTGCGCATCACCATGGAGCCCTGACTTATGTGGATGAGGTGCATGCTGTGGGTTTGTATGGGCCCAGAGGAGGAGGCATCGGAGAGAGAGACAGAGTCATGCATAAAATGGACATCATC
The DNA here is from genome assembly GCA_019594935.1 of Periophthalmus modestus. Taxonomy (NCBI): domain Eukaryota; kingdom Metazoa; phylum Chordata; class Actinopteri; order Gobiiformes; family Gobiidae; genus Periophthalmus; species Periophthalmus modestus. The sequence goes on from JAIEZT010000084.1 coordinate 10,928,750, forward strand.
TCTGGGACACTTGGCAAGCAATATTCACACTTTCTATTCACACTTTAAAAGTCATTTAAATGATAATTACATCATTACTTTATCATCTCTGACCGATTTCCATATTTAAGTTATCTCCCAGTGGAGTACATTTTTAAACTGCAATTTTCTTTTTTTCAATTGGTATGTGGTAGATTACTTTGCTATCAGGAAAACATTCTCAATTAGGGTATTAAGGTGTGCAACTAAACCTGGACTCAGTCAGGGCTAAACCAGGACTAGAACAGGACTAAACCAGGACTAGAACAGGACTAAACCAGGACTAGAACAGATTAAACCAGGCCAACATCAGGACTAAACTGGGCTCAAACCTTAAACATACACATCTGTCTGAACTACTTAAATCAGCGTCAGCATTTTGAATTCTGGTCATTTCCATATTCCAAAGATCTAGTTAATTGCTATGGCAACGTCCTAATTTTTTGTCATTCTGAATCCCATGGATTGGTTGAATATGAACCATTCTCTGACCCAAATATGTCTCTTTCTCTCTTGTAGGCAAGGCTTTTGGTTGTGTGGGCGGTTACATTGCTAGCACCGCCGCTCTGGTTGACACGGTTCGGTCCTACGCTGCAGGTTTCATCTTCACCACTTCACTCCCGCCCATGTTACTGGCCGGAGCGAAGGAGTCTGTGAAGATCCTGAAGACGGAAGAAGGCCGAGTGCTGAGGCGCAGACATCAGAGGAATGTCACTCTGCTCCGACAGTTGTTGATGGATTCTGGTCTTCCTGTGGTCCACTGCCCGAGCCACATCATCCCCGTCAGAGTAAGGAAACAGTGACACATAGAAGGAATTAGAGCCATGTACAGAATGAGGGCCCCAGTCATACATAAATAGTAACTGGTGTTTTTGTAGCACTCAAAACTAGTGAAGCTTAGCCATTTTCAAATCAAGTTTATTTATATAGTGCGTTTCAATACTAGCTGACCAAAGTGCTTCACATAAAAGTCAACCAAAATAAATATAGATAACACAATACAGTGGAAAAGAACAATACAACACCAAGATATCGTGTCTAGTATTAAATGTGTTTTCAGTGTAGTCTTAAACTGTGTTAAAGACTGAGAGGATCTAACAGGCAGAGGGCGCTGTTTTATAGTCTGGGTGCTACCACAGGAAAGGCTCTGTCACCTCTGGTCTTGAGCCTGGCTTTGGGCACAGCTGACCTCAGGGCTCTGGGTGAAGTAGAGGGCTGCAGTAACTCCCTCAGATAAAGAGGACCCATAGAGCGCACACATTTAAACACAATCAGAAAAATCACATTTTAACATTTTGAATTGACCCCATATGAAACAGGAGCCAGTGCAGGTTCACAGCACAGGCCTGATGTGTCTTGCCTCTTAGTTTTTGTGAGCAGACGAGCTTTTTCTGTTTGTTTAGATACATTGATAATTGGGTCTTTTGATTGGTTGATTCATTGATTGACTGAGTCGTTTATATCTGTCATAGGTATATTCAGACATTATTCCAGAAACAATAACATTTTGACAACAGAGATTCTAACCTGCAGGTTTTCAAATGTTTGCTCCTTTGACAAAGAAGTGGCTGATCTCTAAACAAGTTTATAGGGATGAATGTGATTTGAATGATCAGTAGAATGTAATATGTGTGTGTTTAGTGGTTAAGTGGAGTGGGTAAGAGTGCATGTGCCTATGCGTTTGGCTGTATGATGTTTTTAGTTTTTTTTCGTTGTTTTTATTTGAACAATGTGACCCCAGGTAATATCTATTTAATGTATTTGTTATTATCTGTAAACATTGAATCCCTATTTTCAGTATTTCCATCAACCTGCTCAGGAATGTCTGGTGTAAACGAGCATTCACGCTATAACCTGGCACTCGTGTCTCTCCTATGACTTGTCTTGGTTAATGTATTGTTGTGCACTGTCCCTGTATACATAAAAAAAACATTCCGTACCAACATTAGAGATTGGATGAGACACAAGTTTCACAAAACGTGACACGAAATTGAGAATGAGATGAGATTTTGACCTAAGTTAAACAAATAAATTGAGCAGTTAACAATTTTGGCCTCATATTATTTTGCTAATATTTTATCCATATCTTTTGGAACTTCAGCTTCTCAAGGGATGTAACTCTGCAAAACTGACCCTGTTTTGTCCAATCCAAATGTAAATGCATCAAAGTCTCACAAAATCACATTTTTCATTTGTGCACAATCTTGTAATTTTGCCTCACTTGATCTTGTCTCATGTCTTGTAACATGTAGGAAAACCAAACTGATGTAGGCTGTACTTTACGCTAGTATTATCAAAATTGACTCGATTAGGTCTCAGTCAAGGATATTGGAAAAGTAAGTGGCAAACCAATGATCAGTTTTCTGGCAATTTCTGATGTAATCTACAATATTGCAATCAAACAATGAATCTTTATGAGCCCTTTACAACACTCAAGGTGACCAAAGTGCCCTCCCATAAACTCATAGTAATGAAGAGGTACTTTATACAGTTTCTTTTATTATTTTACTGTTGAGTGAATTGTCTGCTTTTATATTATTAAGTGTGAAAAACCAGTCTGAGTAAATGACCCCTGCCATATCCTGGATGAGTCTCCCTCTGTCCCGCAGACTTGAGTGGGCTATGGGCCTACAGATTTGAACTTTTTCTGCAAATGGATGCATGTTAGTCCTGGACACATCTGTAGCTTGGTTCAGTTCTGGTTTAGTTCTTGTTTGGTTCTGGTTTAGTCCTAATTTAGTCCTGGTTCAGTCCTGCTTTAGTCCTGGTTTAGTTCTGGTTTAGTCCATGGGAGTGGCTCTCTCCTTCACTTCGCTTCTCCTTGAGGTTTGGGTTTGTTTGAGTTGTTCCTGCAGGAGGAGGGTCTGTGGACAGAGGGCGCTCTGAGACACTTCTCCATTTGCTCATTTTCTATGAATGTTGTTAATCTGGCTGCTATTGATCAGTGTCTGTTTCACTGTTGGATTTTCTAACTTGCTGCTGGTTAAATCAATGATCTTGTTAATCCCTAAGACCCGACTTCTGCTGTTATTTGGGGCTTTATAAAAATAAATTGACTAAGTCCATTTTGAGAGTCATTTGTGAGATGATAAACGTTTTATTTCTAGATAACATAAACAGTGTACGTCTGTATGTGCCAGACAGTAAACATTATTGTCTCGACAGGTGGCAGATCCAAGGAAGAACACAGAAATCTGCGATATCATGATGTCTCGGTACAATATTTATGTTCAAGCCATTAACTACCCAACTGTAGCCAGAGGAGAGGAGCTGCTTCGCATCGCCCCCACACCACATCACACTCTACAAATGATGTACCACTTTGTCGGTATGTTGTTGTCGAAGCCATTAACGACATCATTTATTGCTATATTTTTAACCTAGTCTATCTTTGTGTGAGCAGATAGCTTGGTGAAGACTTGGAGAGGACTGGGCCTGTCCTTTGTTCCTCACTCGTCAGCTGAGTGCACGTTCTGCCAGCAGCCTCTTCATTTTGACCTCATGAGTGAATGGGAAAAGTCCCACTTCACAGGCCTCTGTCAAAGGTTACCCGCAGTAGTGTGACATGAACAACAACATACATTTGTACATGTAAAGATGGGATGGTGTAAAAGTTTCCATTGCGAGTGTTTTATACAATATATTGGTTCTTCCTTTGACAGGCAGAGAAACACAAGTCAATTATCAGGGCAAACTAGTAGACTATTGTAATTAGGTCTATTTTAAAGATCTTATATTACATGAAATTGACTCTTGTGAGCTTTAAACCATATTCTAATGTTGTTACCTCCTCAAAAACATACCTGGAATTGTGTTTTGTTTCATTCACACATTTGAGTCACCCTTATTAATAGTCTGTCTACATCTCCAAACCTCAAAATGCTCTGTTCCACCTTGCGATGTCATTTAGTGGTAGTTTTCAAGTTAAATCGAATCCCGCTCTTGTCAAAAATCATTGTTTGAGCAGTCCCCACAGTACCCCATGTAAATGTAATACTTTTTATGTTTGACACCGTTTACCTCACTTTTAACGGAGCTATAGATCATTTCTATTGTTAATTTGAAACTAATATTTAATTCAAACCAATGTGTAATTACATGGAAAAAAAATAATAATTACAAGTATGTGATTATGAAACTATTAAATAAAAACTCTACTTAATCCACTGAAAACATTTGTACTATTCGCTCATTTACTCAGCTATGTGCAAGTGGAATGTTCTTAGAGTGTTCCTAAGCTCATCTTTCAAGTTCATTCACAAAGTGCTGTTCAAAATCCACATTGCAACCACGTGGGGGCGCGCGTGCTCGCTTCTTGGGGGAGTAAGTGGCTGTTACATCAGGTGCCCCCTCCTCCCTCTGTAAATGACTCACAGCTGCTGCGAATGCTTCCAGAAGAAACCGCTAGATGGAGTGATAGGGGACAGGATATTGCTTGTGCGGAGAGAGATGAGATTAGAAGGAAATTGATCCCAGTATTTCTGTGTAATATTATGTAGCTGCAGAGGACATGGTTAAATGTTATTGTAAGGCTCATGTGTATCACTCATAACAATGTTTTGGGCTGTATACAGTTAATGACAGTTTAGATAAGGGACAATGTTGGCATCTATATAAAGAATACAGCGCTTCCAGTCGCAGTTTATGTTAGTACTGAAGTGGATGCCAGGATAAACACGAATGTCTTGGATTTTGTGCAGTACCAGAGACTATTTCCTGTCTCTTATGACCAAATCACTCCCAGCACTTTGTTGGTTGTTATGTAACCTACACGGACAGTAGTGTGGAGAGGTGGAGGGGGGAAGCAGTCAGGTGACCACCAGTATCATGCAAGTTCACCTTGATTAAAACTTACCATGTGGAATATCGATGCAAGACTCGGTGCAAATGTTGATAAACCAGATGGACCTGCACACCTGCTTTCGTCATACAGTGCAGTAACAGTCCTGGGTTATTACAGGGTTTTTCATAACATCACATCACAGGCTTGTAGACTTTAATGCAATAATAAATTCTGTTGTATATCTGTTTTGTAGGCCTATATGTTAATTAAGCACAGGGGAACTGGCTCGTGACACGTGCCAGTATAAGACAAACGCAGTAACTTTATAACATAACCTTATAGTGAGATGTGGTGTGAACACAAAGCTGGTTCTAATGCCTGTAGAAAATGGTGGTGCTGGTGTATAGTCCCCTGCACATGTGCGTCTGATCTGTGCGTGGCTGAAGGCTGTTGTGCTGTGCGTAAAAATGTGCGCCGATTTAACTCTCTTGCTTGATTCTGTGTTAATCCCAGCGTGCGGCACATCTGCGTCTCCCCCGCTCACGTGTGCGGACAGATGATCCCCCCCCCCCTCAACCCTCCCCTCTCCCAGCACGCGCCCCCATGCAGCTCTCCAGTCTCCATTCACTGTTTCATGCATTACTTTACGCATCAGTATATCTGCTCTAAAAACGTCTTTATTATTTATTTGATACAGTAAATGTACAGTAGTTTTTATTTATGATTTAATTTGAGATTTTCCAGAGTATAAAAAAACAGATTACATAGAGAGTTGTAGTATCCAGGGCTAATATAAGAGATTACAATGTGCACATCTTGAACCACTTGTTATCCATGAGTATATGAAGTAAAAGACAGTGCATGGGGGTCATCACCAGTGTCAAAGATATGACATGATCTACAAAAGGTAACTTCAGCAAATTTAGATTCAGAACCTTTGAGAAAGAGAGGGCATCTTCTGTATCCACTGAGAGTGAGTGGCGCATCAGGGCGGACCACCTGGGCAACAATCTAGGCAACAGGGTCAACAAAACAGGGTGACGGGGAGTGACCGACTGGAAGAATCCCCAAAAAGAGCAGTCAATGGAGACCAGCGCTGTTATTTTTTTGCATTTTTTCCCCCCTAGTCACAAAATCAGCATGAAAACACTGGAGATTCCCTGCTCCTGGATGTTCAAATCAATTTGTTCTATTTGTTACTGTTTCGTAATCTGAGAGGGTGTTTTTTAACCAACTTGTTTAGCTCATTTTACTGCATCCTAATGAAAAACATATCCAGTACATTGATTCAGTTGTAGTTAAAGTTTCACTATGTAACTTTTCCAGGGGAGTGTACATCACCTGCTCATCTCCATAGAAATACCCTGCTGCTAATGCTTTCACTGGAATGTTCCACAGTATGGCACTAAACATATCTATGTCGATGGAGAGATAAGCAGGCGATGCTACCAGGCCTAGTAACAAGTCAGATCTGTGGAGAGGCGAGCCATGTGTTTGTGTTTCAAGGCATTGTAAACGCCCGTGATGAAATAAATGTAAGATAAGATAAGTTTAATGCCATACTCGGGGATGTTCTAAGCAGAGCAATAACACATTTATAGAGACAAGCTGGTAGCAGAGCACCTGTTTGAAATGTTACTTAGTATAGCTTTAAAGTAATGATAAGAAGTGTGGAAAAACTTGGGATTAAAAGGGTTTTCAGTTTGGTTTTAACCTCAGGGCCAAAGTAGGGAGTAGGCTACAATCAGGTTTAACTGTAGACCGGAAGCTGCTGGTATGAATGGCTGTAATTGTGTAAGTATTTGGAGTCAAATTTGTTTATTTTATTTATTTTTTTTTTTTTCAGAAGGTCCACTTTTATTCGCTTTCTTTTACTCAAATCACATCTAGGCACGTGTGTTATACCAAAATGAGCATTGCCTATTCCTTACCCAACACTCTAAATGTAAAATAGGCCAAAGTAGAGGAAGAATGGTTCAGTTACTCAACAGCAAACTGCCTTATATAGTTGCAGCCAGTCATTAAACTTGGCCCACATTTACGCAAATAAATCAGACCACAGACAAAACCATTGCTGACAAAAATACTAGAGTGAAAAGTTCTTAATGGCAAACTTCTCCCTCCCTGCTATGACTTTAAATCACAAGAAACAAACTCCTCCCTCTCGAGTTGCTCCTCTGTCAACTCAAAGAAAAAAGCCTCGTGCGTCGGAATGGCAAAACGGCCGTGTGCGTAAAGGCTTTTGGCACGCCTAAGAGTTTCTAAACCAGTTTGTGTTGTTGTTACAAATTTATACGTAGTGAACCCGGGTGTTTTTGTGCTCTGCTGGACACGGTTAAGCCTCGTACTATCGGACTGATGGAAAGTGAGAAGAGAGAAGAGGTGGAAGCAGCTCGCTCTGGCTCCAGCCCCGCGCACCGCTGGGACGGCACGCATTAACGCAACTTCTGTTCGGCTAAAATGTAGTTTATCCCCGCTTCGTAGACCATGTAGTAAGTGTTCAGGCTTTCATGTAGAGTATCACTGAGTCAGATATGTCTAATGAGGCGCAGAGTAAAAGCGCGGAATGGCTGCAGCTCGAGTTGGAGTCCGGGGGCGCTTCTTTGCTCCTTTTGGACTGCAGATCACACGAGCTGTACGAATCATCCCACATCGACACCGCCATCAACCTGGCCATCCCGGGACTTATGCTGCGGAGGTTCAAAAAGGGCAATATCCCGATCCGGACTATTATATCCAACAACGAGGACAAGGAGAAGTTCCTGAAGCGATGCAAAACGGACACGATAGTAGTGTACGACGAGTGCACGGTGGACTGGCAGGAGAGCGGAGCGCAGAGTGTGCTGGGACTGCTCCTGCACAAACTCTGGGAAGAAGGCTGTAAGGCGTACTACCTGGAAGGTGGGAGAAATGTCTGCACGTTTCATTTATAAAGCAGTGTTAGTTTAAGTCTGCTGTGTAGCGTGAATCCAAACAGCTCCAGGTTTGGCTGGAAGCTGCTTCTTTCACTACAGCATTATTGTAATAAAGCGAATGTCTAACCTCTTCACTACAACCTTACAGGCCCATGAACTAACTTTGGCCTATATTTGCGCGCTCCAAGTGCGTACGATTGGCTGTAGTATTTTATTACCAAGGTATAAAACTGTCATAAGCCACTAGTACTTGTTTTTGAAGTCTTGCTGAAGTATCACAACTCTTTCAGTACACTCAGGTTACTTTATATACTTTATAAACTTCTCCTCTTCCCATTGGCTTAAGAAGTGTCTCCCTGATAAAAGTTTGCGTCACTGAGATTCTTAATTAAAATTCCAAAATGGCCGCGCCATGTTTTGCTCCAGCAGGAACAGGCATGCACTTCATGAATGGTATTTGTCAGGGGACCTTGAGCTGGTTCAGTTGTGTCTTGAGATTTAACTCTTTAGGATTAAACCAGACTACACTGTATTATTCATTACACTGAGAGTGAAGATATTTTAAAATAAAACTTGTATCCTCTGTAATATTGCACTTGGTTTGTGTTCAGGTGGATTTCTAAAGTTCCACACAGAGTACCCAGATCACTGTGAGACACTCCTGGACAGCCCGTGTCCCACGTCCTCTCCTCCTCTGTCTGTGCTGGGCTTCGGAAACCTCCGGATCAGCTCTGACTGTTCGGACGGAGAGTCCGACAAAGAGCCGAGCAGTGCCACAGAGTCAGAGGAGAGCCCCATACCCAACAATCAGCCGGCATTTCCTGTGAAGATCCTCCCCTATCTGTACCTGGGCTGTGCCAAAGACTCCACCAACCTGGATGTCCTGGGCCAGTACAACATTAAATACATCCTCAACGTCACACCCAACCTCCCCAACATGTTTGAGCATGAGGGGCACTTCAGGTACAAACAGATCCCCATCTCAGACCACTGGAGTGAAAACCTGTCCCAGTTCTTCCCTGAAGCAATATCATTTATAGGTGAGTAAAGTTAAATCTAACTATTTATGTTTGTTTTTTTTTGTAAACAGTGAAGTTACATTACATTACACAAACCATCAAGTTGTTATTCAGCCGCAGTCACATGCTTTACATATTATTTTACTGCGTTTCTTTTCATTCACAAACTCCCCACAGCTGCTCTGTAACCACAGGTCTTGTTTGTGTGCTATGGCTTTGTGTCATGAACTAGTTTTTGAGGGCGTTAGTGGTGGAGCACCGGCAGCTGAAGGAAACACAGCTTCCGCCTCTGACTGCGGCTGTGTTCTACATAGACTCACATGTTGTAGTGCTAACGCGGCCTCAGGCTCTCCCTCTTGTTTGGATTACAGTTGTTTGCCCATGTCTGTCTCCAGCAGGATATTAGACACATGTAGGCCTGTCACGATACTCACTTTATCCCCTTATCGTTCTGTTCATGAGATGGAAGTATTTTTGGGGGTCAATTTTTATTTACTTTTGTTTATTCTATGGTAATATCTGAGCTGTAAAAGTTTGAATAAATAACTTCTATGGCTCTTGCAGTTCCTGTTTATTAACAATACTGTACAGTTAGAATTAGACCTGTCACGATAACACATTTTTAAGTTCGATATATCGCTAAAGAAAACATAGAACATTATCCCCAAATGTACGATTATAGTTATAAAACATAAACACATAGCAAAATGAAACAGCTTCTTTAATGAGTCATAGAAGGTACTTACTCAACCCTCCACAGATCAGATCTAATCGTAGATCAGGAAAAATAACAAAAACTTTCAAACTAGTACTAAGAAAAAGCCCTTACGATCAATGTTAAGCCCTAAAAATGATTGTCTCACCTGTCATATACTGAACAAGAATGACATGGAGCTTGCAGAAGTGTCTGGGGTGAGGGAAGTCTGGGAGTCCCTACTTAGACTGCTGCCCCCCTGACCTGGTCTCAGAGAAGAGGAAGAAAATGGATGGATGGAAGTCAGTATAGTGTTTATTGTGGCAGGCCTTTATAGAATATTATTTTGGTGGGAGTTATTGAGTCAAATTGTTTCTTTAGTTTTCTTTTTTTGCTTTATTACTTACCTGCCCACACACACACAGACACACACACACACACACACAGACCACACACACACACACACACACACACACACACACACACACCACACACACACACACACACACACACACACACACACACACACACACACACACACACACACACACACACACACACAGACACACACACACACTTACACACATTTACACTCCCATATAAGAAGATAAGAAGAACAGATGCCATTTTTACTGCCTCTTCACCCCCTTCAAACCTGGATGTATGCACTCCCTCTTCCCTCAAGTCAAAATGTCTAATGACTTTTATTGTTTGTATTGTCTCTAACATCACAGTTATCAGAGTTACTGTATCATGTATATTTCCTTCCGCAATATATCGTACTTCAAAATGTGTTATCCTGACAGGGCTAGACACATGAAGCTCTCTTTGCATTCAGTGCTAAACAAGTTTTCTTGCTGCAAGCTTCCTGTTTTTGCATCCAGGGCCAAGTAAACACGAGTATTTCCTTTGCATAGACCACTTTCTTCAGGAAGCTAAAACACAATATGCTGACCACATTTCCTTTTGTCCCGACAGACGAGGCTCGGTCCAAGCGTTGTGGCATCCTGGTGCATTGTTTGGCGGGAATCAGCCGCTCCGTCACGGTCACTGTCGCTTATCTGATGCAAAGACTCAACCTCTCACTCAACGACGCGTACGACTTCGTCAAGAGGAAAAAGTCGAATATTTCTCCTAACTTTAACTTCATGGGCCAACTGCTGGACTTCGAGAGGACACTGGGGTTGCACAGTCCTTGTGATAACCGCTCCACAGGCAAAGAGCAGCTTTTCTTCACCACCCCAACCAATCACAACGTCTTCCAGCTGGACACTCTGGAGTCCTCATGAGGAACACTTATACAGCTACATAGTTTGAGTTTGCCATAGGCCTGTCACGATAACATATTCTGAAGGGCGATATATGGCTAAAGTCAATATAGATGCTAAATGATAATACTGAAACCAAACCAAAGTTGAATTATTCTCAAAAAACAGTATTGCTATATATTGTGGAGCTGTGTAAATCAGTAGCAGAATACAATACTTAAAGCTATGTAACTTTTCTGGTGGGGGTCTGCCTAATGCTTGTCTCCATGGAGAGGTTATTGGATTCCCTGATATGTTCCAGAGTATGGCATTTAATTAATTCAATTTGTATTTATTGCTAAAAAAAAAAAAAATGCCTAGAAAACATGTCTGTGTAATCCCTCAGTCATCCAGGTAAAAAAATCTAAGTTATAGGATTGACTCCTACAACTTTTTGTCCAGTTGGCATATTTGAATTTTTCTTTTACCTAGAAAAACATGCATTCTTATTGTGCATGGAGTCACCTCTACACAGATCTGACCTGTAACTTGGTCTGGTGGCACCCCGAGCTTGTCTCGATGGAGATTGATATATAATGACCCACCTTTGAACATTTCAGGTGAAACTACCACATCTACATGGAGTAAAGTGTAGATGGCGGATTTTAGAAGAAAAGTAACATAGTTCAACTTAAGGTAATTATCTTGTGTAACTTGTCCCAATACTATAGTTGATATAGTTATTATTGTGACAGGCCTAATTTGTCAAATCAAGCTAAAACACAGTACGCCCATGGCTATCCACCAAAAGGAAGAACATTGAATGAAGCTGTGTGCAGTTAAAATGCCTCACTTAACGCCTTAACACAGACATTCACAATATTCATAAGTAATGGACTTTTTCTGTAACTTTTTTTTATAATATCTTGGTTGTTTTGTGACAACGACTGTTATATGCTTTTGACCAGCTGTCAAGTATATAGACCATAGACTGTATATATAAATGGACATAGCTAACCTGCTAGTCGCCGCGTTCCAAATAGGAAGTGAGCATGTCGTGCGCTTCCGGCTCCATCGACTCTGGCTCCAATTCACTTTACATTAGAAAACTGTCGCCCCTCTGCAAACCGACATTTTGGTCTTAAAAAGTTTGTATTAACCAGCTCTACATGATCCTGGTGTTTTTATTTCGCTATTATGTCTGTAAATCACGATATAAACATTAATAACAGACAAATCAGGCACCTTCTTTCCTTGAGGTCGCTCCAGCTCGTGTTAGCAACAGGCTTGATTGACAGCGTTGCGAAGTGCCCACTCCATGCTAAACCAGCGGTGCGGGCAGGAAGGGGCGTTAACCTCCAACAGCCTCGTTCCGGATTGGCAGCTCACGGTCGGAATTCCTAATACGAAACTTGGCTCCAAATTGGCCCCTATAACCGTTAGCCTCGGTGAGCTTCATTTGACTGGAGCCGAACGCTGTGGGAGACGTCACACTCACTTAGTCCACTTCATTATACAGTCTATGATGTAGACTATGTTTTGGTATTTTCAATATTAATATGCCTTGATTGTCCAATGGGAGGCTTGGGCCAGTCCGATTGTTAAACGGGACCAATCATGGATATTATAATGGTACTGAAGGAAATGATCTTACGTTATAGTCAGGCCTTGTAATGTAATCCAGTACAGTATTGGTCCATGATTGTTTTTATTACTATGGAGGTTGCTGTCGAAGCATTCCCAAAATTTACACTGTTGCCATTATTAGTGCTTCATATACACTTTTTGGACCACACTGTTGAAACTATGGCCTTGAGTTGAACATAACAAGCTCTGAAATAATGCATCATCCAGGGTGGAGTGCAAAATAGGATGGGCTGTTGCTGTGAATGGCAGTAACAAAGACGTAATGCTCATTATAGAGAAAGCGGATGTTCACATATGTTTAACAAAACCTCTGCAGCTAAACTTTGTTCGGCACAAATGCATTAAGGGAAACGTTCTCTGCTTGGATCAAAACAAACAGATGAGAGAAGGAAAGCTAATTTGGCTAATCTGTTCATACCTCACGACATCTTCAGGGATTTTATACAAACTCCTCGTCACAGCCTCTTCACTTACACTCAAGAGCTGTTTCCTGTTTGTAAAGATGTAAATAAAACATGGTTGCTATGGGGAATGTTTTGTGAAAATTGCCCTGTTTGACCAACTCTGTAAAGTATATAAAACTAAATGTCCAAGACATTCTGTACATTTATACAAATATAATGTATATTTTTACTTGAAGACGCGTCCTCGTCTCTTTATACAAACTAAAAATGTCTTAAGTAATATTTTAAGTTATTGTAAATATTTCGTAACTCTCCGCTGGCCTGGGAACGCCTTGGGGTCCCACGGGAGGACGTGTCTGGGGTGAGGGAAGTCTGGGAGTCCCTGCTTAGACTGCTGCCAATCGCCCCCCGCCCCACTCCTCCGACCCAGCCCTAGATAAGTGGACGAAAATGGATGGATATTTCATTCCTGGGCACTTGTCAGCTATATTTTTTTGTACATATAAAGTTTGATTAAAATGCTGGTCCCATAGGTATGTTTATCAGGCTAAGTGAATGAAAATAATGCACGGTTTTTATATATATACTCTACCAGACAAAACTTTGGCCACAGCATCTCAGGGTGTGTCCAAACTTTTGCCTAACTTAGTGCATATATTTATTTTATTTTGCAGTTGACACTCAAATCACAGTAAATGTTCTTGTAATAATCGTAACACAAAAACCTGAACTTTTCCAGAGCAGTGAGCAGGTCATGGTGAGTATATTGTAGTTCGTGGAGCCAGAACTGTAGGTGTGGTCACTCTGTTTTTTCTGATGACTCGGATGCTTGCTTCCTGTCTCCCACAGGCCTTTGACACAGACACGAGTGACAGGGCCGGCTCTGTCAATAACAGAACGCAGACACACCCACGGCCCGTCACTCAAACACAGGGAGAGGAAGAAGATGACACAGCAGCCTGTTCTCTGCATGTACAAGTCTGCAAGTCTGTCACACTCTCACTGTCTGCAACTTTGGAAGTCCTAACAAGCCATCAGGAACACACAAGATAAGACAGAGAAAGCTAGAGCTAGCGTCTAAATTTATACTTACCGTCTCATGTGGTTTAAAAAGCAATATTCTGTGAAGATTATGCAAATTTGGGGTGATAGAAAAACAGGAAATTAATGTTCCTGTTTAGTATTAACACCATTGTGACATATCTGACTAAAAAAAAAAAAAGGTAAATGATGTGTGATGACATGTTTATATAGCACTTTACATGAAGGATGCACTCACATATTAATACACCAGTGTACGCAGACACTGGGGGTGAGGTGGGTTAAGTGTCTTGCCCAAGGACACAACAACAGCATTTGTCTGTGGGAGCTGGAATTGTACTGCTAACCTGTGCGGCAGTGGATCTGACTTCAACTAATGATGTTTATGTCAAGAGCTTGAGTCAAACTGCCAACCTTTGAATCAGTGGACAAACGCTCTACAAACCAGCCACTGTTGCTCCAAAGTTATTATAAAAGAAAAGTTCCACATTAGTTATCAGTAATATTCTACTATTTGGCTTAATCTGTTGTTCATTGAGCGTTGGGCAGTTAACAAAGTGAGCCATGCATGTTGCACTATGTAAGTTTTCTGTGCGCGTGTCTTTCTCTTGCTTCTTAACATGGACGTCCTTTTGCGAGTTCCACAGTCGGACAGCTGCCGTTTATTCCATTATAGATGTTCATAATTCTCAAAAACATGCATTCTTACTTTTAGTGTTACTCGCTTCTCTACAGATCTGACTCGAATCCTGCTCTCGACATAAACATCATTGGTTGAGCTTTAAGCCATGTTTAAGCCGTTAAGCCATGTTTAAGTTGTTGTCTCCTCAAAAACATACTGGGAATTGTGTTTTGTTTCATTCACACATGTATGTCTACATCTCTAAAGCTCAAAATGGTCTGTTCCACCTTGTGATGTCATGAAGCGGTAGTTTTCAAGTTAACAGCTCTTTTTACCTTCAGTTTTGTGGAGATTGGCAAATCCAGGTCTAAAATCATGCAAATGATTCTAGTAAAGACGTATGGAGTTTAAAAACACAGCGGAGCACTTCCTGTATTACCATATGACATCACATGGTGGAACAGAGTGTTTTCTGCTTGAGAGAAGAATGCAGCCTAAATATGCAGGGTTTGTGTGTGAACATGTGTGAATGAAACAAAACACAACTCCAGGTCTGTTTGTGACAAGGAAACAACATTATATCATAAATTTGAAAACAGTGTAATACGGGCCCTTTAAAGTGGATGCCCTTCATACAAACAGCCCATCAGCATGTAGATTGCTGATTGAATTTGGATCGACAGCTCCAAACAGACATGAATATTTTACAAAGTGGGTTAAATGCTTGTTAAACTTTCTGTCAGTGCACGCTCCAGTTACCAGCTGGTTGTATTTCATCTTTAAACGCAGCACTGATGGACGGTGAGCTCTGCCTTTGAAGATGACGGAGAATATTTGAGCTCAAACTAGAACTCGATCGAGAGAGACTCAGGCAGACACACGGAGAGTTATCTTTGGCCCTCAGACCCGGCAGAAGCAGCGATGGGAAGAATATCTATGTAGAATATGTGTTAAGTTACAGAATACTGAACAGGTGCATTAACAGGTGCGTTTTGTAATTTATTCTGTCACATTAGAGTACTGTGTTCTGAATACTTGGAATACTTTCACACGAGGTTGCAATTAAACTATAGAGTGAAGGGGAGAGGCTAAGGTCTGGACACTGGAGGCGGTAGAGGTGAGGTTAGGCCCTGGACACTAGAGGTGGTAGAGGAGAGGCTAAGGTCTGGGGGAGGAAGGAGAGAGACGATGAAAAACCGAGGGGCACAATGTGGGTTTAAACTGGGACAAAGCCGAGATGGGGGAAGAAGTAACACAAGTGAGATGATGAAGGCTGAGGAGCAGGTCAACATCGGCGAAGCACTGAGGCAGATGGGAGAGCAGTTAGATCTTCCGAGCTGAATCTACTTTCATCGCAGCCGAGTGGTGTGTGCGTGAAGGGACTTGCCTTAGCGGCGCCTCGCAGCTAGTGAGAAGAAGAGCCATGTTGAGTAATGGGCTAGCATGACTGAACCTGGCCAGCCACATACCTGCCGGGCAAAACCTGTGATTAGGACACCCACGATATTAAGCTCTGAGGCTGGTGCTCCTGGAGGTAGAGAAGAATTAATTACACAGGTGTTGTCTGTTATTACTGCTGTATACACTGTAGACCATGCACAAAGGAGCTCACTCAAATACCAATTATTTCTGTTACCTAGCAACCGCTCAAACATTTATTTTCACTGGGAGCCATTTCCGTGCAGCTGTTCTTAAGATTTCTTGGTGTTCTGTGCGCCCTCACCTGAGATTTAAACCCAGTCGTTTCCATGACATAACGATTTGATCTGTTCCAGCTTGCTTCAAAGTCGCCCTGTGGGGTCCTTGTAAAAGTTTATGTCTTCTGAGTCATTCATTTAATTTGATCTACCTCTTTATGAACTGTTTGATAATGAGAGAGATACTAGCGTGGTGTTTGTGTGATCACTTGTAAAGGAAGGTGGGGGATAGTGCCAAGTCAGCACAAGTTTGTAGGAAGCAGATGTGCATGAAGCTGACCGGATTCTGCTTTAGAGGAAGGAGGAGCTGTGTCTGTTTACACCAGGCCTGTCGTGTGTGTGTGTGAAGGAAGTTTATTTGAATATGTGTGCATGTATGTGTGTGTATCTCAATGGTTCTTAACGGCTTTATTACAATGTCCATATTAAATCAATAAATACATAAATAAATAGATACAAGGCTCAACAAGCCAAAGAGCTGCTCAGTACCATGATCCCAAAACGATCCCAGATACCACATGGTACCCGTCCCACAGTTTGAAAACCACTGCCCTATCAAATGTTTGCTGCAGACAGAACATGTATCACCACAGGGGATTCAGTCTGATGTTCCAGGCCCAGGGTCTTAGGGGCCCAGAATTGAACCCTCTTCCTGTCATGATAAACACTAGATTCATGTTTTGTTCAGTATATGAAAGCTGGAACTATATATTTTTGGGGTGGGTATTTATTGTGAGAACTTTTTCTTTCAGAAGTTTGGATATTATCTATTTTTAGTTTATTTTTAAGTCTCTATGTATATTTTTTTAAGCTATTTATCTATTATCTTGTTTTATTTGATGTACCATTTTCTGTCTGTTCTTTAACTGTGCAGTGCAATACTGGAATTTCCCCACTGTGGGACTAATAAAGGCTTATCTTATTATTAATCTTATTATATTTCTGGTATTTTTGTTTGTAATATGATAAGATCTGAGCTGTGGAGGGGTGAATGTGTTCTTTTTATGGCTAATTATTGGTACATTCTGCTGTTTATTTGTTGCAGCTCAAGTGTTTTAATGAAACAGTTTATTTAAAATGGTTTGCTGGGGTATCTTGCATAAGTTAAATCTTTATAAAATAGTTTCAATATTATTACATTTCTCTGTAGCAATATGTCATGCTTCAAAATGTGTATCCTGACAGGCCTAACTATTCATTTATATTAGATGAATTTATATCAGGCCCATGTGAGGCTTCTTGCCCCGGGCCCCCAAATGTCTATTGACGGCCCTGTGTAGTCAGAGTAATACTGTATATTTATAATAGACTTGACTAACTGGACAACTCCCCCTTTAACTCAACACAGTTTAAAGTTTATTTACCAGCCCGTGTTTAAATTCAGGGGGACAAATTGCGCTGTAATATTTTGACATCATCACTGCTGGGAGAAGTTGCTTCCAAAAATCCCCCAGTGTTCTCACTCACGGTGCTCAGCCAAAGACACTAATCCTAATCTGACTATTTGGCCAAACGTGTGACATCACCACGGCGCTCGCTGGGGGATGACATCATGTCCACTGAGACGCCTCCAGACACCAGCTAAAGCACCGCGCTGTGTGGATCTGTACACTAACACTGTTTCTGCTTGTTGGGGATTAGCACGAGATTCTATTGGACCTTGGATCATACCGCAGCCAATTCAGTGTTTTACTTTTGTTCAGACGCCAAGATCATTTTATTTTATATTTTAGAAAATGTAAAGTTATTTATTTCAAAGTTTTAAAGTAAAGTAAGTCCATATACATGACCGGTTAAATGTATGGACACACCATCTCGTGCATTCAGTGTTTTTGTCATTTTTTTTTTTTACTATTTTGTACATTTTGTAAACACAGAAGACATCAAATATATGAACCAAGATGTATGGAATTTTGGAGCAAAAAGAAAAGAAAAAAGGGAAATAACTACAATTTTTTAAATATGTTCGAAACCTCAAGTAGTAGTAGTAATTTAGCTTTTTTTCCCCTTTGCTACATAATTCTATATGTCTTACGTCATATATTTAATGTCTTTCGTATGTATATAAAATGCAAAAAGTAGTAAAAATAAAAAAAATAAAATTGAATGAGTGTATAAGCAAGTTATTTTAGATATTTCACCCAACCATCTTGACACAGGCCCTGAACATGACTAACCTTGATGTTCATATTCACTCTATATATTCTCATTAAATACACGACTGACATAACCTGCTTGTCTCCATGGAGATGTTATCGCTTAGGAGTGTTCCACAGTATGGCATTAAACCTATATATCTCGTATTTAAAAAAATTATAGGTGTTTTTATAGCTCAAAAATAGATCTACAGACATTTATACTCATATTGTGAGCAGCTTAACCTCTCCACAGATCTAACCTGTAACTTGTATCGTTTGAGATAGATAAGTTTAATGCCATACTGTGGAACATTAGAGAATCAAAGCAAAGCAATACAATTTTTATGGAGACAAGCAGATGACAGACTCTCCCCTAGAAAAGTAACATTGTGCTCCTGTAAAAGTCCTTTTCTTTAGCCCAATTACATCTAAACTTTTATGTGATCCAAAGTCAACACTAAAAATTATTTGTCTTAGATTCTTGACTTTGTGAGCAAGAACAGGAAGCATGTTATCATTTCAGGAACTTGCTGCTGATAAACTTATCACACGAGCCGTCACAAAGTCCTCCTCCAGACTCTGAAGGAGCCGCAGTTAGCGCGGGACAAGTGCGAGTTTTGGCAGGGCCTTTAGTGGGTCATGGGCACCGCGGAGCCACATGGAACAGTGGCAGAGCGAAACCGCCATCTGTCCCCACCAGAAGTCCTCCAGATCTCCAGCCAACTCCTCCGCCGTGTACCGCACTCACCCAGCACATGAACGGCCAGATTTGTTGAGTTGAATCGAATCAAAAACAAGATTTGGGGGAGTTGTAAAAGGCTTGGCGCTGCGTAAAGGTCACGTGCTTGTCATATGTTTGTGTTTGGGGGTGCGCAGGGAACACGGGGACCATCTTGTAGTCAGCAGTTCTTTTCACACTCACACATATGTTGTTGAATGCACAGCCCGAGCCAAAGTCAGTCAGTGTGCTGTGGACCGGTCCAAGTGACGAGCGAGGATAATGATGTCATTCTCAGAGGACAGGAGCGTGGAGACGGATGAGGACTTTGCACATGCGCATCCGGCTCAGGAGTCCGCAGTTTGTTATGTTTTTGAGGAAGGCACAGAATTAGTGAAGCCCTTCTCACAAACCAAATATTGTCGAAATATGAACATTTGTGTAGGCCTATATTTTAATTAGATTTGAGCCCCACTGCTCTGCTTGTGAACAAGTCTCTCTGGCCTAGAACCAAAGCACATCTCCTACATGTTAGAGACATATGAACCATCTCACACTCTGAGGACTTCAGGGACCCGCCTCCTGCTGGTGCCCGAGTCAGGATTAAACCAGGACTAAACCAGAACTAAACCAGAACTAAACCAGGAGTAAACATGGAGTAAACATAGAGTAAACATGGAGTAAACATGGAGTAAATATGGGGAATCAGTGTTTCAGTTTTCTGCAGCTAAAACCTGGAACAGACAGATGTGAGACAGGCCTCTACTTTGACTGAAAGGTTTTAATTTTGCCTCTTCTCTTTAATGTTCATTTTGTGATGATTATTAATGTTTTCATTTGTTGTATTGTGATTTTATTGTCTTTCTTCTTCTGTAAAACACTTTGAATTACTTTGTGTACCAGTTGTGCTATTCAAATAAACTTCCTTCCCTATTGTTACATTTGCATCATGTTATTGTGTTAGTTCTGAGTGATTCTCTGACCAGTGTTTCGCCTTTGACACGAGGAACATGTTCCCGTCAGACTTTTCCACAGAAGTTTTGCTTTAACATGAGTAAAAATAGACAAACCCACTAGTGCTACATTAAACAGAACAATTGCTGTCATTCATGTGAATGAATGAATCGTTCTTGTAGATTCTGAGAATCCTGTGTCTTTTAGGCCTGCTCTGAGTGGGCCTTTATGACCCAGAGACAAGGAACAGTACTTCAGTGTTCTCCTCACTACAAGTGGGACGGAGCATCAGCTACAGTATTCAGCCTGTTCAGTTTGATTTGTGCTGCAGTGCTCCACTTCCTCTGCGTATTTATGACAACAACAACAACAACAACAACAGCCAAGCATCTATCCTAAAAGTAAACCCATGAGAAGAAGCTAGGCCTGTATTTCTCCGTATCTCACCCCTTTCAGAGCTCGTCAGAACTGTATTTTTGACTTTGAGAATGTAAATACTATTACTATGGTCTTTGCAACTTGTGTTTAGACCTACGCAGCAGACCACGTCTCCAGGTCTCCCTCCCAAAAGAGATCTCAGGGCTCTAAACTGAAATAAATAATACTTAAATAAAGATTAATAAATGAACAAACACATCAATTATATTACTCACATACAAAAATAATAATGCTACAACATTTCATTGAGATGTTGTGCAGTTACCTTGTCATTACTTTTAATTACACTTGGAGCTGTTCCTGGCTGCGCGCATGACCTACATAGTGGCCCAGCTGACAGTAGGTGTAACCCATTCATGAACACACGTCTGTGCACTTTATGCTTTGGTGCTTGTGAAGAGATTTCCAGAAATGGGCCTTGATATCCGGTGTTGGACCAGAGCCAGGGCCATGTGATGCAGAGAAGCCAGAAAAACAGGAATCCTATAAACCCAAAAGCCCTGATGAGCTGTGAGCCGCGGCATGGGCTGAAGCGTGTCCGGGGTATTCCTTTTACTGTTTTATGAAGCTATAAATCACTCTATGCTGCCCAAAATCTGAGAAAACTCAACCTGGTTTGGGGAAGAGGGTGTAATGCTTGAATAGTTTGAGTGGGATGAAGAAGTGTGTAAATAACAAAAGAGGGAAAAAGAGAGAAAGCGAGAGAGAGGGAGTAAGCTATAAAATACAATATTAATTTCAATTTGCGGGGGTAAACAGTAGGCCTGGGATGATATTGAAATGTTCTGTTGCGATTATCATGGAGAACATTTTTACAATTAACGATAATATCACAATTTTGATAAAAGTGAAAATAACGATGATCCAGGAGAATATTATGGATGAGCAGGGCTGTTTAAAGAAATTTGGGGTCCCCGGGACAAGAAGCCTCACATGGGCCCCCATCTAATACAAATTAATAGGAAGAGGGTCTAATTCTGGGCCCCTAAGACCCTGGGGTGTGGGACAACAGACCCCTTTGTCCCTCCCCTGTCGACTCCCCTGTGGATAAGCAACTTTTTGGGGAATATTCTGGTTATAATCTTTGTTGGCGAATATCAGGATTATATAAAATGTATATTATTATGGTCCCAGCCCTAGTAAACAGTTAAAGTGCGTTACTAAAACACTGCTTAACCAGGAATACACCAGTGTTCATAATAAATTAAAAATAAAAATCTATACAATTTTCTTAAAAGTCTCACATGTGACATTGCCACCTTTTCAATGGCCTGGTCTTGGATGCTAAACACAGTCGGGCCTGGTTGGTCCTTGCATGGAAGATCTCCAGGTACCACAGCACACCCTTTCCCTGTGTCCTTGGGCAAGACACTTCACCCACATTGCCATGAAAGAGTGTGACATGTAAGTGAGAGGTTGTGGTGACTGGAGAGGCTGATGGTGCAGACTGGCAGCCTCGCTTTTCGAGGCAATCTGTTCCCAGGCGGCTGAAGCTGTAATAGGAGCTTACCACCATAAAGTGTGGAATGAATGAATAATGAAATTTAGAGAGCTGTACTGTCGTGAAAACACTGTATTATTATTATTATTATTATTATTATTATTATTATTATTATTATTATTATTATTATATTATTATTATTATTATTATTATTATTATTATTATTTATTATTATTATTTTTTTATTTTTATTAGGCCAGTTTTTGAAATAGTCTCCTCTATAATTGGAAAAAAGCTATGGTCGTTGTCACATTTTCAAACCAAAGCTCAAACTTAACCGTCTCCAAATACTTGCGTCCTTATCTTACTATTATCTTGACACAGGACACAGGTAAGTGTTGCGTAGTACCAGGAAGTACATGCCATTTTCACCTGAGCCTGTGAACAGCCCATAACCGTAGTGAAATGAGTCATCCACAGCCTGCCTTACGTAACCCTGGTCTCCACCCAATGTGTGCCACTCCCCAGACTCATTCACACTCTGCCCGCCGCCGATAACCGCCCCGGCTTCCACTGATGCCTCCCTGCTAGTGCTTGCCCCTGTCCACACCAAGGCAATCTCATTTGTGCCATACTAAATCACTGCATAGGTCTATCTAAATACTTATGAAGTGTCCTTATAAGGTTGGATTAAGTGTCCTCATGAGGATACATTAAGTGTCCTTTTAAGGATGCATTAAGTGTCCTTATAAGGATGCATTAAATGTCCTTATAAGGATGCATTAAGTGTCTGTATATAGAGCTAGAGTCAGTTAATTTGTGTCTGACAGAGACACTGAATAATAAGGATTTGATGAATGGTGATCCATGGTGCTTTGGTAATAAGGAGAGAGAGGGAGAAGGAGAGAAAAGGAGACAGAGAGAGAGGGAGAGAGGGAAGGAGAGAGTGAGAAGGAGACAGGAGAGATGGAAGGAGAGAGGGAGAAGACAGAGAGAGAGAGAGAGGGAAAGGGGAGAGAGAGGGAAGGAGAGAGAGGGAAGGGGGGAGAGAGTTAGAGAGAAAGAGAAGGAGAGAGAGGGGAGAGAGAGAGAAATGTCTGTGTGTGTCGTCAACCTGGTATTGACGTCACCACGCTGGCAAAAAAAAAATCCTCTCATTCAAGTGTGTGCAGCTTTAATCTGTTTGTGTATTCACTGCAGTCGCCTCAGTGAATGGGGATAAATGAAGCCAAAATACAGTGAGTGAGTCAGGCCCTGTCTTTATGTAACAGGACTATACAAGACTCACTAAAGACACTAAACTGCTCATCTATGGCCACCTGTACTGACCAGGGGATATTATGATATTATTATGTAGTTTAAGTTAAATGAAGAGTAAGAGCTGCCTGTTCAACCCTTTGACTTACTACATTACTCCAAACAAAGGAACTATGTCTCTGCTTTCTTGGTGACATCCAGTGGTCAAACTGTGAACTGCACCATTTAACCCCTTTAAAGTTGAATTTTATATAGGTAGAAACTCACATATTCACACACATTTTTGTGATTTTTTAAAAAGTTATAAAAACTCAACATCCGCTCTGTAACTGACGCCACGTTGAAAGCTTGGAGTAAGGTTAGAATGAGAGGTGAAACAACTATAGCCCGGTCTAATCTCTTTGCACTGTCGCTACACCCTTTATTTGGACGGAGGAATGTGATTGTCAACTGCTGCGGGTCAATCCAGATGCCCTAACATGGGCACTAACATGATTAGACTGAAATAGCTCGCCTCAATGGACACCGTAACTGGACACTAACGCGGTAACCTTGAATAGTTGACATGACTGAGGCACAATAGGAAATAAATATCAAATATGAGGATGTTTAAAGCCACACTGTGTAACTTTTCTGGCGGTAGGTTAGACACATTTTTGTCTCTATGGAGATGTTATCGCTCTGCCTTGAATGTTCTGCAGTATGACATTAGACTTATTCATTTTGCTTTTGTTCAGTTTCCGTTGTTTTTTTTTTATGTCTCCAAATCACTCTAACAAAATACATTAGTACTTCGAATGAGCTTGTTTTTCCATAGATCTGACCAGTAACTTGGCTTGTCGGTGGTATCTCATGCGCGTATTAAAGCCATACTGCAGAACAGCCCAACAAAGCAACAATATCTCCTTGGAGACGAGCAGGGAGTTGTGTTTTGTTTCATTCACATGTGTTTAACACACAAACCCTGCATATTTAGGCTGAGTTCTTCTCTCAAACTGAAAATACTCTGTTCCACCTTGTGATGTCATCATGTGGGAATACAGGAAGTGCTCCACTGTGTTTTTAAACTCCATATATCTTCACTAGAATCATTTGGATAATTTTAGCCCTGGAATTGCCGATCTCTACTGACCTAAAGGTAAAAGGAGCTGTTAATTTGAAAAGTACCACTTCATGACATCACAAGGTGGAACAGAGCATTTTGAGATTTGGAGATGTAGACAGACTAATGATAAAGTGTTACTCAAACATGTGTGAATGAAACAAAAGACAACTCCAAATAACAGCATTACAACATGACTTAAACCTCAAAAGAGTCCGTTTGGTGTAATACAGGACCTTTAAATGAAAGAAAAGTGAACAAAAATCAAATTCACTGACAAATTTATCTCATTTTTATAGACATTTTGGTAGAAATATGCAGCGAATAAAAGGTGGAGGGAAGCACCTTTATACAGTATCCAAATTACATTATTATTATTATTACTACTACTACTATTATTATTTTAAAATCATGACACATTTACATAAACCCAGTGAAACAAGGACAAACACTAATGAGACAGAGGGAGAGTGCTCCATATACAAGAACCTTAACAGGACAGACGCACGTGCTAACTTTCATCTGTAGTCTATTTGTGTACTTTATAATTATAATCATACTAAAATCATAGTTACAAAGTGTATTTACAACAATGCAAGAGGATGGCACAAACATTACTGTGTTTCTTGCAAAGTCGGTCTGAGGTTTTCATCAACAGCTTTTGAGCTTTGAGGTTCTGCCTTTCCACAGATGAAGTCCCAGAGAATTGGAAAAATAAGGATCTGGAAGGTCGCGTTGTGTTTGATTACTCCACTCCCTTCATGAACTCCAAGAATTCTGCGAGGAAAGGACAAAGGTCAAACGCATAAAGCAGTTTGAGCATGAATCTGGAAGGACGGCGATAAGGCGGATTTCATTAGGCCAGCTCCTTACCGTCGTAGTCGATTTTGCCGTCGTTGTTCTTGTCTCCGTCCTTCATCAGTTCCTCGATGTCGTCCTCGGTAATGGCTTCTCCTGTTGATTCCAGCATCATTTTCAGCTCCTCCAGGTCAATGTACCCATCTGCATTTCTGAAACAAACAGTCCAACAGCGTACAGCAACGGCGTGAGTTAGGACTTCTTAAACATGTTTTCCTGTCCTTATAAGGGTGCATTAAGTGTCCTCATGAGGATGCATTAAGTGTCCTCATGAGGATGTATTAAGTGCCCTCATAAGAATGCATTAAGTGTCCTCACAAGGATGCATTAAGCGTCCTTATAAGGATGCATTAAGTGTCCTCATAAGGATGAATTAAGTGTTTGTATATCGAGTTCATTTGTGTCCAACAGAGACACTGAATAATAATAATTTGATGAATAGTGATCCATGGTGCTTTGGTAATAAGGAGAGAGAAGGAGAAGGAGAGAAAAGGAGACAGAGAGAGAGGGAGAGAGAGACGGAGTGGGGAGAGAAAGAGAGGGGGAAGGAGAGAGGGAAAAGGAGAGAGTAAGTAGGAAAGAGTGAGTAGGAAAGAGAGAGAAGGAAGGAGAGAGAGAAGGAAAGAGAGAGAAGGAGAGAGTAGGAGAGAGAGACAGGGAAGAAGAGAGGGAGAGGGGAGAGAGGGAGGAGAGAGAGAGAAAGAAAGAAGGAGAGTAATGAGAGAGAGAGAAGGAGAGAGAGGAAGGGCAGAGAGAGAAAGAGAAGGGGAGTGAGGAGAGAGAGAGGAGAGAGAGAGAAGAAAGATGGAAGGAGGGAGCGAGAAAGAAGGACAGTGAGGAGGGAGGGAGAAAGGAGAGAGAGAAGGAAAGGATTTTTTTTAATTATTATTATTATTATTTTTTATATTTTACCATTTGGACACAAGTTCAGAAGAAAAAAATGATTTTCTGTACCCCCCCCCCCCCCTACATCTTCAAGTAAAACCATCGGCCCAACCAGGTGCATTCTGGTCTATGTGAACCACCCACTTACATCCCCCCAGCCCGACAGACTAAACTAGAACAGATGCTAGTGTAAACTATTACACCAGACTAAACAAATTAGCAAAACATAAGAAATATTGACATAGCAAAATATATATATATTACATATGCAAATTAACCCAAAAAACAAAGTGGCAAACTGAATTTCCCATAAACAGAAATAAAAAACTAATGGAACAAACCAAAATAGTCAAATAGCTCCTCCAGTTTCCATTTGACTGAACAGTTCCAGTCCAACTTTATCTGTATAACTAGCTTGTTTTTTTTTTTTTTTTATAAAGAAGGCAATGCTCCAAAGTTCTGCTCAAAGTAGCAGATTTGCAAAAATCTTTGAAAATGTAAAGGTACAGTATGTAACATTTTGGAGGTGATGCGTTACCTTTACAATACCATGGAAACAAAAAAAAAAATAATAAAAAAATTGTTTATTTTAGTCTTTACTTTACATTTTTGGCTAAAATGTTACATACTATGGCTTTAAATCAGCACTATTGTATACCTGTAGATCATTGTTATAATTTGCACATTAATCACAATATTCATCTAAAACGACTTAATACAAGAAACAAGTCCACTGATTTCTGCTTTAGAAAACTGCGGTGCTCAATGGGAGCTGACGTCGGCGTAAACGTCATCATAAGAAAGCACCACATGCTGTCGGCGCCCTCTATGGATACCTGCATTAGCGAGTGTACCAAAATGACTACTGCTGAATCCTAGATTAAGAAAATATAACAGGAGAAGGAAGTGGGTACATCACAGTGGGTGTGTACGTACAGTGACAGTGAGCGTGTGGAGGTTAAACGGGATTTAATCGGCAAAACGACATTTTGAAAATAAGAGATTAAAGAGTACTCAAATATGAATCACTTCAAATACAACTTCAGAGGCTCAATGAGAAGAAACGACTAGAACATGGTGAAAGATCTGAAAAGAACTGATTTAACAAAAATGGACAGGACCAATATAAGACAAAATTTTCAATATCACCAAAAGGTCATTTCGTTTCATGATATTTAAATTCATGCAGTTTTCTGATATGCGTTTTAACATGCAAATTCATAACTTTAGTCTTGTAATATACAGCTCTGCTCTTGTCCAGAATCAGCTGGATTTCCTCAGTGAAGAATATGGTGTTTCGTTTTATATGAAGAGACATACAGCGACTTCCTCCCTTTGAAGCTGAGGTGTCTGGACTACACGGTGCGGTGTCACTCAAATGTCTACCGCTGTCAAAAACATTAAGAGCAGAACTCTGTACAGGACTGCTTTTGGAGAGTCAAGAGACATGAAGGGAATTACTGTTACTGTGCATCTCCTACCCATAGAGTGTATATATATAAATGGACGTAGCTAAACTGCTAGCCGCCGCGCTCCAAATAGGAAGTGATCATGGGCGCACTTCACTTCATCGGCTTCTCCATCGACTGTGGCTCCTCTCTCTGTACCTGCTGCTGTCAAACTCGTCATTTTGGTCTTAAAATGTTCGTATTAACCCGCTCTACATGATCCTGGTGTGTTTATTTCACTATTTTGTCCGTGAATCAAGGTATGAACATTAATAACAGACAAATCAGGTGCCTTTTTTCCCCAAGTTCGCTTCCGCAACAAGTTTGATTGACAGCGCCGCTTAGTGCCAGTTCTCTGCTAAAACAGCCTCGCTCCGGATCGGCTCTTTGGTTGCTATGATACTCGCGATTGGAACTCTGCTCCAAGTTGGCTCCTATAACGGCTCTAGCCTCGATTAGCTTCATTTGACTGGAGCCAAACGCCGTGGGTGACGCCACACTCACTTAGTTCACTTCTTTATACACACTATGATACCATTTATAATCATATTGTCTTCTTATTCAGCCATTTTTGTATCTGTGCATTTTAATGTACAGACGGATGGTGCTTATTTATTACTGATGCAAGGGAAAGTTGAATCAAGATCACTCAAATACAAATCATGTGCTTTAGCGATGTATCGATAAGAGCATTTCTACATTACCCTATACACAATACTGCAATCAACACCAGAGCTGATGGAGCCTTTTCTGTGGTAGCACCCAGACCCTCTGAAAAGACTACACTGAAAACCCACCTCTTCTCCCTGGCATTTAAGACAGGATATTTTGGTGTTATGTTATCATGGTATTGTTCTTTTCCTATGTATTGTGTTATCTGTATGTTTGTTTCAGTCAGCTCAAATTGTTTTAAATGTTCTATAGAAATAAACTTGAAAATTAATTGAAAGGACTAGTTTTGTTGACTTGTATAAAAAAATGAAAAATTCACCTTTAGAAATTATAACAACCTAAATATGAAATCACAGCATACAAACACATTCCTATAATATACTGTGATGGTAGTGTGCACTTCTTAGACAATCTAATAGAGTTTTATGTAAGGCTAATCTGATCTCAGGAACATTGACCATGAGATTTGGACTTGCACTTTTTTTGGACAAATGTTTCTTTTATTGCTCCTCAAAAGGGATGGATGGGAAACTGCTAGAAATACCAGTTTCCACAGGGGGGCGCTAGCTGCTAAATCTTCCATTGTATCCTTAGGCAAGACACTTCACCCACATTGCCTTGTATGAAAGTGTTGTGTGTGAGTGTGTTGGTGGTCGTGCAGATTGGCAGCCTCGCTTCTGTCAGTCTGTCCCAGGGCAGCTGTGGCTATAACAGTATCTTACCAGAACCGAGTATGGAGTGAATGAATAATGTAAAAGGCAGAGCCCCCATGAAAAATAAAGGGTAAGTGCTCTCCTTGGGTCTCCCTGTATAAATAAAGATACATTTAAAAAATTAAAACTGAAGCTCTTTGGGAGCTATGCAAATCCAATAATTAATTAATTTACAAAGATGCAATACTCAGCAGATGCCGGAGCACCTCAGTAGGCTCCTCTCGAGGCGGAGGGGAGCCAGCAGAGGTGCTCTGGCATCTTTTTCCTGGGAAGGTGTTCTGGGCATGTCCCACCAGGAGAAGACCCAGGACACGCTGGAGGGACTATGTCTCTCGGCTCGCCTGGGAACACCTTGGGGTCCCACTGGATGAGCTGGAGGAAGTGTCTGGGAAGTGTCTGGTGAGGGAAGTCTGGGAAACCTGTTTGGACTGCTGCCCAGACGACCCAACCAGAGATAAGCAGAAGAAAATGG
Organism: Periophthalmus modestus; assembly: GCA_019594935.1. Lineage (NCBI taxonomy): Eukaryota > Metazoa > Chordata > Actinopteri > Gobiiformes > Gobiidae > Periophthalmus > Periophthalmus modestus. Next base: position 10,957,933 of record JAIEZT010000084.1, read on the forward strand.
ATGGATGGAAGGATGCTCAAATTTCAAACCCCACTACGATACTTAAGAATAGGCTCAATGATTCATATAAGTTTTGAATCCACAATTATAATGAACACTTTTGAATGGAACATAGCATTTTTCAAGAAAAAATAATAAAACTTTCTATCTAATCTTATCATGTGGGCATTAGACTCACTTGCATACTCTAGTTTGTTAGTATACTAGTTTTGTTTGACAGCCCTTTTATCTAATGCCTCAAGCTCAATGTTGGGAAGAAACTGTAACATGCAGCAAAAAATATGTGTTCTGATAGTTACAAAGTACATTTTAATGGAGTTTTTCAGTATTGTGTAACTAAATATATTTTCAAAATGTTCTTCCCATCATTGTTCAAGCTTCGAAGTAGTTCCGTAGTAGTTGGACATAGTTGTGTCGTAACTACATCCACGTTACACCAGAATCCATTTTGGAGCAACACATGAGCAAATCCAACACAGACTCACTTGTCAAACATGCGGAAGAGCTCGGCCAGTTCCTCCTCAGTCTTGCCCTTACTGTCGTCCTTCATGCATCTCACCATCATGACGAGGAATTCATCAAAGTCCACCGTGCCACTCCCTACGGGTACAACACAGGGACAATTTAACGCACCATCAGACACAATAAGGTAATGCAATACTGTACAGCAGATACATATGTTTCATGTGAAAAACATTATATGGATATGTGGATTGTCTCCCTCTGATTCAAGCTCAAATAAAAGGGAGAGTAATAAAGGGGCATTATGTAACTTTTCCAGTGGGGGGTCTGCCACCTGCTTGTCTCCATGGCAATGTTATTGGTTTGCCTGCATTATTCATCAATATGGTCGTATAGGTGTCTATCTTGCATTAAAACCTACAGATGTTTTTATTGCTAATAAAATACATAGAAAAACATGAGTTCTTACTGTGAGCGAGATTGCCTCTCCACAGATCTGACATGTAATTTGGTGTCACTTGCTTGTTGGCATAGATATAGATAAGTTGATGGTGATAGTGGGGAATATTCCAGGCAGAACAATAGCATTTCCATGGAGACAAGTGTCACAACCACCACGGATCATAGGGCGTTGCTTAGAGGTGCAGTGGTTAAGCCTCTCGCCTCGTAGCAAGGAGGTCATAGGTTTGATTCCCAGGTAAATCTGATAAAATTAGCTGAAGACTGACTCAGGACTGGCTTAATGCACTTCAAAATGTTATCGATTGTGTTTAAATGTGTGCACTCTATGGGTCCTGTCTGCACTCTATGGTGACAGAGCCTGGAACAGCGCCCTCTGCCTGTCAGATCCTCTCAGTCTTTAATGCAGTTTAAAACTAGACTGAAAACCCACCTCTTCTCCCTGGCATTTAACACTACCCAGACAGGATATCTGGGTGTTTTATTTTTCTATTCCTATCTAACATGTTATCTGTATATTTGGGTTTTTTTTTTACTTTTATGTGAAGCACTTTGGCTAGCTGAAATAGTTTTAAATGTGCTATATAAATACAAACAATCTTACATTTAGAAATTATAACAAACTAAATATGCAAATTACAGTTTACTGACACAGGCCTATAATGTACTATGATGGTAAGATGCTATGTACTTCCTTTACAGTCTAATAAAGTTTAATACAAGGCTAATCTGATCTCAGCGCAGAGTGATGGGAGCCTGTGTGAAATCTGATACATGACGTGGCATCTGATGTTCTGTACCATCTTCATCCACCTCGTCGATCATCTCCTGCAGCTCCTCGGGTGTGGGGTTCTGGCCCAGCATTCGCATCACCTTCCCCAGCTCTTTGGTGCTGATGCAGCCGTCCTCCGCATCCTGAACGAAGATGTCAAAGGCCGCCTTGAACTCTGGGAGATTATAGGAGAGATATTAGGTAAGTGCAACTCATGAATAAAACGCTGCAATGTAGAAATGCTGTTTTACTCACCGTTTTTCTGTTCATCTGTCAGCTGCTCAACCTGTAAAAAAAACAGGTTAATAATAGAGGGAGGGAATAGTGCAAAAGGATCATGGTCTGTGTAGTTCCTTAGGTGATTAAGCTGTTGCTGCACCATAACAATGAAGACTTGTAATTCAATATATTGTGATGGCCCATGATATTATTGTGACACTTTTGACGATACTGTTACTGTTACACCCCTAGAGGGCGATACGGCAATTTTCTTGGAGTCAGATAACAATTTGGTTTTATCCCGATTCATATACATGTTATATATACTGCCTTTAAATGGCAATTTAAATACCCGGAGCAAAGAAATACTCAAATAAAAGTAAAAGTATCACATGAAAAAATCTACTTAAAAGTAAAAGTAAGTAGTAAAAGTATTAAAGTACCAGTTTAAAATTGTACTTAGACATGTAAAGTAAAAGTATTAGGCTCATATTTTGAGGTCTTATAACACTCAAATGTAGTGATTTTGATACAGATTTGTGCTGAATTTTGTTAAACAGAAACAATAGATTTTTAATTTTTTTTTTTTTTTTTTTTCTATTTCTATATTTTTGTTTTGCTCAAATTATGAACGTGTTAAAAATAAACTCTCAGCTTTTTCAGCAGGTCTCACCCAATAATAAAAAATACTTTTATAGTACAGTAGTGGAGTAGAAAGGACAGATACTGCTCTCAAATGTAGTGAAGTAAAAGTAAAAAGTGTCCATTTTGAAATCTACTTTTTAGGTATCTGTACTTTACGTGCATACAGTACTTTACTATTTTTACTTCGTTACATTCCATCACTGTTAAACGGTAAATAAAGTCATCTTCTTCCTCTGACCGTTCCTCCTTCACTGTGATTGGTTAGACACACCTGTCACTCACTCAGTCTTATAGAGCCTGACCAATCGGAGGAGTGGTCTGTGTTTGCGAGACAGCTGCATTAAATAGAGAAATAGTGAATCACGGTATGACATGACCAGAATAGCAGACGGTCAGATCGTCCAGCTCTCGTTAATAACACCGACGAGACGCCGATGGGTTTCAGCTTTCTGCTTTAACAGGCGCCATTTTGAGTACTTTTTGCCATTCAAAAGATATCATATTGTTTTTAGAATACTAGGCAACAGTGGTAGCGTTTTATCACTATGAAACCCATTATTAGTTTATATTCTAAGCTTGGACTTTGGTCACACAGGACTTGCAAGACGACGTAGCAAGATATGGATAAGATTTTAAAAGTTTGAGCGAAAGGTGCAAAAATCTTACGTTCCAAACCAAGTCCAGATTACTCTATTGAAAGACTTTTAAAATGTTACTGTAGTGTTTTTAGCAAATGTTTGAAATAGTTCCATATTTAGTTTAGCCCTATTTTCTTCCACTTGAGGTAAAACATTGGCGTTCCTTGAGTTAAGATTTAAACTTGCGTCGGACACAACATAGACAGGACCAGTGCTGTGCGATAACAGCCAATCAGAGAAGGAGTTAAAAATAAACACCAGCAGGATCAAGACCCACCGATAAAGCACACAATACACAGTGCTTTAAATTAGCATAGCAGCGGATAGGACCCAACAATGGAGGCGTAATCCCGGAAAAGCTACCACGAATGAGAGAGGCAGACAGCTGCTTATGTAAGAGTTATTATGTGTCCACTACTATAAATTAAACATACACGCCCTTGTGGTGGTGATGATAAACCAAAAGAACCATCTAAACAAACAAAAGTAATGCGCATTCCTTCTGCTTTTGAACTAGCCGTCAGCGCGCTCTGCTTTGGCTATGTGAGCGCAGTGGACAGCATCGCAGGCTCATAGATAATACTGGCATCCAGCCGTTGGGGAGGAGTGGAGGGGGGGTTATCTAAACCTGCAGCCCCTTCTTTGGCACCAGAAACGCAGGACCACAGGCGCGCCAAAATTAGCCAGGACGGAGCCGGACGGGACCATTTGAAGTCGTGAATGAGACCTGTCCCGTTACTGACCCCCTGAGTGGCTCGTATCGGTTTTGATAGGGCTCAGGAGGGAGGTGGAGGAGGGACGTATAAGGAGAGAAGGCTTGTTTCACATTAGGTAGTGATGGAGGCAATGTGCTGGCCGCGTCAACAGGGATTTAGCAGCTATTCAAGTCATGTTTGATGGGAGAGCGCGACATGACAGCCAAGTCATAAACAACTTGCCAGGCTTTGACACAATAAACTATATTAAGGTGGGTTAGAGGGTATATAGTGTTAAAATTGGTCAAAAGGTTACAATATTAAACATACTTTAGAATTCAAATGTAAAAGTTAGCTTGTCAGTCCAAACAAAAGCATCATTTTTCAGTCAGATGACATACCGCAGCCTTGTAGATGTCATTCATGTTGGCGGCTCGTTGCTATCTGCACCGATGGAGTCCTGGCACAGAGGGGGGCAAAGGTACTGTCCGGCAGGGAGCAGAGTGCTGGCCTGGTCTTACCCAGCTTATATACCCCCAAACTCCCCAACCGGGCACGCGCTAGTCCCTCCCTGGGTTGACCCCTCCATCTCTTGCTCAGCGTGTGTGCGTCTGTGTATGTGTGTCATTTGGCCAATCTGTCACAATCACCGGGCTTAGATAAAAATGCGGCAGCTCTTAGGGGGCATACTTGGGAACGGAATGGGGCGAGGGGGGCGTGCATGTGGAGGCCTAATCTCCGGGGAGAGGCTTGGAGAGACACTCAGCATTCCTGCAGAGCGGAGCTGGAGACGTGGATGGTGGGGAGGGTGGGATGGGTGGGTTGACGGTGGGGACGGCGGGGTGGGTGATAAAGGCAGGACAGAGGCAGTGAAAGATGAGTGTGGTGTTAACACATGCTTCACGAGCTTTCAAATCCAGCCAGAGAGTCAGGGCGGCGCACGTGGGCATTCATTAAAAAGCTACTTGGTTCACAACAGCTATAGACGCCAAAAGTCAAGAGGCTGAATCAATACATCAACATTTGGGTTTGAATAGTGAGCATTTTCCATTGAGGTAATACAGTTCACTATTTCTCACCTTTCTGTTGTGGCTATGGTGGCTGTGGCATAATGACAAGCAATAAATCACCCAGAGCCATTGTGTTTCGTTCATTTTTATGGCTTCATCAGACAGAAGTGTTGACCTCCTTTTGACCGAGGGACTCTGATGGACTTATAGTCTCAGTTATTGGTTAAAAAAAATGGCCTGTTCAGCATATGGTTACTGATCATCCTTTGAAATCATAGACTCTACGAAGACGTGGACTAAGTGAGTGTCACCCACAGCGTTCGGCTCCAGTCAAATGAAGCTCATCGAGGCAGTTATAGGGGTGAATTTTCCATATTTGGAATTCCGACTGTGTTTATCATAGCAACCAAAGAGCCAATCCAGAGCGAGGCTGTTGAAGGTGAAGTCCCTTCCCGTCCGCAACGCTGGTTTAGCAGGGAGCGGACGCTTAGCAATACTGTCAATCAAACCTGTTGCTAACACTAGCAGGAGCAACCTCAAGGAAAGAAGGCACCAGATTTGTCTATATTTAATGTTCATATCTTGAGTTACAGACACAAAGCGAAATAGAAATACCAGGATTATGTACAGCGGGTTAATATGAACATTTTAAGACCAAAATGACGAGTCTGACAGCAGCAGTTACAGAGAGAGGGGCCACAGTTTTCTAATGTAAAGTGAATTTGAGCCAGTCGATGGAACCAGAAGCTCACTTCCTATTTAGAACTAGGATAGCTAGCAGGTTATCCATGTCCATTTATATATACAGTCTATGTTTCAAACTGCAGCACCAATGCTAGTCTAAAAGAACTTAAATAGCCTATAACATTAACTTACAGTAAAGTTTCCATAGTTTACCATTGTGTTCAGCATCATCATGACAGATTAAGAGTAACCTCACACACAGATTTTGTTTTCCAAAATAAAACAACTAGTAAGTGCTGTGTTTTGAAAGCATACGCTCTTGTATGTGAGGTATGCGTGAGCGTTGACATGTGAAATGATGTCATTATGTGCTGATGGATGTCCATTAGGTGATTTTTGAGGAGCCACATCACGTCACATGTATTTATAAATCTGACAGTGAGTCGCCTGAGATCCAGAACACACACTTCTTCAGTACTTTACAAAAATGAGAGTCTGATGTCTCTGTTTTTAAATGTGCGTGATTGACAGGTGGATTAGCCAATCAGGGACGCACATGGTCTACCGTATCGGAAAAGGGAAAAAAAATATCACAGGGGGCTAAAAAACATGGCGGATTTCTGCAGAATAAATGAACGAAGCACTAAAATCTGAGGTGAGAGAAATATGACTTTATTTGTATATCATAGGTGACCAATGAGCTCCTTCGCTTCACATGCGTCACTGAAATAAACAAATCTTATTGGACGATCACGCTTGAGACACAACAGAGGATGCAGGCACCAGACTGATGTCAAGCTGTATAAAACATAGAGAGAGATCAGTCTGGATTTGTCAGGCAAGACAGAGATTAGAAAATTGTGTTGTAATCGGTATAAAAGAGCAGGGCTAGAACTTATTGTTATAATGCTGTGAAATGGGACTTGGATATAAGCTGGTTGAGAACAAAGAGATTTTTTGCATCTGTAAACATGTTTTTTTCTTTATAACATGCTCAAATAAATAAATAGTACAAGAACATAACATTTACTAATGATGACTTACTAATGTCGGAACATCTTTTTGAAATAATCTGATATTCTACATAAATACTCTCTCACTTTGACATCCTTTTGCATTTTTTTTTTTTTTGAGCCAAGCAGAAACTCATCCAGCAGAGGGTACTGTTTGCTGCCTGTACTAAAACTGTTGCGCAAGACTGCCTCCAGAAAGCCAATTTATCAACAGTGGGGTAGGTGAGAAATCTGGGTCAAACAAACCAAACACTGGCAGACACATTTAAATTGAATTGTGCGCAGTGCTAGATTCTGCCGCATTTTAATTCACTTCTGAAACAAGGCCATCACAATCAGATGACAACAGGATCCACACACACTTATACACACACACACACTTATACACACGCACACACACACACACACGCACATACACACACACATACACACACACAGCACGCGGTGGCAGGCTTTCCAAGTGACGAGTGATCATGCTGCTTTATAATGGGATGCTAATGGGGACTGGCACAGCTTACAAGCCTCATACAAGCACCCAACGCCGGGCAGAGGGGGTGAACGCTGCACAACATACATGTGCTGTGCTCTGGGAGAAAGCCAACCTTGAGCAGCTCCCTCGCTCCCTGTGCTGAGGAGGTGAGGAGGTGAGGAGGGGGCAACGCAGGTTTGTACTGCTTGCCCTTGTGTGTTTTCTCAGTTATTTGTCACAACTGTAGACTTACAAAAAAACCAAAAAAACACATGGTGATGCGTTCTGGATGGCCGCTGGTGTTCAAAAAGGGAAGTGAATCGTCATCAGATGAAAGCCAGCGCATACTGATGAGTGCATGGTCACCCAGACACAGAGGAGAGGAGGAGACAGGCTCGTGCCAGGGGAGATGGGTGACGCGCACACACACACACACACACACACACACATACACACACAACACACACACACACACAGACTGCACACACACACACACTGCACACACACACACACAGTGCACCACACTGCACACACACACACACACACACACACACACACACACACAGTGCACACATACACACTGCACACACACACACACACACTGCACACACACACACGCACTGCACACACACACACACAGTGCACACACACACACTGCACACACACACTGCACACACACACGCACTGGACACACACACACAGACACTGCACACTGCGCACACACACACACTGCACACACACACACACACACACACACACACACACACACACACACACGTGTGTGCAAATATGGGTCTTAATACTTTTTAGAAACATTATATCGACTTGTATTCATTTCCTGGAGACTGATCCAAGCCTTAACCATTGTCACACTTAACCCAGCCTAACCTTAATCTATTTCAACCCATATCTGAAATTTAAACCCCATTGTTGTCCTAATAATAAACGACTTACATCACAGGAATCTGTCTGTGCAGTCCCTCAGTCGTCCAGGGATGAGCTTTAGTAAAAGAAAAATTCAAATCTGTCAAATGGACAAAACGTTGTTAGTTTCAGTGTAGTTAGCTCCTCCCTTCAGACAGATATAAGGCAGTGTCCACCAGTAATCTGACCAGAACTGAAGACGCAGCTTGGATGAGCAGGAAAACGTCTTCATTCCTACAACAATTTGTCCAGTTGACACATTTGAAATGTTCTTTTACAATAACAGCGATCTGATTTTTGACCACATAAGGAACGCAGGTCCCTTATGATTTGAGCGTGTGTGCAGATTTTAGTGCCCGCAGTGTGATAAAAACCAAAGCGCACACACACATACACACTGTAGCTGGCACTTGCATCAAAGAAAAGCATATGGAGTGCTGTTTCATTGGAGCTCTCCACCAATTTCCTTGTACACAGGAAGGCTGACGAAAGAGCCAGCCATCTCCTCCACACAGCGCAATCAGACAGCGCATCTCAAATCCACAATTCACCACACACAGCTTTTTGAGGGGTTGCCATAGAAACTCTGCTGGGTAGTAGCGGGCAGAAAATGAAAGCGATGAGAGGGGCCATTTCCCCCTCCACCTTCTGCACTGTTCCCCGTCACCACATTTTGTCCTCAGAGCCTTTAGTATATGTTTATGTGTTGGCTTTTCTGTGTGATACATTTGCATAGAAGAAGAGTGTGCAGCTCTGGTTCAACTATATCTGGGCTCAAGTCAAATCAGGGAGCCCAGGAGTAGAGGACCCTTAATGGGTAATTACACACTTATAATCAAGAAGGATTTATTATTCATGTGGCCAGTTTTTCTTCTTTCTTCCCCGGAAATTGAAATAATGGTCACCTTAAATATACTGAGTGAGCGATGGGTGAAAGAGCTGAAGGCAGAGTGTCATGGCGGTGGCAGTGAATCAGCTGGACTGCACTGGTAAAGATCCACTACTATATGTAGCATACATCATGTCATGGGGAATAGTGCTGCAGATCACTGACTGTCTTGATGTGCAGCTTGGAGCCAGGGTCTCCGCTTCTCCTCCCCCCGTGTCCTTACCTCCCTGATTGCTGAGGAGACGAGGGGAAGAGGGGAGGAGGGGGCTGTCAGCCTCTTTCTGTCTCTATTCTCCTTCACCATCTATTTCTCTTCTCGATCTGCCGTCTATTGATGACCAGCCTGTCAGCAGCTCCTGTTGTGGCAGCCTGCACAGGCTCTGCTCATGACTGATACACAATGTTTTTCCCTGAAAGCTTCTGAGCCAAGAGCCGTTTGAGAAAGCCGGCTCTCAGTGGAGGCCGGCTCTCTCAGTGGAGCCTAAAGTCTCTGAGCCCAGAGCCATTTGAGGCCGGCTCTCTCAGCGGAGCCTAAACTCAGCACAAGCCGAGCTTGTCTTTGCAACTCCGTGCATTTGCTTGAGTGCTTTTCATAGACTCTTTGACCAAATTCTTGCACTGAAGCATCACACAGTGTTCCTTACATCAGCGCTCTAATGAGCCAGTGTCCACATTAGCTCCAGCGCGGATAAGGCGCTGTGCTCCCTCTCTGCCAGGGGGCAGCGTTTTCCAGTCCACTGGACCACCAAGTCAGTGAGCACCCATCCTACCAACCCCCTCCATACCTCTCGCAACCTCCAGAACTGCTCCTGATCCTCACATATTTCCCCACAGATATAAGGCAGATGAAGCCCGGGAGCAGACAGGAAATATGTTTCATACATGTATCATGGGGAGCAGCGGCTGAAGCTTATCATGTTCATAGTGCATTTGTCATGAGACAGAATCTCCAGGTCCAGAGGTAATTCATATCCAACCGTTTTATATCATCACATTTGACAGTGATATATTTTCTCCCAAGGAGAAGAATACAGTAGAATGTGTCACAAGCCCCAGTACAGTCTACAGGCACATACAATAGAATAACTCTATGGTCACATGACACAGAACAACTCTATGGTCACGTGACACACAGAACAACTCTATGGTCACATGACGCAGAATAACTTTATGGTCACATGACAGAATAACATTTATATTACATTATTTGCCTGTATATAATTATGAAACAGTAAAACAAAAGCTGGCACATTTACACTTACCTCAGCTTTGCCTTTTCATCGAGTCACTGCTCAAGGCCTTTATCCACAAACATCACAAGACCCTGGAAAACAGCAGATATTTCATAATATTAATATTAATGAGGACATGGTACAGAACCTTACTTATTACCATTCAAAACATTATTGTGCTTGCAAAGCACACACAGTTATCAATGTTACAAATATTTGTAGTGATAAAACATATTAATAATTATTATCACTTCATGTTTGGGCCTTGCCCTCTTGTCCTTGGTTCTGTGTCTGTGTGTCTGTGTGTGTTCTACATGTGTCTTATTGTACAGTTGTGTGTGTGTTCTGCATGTGTCTTATTGTACAGTTGTGTGTGTGTTTCTACATTGTACAGTTGTGTGTGTGTTCTACATGTGTCTTATTGTACAGTTGTGTGTACATGTGTCTTATTGTACAGTTGTGTGTTTCTACATGTGTCTTATTGTACAGTTGTGTGTGTTCTGCATGTGTCTACAGTTGTGTGTGTGTTATTGTACAGTTGTGTGTGTGTGTTCTACATGTGTCTTATTGTACAGTTGTGTGTGTGTTCTACATGTGTCTTATTGTACAGTTGTGTGTGTGTGTTCTACATGTGTCTTATTGTACAGTTGTGTGTGTGTTCTACATGTGTCTTATTGTACAGTTGTGTGTGTGTTCTACATGTGTCTTATTGTACAGTTGTGTGTGTGTTCTACATGTGTCTTATTGTACAGTTGTGTGTGTGTTCTACATGTGTCTTATTGTACAGTGTGTGTGTGTTCTACATGTGTCTTATTGTACAGTTGTGTGTGTGTGTTCTACATGTGTCTTATTGTACAGTTGTGTGTGTGTGTGTCTTATTGTACATGTGTGTGTTCTACATGTATTGTACAGTTGTGTGTGTGTGTCTACATGTGTCTTATTGTACAGTTGTGTGTGTTCTACATGTATCTTATTGTACAGTTGTGTGTGTGTTCTACATGTGTCTTATTGTACAGTTGTGTGTGTGTTCTACATGTGTCTTATTGTACAGTTGTGTGTGTTCTAGTGTCTTATTGTACAGTTGTGTGTGTTTCTACATGTGTCTTATTGTACAGTTGTGTGTGTGTGTGTGTCTACATGTACAGTCTTATTGTACAGTTGTGTGTGTGTGTGTTCTACATGTGTCTTATTGTACAGTTGTGTGTGTGTGTCTTATTGTACATGTGTGTGTGTGTTCTGCATGTGTCTTTTGTACAGTGTGTGTGTGTGTTCTACATGTGTCTTATTGTACAGTTGTGTGTGTGTTCTACATGTGTCTTATTGTTCAGTTGTGTGTGTGTTCTACATGTGTCTTATTGTACTGATGTGTGTGTTCTACATGTGTCTGGGGATGAACGCCTCCAGAGACTCATTCAGAAGATAGATTGGCCTGAAATTCATTGGTCCTACAGACAGTCTGCGACTCCTTTTGTATGTCTCACTCACCCCCACCCACCTCCACCACAGACAGAGACATACAGGCACATACTGCAGTGCATGCTGGACCTTTCTGTGTTATTCTGGGCTGAAGTGAGCTCAGCTAAAAGCAGGGACAAAAACACCTTTGCATGAGTCTGACGTGGGGCCCGGGGCCTCTGGCTCCACTGGAGTGTGTGTGATTTGACAGGCCACTGACGAGAGGCACTGTAAATATCCGCCTGTCATGTGACTCAGCGCGCGGCCCGAGGATCCAACAAAAGGTCAATGTTTTCTGATGCCATTGCCGGCAACCAAATGAAGTGACTTCAGCTTTGCTCATGCTTCTGCCCCAATTTTGGAGATGGATACATTCAAAAGTGTTGCATCACTCTGCCTATGCATATATGATGAGGCCCATTAGCAGGACAACACACATTCACACATGCAGATCTATGCAAACCAGAGACTCACAACAACCTCTGGGTTTGTCTTCTGCTCGTCCAGTCTGACACTGACACCACATTAACACGTCTGCGCTGCTGTGCACTCTCACAGCTCGTCTCTTTAGCCTGGAAATGCTCTCGCAGCTCGCCTCTTTAGCCTGAAATGACACAAAAGGTTAAATAGCATTAGCTTCACTTATTATGATCAGTGTTATCTGTATACACCAACAAGGACGAACTGAAGAGCTGTTCAAATTAGTCTGAACAATATAAAACACAATAAAAATGTCATGACTATAATATTTGGCTAAAAAAACAATATTATTTGAGGTTGTACTGATTCTCTTGGCCCGTTTCTTGCTGTTCTGACAAAAAACATATATCATAACAATTATTCATAATTTTAAAATATGTATATTTATTTTAGTATTATCTTATCCTAGTATTTAGAAATCCTTAAGAATTTCAATTTGAATCTGTTGGTAACTGGTATAGATTTGCCCATTCATTTTTTTAAAAACCAAAAACACCTTCAAATGTGTAAATTTTCTCCTGTGCCTCCTCCCGATGGGATGTGCCCAGAACACCTCCCTAGGGAGGTGTCCAGGAGGCATCCGAAATAGATGCCCGAGCCACCTCAGCTGGCTCCTCTCGATGTGGAGGAGCAGCGGCTCTACTCGGAGTTCCTCCCGTGTGACTGAGCTCCTCGGCCAGTTTCTAAGGGAGCGTCCAACCACCCTGCGGAGGAAACTCATTTCAACCGCATGTATCCGCAATCTTGTCCTTTTGATCATTACCCAAAGCTCATGGTGAGGGTAGGAACGTACATTGACCGGTAAATCGAGAGCTTTGCCTTTCGAGTCAGCTCCTTCTTTACCACAACTGTCCGATACAGCAACCGCATCACTGCAGACGCTGCACCGATCCGCCTGTCAATCTCACGCTCCATCCTTCCCTCACTTGTGAACAAGACCCCGAGATACTTGAACTCCTCCACTTGAGGCAAGGGCTCACCACCCACCCGGAGAGGGCAAACCACCTTTTTCCGGTCGAGAACCATGGCCTCAAATTTGGATGTGCTGATCTTCATGTGGAGTGGTTGGGCAAACTCCAATGAGCCCTCAAGCACCCGATGGAGAGTATAGAGCTGGTTCAGTGTTCCGCAACCAGGACGAAAACCACATTGCTCCTCCTGAATCCGAGGTTCGACTATCGGTCGGATTCTCCTCTCCATAACCCTGGAATAGACCTTACCGGGAAGGCTGAGGAGTGTGATTCCCCTGTAGTTGGAACCTACCCTCCGGTCCCCCTTCTCATACAGAGGGACCACCACCCTGGTCTGTCATTTCACAGGGACTGTCCCCAAGCGTCGCGCGATGTTGCAGAGGCGTGTTAGCCAAGACAGCCCTACAACATCCAGAGATTTAACATACTCAGGACGGATCTCATCATCCCCGGAGCCTTGCCACCGAGGATCTCGCCAACCACCTCAGTGACTTCAGCCAGGGTGATGGATGAGCCCGCCTCTGAGTCCTCAAATTCTGCTTCCTCCTCAAAAGACGTGACAGTGGAATTGAGGAGATCCTCAAAGTATTCCTTCCACCGCCCAACAACATCCCCAGTTGAGGTTAGCAGCTCCCCACCCGCACTGTAAACTGTTGGTGAAGCACTGCTTCCCCATTCTGAGGCGTCAGACAGTTTGCCAGAATTTCTTCAAGGCCGACCGATAGTCCTCCTCCATGGCCTCCCCGAACTCCTCCCAACCCTGAGTTTTTGCCTCTGTGGCTGCATGAGCAATGAGCAAGCCCACACCAGATTGCCGCCTCTCCCCATGAGCAACACCAGAGAAGTGGAGAGTCCAACCCCTCTCGAGGAGTTGGGTACCAGAGCCCAAGCTGTGTGTGGAGGTGAGCCTGACTATATCTAGCAGGTACCTCTCAACCTCCTGCACAAGCTCAGGCTCCTCCGTGTATATATTACAGCCAGATGCTGTGTCTGTGGACCCGGTCGCCGAGACACCTGTCCTCGACCGCTGCCCAGTTCTCTATGCACCTGACCCCTATGAAACCCTCTGCAGGTGGTGAGCCCACAGGAGGGCGGACCCATGTCATTCTTTCAGGCTGAGCCCAGCCGGGCCCCGTGGGCAAAGGCCCGGCCACCAGGCACTTGCATTCGAGCCCCAAACCCAGGTCTGGCTCCAGGGTGGGGCTCCGGCTGCGCCATACCGGGCGACGTCATGATCCTTGATGTCTTTCTTGTCATAGGGGTATTGGGAACTGCTCTTGGTCTGACCTGTCACCTAGGACATGTTTGCCATGGGAAACCCTACCAGGGGCATAATGCCCCAGGTAAAATAGCTCCTAGGATCATTCAGTTACGCAAACTCCCCCACCACGATAAGGTGGCAGTTCAAGGGGGAGACATTTCTCGTCATAATTTCCATTTTAAAGATCTCATTCACAAGCTGCCTCCATTCCTTACATGCAAGTATTTTTTGTAATAGCATCATTGTAGGCTGCTGGTAGTATCTTCAAGAAATAAATATGCTTCTTAAATCCTACAGCAGAGATATTCCGAAGTAAACAGGTTTTTGAGGATCACATAACCCAGTACCTTCATTATTACTGAGTGTACAGTGTACAATATCCCAAATGATACAATTTTCAGGCATCATCTCCACATTGTCTCCAACATGGCTACACTCTAGACATATATGTACTTTAAACTCTGTACGTAGTGGGCAAGACAAGTGCCCAAGTCAAAGTGCTTTACAGAATAAGAAAGACATTAAAATCACAATACAACAAATCAAAACATAAATAATCATCATAAAATTAACTTTAAAAGAGAAGAGGCAGAATAAAACCCTTTCAGTCACATGCACAGCTAAGCAGAACCGTTTGGGGCCTGGATTTAAACATTGTCAAAGTAGAGGTCTGTTCCAGGTTTTAGCTGCAGAAAACTCAAATGCTGATTCAACAGTAGAGGAGTTCAAATATCTCGGGGTCTTGTTCATGAGTGAGGAAGGATGGAGCGTGAGATTGACAGACGGATCGGTGCAGCATCTCCAGTGATGCGGTCACTGTATCTGTCTGTCGTGGTGAAGCTGGAGCTGAGTCGAAAGGCAAAGCTCTCGATTTACTGGTCAATCTTCCTACCCTCACCTCATGGTCATGAGCTCTGGGTCATGACCGAAAGGACAAGATCGCGGATACAAGCGGGCGAAATGGGTTTCCTCTGCAGGGTGGCAGGGCGCTCCCTTAAAGATAGGGTGAGGAGCTCAGTCACATGGGAGAAGCTCGGAGTAGAGCCGCTGCTCCTACACGTCAAGAGGAGTCAGCTGAGGATGCCTCCTGGACGCCTTCCTAGGGAGGTGTTTCGGGCACGTCCCACTGGGAGGAGGCCCCGGGAAACACCCAGGACAGGCTGGAGGGACTATGTCTCTCGGCTGGCCTGGGAACGCCTTGGGGTCCCACCGGAGGAGCTGGAGGATGTGTCTGGGGTAAAGGAAGTCTGAGAGTCCTTGCTTAGACTGCTGCCCACGCGACCCGGCAGAAAATGGATGGATGAATGGATGGCTGATTTTTAGTGCTGGTTTAGTCCTGGTTTAGATGCAGTTTAGCCCTGGTTTAGTTCTGGTTTAGACCAGGTTTAGTCTTGGTTTAGCCCTGGTTTAGTCCTGGTTTAGTCCTGGTTTAGTTCTGGTTTAGTCAAGGTTTATTCAAGGTTTAGTCCTAATTTAGTCCTAGTTTAGGCCCGGTTTAGTCCTGGTTTAGTTCCAGTTTAGTTTCGGTTTAGTGCTTGTTTAGCCCTGGTTTAGTCCTGGTTGAGTCCTGGTTTAACCCTGGTTTAGTCCTGGTTTAGTTCTGGTTTAGTCCCGGTTTAGCCCTGGTTTAGTCCCAATTTAGTCCTGGTTTAGTCCTCAGAGTGTGAGATGGTTCATTTTTCTCTAACATGTGGGAGATGTACTTTGGTCCTAGGCCATGGAGAGACTTGTTCACAAGCAGAGCTGCTTTAAAGTCTATTCTCTGAGCCACAGTAGTACTTGTTGGATTCTACAAACACACCACAAACTCCCCATCTGAAACTATAACACAGTTCTTTCTCCCATTTTAGTTTTATATCTAATCTACTTCTATATAAATGTTGTAATAATAAGTCTGCCTATTAATTTTAGGCTATAGTAGACTGAATACTGTTACCGTATGGCAGTAGAAAGGCTGGCATTGAGCCAAGTTCAGATGGGCACCTAATTAACCCTTGTGTTGTGTTAGGAGTCAGCACAGGGTCAAAGGGGCAGTGCCACAGAGTCATCCAGGCAGGTAATTCATGTCCGGGCATCGCTTTTGGCACTTCTGTAAAAAGATCCAAGATGACAGCAATGAGCAAAACAAATGCATTTTTCTGATGTTCCTTGGATTTTACAGTACTCCATGAAATCTGTGGAGCAAGTACAGACAGTGTGCAGATGCTGTTTACCTCTCACAGTGATCCAATACTATATGTGGATGCGCTGAGTAGGCTGCTTTCGCTACCGATCAGAGCTGTGTTTTTACTGTAATTAGCAATTAGCAAGGCTCTCCTCCAACATGACGAGGGGGGTTGAAGAAGTGGTTGGGTGGATTATGGCTGACGTCAAAGGCAAATGCAAATGAGCTCAGCTAGCTTTATGTAGCCGCTCTGAAATGGGAGCTTAGCTAGGAAATTTGTCCACATGCTCTAACCCATTCTTGTGAGCGCTGGAAGGATTGCGTGGTCCCAATGATGGCTCTGGACGACCAGCTCCCTCGGCTTTGAAGCTGATAAACCTTTTAAAACCATGACAAATATTCTCCTGCAATTTTGCCAGAGGACGGGCAGGGAAATGGAATAGGTAGCAGGGAGCAAGAATATGAAAACGTGACGCTCCATCAACTTTCAACTTTCAGCCAAACAGAGACCAAGTTTTAGCTCGTAGCTCGCTTCTCCTGCACATCCTCGAGCTTTGGAATTGTCTTGCGCAGAGCTAATGCTAACATTTAAAACATATTATCTATATCATTAATTAAAAGGGCAGTTATTGTTAGGGATAGGTGATACAAAAAATGTGCCAGATATCGTACATATTTAAATGATAAATGGTCACATCTTTATACAGCACTTTTCCACCTTCAAGGCTCAAAGGGCTTTACCTCAAGGAACCACTCACCCATTCACACACACATTCATACACCAGTGTACACAGACACTGGGGGCGAGGTGGGTTAAGTGTCTTGCCCATGGACACAACAACAGTATTCATCTGTGGGAGCTTTACTACATAATTCCATATATCTTGCTTTATATATTTGATGTCTTCTGTGTGTATATAAAATGTAAAAGTTGTAAAAATAAAGAAAAAAAAAACCAAACATTGAATGAGAGGGTGTATCCAAACTTCTGACTGGTAGTGTATATCTGTGCCAGTGTCAGTATCGGTTGAAATCTGAGGTTATTTTTGTTGTTTTTACAGATATTGTCCAGTATCGAAACAAATCACGTGATATTCGGCACTGCTATTTTTGTTGCTGGCCTTGTCAGACATAACATTTTGAACAGACTAATGAGTAAAATGGAAATCAAACAGACATTAGGGTAAAACATGGCTTTCTGTTTTTAATTTTATGATCATTATTGGTAATTATTTATGTTTTGATTTGTTGTATTATTGTATTGTATTGTGATTTTAATGTCTTTCTTATTCTGTATAGCACTTTGAATTACTTTGTGTACAAATTCTGCATTACAAATAAACTTGCCTTGCCTATCATGTGCCCCCTTCCAGCTGTGGATCGACTCTGGGTCCGATTCACATTAGAAAACTGTGGCCCCTGTCTCTGTAACTGCTGCTCTCAGACTCTTCATTTTGGTCTTAAAATGTTTGTATTACCCCGCTCTACATGATCCTGGTGTTTTTATTTCACTATTAAGCTTAAGATATGAACATTAATAACAGACAAATCAGGTGCCTTCTTTCCCCGCGGTCGATCCTGCTAGTGTTAGCAACAGGTTTAATTGACAGCGTTGCTAAGTGCCGGCTCCCTGCTAAATCAGCGGCGCAGAATAGGTGGGGCATTACCTTCAACAGCCTCGCTCCGGATTGGCTCTTTGGTTGCTATGATACTCGCGGTCAGAATTCCAAATATGGAACTCGGCTCCAAATTGATCCCTATAACTGCTCTAGCCTCAATGACCTTCACTTGACTGGAGCCAAACGTTGTGGGGAACGTCATACTCACTTCTTTACATAGTCTATGGTTTATACACACATCTAACCCAGAAATACATTTTGTTAGCATTTATAACACAACTAAATATTGGTATCAGCAAATATTGCTCATGAGCAAGTCAAATCGAATATAAAATACAATAAAATCCATATGGGACCAAACCTAGCTGTTATTTACAGCCCAGCCGCAGTGGCACACAGTGAGCACAGCCTCCTCCATGTCAGAGGCAGATGTGGCTGCATGGCACAACTTGGGTGAAGGTGAGACTTGAGTCGGTTTCCATAGCGATGTGGTTGAATGGAGGGGATTAGCCGGGGCCGTGTGGTGAGAAAGGACTGCAGGCTTCAGTCGGAGCATGAATTTAAACAGCTCCATGTTTCTGGCTCTGACACCAAAACCATCGTGTCGTCCATTTTTCAAGTTTAATGATACAAAGCTCTATTATCTGGTTGGCTTCCTTCCATTATACTGTATTTCATTGCACGTAAAAACACAGAGGTGGTTTAGTTTAAAACGGTTCATAAAATTAACTGAAAATAACTGAAATTTAAAATGAAATGAAAGGATGCAAAGGGAAATGTTTCAGTACAAATTACAGGGTGTGTTTGTGCTGAAGCTGATTTGTTCTATTAAACAAAAGGGCAGTTTTACCATTAATCTATATGGGATTGTTGTTGTTGTTTTCTTCATTCAGGCACATTTGTACTGTTCACTTAATGTTGAAGCCCACAGTTTAGAGCACAGTGACATTTCTCATGCATTATATTATGCATTCAGTGTTTTGTGTTTGTGTTTCAATCATGGAGCATTATCTGTGTAAATGAAGTGAACACACAGCACTCTGTACATAACCTTTTCACCGTTATTACTGAAGTACTGCTATAGATATATGTGTACTGTGTAGAGTATAGATGTATGTGTACTCTGCCGAGTATAGATTGTAGCTGCATGTGTACTGTGTAGAGTATAGAGTGTAGCTGCATGTGTACTCTGTAGAGTATAGAGTGAAGCTGCATGCATAATCTGTAGAGTATAGAGTGTAGCTGCATGTATACTCTGTAGAGTATAGAGTGTAGCTGCATGTGTACTCTGTAGAGTATAGAGTGAAGCTGCATGCATAATCTGTAGAGTATAGAGTGTAGCTGCATGTATACTCTGTAGAGTATAGAGTGTAGCTGCATGTGTACTCTGAAGTGTATAGCGTGTAGCCGCATGTGTACTCTGTATAGAGTGTAGCTGCATGTATACTGTGTAGAGTATAGAGTGTACCTGCATATGTACTCTGTATAGAGTGTACCTGCATGTGTACTCTGTAGTGCAGACATGGGCAAACTACGGCCCAGGGGCCACACACGGCCCTTTGACCTTATTAATCAAGCCTGCCGAACGTGCCCAAATTATATTAAAATAGGTAAGGGTAAACCTTGTTCAAAGTTTTTCTGCTCTGTTTATTTAACTGAAATTTAATAAATGAATTATTAATTGAATTAATGCATTTGGAAAACAATTTATACAATGAGCCTTGCATATTCATGCTTTGCTACATGTTACTGGTCATATATATCTATATCTAATATATATTCTGGCCCGGCCCCTCTCTCAAATTTTAGAACCCATTGTGGCCCATGTGTCAAAAAGTTTGCCCACCCCTGCTTTAGAGTATAGAGTGTAGCTGCATGTATACTTTGTAGAGTATAGAGTGTAGCTGCATGTGTACTCTGTAGAGTATAGAGTGTAGCTGCATGTGTACTCTGTAGAGTACTCCACTTGTGAGGCTCTTTGACATAAATATATGTTGGCGTATATTTCTGGGCAGCCTCGATGTGCTTTAACCCTCAGAAGCCTAATCTGTTCCATTAATGGACTTTTTGTAAAAGTTAATTAACCATTTTCAATGATAGCAGCACAGCAGTCCCAATAGAGAGCCATGTAAAGATGGAGAGTCAGAGAGCGATTATGCTGTTGCCTAGCAACACATGTACAAAATTTGAAGCGATTTAGTGTCCCCATACTGGTTATCATGGAGGTCATATGTTTACTAAATCTACACACTGTGCAGCCAGAGTCAACAGAGCAGCTGTCCCAGGGCAGCTGGGGCCAAAACCTCACACTGTCTCTAAATGTAACACTGGAGGAGCAGATATAGGCTTTTATATTAGTGATAAATGTCACAATAATGCAAACACAATAGGATCCAGTCAACACATCAAAACAACTTTGCAGATCAATAAATGTCAGACAAAAGGTTGAAAGAGCGTTTAGTGAAAGAATCATAATGAAACCGGTTTGAAAGGCCTCATTGATTCCACTTCCTCAGCACAGCACAGGGGAATGGTGCAGTGTACTGTCCTCAGCTGGTTGGACTTATTTGTAAAGTACGTGTCTTCATGAGATATAGTAAAAGAGAAAAGGATGAACACAGAGAGAAGACGAGTGCGGCCGAGGCGAGACAGAGCTGCTGAGACACTCACTTCACAGCCATTTAGGTCAAAGCTAAACAAACGCTACGCTACACAGCAGACAAACTAACACACGTATCCTTGAAGTGGAGTCAGCTTATGCAGGAGCCGACTCTCACGACAGAGAAATGAAAAGACCCACACACCTGCAACGGCTATTTGCACAATTATTAGGTTTGATAATTCCATTTCAGTGTGGGTTGGAGCTATCACCAGAGCATGCACTGTAGAATACAGAAAATATACCATTTTGATGAAAGGCTCTGCAAATAGGGTTATGCAAAAGGTAGATCACTGTGCAATTGTAAAATAAAAGTGGGACATGCACACAGCTAAAGCAGAGAGGAAAAACAAGCCGGTGTCAATATGAATAAAATATGTGAATCGCTTCTGATTAGCATGCTAACAACTAATCATCATGCTAATCACTTTGGTCTGTAGACTCTGCAGCAGACACAGGAGCTGGGAATCAAGAGAGCAGAGAAATGCAATACAGCTCCAGGAACTTCAGCACGATTATGAGGCAGGTAGAGCAATCAATGCAAAGAACGACGAGGAAGAGAGAGACACAGAAGGTAGATGAAGCCTGGAATATGGACTTTAACAATTACCAGGTAAAAATTGAGGTAAAAATCAAAATAAGAGAAGATAAAATACAACATAAGGATAATACGGTAACAGAAAGGAAATTTTGCCAACCCTATGTTAAGTAAATGCTATTATTAACACAATAAATCCACCCAAATGAGCATTCTTCTAAAATGGGCACTGGTCTACTGCCTTTTAAGCCAAAACATTGAAATCACTTTATATTATATAGACATCGTCCCGGCTGGTGTTTTTGGAATTCTGTGAGAGCAAATATAGCACAATCAGAATGATATAACTAATATACTAATATAAACACTAACATAACGGGTGAACATGTCCTTGGAGTTGAACAAAAAATCCTGTACAAAGACAACTTAAAATAAAGAAAAAGATCCTTTATCTATGTGTAATAAACACATTGAATAAACTGCATTGTTTAGTCTCCGGAATGCCTCGGATGCCATTCCTTTACATTGCTCCCCACATTATGATGATGTTACACCCAGTGGGCCAGCAAAGAGGGGTTGACCTTAGCCTCAATCTCGCTGACATAATCTAAAAGCCATTACAGGAAGGAACAAGTAATTCCGGCCTAATGGAGCAGCCACATAAAGCGTTTCGCAAGGAGCCCAGTGCACTTGAAAGAAAGAGCGCACGGGGGCTTTGCGCTGCTGAAAAGGCGCAGAGCTGAACTAAAGGCTGCGGGTGATGGGGTCAGGTGGCGGGGCGCGCGTGTCACCAGCCCATTGGACATCAGCAGGTGTGTACATATGTGCCATGTTTCACACACTGCTCTGTCCGCGGGGATGCCAACCCAGATGGGACTTTTAGAACGCAGCATTTCAAGTGGTATCAGTTAATAGGTTAGTTCACCCCTCATTGGCTCGCCATCTGGTGCCCTCCCAGCTTGTACGTCTGGGGAAGAGGAAACATTCACACCGCTCACTGTATCGCTAAACCGAAGCCGCAGTTGGCACCAGGTTTTACGCACGCGGTCAGCGCCAAAACCAAAAGCGCGTCTCAAGAAAAAAAAAAAAAAAAAAAAACACTTGCAGCGATTTGGAAAAAGTGTAGGCATAAATGTGAAGGCAAGAAGTTACAAATCAAGAAAAGAAGAAACAAAGGAACATATATTCAAATGGTCAAAATCAAACAAGTGGCACGTGTAAAGCGCGCAGATTAAACTTACCTCAAAACTTCTTCCAAAAAGTTGCCTTACTTTCTGTTTGGCTGAGCTGGACAAAAAATAATCCGTGTTTTCCACCCATTTGGCGTTGCAGATGCCACACATGAAGACGACAATCCAGCGGATGGTGACAGCCAGGACTTAAGACAAGCGCGTCCAGTCCCTCCCTTCATCACAATGTGCCCGTTTGGCGCACAGACACGAGACCATGTGGCCTCACCTTCAAATCCATCAGGGATATAATGATGCTTACCTGCCATATGTTTGCATTACACATTCAGGGGAGGTTGGGTTTGGATGGGGCTGCTACATTTTTACGCAGCTCATTGATCCACAGTGTTGAGTGAGACAAACTTAGTAAATCCATTGCAAATTACTGGCTTGTTTTAAATGCTCTGTGTGTTAAATGTGTGGAGAATTTAGGCTTTTAAATGTAATGGAAATGTGAATGGTGACAAACGAGGGAGAGCAGCCTATGGAGTTAGGCAGAAGAAGAGGAGGAGGTGGAGAGGAGGAAAGGGAGGGCGACTTTGAGATGACATTGAGGCTGTACATGGTAGTTGAGTCTCTGCTTGTTGATGTTAGACAGTCGCGCGAGGAGAAGCGGCTGCTGCTGCCCGCGCTGAATCCATCCTCCTCCTCCTCTCGTTCTTCATCATTTCTACTTCTTCTGCTCGTTCCTCCCTCCTCCTCTTCCTCATCCCTGGTCTTTTCAGCACTATTTCCCGCTGGACAGCTCCTGGCCAAAGGAACAAGCCCTAAAAAAGCTCCAAGTGTTGACGCGGTTGATGCATGGTCACTTTAAGGCTTTTAATGGAAGTAATATCTCTTTATGTTCCAAGACAAATCGGGAGTTTACAACTTCTTCACCCACGGGAGGGATCTACGGATACCTCGTTCGGCTTTTGTAGCAGGAGGCGCATTTCCAACGCGGATCAACCACTGAATGTGAGTCAAACCAGTTTAATCAACTCTCATTTCCAAATTGCTTGTGTTTCAAACGTGCATTTTGATAACGCAGAAATGTATTTTAGCAGTGATTACAGACTACAGGCTCTGCTCAGGTGCACTGTGTGTGATGAATGTAATGTAGTGCCACGTACCTACACGCCACAGCCAATTAAACGCAGGATTGATTGCTGTTCTCCGTCTGATCCACGGTGCGGACGTGGCGCGCGCTGGTTGCCAATGAATTTGGACAATACAAGCTTTTACGCATTTGGGCTTTTACGCTTTTGGACAGCCCTTGTCTCCGTGGTGCGTTCGGTGTTCTGAGATTACCTTTGAGACCTCATGTTTGGATTTCTGCATGTGTCTAAGTGTTACAAGAATCTGCAGGTGGTAATTGGTCCAATTCGTTCTGCTTTTCCCTCAGATAGCTGCTGCACACTCGTCTTGCATGTTCTGTATCTGCTGTCGTACGTGTCTCAAAGTTTATTTTCTTATTCATATTTTTTAAAGGTTTGATCTATGTCCATGTGTATGCTGATCTGTTTTCATTGCTGTTAATTACGCGCAGTCTGTCGCTCTTAGTTGTGGGAGCAAGTCCAGGATGACTTTGCCATCGATGTTTTTTGATGTTTGAGTCTGAGATGAATGCAAATGTTGCCTGGAGACGCGGTTATTTTGATTGCATTTATTTGCTGATTAAAATTTGCTCACTTTTACGCACATGACAGTAGAATCATGTTTTATTAACGCTTTCAGGTTGAGGGCATCTGACTGAGCCAGGCTTCCATCCAACAGTCCCAAAGGTTAGGTCTAAAAACACCGCGAAGCTGCTGTCTACGTGGACAGGTGCTGAAGCCTCACGTCCCACTGCCAGGACCTTTGCCAAAGCCAGAGACATGGCGACGAACGGCACCAAAGCGGATGGACAGGTGACAGAGCTCAACGAGGTGGCGACAAATAACGACAAACCCAAGACTCTGGACGTGAAAGGGGCCGAGAAGAAAAAGGAGGTGCCTGTCAGAGAGACATGGGTGGGAAAATTTGACTTCCTCCTGTCGTGTGTGGGTTACGCAATTGGACTGGGCAACGTGTGGAGATTTCCATATCTCTGTGGAAAAAACGGTGGAGGTAAATAGTTTATTTCTCAGATTATTTACATTACATTATATTTATCTAGGGTGTTTTAGGATGAGCAGTCATCGTATTATTTTCAAATAGAGTGTGTGTTGCACTGAAAAGCTCTAGCCTAAATCACACTTTACTTCTGTCCATTCAGGAGCCTTCTTGATCCCATATTTCCTGACTCTCATATTTGCTGGAATGCCCTTGTTTCTACTGGAATGCTCACTTGGTCAATACACCTCCATTGGAGGGCTGGGTGTGTGGAAACTGGCACCTATGTTCAAAGGTATTGCTTCCATGGCTGTTAGTATAATGCATTATTGCTTCCACGGCTGTTAGTGTAAAAGATGACAGTGGCCCTTCATGGGGGAGACCATTTATATTTATAGAGGACACGTGTGGAGTTTTACTACGATACATAAAATGTATTTCTGTGTGATAGGTGTGGGCCTTGCAGCTGCTGTCTTGTCCTTCTGGCTCAATATTTACTACATTGTAATCATTGCCTGGGCCATTTACTACCTGTACAACTCCTTTACCACTGTGAGTATTCATGCTACATAAACTGCAATGGCCACAGGGCCAAGGTTGTACTATCAGGCCATGCTGCTGCAACAGCCTGATACACACCAATGTGTTTTACAGGACCTTCCTTGGAGCTCATGTAACAACGCATGGAACACAGACAAATGTTACACAAACTACAGCATTGCAGACACCACCAACCTGACCAGTGCAGTGCTGGAGTTCTGGGAGTAAGAGATCACCATTTTGTTGCATTGCTTTAAAGCATCTTGCATGCGATCCTACACTGATGCATAAAGTCTCCTCTGCTGCATGCCCATGTCCGTGAGTGGATAATAGTCTTATTGTTGCTCACTCTGACTCTTAGGCGCAACATGCACGAAATGACCGATGGCTTGGAAAAACCAGGCCAGATCCGAGTGCCACTGGCAATAACACTGGCCATTGCTTGGGTCCTTGTGTACTTCTGTATCTGGAAAGGGGTTAGCTGGACAGGGAAGGTAAGACTTTTGGGTGCCCAAAGGCAGCTCCCAATGAGGTTTGTGAGAAATCAAATATTTAGCAGTGTAATATCACTCTCATCAATCATTCAGACCACAGCTAGCATTGTCCAGATTGATTTAGAAGACAAGCCATCACACTCTGATGTTCTCTGATCTGTTCTGCCTGTGGTGGCTCCTGGCACAAGTTGTGTGAGCTTTAAGAGGAGCAACAAGCAGCCTTAAACTCTATTCTCATGTTGTGCACTATCTCACATGAAGCACTTCACCTCCCCTGTGGTGCAGCATTTCTTTAGCCCAACACATCGCCATGGCAAATTCTATTTGGACTGGTCACAAAAACAATAACCCTACACATTTGCTCACAAACTGCATGGATTTTCTCATCAGAGTGCACATATTATGGAAACTTGATTTTAAAAGCTTCAGTTAACCCACTTTATTTGCATTTATGAAAGAACCATTTTCATTTTGAATATTTTGTTCTAAACCCACAGAGTCCATCTCTGACAGTGTCTGTCTTGTAGGTTGTGTACTTCTCTGCTACATATCCTTACTTCATGCTGTTCATTCTCTTCTGTCGTGGGGTCAGTCTGCCCGGAGCTTTTGACGGCATTAAGTTCTATGTGACTCCTGACTTTGAGAAACTCAAAGAATCCGAGGTTTGATAAAAGCTGATCTCTTCACAGCAGTGGGCCTCATTCAGTGCATTAACAGCGGTGTTTGTGTTACAGGTCTGGCTGGATGCAGCCACACAAATCTTTTTCTCTTATGGTCTAGGCCTGGGCTCACTTATTGCTCTGGGCAGCTATAACCCTTTCAACAACAATGTTTACAGGTAAGCTGCCGCTCCAGATGCGATGATGTGTTTGTGGAAAATCAGAAAAATCTGTCTCTGAGCTCCTAGTTCAAATTGTCAGTAATTAAATTGGTCCATTAGAGCTCATTATTTTTCCTTTTACAGGCTCATGTTCAAGGGCATTGAGTAACAGTCCCCATTAATGTCACTAGCATGAAAATAACAGTATATAGAATATCAGTCTATGGAAAAACACGTTTAATACTATGGTTGTGTGGGCTTTAGCGGGAAACAGAACACACTGCATGGTATTTCTTTTATAGCCTCATGGCTCAATGCATAAACTGTATAAAGAACATATACATATATATATACACACACACACACACACACACACACACACACACACATATGTATATATATATATATATATATATATATATATATATATATATATATATATATATATATATATATGTGTGTGTGTGTGTGTGTGTGTGTGTGTGTGGTGTGTGTGTGTGTGTGTGTGTGTGTGTGTGTGTATATATATATATACATATATATGTATGTATATATATATATGTATATATATATATATATATATATATACACACACACACACACACACACACACACACACACACACACACACATATATAGTTAATGCTGAAATTAAAAGAACAACATGTAACTTTCATCAATATATTCGACTGTACTGCATGTATTTATAGTAGAAGTAAAAATTAAAATCTGTCACTTGACAAAAAGTTGTAGGAGTGAAAACGTTCTGCTGCTCGTCCAAGCCACTTCTTTTACTATGGATCATACCTGGACAATTACAGGATTACACAGTCTGTATTTATAAAACCACATAGAAAATGTAATGTGAAATATGGACCAAAGTGGGGCAGGACTGTTACTGCACTGACAGCTCATAGCTCTACAGAGATTACAGACTGTACTGTTTTGGGCAAACTCAGCATAGTGGAAAAATCTAACAACACATTGTGATATCTCCTGTCTCCAGAGACTCTATCATTGTGTGCTGTATCAACTCGTGTACCAGCATGTTCGCTGGCTTTGTCATCTTCTCCATTGTTGGTTTTATGGCTCATGTGACAAAGAGACCCATTGCAGATGTAGCAGCATCAGGTAAAACAGCCGATATGATATTTATAATCAGTGATGGGAAGAATGCTTTGAAAATGTATTACCTGTATTAAAATGGATTTTGTAATGTGGCCCGATACATGGTCCTATCAGAGTACTGCATTCTGAGTACTTTTACATCGAATTGCATTTAAATTACAGTGTAAAGACGCAACATAGGGTTAAAAACGGCTTAATGTTTGATTCACCATTTGTTCTTCTCACATGCCTCACTACAAGAGCTGTGTTTTCTATGTTTCTCACTAATTATGTGCAGTTTGAAGTTTAAATTGTGTGATCAAGTACTGCAATGTAATCTTTTGTCTTCTGAATACCACAAAATGAAGAAGTAACTAGTAACAGAACACAGTTATTCACACTTAGCTTTCTGAATGTGAATTTCCAGTACAAGTTTTCAGTTACTTCCCAACACTGTTTATAATGTACTATTTGATGCATTCAAAAGAAAAAGAATAAGCCTGAATGAGACAGAGCTCTTGAGACTAGGTCCTGTGTTCAGGTCCTGGCTTGGCGTTCTTGGCGTACCCCGAGGCGGTCACCCAGCTGCCCGTTTCTCCGCTCTGGGCCATCCTGTTCTTCTCCATGCTGCTCATGCTGGGGATTGACAGCCAGGTAGGCATTGGAAGATTATGAAATTTGGTGTAACAATTATCATAGCTAGAATAATTGTGATTAACGATTATGGTCAATGGTCAAATTTGTATAAAGCGTTTTTCCACCTTCATGTCCCTCAAAGCGTTTTACATCAAGAAACCACTCACCCATTCACACACACATTCGTACACAGTGCAGACAGACACCGGGGGCGAGATGGACTAAGTGTCTTGCCTAAGGACATAACAACACCATTCATCTGTAGGAGCTAGAATCACTCCGCAACCTGTGGGTCAGTGGATCTGACCACTCAATCAGCAAAGTTTGATTTTATGTTGAGAGCAGGATTCAAACCGCCAATCTTCGAATCAGTGGACAAATACTCTACGAACTGAGATACTTATCATGATAATTATTAAAGTTGCAGACAGTAAAGTAAAATGGATGGATATGATTTGAATAACATTATGAAAGGTTCCATCTTTAAACTACTGTTACAGCATCGTACTTTGTTATAAGTGGAGGGAGAAGTAGGGTTGTTCTACACATTTTGGTGATGTAATGGCGATTATCTTTGTTGGCGATTATCACGATAATTAAAAAAAAAAAAGTCCCACGATTTTTGTCTACCCTTTTTATCACTATAAACAATATGACTGTTTATCGTCCCATGCCTACACCCAGATAAGTACTTTGGTGGTGGAAGGGCATATTTTTTTTTATAGTCAAAGGATGTAGCTCAGTTTTGCTCTCCAGTCTAAATAACAAAACAAGCTACTCTTCGGAGTTTTAAAATGTCCTGCAATTCCCTCCCATCTTACGTCTTTGTGTCAAGTAAAGCAAAAGGGGTCAGATAAGGCCACAGAGAGCTACGACAAGACAACGGAGCAAAGAGAAACCCACAAAAATGAAACAAAACCAAAATAATGAGGCGAAATAATGATTTTTTTTTTTTTTACATTTACCATAAAAAAAACTAGGAAATTTGTTTTTGTAGAATATGTAGTGTCTTGCATCATGGCTCATGTGTTTGATGTGTGCTGATTTGATTGTGTGCTGACATTACAAAAAACAACACTATGTAATGTGCAGCCCTTGAAGACAGCTATTAAAAGAAAATAGGCTCAAGCCGATATATCATTTGGTAATAGGCCCTTTAAGAAACACTCGCCATCGGCCACAGACTTTCCATAATTCAATCAGTGAATTCATTCCCTGACTAAATGAGCACATAAACATGATTACTTAATATTGTCTTGCACCATACAGCAGATAAAGAGAGGGAGAGATCGAGGACGTGTCAACAAACAACAGCTTTCTGCTTTTCTGATTATAATGTGCATAATATTATAGGATTACGTATATCTACTCTATTCTAAAAATGATCAAATACCCTAAACATTTAACATTATGATAAATGTTTTACTGTTGCTTATTTAAAAATCCAAACCTGATATACATGGTATTATATCAGCATTTATTTGGTTATTTATGTATGATAGGGACAAGTATGTACATTACACAATATACTTTGTGTATTGCTAAATCATAAAGTGA
This sequence comes from Periophthalmus modestus, assembly GCA_019594935.1. Lineage (NCBI taxonomy): Eukaryota > Metazoa > Chordata > Actinopteri > Gobiiformes > Gobiidae > Periophthalmus > Periophthalmus modestus. Next base: position 10,987,647 of record JAIEZT010000084.1, read on the forward strand.
AACCTGTGTGTTTTTAGAGACAAAAAAAGAACAAAAAGCAAAAAAAAAAAAACCCTCCAAAAACACACAGGTTTCACTTTATGATTTAGGCAAATGCAGGTCCTGATGGTGTAACAGTGACAAGTCTGACTAATGTTTAAGACACATTCATAAAACTGATGATCTCATTAATAAAAAAAATATGTTTTTAACCAGGAAGGCCAATTGAGAACCAGACCAAGAGCAGATTTACCACACAAAAATTATTCTAAATCTATAATATTGTTAAAAAAAATAAAACAGCAGAACAGAAACACTGTAGTTGTTAGTTTACAGCCTAAATCTTATGATATAGCCAAAAAATAACTCTGCATTTTCCAGGAGTGCAAACAAAAAGTCCCCATGATGAATATTGACTCACAAAAATTATTGTTCCATCTGTCATGTCCTGAACGATGAGTTGATATAGTGATTATCATGACAGGCCTATTGAGAACGGGTTCTTATTTATTGTAATAGATTCTGTTTCCAGACCAAGGTTTAGTTCGTTTTAATCCCTGACATTTGGACTGATCACTAGCGCCTCAGAGTGGTCACGTGATGTTGCTGTGACGTGTCCAGGCAGCTGATTTAAACAGGATTTCGCGCTGTCTTCCTATCGGCGGAGGCAGGACGACAACGCCATCTGTAGTCTGACTTGTTCAGGGCAGTATCCCAGGTGTGTGGGAGTAAAAATGCCCCCTCGTCCTGGTTTAAAGTCCTGTGGGCACATTTCCCTATTTCGATTGGCTCCTTAATCCAGTGACGATGTTTGTTGTCCTCTGTCCCAGTCGTGTTTCCAGGTTCTTATTTACAATGACGTCCTTGCCACTGGTCCCGAAGATACAATATTGGCGGAACCCTTTTGAAATTAACTTAATAACATTAATATTGCGTTAATACTGCTCTTCATTGTAAACCCTTCTATTCAACATAATAACTGCACTTTTACCTCCACACTTGGATGCAAACTGCTATAGCATATTCACACCTATCCAACCTACATTCAACATAAACAGCCTGTTCATTTTCTCTTGCAGTGAAAAGTATTGGTGTAAACGTTCACAATGTAAGTCTCTTTGCTCTCCTCAGTTCTGCACCGTTGAAGGCTTCATCACTGCTCTGGTGGATGAATTTCCCAGAGTTCTTAGGGGCAGGCGAGAGATATTCATTGCAGCTGTCTGCGTCGTGTCCTATGTGATCGGACTCTCAAACATCACACAGGTAAGACACTGACAGTTCCAAGACGCTAACCTGTTTATTCCCTGTGTTAGCAATGTCCCATATTTTTACAACGTTATCCATTTTTATGTAACCAGGGTGGGATCTATGTGTTCAAACTGTTTGACTACTACTCTGCCAGTGGAATGTGTCTGCTGTTCTTGGTCTTCTTTGAATGCATCTCCATATCCTGGTGCTACGGTGTGTATCATCATTGTTCTGTTATATGTTTAAGCAAACCCATTTTATCCAATGCAGTTTTAAATCTATGCTTACAAAACACAGCCTTTTTGTAGCTACAGCCTCAAGGTCGCTGAGCCCTCGCGTGTTCCACTTCACCCTTCTCATCATCATGCGTGCCAGGCCGGCAGCAAATTGAAATAAATTGAATCTGAATTTTGAATCATTTCTCGCAGGTGTGAACAAGTTCTATGACAACATCCAGGAAATGATTGGCTACAGGCCCTGTCTATGGTGGAAGCTGTGCTGGGTTGTGTTCACGCCTCTCATCGTTGCTGTGAGTTCTTATAACTAACATCACATCTGTCAGAAAATATACGATAAATAGAGTCCGTGGCGTCACTCATAGCATTCGGCTCCAGTCAAATGAAGCTCATCGAGACTAGCAGTTATAGGGGCCAATTTGGAGCCAAGTTGCGTATTAGGAATTCCCACCGCGAGTGTCATAGCAACCAAAGAGCCAATCCGGAGCAAGGCTGTTGAAGGTAACACCCCTCTTCGCCTGCACGGCTGGTTTAGCAGGCAGCAAGCGCTTAGCAATGCTGTCAATCAAACCTGGGGAAAAAAGGTGCCTGATTTGTCTGTTATTAATATTCATATCTTGAGTTACAGACATAATAGCAAAATAAAAATACCAGGATCTTGTAGAGTAGGTTAATATGAACATTTTCATGTCGAGTCTCACTGCAGGGTGACAGTTTTTCAATAGAAAGTGAATTGGAGCCAGAGTCAATGGAGCTGAAAGTGCTCCCATGCTCACATCCTATTTGAAACGCGGCAGCTAGCAGGTTAGCTATGTCCATTTATATATACAGTCTATGGTATTACCTGCCTGCAGCCATGTTGGGATGACACTGAGGTGCCTGAAGTCTGAAGTGTCTGGATGTATAAGTGTCTTCTGTTTTCCACAGGGGGTGTTCTTGTTCAGTGCCATTCAAATGGTTCCTCTCACAATGGGAGACTACGTGTTCCCGGGCTGGGGTCAAGGAGTGGGCTGGCTCATGGCACTGTCCTCCATGGTCCTCATCCCAGGATATATGATCTACATGTATATGGGCCTCAAGGGGACCTACAAAGAGGTGAGAGCGCACATGTGTTTGGCCTGTGACAATAACTACAATATTGACTTTGACATTAGCATTCAATATTGATGAACCAATGATGTTTTTTTCATGTTTTTGCTGTGATTTAGTGTCAAACCATATGCAAACTGTAGAGTTTCTTGCTGCTAACCCTTTCCTCAAATCATTTTAGAAGTTTGAAAATTGGCTGAGGGCTAATCATTGGTAACTAAGCACCACGTATAATTTTACTGAAAATCTGTATCTGAAACTTTAGAAATGAGTCACTACGTTACTAATACATTTTGCCAAATTTTAAGTTTTAAATTCGCTTTTGGATTGAAAACAACAGTGTTATGAATATTAGCCGGGGAGTCAACTGGGGAGCATAAAATGTTCTGTTGTCCCGGGCCCCAGGATCTTAAGGGCCCAGAATTGGACCCTTTTTCCTCATCATTTCTATTAGAGGGGGGCCCGTGTGAGGCATCTTGTCCCGGGCCCCCACATTTCTGTTGACGGGCCTGAACATTAGTTACCACATCGCTGGTTAGCCACAGTTGTACCTTTAAACACTTTATCTAGAGGAAAAATGAATGAAAATGTATTGTGGAACCCCCAGCTGGCTTTGACTGTTGCTCCGTTGCATTTGTTGGTGCTATGGTTTAGTTGAACTTGCAAAGGATTTCTTTATATAAGAGATTGGATCCTCGTATTTTAGGACTATTATATCATTGACATTCAGTGACCCTTATGAGATATTTTCTATCTATATCAATATATTGTGTAATGATACAGGCCTGCTAGTTACATAACCTCTGTCTGTATGTGGTTTCCAGCGTATTCGGATAATGCTCCAGCCGCCCGCAGTGACCAGGAGGCCTCAGGAGAACGGCCCGGAGCAGCAAGTGGAGACCAACACCGCAAACCTGTCGAGTCCCACCAATGCAGCCAGCCCCTCCACCCAGGCCCCCCCAAATGCAGCCAGCCCCTCCACCCAAGCACCCGCAAACGCAGCCAGTCCGGTCAACCCACCCGCAGCCGCAACCAGTCCCAACCCGGTGACTAGTGCCAGCGCGGCCCCTGCCCCCGCCAACCCACCCACTGTGTCCAGTCCAACAAATCCAGCAACCAGCCCCACCACAACCGTCATCACCACAACTGTTAGCGCCAGTGCAGCTAGTGTCACCGCGACCACCAAAAGTAGCCCGACCAGCGCTGTTCCCACTGTAGGGAGCCCAGTGGAGACGATGAACCCTCCAAGCACAACGAGCCCCACCTCCAACCTGACCAATGCAGAGGCCAACGTGTAGACAACGAGCAAACCCTCATGGAGCATGTAGATAAAAGAGAACATTACAAAGAACTTCCAAGATTTCAATTGATTCACCTACCTCCGAGGGCAATATGTGATCAAAACAGATTTTCAAAAAACATCTATAATTTATTTTCTGCATTTGTAAAGCCAAGTCAATGATGTCTCATTGTTGGCTTGCGTTCTGGAAAACAATATCAAAGACTGTTAGTGTTCACGACTACAACGTCAATCTGAAATGTAAACATACTGTGTACTACCGTGAGAAAAGAAGAAAAAATACCTAGAGAAATAGATTAGAGATTTGTTGAATATCTTCATGAATCAAGTAAATACAGTGTGAATATAGTAGATGAAGTAGTGAACTAAACTGAAGAGTGCAATGGATTTTCTTGTGGATGTTTACGACGCCTCACACAGATGTCTCTGGTGTTAGCGTTGCACTCTGTGAGGTACAGGCCACAAGGCGAGCACAAGCTCAGAGTAAGCACAATGCCAATAAGAAGTTCATGATTACGAGTCCTGGAGATATGTGTGTGAGAGAGACTGTTATTTTTTCCTTCCTTTTACAGTGGAAAAAAGAGAAAAAATACTTTTATGTGATTGAAACATTTTTAGAATTATTTTTAGGATGTTTTATACTATATGTGTTGTGAAGGAGGACCAAAATCAATAGGCAGACAAAAGCAAAAACTATGCCATTTAGTGTTGGGTTGGCAAAGCACAGGGTACAAAGAAGTACACAAAGCACAGGGTTAGAAAAGTGATTTACAAACATTGACTATCCCTTAATGCTGACAGTCAGTCCTGTTTACTTTTTGCATGCTTTCCTCAGGAACATCAGTAAAAATATCTGAAAAATCTCCTGACAAACACAAAAGAATAAGAACAGAGAAGGCCTTAAGCCAACAAACCCATTCTGTCCGAGCCATAGTCTATTTACACGACTGGGCACAAAGACAAAACACAGCTCTGTAAGCTAGCACAAGCCTGGACCAACTCTATGTCTCTGTAGTCATTCCTTTCTCCATGTGTGCTGATCAAGCATAGTTTGATCTATATGTATTGAGCAATACATATGTAGATGTGCGTATGTGTGCAGGCCAGTAAGCAAGTGGTCTGTTTCTCTTTTTGTTCCTGTTGTCTTTGCTTCAATATTGAAAAGCACAAAGCTTTAATTTCCCCAGACTTTTGCCATGGCGTGTAAGGACAATGTTAGTTTGCTTCTATGGCAGCTACTGTGAGAGGCATCTGGATGAACAGCACATGTTTACTTTGAAAAGCAAAACAACTGAGCGAATATGTGAAATGGCTACAGTTCATGTCCTGTGAATTTTGTATAAAGTTACTCTGCCACAGTTTTCTCTGGAAATTTGTTGTAAAACTGTACCGTGTAAAACATGTAACTGTGAATGTCTGTATTACAATGGAAGTTATTGTCTAAATGTTGAAAAAATGGAGTTGCTGTTTTCTGCAATAATATTTTGATCACAGAAGCTAAAGCACATACCTTACAGAAATATATGAGAAAGATGATGACAATGAAGATGCTGAGGATTATATTAAAAATAGATGTCTAGTAAAAGAATATTGTTTTGTATATTTTTAACTGTCTCACTGCCTAATGTAAAACAAAATATAAACATGATATGTATCTAAATGGTGTCATGATAAAGCACGATTGTTATGTTACAAATCGAAAAAGACTGAAAAAATAAAGAGTTATAGAAGTTATAAATACCATATACGTTTGGCATATGTCGCTTATAGCATGTGTGTTTTAAGCAGCAGCCTCTCGCCTACAACCCTCTTATTAGGAAATTGGGTCAGCTCAAGTATCCTGTGCTTCGAGCGGAATCCCTTAGCATTAATTGGCTATTGTTCAGATGCTCGTATTTAAATCTGCACAGATAATAACCCGTAGATGATTAACCATGTTCAAAATGTGCAAAAAGGAACATGTAGTTTTATCGAGCTCATGTGGGACGCTTCAAATTAAACAAAAGCTGTGATTTTGTAGACAATGACATTCCTCCACGGGGGTAAAACGCAACTGGGGAATAGCAAAAAACATCAAACACAAGAAGAAAAAGCAGTTTGAAAACCTTTCCTTGTGCTTTATAGAGTGTCAGAAAACCCAAGCTGATACAGAGGCAACGGCAAGCAAGAAAAACAGCACAAAACAGCTCCTGCCCTGGGGCCTGGCGTGCCCACCCGCCCCATCTCCACAACCTCTTATAGCTCAGTGTGGGTTTGTGTGTATATGTGTGTGACTGTGTGTGTGTGCGCGCTCTATCCCCCACCTCCTCCTTGCTTCCATTAGCTTCCAGTGTGTGATAAAAGAGACGGCACCAGCTGACACCACCACAATGACTCGCCGTGGATAAAAGAATGAGATGTCCTCTCTTGTAGCTCGTGGCGAATTCTGTCTGTGTCTGCGTTTGTAAGGGAGAGATAGAGAATAAGAGAAAGAGGTTAGAGATGCCGACTACCAGGCTTTGAATAATGCCCCTAATGGCCGCGCGAACAAACTAGCCCCTGATGGATGGCTTCACTCGTCTCCCTTTAGTCCCACAAGTGCAATTTAGCATCATTACCAGTGAAAACCAGTCACCACCACGATGGAGCAAGCTGATGTGTAGCCTCCACCACAGCCATAGATCATCATTTTGAGCAGGGGCGGACAGGAGAAGGAAGCTCTTGATTAGCCGGTGCAATCTGGCAGAAACACAATTATTCACAGGTTAAGGTCAGCGGTTTCAAGAGCCTAAATAATGGGCTTGTTTACTGCCATTTTAGTGCAATACTGGTTTTATTGTACGCGGTAATAGGATGGCTTTATTGGGATTGGGTGCCTTTAAACTGCAGGATTTTGCATTTTAGGAGCAAGGTGTGGAACCAGCAATGTTTGATAAGCAGGATAGAAATTCTTATTATATTATAGGCTATTACTCCACTGCTATAAATGCATTACTGACCCCAAAAGACCTACGTTTACAGTTGGGTTTGTCCTGCATAACTCATCTGCATTTTAATATGACCAATCCTTCTCAGAATGAGTCAGTATGTATTCTACAACCTTGGGAGGCACTATTTTTCTCCTTGTAACATGATTTTCTCCTTTAATATGATTCTAACTTGGGGTGACCAGATTTTCAAAACCAAAAACTGGGACACAGCCGAGTTGGGGTGTTCAAATTGTGAAATTAAAAATATTATTATGCATTGGATTCATTCATGATTTATTCACGTATTTTGTTTTGAGTCAGTTTATAATATGAGCAACTTCAGGACAATTGAGTACATATTTTGTCTTCACGTGCGTTTTTCTGTATTTTGGCTAAACAAATAACAGTATGCCCGTCTTTACTGTTGGAGGGGGACAAATTGGTCAAAAATAGGGACACTTGAGACATTTCTTGTTTAAAACTGGGACAAATTAATGGTTTTGGATAAATCGGTTGGGACAGGGGGACACAGAGCTCAAAACTGGGACTGTCCCGGGTCAATAGGGACGTCTGCTCACCCTATATCTAACTGTGTAATTTGTAGACAGTTTTTAGATCGGTTCCTGTCGAAAGACTGGCTTTTTTTTTTACTATTTATTTTACAAACTTATCACAGAGAGAAGTGAGCCTCAGATGTGTTTAAAATGGTTCAAAGTGAGAGTGGGAGTGAGTTTATCCTTTCAAATTATGAAAATCTACATAAAACCTTGCACTAAAATAATAATAACTTAAAACTAACTGAACTAAATTAGAAAGAAAAAGATTCAGGTCTTTTAAAAGCATGAGATCTGGTTCCAACATTAAGGAACCATTCAAAAGAGCCGTCTCTTAACACTATCTTGACTATGATTTTTTATTTTACCCAGTCAGATAGTTGCCATTTTAATACCTTTAGCAAGTAAGTATTTTCATTTTGCTTTTAAAACCCAATATTAAAGTTGTATGCCTGTTTTTCACTTACCTTGCAAGTCATCCACGCTTCTCAGGTTGTCTAAATTTAGAAACTTCAGGTCCCAATAAGAGAGAAAGACATAATGAGGCTATGTACACGAGCACTTTGTAAACGCTGCAAAATTGTTATGAAGAAAAGTTTACTGAAATATCACGTAACACGAACACGAGGTCAGTAAAAATAAAAAATAATAAAAAACATGGACTAATATAATGCATGCAACTCAACGGACAATTTGACATCTAAGAAAAATAAGACCATTCAAAGCAAATTGTATAATTCAAGGCCATTTCCTTATAAAAGATATTCATAATTCTGCACAGGTTTTCAGTGGTTTTAATGTGGCCTATATTTCAGACCTTAAGCTTTTTCTCATAACCTCTTTGAATTCTATGAGGTGGTCCGGTACCATCTGCAATCATGTGATAAGTGTGGAACTATTCTCCTTTGCAGAGTGGTCCCTTCTGACACGCTCCAGTTTTGGGCCAGGTCTAGGCAAAAGGACATTGTTTGGTGTTTAGCTATTCCACTGGAGCTTTTGTGAGCCTATTTTTAAAGCTAAAAAGTGCTCCCAGGGAAGCTGCAATAGGGAACACAAACTGGTGATCCATAATGCTTTTGTGGAGGGTTGACAGAGACTGCTAGAAACCTAAAAACGGATGAATACGCTTCTGCTCTGCTTTGAATGTCCCACAGTATGGCATTAGCGCTATGTTTCTTGCATTTGTTTCAATTGCAAGTCAATAATTGCTCAAGAATTACCTTGAATAACATGCATTCTCACTGTGAGCAGGGTCGCCTCTCCACGGATCTGACCTGTAACTTGGTCTTTTATCTGCTCAGGCCCCTCAACAGAAATTTGGAGGCCCAGGGCTAGAAACCTTACATGGGTCCACCTCTAATATAAATTAATAGGATCAACATTTTAAGTCATACTGTGGAACTTTCTGGTCAAAGCAGGATTATTGGAGAATCTTTTCCAAGACAGATATAATTATGATGCTTATTTCCTCATCGCAAACAGACCTGGAGTTGTGTTTGTTTCATTCACACATGTTTAACACACAGACCCTGCATATTTAGGCTGAGTTCTTCTCTCAGATTGAAAACGCTCTGTTCCACCTTGTGATGTCATGTGGTAAAACCTGAAGTTTTGTGTTTTTAAACTCCATACACTTTCACTAGAATCATTTGGATGATTTCAGTCCTGGAACTGTCAATCTCTATTGAACTGAAGGTGAAAGGAGCTGTTAACTTGAAAACTACCACTTCATGACATCACAGCATTTGAGCTCTGGAGATGTAGACAGACTAATAATAAAGAGTTACTCAAACATGTGTGAATGAAACAAAACACAACTCCAGGTATGTGTTTAATGAGGTAAGGACATTATAACATGACTTAAAGCTAAAGAGTTCATTTTGTGTAATATAGGACCTTTAAGTCAATTCAGATAATAATAAATAAATGTGTACATGCGATTTTTTTTTTAACCTGATTTCCATAGTATGTCTCCAAAGTTCCGAGGGGCTGGTTCATCTGACCATTGGCAGGTTTTATGTAAATTTGACGTCACATTGCTTGGTGTGATGCGTTCAGTCGGTGTGGTCCAGACTTGTGCCTAAGGTAAACTCACCCGCGGATTCAGAGCAAATACATTAATGAATAACTAATCTTTGCAGATGCATGAATCTACATATCAATGTAATCAGAGGGTGTTGTGTGCATGGCTATTTCCAGTAGATTGGCTGAGAGGTTTTCAAGTATGCAAAGCCTCTCTCTGCGTTTATGCTAATAGGGCCTCTTTCTCCAGTGTGCATATGAACCCAGCTTAAAATGAACTTGTTTTCTGGTTCACCTTTAGGAGAGCAGGCAGCCTTTTCCATCTGTACACAAACTGCACACGTCGGTTCATATCCAGTGGATTTGGGCGCCGCAGCAATGCAAGATGACAATTTAAAGGTGCACGCCGGGACATTCAGAAGGAGGTAGCATTTGTTTCTTTGTTATTTTCTGTGACACAGCAAATACAATGTTTATAACTAGAGACCGCAGACTATATAAAGAAGTGGACTGAGTGAGTGTGACGTCACCCATAGAGTTCGGCTCCAGTCAAATGAAGCTCATGAATCTGGAGGCGGGTTTCATATTTGGAATTCTGACTGCGAGTGTCATAGCAACCAAAGAGCCAATAAGGAGCAAAGCTGTAGAAGTCATTCAAACCTGTTGCTAAAGCTAGAGGGAGCAACCTCAGGGAAAGACGTCACCTGATTTGTCTCGTATTAATGTTCATGTCTTGAGTTATGGACAAAACAGCAAAATAAAAACCCCAGGATCACGTAGAGCGGATTAATACGAACATTTTAAGATCAACATGACGAGTCTGACAGTAGCAGTTACAAAGAGAGGGGCGACAGTTTTTCAATGTAAAGCGAATTGGTGTCAGAGTCGATGGAGCGCGCCCATGCTCACTTCCTGTTTGGAACGTGGCGACTAGCAGGTTAGCTATGGCCATTTATATATACAGTCTATAGTGGAGCTAGGTTAAAAAGTGCAAATATCAGTTTATCTGCTATCTGTCTGAAAGTGCCAGCAGAGGTCAGTATTTTATTTGGGTCAACCAGCTGCCTAAAAAATTGCAAAAAGCTTAATTTTCGTGCTTTTGCTACTCTTTTATCTAATTTGTAGTAAAACAGGGCAGTAGATGAGCTTGTAATCAATTTAAATTGTATATTTGGGGAAAAAATATCAAAATCAACCCTACATAACGACCCAAAAATATCTGCAGACCTTATCAGCCATCGGTTTCTCTGGGTTATAAACAATCGGTATCAACATCAGCCATGAAAAAAACCCATATCAGCCAATCTCTGTTTATAACAAGCGTACAGTCTCCTACTTTTTTCCAAAACATACTTTCAGAAATCCTGATAGTTCAGATACAGGACTCAAAATGGAGCTGCGCAATGTAATACAATGGGAAAAAAAAAGTAATTTGAATTACACTGGGTTTATTAAATGGCAAAATATGCACTGTTTAGGTATTAGAAAAAAACAGCTTGCTAATTATATAGTTCAGTTGTGTTTTGTTTCATTCACACATTTTGAGTAACTTTTTATTATTAGCCTGTCTACATCTCCAAAACTCAAAACACTCTGTTCCACCTTGTGATGTCATGAAGCAGTTGCTTTCAAGTTAAATTTACCTTTTGTTCAGTAGAGATTGGCGATTCCAGGACTGAAATCATCCAAATGATTCTAGTGAAGGTGTATGGAGTTTAAAAATACAGTGGAGCACTTCCTGTATTAGCTTATGACATCACAAGGTGGAATAGAGTTTTTTCAGTTTGAGAGAAGAACTCAGCCTAAATATGCAGGGTTTGTGTGTTAAACATGTGTGAATGAAACAAAACACAACTCCAGGTCTGTTTGTGATGAGGAAGCAACATTGAACAGAGATCAGAAAATAGCCTAATCTGGGCCCTTTAAAACTCTTTTCAGACACCAAAATTAAATGGTAGCTAACACTATATTTACAGCTATGGCTAATCATACATTGAGTTTGCTTTAGCGCCTCTTGTCTTTGGTCACGGTTTGTAACATCTCCCCAAAGTGCCAGAGGCTTATGGGAGAGTCATTGTAGATTACAGCTCGGGTCAAACACTGAATGCAAATTAGGCCGAGGAGCAGACCAAGTGAATCACTGAAAATAAAATCGTTTGGATGCTGAAAGCGTCTGCAAAAGAGACAACAGCTCGTTCCTGAAATAGGGGAATGTTTTTGATTGCCAACGAATTCTGGATTTAACAGTTATAAGAAATTACTTTAAGATTTAGTGAAGGGACAAACGTCTGGCAGTGGCTCTTGGTGAAATGGCCTAAAGAAAAGCTATAGCCAGTAAACTCATCTTATACAAGAAACCAGGGCTGGATGATAAAAATATATGTTTAGATATAAGCAGAGGCAGTGCCAGACATTTTTGGTTGGAGGAGCTAAAGGGAGGGCTAAGGTTCCATGTGGATGCTCACTTAAAGTTAATTTAGAACCTTTTAACACTGGAGCGTACCCCCACCCACCATCCCCTACCATGTCTGCTGTTTAAATGTATGTCGTGATTCATAAAAGCTAATATGCAATTTTGTTTTTTTTGTAGTCTCATTTTGAACACTCACCATTTGAACCTTTTTAGTCGAGATTGAATGTGCTATGAAAATGGGGCAATCCTAGGGGAGGCTAGTGCCCCCTCTAGCCCAGCCCAACCCCCCCACCCCTGCCTCTGCCCCTGGATATGAGTACTTCTAAAGATACAAAGATAAGATATGTTAATATTAATTTACTGGTTCAAACTCACATTTTTTAAGTTAAGTGCTATTCGTCTAGAGATGGACCTTGGATTTTTCATGGCCGATGCTGATACGATTGTTTAGAATCCAGAGCAGCCGATGGCCACTAAGCTCTGACAATATTTTTTATGCTGAAATGCAGGGCAGATTTTGATTATTTTCCATAAATTATGCCTTGTTTTTACTACAAACTTATAATAGAGCTGTGTAGTCATATTTTGGGCAGTTATTGTTCACATTTAAGTGTTAAAATACCGGTATAATACAGGTAAAACTAAGTATCGGCCTGTGATGGAGATTTGAAGCTGATAGCCAACTGAGTACATGACTTGCAATATATAAACAGCAAAGACATCTCAAATCTAATCCCACAGTGCTTAAAAATAGCAAAAAGTTTGACCTCAAAATCCAGTCCACCATGCTCTTTTGTCCACTGTCTGATGCATATGATAGTGTATAATAATTATCATGACAGGCCTATAGCTTAAACAGGCTGAATATAAATGTAATTATTCAAGTCACAATATAATCATAAGGACTAAAATGTTAACTGTGATCATTTTACTAGCTGCGTTAAGGCATTTCTATTCAAACCAGACTCCAAAGTGTCTGGAGGAGTGTTACTATATTAAGACACTGGGACTGAAACTAAAGACTTCGCTCTCATAAATGTGTAACGGTTGTAAACTTGTGATGTTTCTTCTCACAGTGATTGTAACATTACCTGGAAAATCCAAACTGACATCTCTGTCTAGTTTTTATACAGATTGATATCAGTCTGGTCTTCACATCCTCCCTTGCGTCCAAACGTGATCGTCCAATCGGATTTGTTTATTTCAGTGACACATGTGAAACAGAGGAGCTCATCGGTCAGCTCTGATTTACACAAATAAAATCACATGTCTCTCATCTTTGATTAACAGATGCTTTTTAGCCCCCTGTGATATTTTTTTCCTTTTTTTTTTTTCCTTTTTTTTTCCGACACAGATGAACCATGCCTGTCCCTGATTGGCTAATCCGCTTGTCAATCACACCCATCTGAAAATGGGAAGATTCACCGGTGACCAGACTTTCTTTCTTCTTTCTTCTTTCTTTCTTCTTTATTTGTCAGGGACCATGTACAATTTCATTAATCTTACAAAAGAAAAGATGATTTGTACCAGATTTAGCTACTGCTGCTTTTCATCTGCAGCCCTTAGACAGGTGCAGACAGTTAAATACAATAATATATCTCTATGTCTCAAATTGTAACACAAGAAAAAAATATTTACACAGAAACGACTGGCTCTTTGATACTGACATGATTCCTAATGGGAGAAACTCTACCATCAGGAAAACAAGATACAAGTTTATTGATCCACAAGGGAAATTATGTTGTCATGGTAGAAATATGGCGTATTATAATACAGGATTTGTGCAACATATGAAAGTAATTACCGCAGTTGCCCCATGCTGCTTGTCTGTAAAAAAAAACAGTATATGAAAGAATAGACACAGTTGCGTTTGCTTTTGCGCTAACCTCTGTGTGAGTGTACAGGATGTGATGGTGCACCATTAAATCGTTCAGTGTGCAGACAGGACGAGGCTTCAGCTGGAGGCACGCTCACAAAGACCTGCATCCTAAATAAGTTCTGTCAGATTAGGCTGCACACACTTAGCAGCTCGCTCCTCGGGATGTTGGCTCAGTCTACACCGTTTATTACCACCGCAAAATGACAGAAAAGTGGAGGTGGGAAGCTGATGAGGGAGTGTAAAGGGGAGGTTTACTATGAAATCATATCATCAGATTCTACCTGGTTTATGGGCCCAGACTGCGATCATAAAAATGAAGCTCATCGTGACTATCATAGCAACCAAAGAGCCAATCCGGAGTGAGGCCGTGAGTGTTTCAATCAAACCTGCTGCAACCTTGGGGAAAAAAGGCGCCGTGTCCAAACTTTTGACTGGTAGTGTATTTCCAAAAGCCTGTAGTTGCTGGTTACCCCTTGAAAAATAAATGTCTGAGAGAAGAGACACATAAATAAACTTGAGTTGCCAGTTCAGATCCATGTCTCCAACTAACTCCTGTTTATTTCGTAAAAGATCCAGTCCATCTATAAGCTCTTAGGTTTAGCCTTTTCCTTGAAGTTTTATCAACAAATATGTCTCATTGTCAAAGCACTATGCTACATCCGAGCACTTCTGTTGCTTCTAATCTGAGTTTTTTGCACCCTTTCAGACACCCTTTCAGCACTTAAGTCTCTCCATCCGGATAAGATTACACTTCAAGAAGATAATGTCATTTCTGTTAACGCAATGGTGATGTAAACTTTTAAAAGAGTTTGAAAAGTATCCCAGTAGCTCTAGTGTCTTACCATAGGCTGTATATATAAATGAACATAGCTAACTTCTAGCCGCTGCATTGCAAATAGAAAGTGATCATGGGCGCGCTTCCGGCTCCATCGACTCTGGCTCCAGTTCATTTAACATTAGAAAACTGTGGCTCCTCTCTCTGTAACTGCTGCTGTCAGACTCGTCATTTTAGTTTTAAAATGTTTGGAGCTAAACCATGGACTGCATAAAGAAGTGGACTAAGTGAGCGTGATGTCACTCATAATGTTCAGCTCCAGTCAAACGAAGCTCATCGAGGTTAGCCGTTATAAGGATCAATTTGAATTCCGACAGTGAGTATCATAGCAACCAAAGAACCAATCTGGAGCGAGGCTGTTGAAGGTACCCTTCCTGCCCACAACGCCGGTTTAGCAGGGAGCGGGCGCCTAGCAACGCTGTCAATCAAACCTGTTGTTAATGCTAGCAGAAGCAACCTTTGAGAAAGAAGGCGTCCGAATTGTCTGTTATTAATGTTCATATCTTGATTTATAAAATGGGTTAATATGAACAAGACCAAAATGACGAGTCTGACAGCAGCAGTTACAGAGAGAGGGGGCCACAGTTTTCTAATGTAAAGTGAATTGGAGTCGATGGAGTCGGAAGTGCGCCCATGATCACTTCCTATTTCGAACGCGACGGCTAGCAGGTTAGCTATGTCCATTTATATATATATACATATATATATATATATATATATATATAGTCTATGAGCCACTCTCTACGGGTGACGTCACACTCCCTTAGTCCACTTCTTTATACAGTCTATGTTTCTGACTTTGTGCACACGCAGGTGTTGATGTGAGTATTTATGGCACATTGTTTTATGCAAATGTGACCAGGTGACCTCCACACGTGCCTCGCATGCATTATCCTCACAACATTTCACTCAAGTAGTTCTGCCCTTGACTCCACTTTAGGACTATGTAGAACTAAACTCAAAACCGATTTAAAAAGCATCCCTAATTTATGAAGACTGCTCCTACCCTCAAATAGAAAAATACACAAAAAGTACTTGGAGCGGATGTAAAATACTGTGCGCTGTGCAGTGGTGGAAGAAGTGCTCAGTTGTGTTGCTTAAGTGAAAGTACAGATACCAGAGCAAAAAAATACTCAAGTAGATTTTTTCATAAGATATTTTTACTTGAGTAAAAGTATTAAAGTTCCTGTTTGAAAATGTACTTAGTAGAGTGAAAAGTCTTGCTCAGATTGTGAGGACTTATAAAGCTTCAAATGTAGTGATTTTGATAAAGATTTGTGCAGAATTTTGTTCAACAGAAACAACTAAATGAATTGTTTGGGGTTTTTTTCAGCAGTTTTTGTATATTGTATATTTTTGTTTTGCTCAAATTATGAATATGTTAAAAATAATCTCTCAGCCTTTTCAGCAGGTCTCAGACAACAATAAAACATACTTTTACTTTTCAGTCCAGTTCAAAAATGTAGTGGAGTAGAAAGTACAGATACTCAAATGTAGAGAAGTAAAAATAAAAAATATCTACTTAAAAATGTACAAAAGTAAAGTACAGAAACGCAAAATGTATACTTGATTACAGTACTTTACTACTTTTACTTTGTTACATGCTGCTATGTGAGACATTTTGAAAGTCTGCTGACATGCACTTAAAGCTACAGTACGTAACTTTCTGGAGGCAGCATGTCATTAAAATAAAAAAAAAATATTCTCTTCCATGCAGACAGATACATTTTATGCCATAGTGTGGAATATTACACCCAAAGGAACAACATTTCTATGGAAACGGACAGGTAGCGGCCCTTCCCCAGGCTAAATAAAAGTCAGTTTTTTGAGATGCAAGCCCTCAGTGTAAGGATGCATGTTTTTCTTTTTCGGTGCAATAAACAGAACCAAAATGAAATGCATTGCATAAGCTGCTTTAACTCCTTCTGGCTCAAAGAAAACAGAACTTGTTTTTAGGAGAGCTGTCATTACCAAACAAGTTAATTCATTCCCTGACTCTCTTGCTCTTACACAACCAACACGAGTTATGATTAAGCTGGCTAGGATCCTCGCGGACATGCTCATTCTTGGGGAAGGGCTGAATCATTGCGTTGATGTTTTGCATGCTTTCTATTCACATGTGTCACCCTGGTTTTGGGAGGGTGCTCGGTGATGGGTGAACTGGACCAGGCAGGACCATC
Organism: Periophthalmus modestus; assembly: GCA_019594935.1. Taxonomy (NCBI): domain Eukaryota; kingdom Metazoa; phylum Chordata; class Actinopteri; order Gobiiformes; family Gobiidae; genus Periophthalmus; species Periophthalmus modestus. The sequence goes on from JAIEZT010000084.1 coordinate 11,004,330, forward strand.
TTCAGGCACTGCCTCTCCCCTGACCCGCTCCCTGACAGGTAAGACATCAGCGCGTCAGCCTCCAGACTATACACGAGCATACAGGGACAGGGCAGGTGGGAGTGGACAAAGCACTGTGTATGTGTCATATGGAAGTGGTCAGCGATCAAAGGGTTTTTAGTGGTGTTTTATAGCGTTACTGTCTGGCCTTTTCAAGTTTTTCATCTTTGGTCTCTTCTTCAAGGTTATCTCAAATCTCACATTCACAGCAAGCAAACAGCAACATGCCCTGAAGCAGAAACAGATAGATGTACTGTACCTATCATCCATCAATAGTGCACAAGGGTATTTTTAAAAGCTAAACCAAATATATAGATTTTATTCTGTCTAATTACATTCCCAAACTGAAATCAAGCAGTAAATTAAAATGGATGTTCTCAAAGTGAAGGCCCTGAGGTGGACTTAAAGACTGCAGTGTTCTGACATTGTGCTGGAGCCAGGTTCCTCTGTCAAACACATCCTCTGGCAGGGCCTAATGTGGCGTGTGACACGTCGCAGCCGATCACTCTGCCTCACAGATGACCGGCCACTTACGTATAAGGCGTGTCGGAGAGGAGCCGCAGAGGAGCCGAAGGGGAGCCAGAGAGGAGCCTGAGAGGAGCCTGAGAGGACACACTGAGACGCTGTAGAGGAGCCATAGAGGATTCACAGAGGAGCCAGAGAGGACCCTCAGAGGACACACTGAGGAGCTGCAGAGGAGCCAGAACTGAGCCAAAGAGTACCCAGAGAGTAGCCAGAGAGTAGCCAGAGAGTAGCCAGAGAGGAGCCAGAGAGGAGCCAGAGAGGAGCCCTAGAGAGGAGCTGCAGAGAACACACCGAGGCACCGCAGAGGAGCCGCAGAGTAGCCAGAACTGAGCCAGAAAGTAGCTAGAGAGTAGCCACAGAGTAGCCACAGAGCCGAGCCAGAGAGCAGCCCGAGAGTACCCAGAGAGTAGCCAGAGCCAAGCACAAGCCGAGCCACAGCGGACACTGTCAGGTGTGATCACTGTTTGAACACTAAACTCGCTCTGAAGCCCTGCCCTCTCCCATCGTCCTCCACACTGAGTCTGCAGAGTCTGAGCCTTGTGTTTTCTGGTTCACCTGCTCACTCCCCCGAGTCGAGCCCTGATAACCCGCCTCGGCTCCAGTCCAACGCTCCCCCTGCCTCTCCGGGGGGTTCACTGTGATAAAGCCTCATCTACTCTGCTACATCTGCTCTGTGCCAGACTTAGTTCAGGACCAGTGAGAGGGAGAATACTTTGAAAATGTGTTTAGTTACAGAATACTAAATACCTGTATTAACATTAAGAAGTATTTTGTAATGTATTTCGGTACATGGTGCAATTGGAGTACTGCATTCTGAATACTTAGAATACTTTTACACTGTATTACATTATATTATGGAGTAAAAACATAACATATTTTTATGTTGTGTTCATTTATGTCCAATTTGAGAAGGAAAAAACACACACACACTCATAAACATGCATATTTTTTCCTCATACTAATACTGTGCAGTTCAAAGCCAAAATTGCATGATGAAGTACTGCCATGTATTTCTTACACATTATTATTATATTATAACAATTATACCATAGACTTTATATATAAATGGGCATAGCTAACCTGCTAAATAGGAAGTGATCATGAGTGCACTTCGGGCTCCATTGACTCTGGCTCCAAATCACTTTACATTAGAAAACTATGTCTCCACTCCCTGTAACTGCTGCTGTCAGACTCATCGTTTTGGTCTTAAAATGTTTGGAGTAATCCGCTCTACATGATCCTGAGGTTTTTATTTTGCTATTGTGTCCGTGACTCAAGATATGAACATTGATAACAGACAAATCAGGTGCCTTCTTTTCCAGAGGTTGCTCCCGCTAGCATTAGTAACAGGTTTTGACACCATTGCTACGCTCCCTGCTGAACCAGAGGTGCAACAGCTTCACTCCAGATTGGCTCTTTGGTTGCAATGATACTCACAGTTGGAATTCCAAATATGGAACTTGGCTCCAAATTGGCCCCTATAACTGCTCTAGCCTCAATGAGCTTCATTTGACTGAAGCTGAACGCTGTAGGTGACGTCACACTCACTTAGTTCACTTCCTTCACAGTCTATGAACTGTACTGAATACTCAAAGTAACACTGTTTAGGACAAAGATGTCTGCCTCACCTACAAACACAACACATACAGCCTTTTCCACTATGGCCGTCTGGAACTTTAATGCGATTCTTGCGTTTGGTATTGAACTTCAAAACTGCACTGATCGAGCGAGAAGTCTGTATTTTTGGCCAAATATTCTGCTCTCCCTCTTGGTTTTAAAAAAGCTGTGGCTGTTGTAGGTGAGTGTTCCTGCAGCGGTCTCACACTCATTATTTCAATGTGGACAGGCCTGTGGACAGCCACTGCGGCTCTGACAGCACCGATGCTCTCTGCCCTCTCTGTGTCACTATTAAAAACCTTTGTCTTATAACGGAAAAAATATACGTCTTTGTTTCTTGATTTTTTCAGACAAATACAGCTGTTTGGATTTGTGTGTTTTTGAACGGAAATTTCTTTCTACTGACAGTTCCCCAATGGCCCTTGGTAAGAGCGGTTTCAGCATTTTTCTGACATAGCAGTGAATAAGTTGTAGATATTTCAGTGTAAATTCAAAGTATTTAAAGAACGGAGGATTCTAAGGACAAAGAAGTTGACTCTTAGGACAATTTAATTATCCCTTCTCTTTAGTTGTGAAGTAATTTTTTATTTTTTTTTTATTTTTTGCTTGTATGGGTATCAGTCATCGTCATAGAATGTATATATAAATGGACATAGCTAAACTGCTAGCCGTCGCATTCCAAATATGAAATGATTATGGCCGTGCTTCTGGCTCCATCGACTCTGGCTCCAATTCACTTTCTATTGAAAAACTGTGGCCCCTCTTTCTGTAGCTGCTGCTGTCAGACTCGTCATTTTGGTCTTAGAATGTTCATATTAACCCGCTCTACATGACCCCGGTGTGTTTATTTCGTTGTTTTGTCTGTAACTCAAGATATGAACATAGGCACCTTCTTTCCCCGAGGTCACTCCTGTTAGCTTTAGCAACAGGTTTGATTGACAGGCTTGATTGACAGCATTGCTAAGCGCCCTTCCCCTGATAAATCAAGGAGAAGGGGCGTTACCTTCAACAGCTTCGCTCCAGATTGGCTCTTTGGTTGCTATGATACAAGGTCGGAATTCCAAAAATGGACCTCAGCTTCAAATTGGCCCCCATAACTGCAATCCTCGATGAGCTTCATTTGACTGGAGCCAAACGCTGTGGGTGACGTCACGCTCCCTTAGTCCACTTCTTTACACAGTCTATGGTCATGATATTACTTCACTAAAGCACTTTGCAAAACTGGTGACTTGTATTCCATCATAAACCTTATGTAAATGTCACCTACCTATTATTTTTGACATCCCCCATTTTGCTCTGTGCTTTTCAAACATAAAGACTAGCGCTGGAGTAGATAACGAGTCTGCCCTGAGTAAACCTACGTCTGATGAAACAATTTTGACGGGAGAAAGGGAACAAAAATCAGCAAGGAGCAGTTTTCTGTGCCGGATTGTTCTCTTTGATCTGGAGTGCAGTGAAAGGAGGGCATTATGTAACGTCTTGAGCACACACATGGCAGACTGTGTGACTGCCAAACACATGGGGGGAGCTGCAGCGCTGTGGTGGTGGTGGTGATGGTGGTGGTGGTGAAGCAGAGAGCGAGCGGCGGGCGTCAGGAGAGGAGCACATCAGGAACAAACAGCAGTGAGGAGCGGGGACATGTTGGCAGATGCTCAGATTCAGGGCAGTTGAATGAAAAGTGTAATTTGAGTAGATGTGATTGACCATTTACAAAGGTTAGATTTATTTAGGTAAGGTCTTCAGCAGAGTAAATTGGCCATTTACACAGGGTCGAACTGTGTGTGTGTGTAACCTGTTAGATATGTAGAAGTGTGCTTAGACTCAGAGACTAATTGATATAATAAAATTAGATAGAAGTACATAAATGGATGAGAGTAGCTCAGTTCGTAGAGAGTTTGTCCACTGATCTGAAGGTTGGCGCTTCAAATCACGCTCTCTCTTGATCTTGATCTGCGTAGTAAAATTTAAGATACTACTATTTTAGTGCCAAATTATATTACATTATATTGTGGAACTAATTGAAAAATATATACTTACACTAACCCAAAAAAATTGCAGATTGAATACTATTCCCTACAGGGGGCATTATTTAGAGCCCCCAGAGGACCGAGTGGATCGAGTAGTTTTAACTATTCAGCTATGTCTGGCCAGTTTGGTGCTACTGGTGAATATTTCTTGTTGTTGGATAGATTAACTAATACTAAAACAAAACACCATTTTCTTCCTCTTATTCCGGGCCGGGTCGAGGGGGCAGCAGTCTAAGCAGGGACTCTCAGACTTCCCTTACTCCAGACACGTCCTCCAGCTCCAGTGGTGGACGAAATACTCAACATTGTTACTTAATTAAAAGTACAGATATCGGAGCAAAGGATACTCATTTAAAAGTAAAAATATCACATGAAAAAATCTACTTGAGCATGTTTTTTCCCCAAAATTGTTCAGCTGTTTTAAGATTGCTATTACTGGCCGCTTTGCCCATATTAATGTAGCTTGGCCAGTCATTTGTAATGTAATACAGGCCCTAACCATTTTAACAAGCACTATAATGAGAAGTGGCTCATCAGTAGTAGTTAAAACATCCAGCTGCCCCCAAACCCTTCTGTCTAAATGAATCCTTTCCTCCATGTTGTCGCAGATTAAAATAATTGTGAGCCTACATCTGACAAACATATTAGCTAACGTTTGTATGACCTAATTGGATGCTGCTCATTATCTTGTAGAGAAACAGACAGGACACGGAGCAGCAGATGGTCTTTTAAATCAATCATTTACTAATAACTCATTAATATGGAACAATGTGACAGGGAAGCCAAAAGTTCCAATCAGAAATCACATACTTAGGGGCAAATTTGGTTGAATTCTGGGTCAGAGATGAAACCATGGAGCCACAAGAGAAGTGTCATCTCAAAGCCATGGAGCCCAAAAGCATTTCACATATCTGTTTACATGTTTCCCATTAATTAAAGACTATGGTGGCTCCATTTTATCTACTTTTTATACTGTAAAAACAAGGGATGCACCAATCCACCAACTTTCTGGGCCATTTATGACCAATTATTGCATCAATTTATATGTTTGATCAGGGGCAACAGTAGCTCAGGTGGTAGTGTTCGTCCTCTGATCCGAAGGTTGGCGACCATGTGACCATAAACATTTACCAGGCAGGATATCGACTGAAGCGGTATTTGGAAGCTGATATCCGATACTAGAATCGTATCAGTGCCTCCCAGTCAAAACATGTGGATTATTATAAACATGCAAGAAATTATACTTATTGCTTCTTATGTGTTAATATCACATTAAACATTTGTGCAGTTGTGTTATAGTGATACGTCTACTACAGTTATGTGCCATATTGATTTGCCTTCACAGGAGGAAGGTAATTGTCTGTAAGATAGTTTTGAAATTGGTTTTGAAGAGATGCTAAGTTAGACTCTCAAGTATATCATATATTTAATAAAAACTGCAAAATGATCTAATCAAATGTGCTTGTTAAAGGGCCCAGGAAGTGCTCCATACACCTTCACTAGAATCATTTGGATGATTTCAGACCTGGAATTGCCAATCTTTACTAAACAAAGGTAAAATGTAGCTGTTAACTTCAAAACTACCACTTCATGACATCACAAGGTGGAACAGAGCATTTTGAGCTTTGCAGATATAGATAGACTAATAATAAAGTGTTACTCAAACATGTGTGAATGAAGCAAAACACAACTCCAGGTGTGTTTTTGAGAAGGTAACAGCATTAGAACTTGACTTAACGCTCAGAAGAGTCCATTTTGCTTAATATAGGACCTTTAAATAAAGTATAAAGTCATATTTTTGTGGTTCATTTTACAGTCACGCTATACTTATACTTGACACTCAACCAAGACTTTGACAGGCACTCTATGGAACATTTCAGATTACATAAATATTGAGATACCATTATTATTATTATTCCATCAGTTCTTCCCCATCTCCACGTCAACACACACAGCCATATCACAAAAGCTATCATACCCAAAGCCAGGACAGAGTGCACATAGACAAACGATTGTTGTGGTGTGTGGCTGACGCTGAGGTGCCCTGACAGTATGTTTCTGTGGACGGGGAGACTGTGATCCAGAGTGACCGCGTTCCCTTCCCTTCCCTCCACAAAGGTTATGCCATTGCCAGCAGTCCAAATGACACAATAGATGAGCCATGATTGGTTGAGCCGGAGAGCAGCTCATTGGGTCGGTCTTTGGAGAGAAACGCAAGACTCGTTTAACTAGGCATGGCTATATTGATAACAGTGATTATTCAGGTCACAGTCATGTTATTTATCACACATTTTTATATAGCACTTTTCCACCTTCTAGTCACTCAAAGCACTTTACATCAAGGAACCACTCACCCATTCACATGCACATTCTTACAGACACTGTGGGAGAGATGGGTTAAGTGTCTTGCCCAAGGACGCAACGACAACATTCATGGGTGGGAGCTGGAGTCGTACATCTCCTACACATTTTAGAAGCAATAATATGTAGTGTACTTATGGGATGACGACGACAGACTGACGCAATATCTCACTTGTTTGTTAAACTTTGACACAGGAACTTTTAATACAAGATCTCATGATTATCTATGTCTAAAAAGTGGCCGCACTAGAACTGAAATGGGGGCTTTTGGTTGTTTTGCTTCCCAAAAATGGAATACATTTCAAGAACATGTAAAACTGGATAGATTTGTGTCACTAATGCACTTTAATAATCTGGAGGTAAACATTTATACTCACACCTGCATTCCTGGTGGTGGTTTAGCCCTGTTTTAGTTCAGGTTCAGTCCTGGTTTAGTCCTGGTTTAGTCCTGGTTTAGTCCTTGTTTAGTTCTGGTTAAGCCCTGGTTTAGTCCTGGTTTAGTCCTGGTTCAGTCCTGGTTTAGTCCTGGTTTAGTCCTGGTTTAGTCCTGGTTCAGTCCTGGTTTAGTCCTGGTTCAGTCCTGGTTTAGTCCAGGTTTAGTCCTGGTTCAGTCCTGGTTTAGTCCTGGTTCAGTCCTGGTTTAGTCCTGGTTCAGTCCTGGTTCAGTCCTGGTTTAGTCCTGGTTTAGTCCTGGTTCAGTCCTGGTTCAGTCCTGGTTCAGTCCTGGTTTAGTCCTGGTTTAGTCCTGGTTCAGTCCTGGTTCAGTCCTGGTTTAGTCCTGGTTTAGTCCTGGTTTAGTCTAGCTTTAGTCCTGCTTTAGTCCTGGTTCAGTCTCTGAAGTTGTTTTTAAAGTGCTGTCAGAGATGTACTGAAACATCCCTATATGTAAAATTGAACTGTGTCAGTCCAGTTTGGTTCTACATGTGAATAACTCTCGCTGTTTCCGACCTAACGTGAGGTGCAGATGTATTTTCCCCCAAATGACACGCTTGCTAATCGGGTGCGTACTGCTGTCAGCTCAGGGTCCCTGATCTCGCCTGCATGACTCAAGTCTGCCCCTGAGCTCAGTCCTGTGCCTTGTATGATCTATTTTAGATTCTTTTGCCCAAGGATGTGTGCGCATCCTCACAGCAAAGCCACAGAAATAAGAGAATAGAAAAGAAAGGAAAAAAACTAGGGGCGAATGGGTGGAGGGGAGGGTTGAAATAATCTACAATCATGCAAATTCCTCAGACGTTGTGCACTGGGGGATGTTGTGAACGTAAGGGCCACAGCCTTTATTCAGGCAAAACAAATTGGGAATTGTGCAAACGTTGAGATTTCTATCAGACTAATATGCGGAGAATATGAGAGCCAATGTGTGTGCATCTGCTTCAGCCAGTTTTCCATTAAGACACTAGTCAAATTTGCCAGATATTTGAAGTACAATTTATTGCTGAAGTAAGTATAGACGATAAGTGATAATATTGCATCTAATTTATTCCACTGACGCAACAACCCTGGGCATATACATTCATGCTATTGCATTATTATATCATTGTTTAACTCTTTATTTTGAGGGGACAATAATGGACTACTAGACAGTTGTGTTGCCAGATTAATTGTAATAGAATAGAAATCGCTGTTTGGTGTCTATTGGCAAATCATAAAGCAGCATTTTTTTGGGATGTAAAGTCGTTTAAAAAGCCAGAAATATCCTGTTTCCATGGGTTCTATTTTAAACTTCATTGACTTGGCTTGAAAAGGTCCTGGTTTAGTTCTTTTTTTGTCTTGGTTTAGTTCTGGTTTACTTCTGGTTTAGTCCTGATTTAGTCTTGGGTCAGTCCTGGTTCAGTTCTGGTTTAATTCTGGTTTGGTCCCGGTTCAGTCCTGGTTCTGTCCTGGATTAGTCCTGCTTTAGTCCTGGTTTTGTCCTGGTTTAGTCCTTTTTAGTCCTGGCTTAGTCCTGGTTTAGTTCTGGTTTAGTCCTTTTTAGTCTTGGTTTAGTCCTTTTTAGTCCTGGTTTAGTCCTGGTTTAGTCTTTTTTAATCCTGGTTTAGTCCTGGTTCAGTCTTGGCTCAGTCCTAGTTCCCTGTCATTTAGAATGAGCTAGACAGTATATCTCGGTGTTTTATCGTTCTTCCCATATGTTTTGTATAATCTGTTTCTTTGCTTTTTGGTTGACTTTTTATTTGAAGCACTTTGGTCAGACCTGCACTTGTGAACAATCAGAACAAAATCAGAAGCAGAGAAGGAGCAGATTTGCGTTGTGCATGTAAACACAGCCACAGTCCCTGCGTGTGTGTGCCCTGTCTGAAGCTGCAGCCCTCGGTAATACAGCTATAACAGGAGGCAGCAGTAGAGGGAGCGGCCGCCATTGCCAACGCAGATGTCATGCTCCTCGTGGCCTTCACACATTCAAAGGGGCAAGTCAAATTTGGCGTGACCCTGATGTGTCATCTTGATTTAGCTAGTATTTTCACAATCGACCCACAATGTTTCTTGATATTTGCCTGTATGTGTGTGTGTGCATATATATATGTGAGTGTGTGTGTGTGAGTGTGTGTGTGTTAGCTCTCTATAATCCCACCAATGCAGAGCTCCTTGGAAGGCATGGAGCTGCAGAAACACGGCATTGCTGCTTGTAAATGGAAGGGTCTAATCTTGCAGAGGCAGTAGAGCTGGAGGGGCTTCAAGCTATTTGGAGCATCAGAATTAGAGCGAAAACCTTAAGATTACCATAAAAAATTCAAATTGTGTTTAATTTGGGGTGTTTTTAACTAATATGAATGAGTGTGTGTGTGTGTTTTGTGTGTTTACAAGTAAAAAATGAATAATCTGGCCTATATACCATTCAACCACTAAGATGCCATGTGAGGTGAAACATACCAATGCTGCAGTAAAATAAAAAAATGTATTAAAATAAATACTAATAGATAATAGCTATAATTGATATTAGCTAATTATGTAAAGAGGACGACAGCTCATCAACCTGATGATGCTGGTGTCTTTGTTTGATCTCCAGGGACAGAGGGTTTTAGATGAGCCACAGTCATTGAAGAGCAACACTGCCCTCTGTTGGACACTGGAGGCACACGTTTACCATTCAAACACTATTCATTCAACTACTACTGGTGGATGAAGTACTCAATGTTGTTACTTAAGTAAAAGTACAGATACAGAAGCAAAAAACACTCAAGTAAAAGTATCATAAAAATGTGTTTCAGCAAAAGTACTAAATTACCGTTTAAAGTTTAAAAATAAAAAAAAAAATAAATAAATAAAAATTGAAATTAAAAATAGATAAATATTTCGGCTTAATTTTGTTCAACAGAAACAAGAGTTTAGTTTTCCCTAGCTATTTTTATTTGCACATTTTTGTTTCCTCAAACTACGAACATGTTAAAAAATAAACCCTTCAGCCTTTTCAGCAGGTCTCTAATGACAACGCAGTGTCAATGCTAATGCTAATGCTAAATACTTTTAACTTTGGTCCTGTTAAAAAATGTAGTGTAGAAAGTACAGATACTGCTCTCAAATGTAGTGAATTAAAGTAAAAAAAATGACCCACTGTAAAATCTCTATAAGTAAGGTACAGATACCTTTTTTATTTTTATTTTTTTACTTAAGTGTAGTACTTTTTTAATTTTACGGTCACATTGGCCGTTGCCTGTTAGCCGTCTAGGAGCTTTGTCATCAAAGGGAAGTATATTTTGCAGACTTTTAGGCTCAGAACGAATGAAACTGGAAATGACACACACACACAAAAACAAAAAAACAAACAAACCTCAAATGAACCCAGTGATGTTTAAACCCATTTGCAATAATTATCTTTCTAATAATCAATCTAATCATGTATAAATGTAAATTATTGAATCCTGTCTGTCAATTATATTAAAACAACTGAAAATTCCCGTGTCACATATATTCAAATAATATAACATATATACAAAACAGAGATATGCATTTTTTATTTATTTATTTTTTAGACTCTAGAGCAAGGGTGTCCAAACTATGGCCCTGGGGCCAAATGCGGTCCTCAGACCAGTTTTTATTGGCCCCCAGGCCTCCTACTGAAACAGCCGAATTGATCATAAGCAGTACTTTTAACAGCAAATTCAACTATTTTTACCACTACATCCTTAAACATCACATTGCAGTGTGGTACAGACCTAAAATTAATGTTTTTCAAGCCTTATTAATCCACAGCGGCTCTGTCAAATCTGTGTATAAAGCACCGCACTACACTGATCTCCAGTCTGTGGCCCTCCGCTTCGAATATATTTTGAGATGTGGCCCTCGATAAAAAAAAGTTTGGGTACCTCTGCTCTAGAGAAACCGATAGCCGATAATCTCTGCCGATATTTTTGGGTCGATATGTAGGGCAGATTTAGGTCATTTCTCCCAAATGATCTCATTAGAATGTAATACAACTCATCCAGAACCTCGTTTTACTACAAACTGCACAGAGACCAGTGTGGTCGTGTTTTTGCAGTGCCCTCTTTGGACTGATTTATATATATATATGTATATATATATATATATATATATATATATATATATATATATATATATATATATATATATATATATATATATATATATATATATACATATATATATATATATATATATATATATATACATACATATATATATATATATATAATATCGGAGATTTAAGCCAACACCCCATGTGCTAAAAAAGTGGAAATATTGGCCTTATATATCGGCCAACCATGTTACATGACTTCTTGACCTACTTTTTCATAAACTGACTGTGTACTTAGCTTCAGTGACGCATTACCAGCCTGATTAGTTGTTTCCTGAAGTGGTCAAGTCACAAACGGTTTATTACAGCTGCTGTCTGGACAACAAATACATTTAATACATTTAGAGTTTATAGTTCTCCCACAAGAGTAAATAGGACTTTAAAGAAAACCTTCTAAAAATATTTTTTTTTCATTTATTCATTTTTATTTATTTCAACCAGATTAATGAGCACAAGAAATCAGTACACATGTATCCAGTACACTTAACGTGCATTACACATATTTTTCTTATTTAAGCTCAAAAAGATGTGGGCAGAAGAAAACGTATTTAATCCCACCCGTCTTCCATTAGAACATTTGTTTAAGCTTCTTTTTCAAGACATATCTTAAAAGTTCTACAATTCTTAAAAATAACAAACTCTTGATTAGTTGCGAAATTGTATCTTTATTTAAAAGAAAATTATAGAAAGTATAAAACAGTGGCATTTTCTTCCAGAGAATTAACAATTCTTTTCTAAATGATATGAAACGTATATTTGTCTGAACAGTCTCTGACAGTCTCAGGTAGTCTAAAAATAAAGCATTTAAATAAAAATGGTCTAAAACCCCAGTACTTCTACCACTCTACTTGTGTCAAACAAGCAGACGAAGAAAATCCCTCAGCTATGGTACACACAGACACTACAAACACTACAGACACCTCTCTGAAAGATGTGGTCCTGCCCTTTTTGTAATGGTGGAAATGAATGAATGAATTACATAGTAAAAAAAATCAATACAAGACCTGTCACAATAATCACTATACCAACTTATTGTTCAGTATATGAAAGCTGGAATTATATATTTTGGGGCTCAGTGTTTGTCATGTGTACATTTTCTTTCTTAAAGTGGGGAGATCTGGAGTATTTCTGTTGTATTACGAGAAGATTTGAGCTGTGAATGACCAATTATATTGCATTTTTTTAATTGTAATTATACCATCTATTTAAAAATAGTTTACTGGGATTATCTTGCATTATTATTATATTATTATTGTGTCAGTGTTTGTATAATCCCTCAGTTGTCCAGGTTTGATCCATAGTAAAATAAAAATTCTGCGACTGGACAAGAGGTTGTAGGAGTGAAGACGTTTGGCTGCTCATCCCAGCTGCTTCTTCAGATTTGGTCAGTTCTGGTTCTAGCTTCACTATAAGGCAGTGTCCACCAGTAATTTGACCAGAACTGAAGAAGAGTCTTGGATGAGCAGCGAAATATCTTCACTCCTACAACTTTTTGTCCAGTTGACAAATATATATTTTTATGTTTAATATTCTGTCAGTGGCTTAGAGTAGTAATGTACCAATATATTGAGCTTCAAAATGTGTTATCGTGACAGGCCTAGTCAATACAAAAACATGGTTAGAAATGAATCGATGACACATATTACAGTATTCTGAAAAAAACTAGTATTAATAATCACTCCGCTCGGCGTCATGACAGTCTCACGGTAAATAAAATAGAAGCACTTGTGTGTGTCCATTTCAGACCATCAGTAAAGCACAAATTTCACAGGCAGGGCATCTGGAGTTAAAATACTACATCTCAATCAGTGTTGACCTACAGGTGGCACTAGATAAACAAATTACTTTATGTCTTAGTATTGCAAAATTGTAATTCTGATTTAGAGAAGTGGAAAAGTAACAGTTTTTGCATAAAGATGAGACATAAAAATGGCAGACAGAGGAATGTTTCACAAATTTTCAAAATAAAACCACCGACAGAGGAGCTAGACACAGTTACATTTCCTCACCACATTTGTCTGAGTTAATACGAGGCTACTTCCTGTTGAGAATAAATAAAGTCTGCTACAAAGGTCACTGTTGCTCAGTCATGTATTAAGCCCTGGTGTCCAGCTCCATAGAGTCCAACACATGCAGTCCCACACTCTGCACTCAGACAACCTGGCCAGAGGCTGAGAATGGCACATGGATGCTCACACACCCACATATAGTCATGAAAACCAGATACAAAAAATATATTGATTACAACTGTTCCAGCAGTGAGTAATTCTACAACAGATAAAAAATAAAATCTGACTTAATATAGTGAATAGAATAAAGACGTAACCAGCTCTTTCAAACAAATTTCATTGTTTTAGTCGTCGACTAGTGTCTGGTTAAGTTGATCAAAATCTGCTTGAATATTACACTGATTTAAGTTGATAGTGGATAAATCCAGTTATGTCGTTATAAAATACATTAGTGTTTTAAGAAGACTTGATTGCAAAATCACACTTTTTAAAATACTTGTTCAAAATGACAGAGTAACCTGCCATCTGAGATCTTTAGATGTGTTGCACATCAGACCGGGAAGTTGTTCAAGTAGAATAGTATTAAAGTAACTGCAATGAAAATGATGAATGGGAAAGTCTGGGTCAATCTATGGCTTTAAGTTACAAAATGCTGAGAATTTCTTTGGCTATTAAGGCATGTTAGGTAATCAAATGTACACCCCAAATGTTTCATATTGATATTAATGTGAAGGTAACTTATTCAACACTGCTACGTTTCTCTTACTTTTATGAATTATAAATTCAATATCACAAAAAGAATGTGTTTCACAAGTTAACTGGGACTTTTGAGCCCAACAAGCAGTCTGTATATGTGAGCACCTTTATATTGTTCTTAGGTTTGTAAAATATGTGTGCTTGGGAAAACCAAGAGTGTGATCTTCACTCACAGTATTCACTTTGAAGTGAAAAGTTTAGCCCTGTCGTTCATGGATCTGCCTCTGGGGCACTGGGACCCTTGGCCTTGATCTGGAGCCAGGTGGCTCCGAGCGCTTTGGCGAAGTGGTCGTCCACTGACCCTGTGATGGACACAGAGTTGGACTCTGGCTCTGAGTAGTTTTTCCCGAGGCTGCGGCGGAAGTGCTCCTCAATCACTGGGTCACATTCTGTTTGAGCTGGAACAACAAACGAAAATCATTACATTTTATAAGAAGTTTGGATCTGTGCAGTATATGGAAATGAATATCTAACTCACAGTTGGCCTTTTTCTGGTCAGACTCTTGGCTTGCAGAGCCGTTCATGTGGCAGTGAGACAGGTTACAGTTGCGGTTGCTTGCAGGCGCACAGATAATTACTGAAGGCCGATTCTGTAAATGTGGATGTTGTGAGTGATTGCTTTGATATTTCCATCACATAGCTCACATACCTGCTGTCTTTCTGCACTGCCCGCAGTAACAGGCCTGTCCCTGCCTCCAGCAGCAGGGTCCACAGTGCTTTTGGTCAGAGCCAGAGGCTGATCCACAGCGAAGCCCGGGATGGAAGAAAACAGGTGGTTTCCATGGAGACCGTTAGATGCAGAGAGGTGCTCGACAGGAATGGGGTTGTAGCTCCAGTGCTCGTTACGATTATTCTCAGCAGCAGGTCTGACCCTGAATGAGGCAATAATGTACAAATATTCAGTCAAATATATGCATATTATGTACACATTATAAAACATACTCACATTTGGGAAGCAAAAAGTCTCATTTTGGCCATGTGGTCATCGTCTGAGTTCATTTGATCTTCCATTTGTTCTCTATATTTTCGTTTACTGGGGCAGTGTGAGGGAGGTCCAGTGATACCCGTCACTGAAGTGGACAAGGAGGCTGCCCTGGGCTCATCTGAAAGGATGGATATAAAAACATTTGTAACAACTGCTTTGCACAAATATGATTAACTAAAATCTAAAACTAAAGTCTTTTCAGTAATCTTTCAGTGGATGCCTTGTACTAAAAATTTGTGGATTCAACCACATAATGCAACTTCGTTTATATGAAGTAAACAGCATGTGTGTAACTGTTACATAAAGCTGGTAATGTAAGTGTAACCTTCAAAGTAGAGTCTGAGGTTGTTGTTCATCTTGTCCAGGAGCTGAGAGTTCAACAGATCCATCATAGAGACACATCACACGGACACACCGGAGGACAACATGGATGTGCGTGTCTGTGGAGGGAATTCACAGCGTTTACTTTGACACAGCAAATGTTTAAAGCAAAAATGTTTTGTGCAGACATGTTGAAGTCAGTGTTCAGTGTGTGTAGTGTTTGAGGCTGTGGCCTGTGCTAGCTGTGTTAGCCTCAAAAACAAAACTTAAATGCAGGGCTTCATTTCACTAAACATGATGAAAAATAACGTTATTTTGTTTATTACAGTGCCACAAACTAAATAAGAGCTACTTGCTCAAGGTTCCCTGTGTTTAACTGCGGTGTAACAGCCGCTAAACAAACTGCGGCTTTAGCAAACTTTAGCTAACGCCACTTTGTGGTTTACGCGAGTTTTACACCAGCCTAACGAACGTGAAAAGTGGATGTATTTAGACTTAAAGTGGGTTAAACTTAGACTTACGGTGAGGGACGACACAGGGCTGCTGATCAGATCATGTAAAAGATCTTTACACGCGTTAACAGAGCCTCTGGACCGTGTGGGACTAGGGCTCGACGACAGATCCTGCCTCCATCACAATAACATTAGCAGCGTTAGCATTAGCATTAGCGTCGGAGCTGAGCGTAAAACCAAAACCCTCCCCGCCCCTGTCCAGAGGCGGGCCGAGCCTGTCCCGGGACCAGACACCCCCCCTTCCCCGGCCAATGGTCCCAGAGGCAGACAAAAGCCTCTGAATTCATCACACACATGTTTGAGTAACTCTTTATCATGCTCTGTTCCACCTGTGATGTAATGAAATGGTAGTTTTTCAAGTTAACTGCTCCTTTTACCTTTAATTCAGTAGAAACTGAGAGATTCCAGTGGTGAAATGATGCAAATGATTCTAGTGAAGGTGTGTGGAGTTTAAAAACACAGTGGAGCACTTCCTGTATCACCACATGACATCACAAGGTGGAACAGAGTGTTTTCTATTTGAGAGAAGAACTCAGCCTAAATATGCAGGGTTTGTGTGTTAAACATGTGTAAATGAAACAAAACACAACTCCAGATCTGTTTGTGATGAGGAAACATTAGAATAGATCAGAAAACAGCATCATGTCATCATAAATAAAACGTTCCTTTTGTTTATTTTTAAACAATAGTACTGATATATTAAACATGGGCTGCATATAGCCTAATGAAAAGGGTAAGATGAAGTTTTGGTACATTTTGCTAAAGTTGAGTGTGAGATTAGGTTGAGTTTGTGTTTGATTCCTGTCAGACATGAGCTCTTTCTGCCAGGTGGTGGCACTAGAGACCTACAACACATGACACTATAGTAGCCAGTCCTTTTCATATAGGATAAGATCTGTATAAATACAAATCATGTTCAGAGTTAAAGTGGATTAAAACGTCAGTGGTTCATTATGGCTAATTTACCTCTTTCTCTTTATTTGTCTTGTTTTTTTTTTTTTGTTTGTTTTTTTTGTTTGTTTGTTTTTTGTCTTGTTTGGCTGTAGGGAATATATGTTTAAAAAAATAGACAAAAAAGAAACTATTTTTAGGATAATATAGAGGTATGCAATAAATTGTTTTATTCTTGTCAGTTTAAGTTAATTCACACTGCACATAAAAAAAACCCATAAAAGTAAAAAAAAAAAAAAATAGATGTACAGATCACATGATACACATGGAAAGTATTATTATTATTATTTTTTTCATATTTTTGTTTCATGGGTTGTGTTATCCATCCACCTGTATTCAGTTCTAACAAGTGCAATTTTTAATTCTTTACAAATGAACATGTGTGTCTCAGTATATATTGTGACCTCTGACCACTATATTATTGATCTATTGATTTGTTTTGACACAGCTCGAGATTTTAATCGAAGAGGTCTTCCTTCCTGTAGTTAGTAAGAAATCATTTTGCCTTATGGTGACCTGTGCAACCTTTATATAGTTGTACCTGAAGAGAGACTGTATTTATTTTATGACGAGTCCACTTCCACTGCATCTCTCATGGGACTGTTGTTGGTGATGCCTCTCATTCTGTGCACATTGCTTCTCACAGCCATTTTAGGTCTGATTCAAGCCACTAAAATCCAGTACAATCCAGAAAAGAACACTATTAAGAACATGGGAATCTTGTGTAATTGTGTAGCACTCAAATACAAACGCTCCTCCAATGGAAACCCCTGTATTTTCTGTTGTGTAGGTCCTAAAAGCCTGACGCCTGTGAGGCAGCTGAGGATGGGGGAGGGGTGGAGAGGACAGGGAAGGAGAAGCTCTGGAGCAAAGAGAGAGGAGAGAGAGGAGATTGGCTGAGAGGGGCTGCAGCGTCACTGCTCGTGAGTGGGAGCTCTGAGGATGCTCCACTGAATCCATTCGCTGGGAGTTTGCCTTCAGAGCTCAGCCATTATCTGCCACTCCACACGAGGCAGCGTAGGGACTCCTCCCCACCTTTTTCAGTGTAATTTGCTTTGCTCTTCCAGTCCGCAGGCATGAATTATTTGCGTCGGCGCCTCTCAGACAGCACTTTCATTTCCAATCTTCCCAATGGCTACATCTCGGACCTCCAGAGGCCTGACCCGGCGCAGCCACCTCCTCCTCAGGCTTCATCCGCCAAGTCTCCCACGACAGCCGGGCCCACACCTCCAGCCACGTCCCCCGGCACGGAGAGGCGAGCCCAGCCGGCGCAGTCCACGGGAACCAGCTTCTTCAGCTCCATCACCAATGTTGTGAAGCAGACGGCGGCTTCAGCTGGTTTAGTGGAGCAAACCCAAGTCACGACACCCAAGAAGTTCAAGATACTCCTGGTCATAGATGAGCCATCAACAGGAGTGGTAAGAATTTTTAAACAAGCTCATTTACATGCTTGTATTGTCTATGGGGATAGGGTAAACACCATTATATTTAGATTTTTTTTAAGGGTGTACTACATTACATACATGTTTTACACCACAACATTACAATAGAGTAAAATGCAACAATATCCAAACTGAATATATATCATTAGACTAACATAACATCCCAAAATGGAGGCTTTTCCTGGTCTGCCTGCCCAGTAGAGATAATATATGCATGTGGTCAAACAAGATCAATGCATTTGTATGTTTAACTGAGTATCACATACACACACAGTTGCAATCTGTCTGCATTATATGTTTCCTGAATACTCATTATGAATATTTTATGCATCTCACCCTCTGCATGTTGTGCTGCAGTGCTCCTCTTTATCAATGGGGTTTCCCTGTGCTACCATATACCCGGTCACATGACATGCCCTGCACATATTAGGGGGAAGATGCCAGCGTGATGCATGTTAGACCCGAGCAAGAGGCAGGGAGGCTAGATTAATCTATGTGATGGGCAGAAATATACCTCACACCATTAACTGCGGTTTTCTGTAATCGATACGAAGAGGCATTTAGGGGATTTGGACTGACTTAACGAAAAAAGTATCTGTCTTTTATATAGGGTCGTACAGTTTAATGCGTTTGACTGTTATCGCTGTTATAATGAAAGACATGATTCTGGAGATTTTAAAGGTCCTATATTACACAAAACTGACTCTTGTGAGCTCTAAGCCATGTTATAATGTTGTTACCGCCTCACAAACATACCTGGAGTTGTGTTTTGTTTCATTCACACATGGTCGAGTGATCCTTTATAATTAGTATTTCTACATCTCCAAAGCTCAAAATGCTCTGTTCCACCTTGTGATGTCATGAAGTGGTAGTTTTCAAGTTAACAGCTACTACTACTTTTTACCTTTTGTCCAGAAAAAAATTGGCAATTTCTATCCATCCATCATTTTCCTCTGCTTATCTGGGTCCAGGTCGCGGGGGCAACAGTCTAAGCAGGGACTCCCAGACTTCCCTCACCCCAGACATGTCCTCCAGCTCCTTTGGTGGGACCCCTAGGTGTTCCCAGACATACGGAACACCTCCCTAGAAAAGACTGAAGCTGAAGTCATCCAAATGATTCTAGTGAAGGTGTATGGCGTTTAAAAACACAGTGCAGCACTTCCTGTATCACCACATGACATCACAAGGTGGAACAGAGTATTTTCAGTTTGAGAGGAGAACTCAGCCGAAATTTACAGCGTTTGTGTGTTAAACATGTGCGAATGAAACAAAACACAACTCCAGGTCTGTTCGAAATGATGTAACAGCGTTATAACATCAGAAAACAGTGTAATCTGGGCCTTTTATAGGTTCCCCACACATGTGTTTGTTTGATTACAACTCTTCTTCTTCCCTGCGCTGAGTTTAATGGCCAATTATCAGCTGCCACCCAGAGTTAGAAAGCCAAACAGCTAAAGATGTGTGCACAGCAGTGGAGCAATGTGATTAATCTTAACGGCTCTGTGTTAGGCTAAACGTAGCTAAACGTAAAAAAAAAACCCAAAAAAAACCCTATAATTTACTTGCAAGAAACAGGGAATTCGCCAGGGTCTTTTTTACATGTAGGACACTCGCCGTTCGGTTTGTATAAATGTTGATCAATACTAATTGGATCAGATCGTGCACAGAGAGACAGCAACATGCAACTCGTAACTCCCACACTCAATTTGTTCTAATGCTACGGCTGTTAATATTTTTTAGGAAACGATAGGAGAAGCGTTCTGGGAAGTCGTCTGAGGTCACGTAGACTCGACGATGCGCTGTGAGGGTGTGTTTTATAATTCATATGTACCAGGCTTGGTTTGTGTTCGTGCCCCATAGAAGTTTCCAGATTTTGAGAGTGGAATGGAATAATATTTGGGTGTCAGTGATGTATTCAGTGTGGCATCCTCGGCAGGGCTCAGTTAGAAAGCTCTCTCCTGGGTGGGTGGGTGGGTGCTACATCTATTTTTCATGGCTCACTTGCTTTTTTCTCAGTTCTTTTGCTGTTGTTGCCACTTCAGTTTTACACCACACACAAGCGAAGTAACATTTTTATGTAATATTTACCAGGCAAACTACAGCCTCATATCTCCTCCTATTTCTACTGTTTTTACTTTTTAGAGACAATAGAAACAATAAATTGTGATACTTGAGAAGTCATCATCCTGTCACAATAATCACAACATCGACTTATAGTTAAAGCTGGAATTATATGTTTTGAGGCTCAGCGTTTATTGTGCGGATGTTTTCTTTGCAATAGTGGGGATTTTTTTGCCATTTTTAAGTAGTAATGCAAGATTTGAGCTGCACAGTAGAATTAATAACTTGCTAAGGCTGATTATTGGTTCATTTATAGCGTGTGTGTGATTGCATGTGCATGTTTGGGTAGGTAAATAATAAAACAGAAAAAAAAAAAGATATAAGAGGGAAAGGGCAGAAAATTAAGAAAGAAGAGAAAAAAAAATCATTGATACAGGTTAAATTTTTTTCCTTTAATTTCCCTTTTTCCTCTTGTTCAGATGCCTGTGTTGATACTATTATCAAAAAACACCCTGTTCCACCTTGTGATGTCATGTGGTAGTACAGTAAGTGCTCCGCTGTGTTTTTAAATGCCATTCACCTTCACTAGAATCATTTGCGTAATATCAGCTGTAGAATTGCCAATCTCTACTGAACTAAATGTGAAATGTAGCTGTAAATTTGAAAACTACCACTTCATGACATCACAAGGTGGAACAGAGCATTTTGAGCTTTGGAGATGTGGACAGACTAATAATAAAGTGTTACTCAAACATGTGTGAATGAAACAAAACACAACTCCAGGTATGTTTTTGAGGAGGTAACACTATTATAACATGGCTTACTGCTCACAAATCAATTTCAAATAATATAGAATCTCTGAAATAAAGAATGTGTTTTAGACAGTGACTTTATACATGCAAAATGAGCAGATGTTTACATAAGAACAAACCTATTTCAGGTTATACAATATTTACATTGTATTGATGATGCTGCCAGACAAAGACACGTGTGTTTTGTTCCATCGGCGGTTGTGCTATAAATTGCTCCTAACAGGAAGAGCAGATGGCACTGTCTTCTTCAGTCGCTATAAGAATAACGGTTGACTGCTTCTATATTAAGGCTGTCAAAAATGACATACTAATTTATTCTAAAACTAGTACTGAAACTAGATACTTAGGGTTCATCTTGAGCTGTATCAGAACAAGTATAAGACACATAGACTAGTATACACCCATGGAGCACTATGAAACCTACTGGACACTGAGGGATTACACAGATATAAGGCCACATGGGAATAGAAAAGAAAGTACTATGATGTAATGCTGAAAATCACATTCTATTGTCTAAAGAAAGAGGGTTTTTATTATGATCATCATGGTATCGGAATCTGTATCAAAATTTTAGTACTGTGACAACACTATTCTATATGCAGTTTAATATATTAAAGCAAGTACAAAAATATATTGGGTTTGCTCGTAGACTGTATATACAAATGGACATAGCTAACCTGCTAGCCGCTGTGTTCCAAATAGGAAGTGATCATGGGCGCGCTTCTGGCTTCATCAACTGCTGCTCTCAGATTCGTCATTTTGATCTTAAAATGTTTGTATTAACCCGCTCTACATGATCCTGATATGTTTATTTTTCTATTATGTCCGTAACTCAAGATATGAACATTAACAACAGACAAATCCGGCGTCTTCTTTCCCGAGGGTCTCTTCCACTCCCGTGCCCTGCTAAACCAGCGGTGCGGGCGGAAAGGGGCGTTACTTTCAACAACCTCTCTCCGATTGGCTCTTTGGTTGCTATGATACTCGCAATCAGAATTCCAAATGCAGAACTCAGCTCCAAATGGGCCCCCCTTTCCCGGTTAAATAGTTATAGTTAAATAGTGTTAATTTCATGCTCCTTACTGCACCTTGCAATACTATATTTTCTTGTGTTATCTGGAGCCTCAGATTATTAGACTGTAGAATTATTTCCTTCGAATTTCTTGCCAAATCATACAAGTAAAAACATGTTTTTTTGGAATAATTAACTGCAGTTTTTTCACACTGGCTCAGCTGAAACAGAGCAAAGAGGAACAGTATATTCATGTGGTAGTTCCTTATGTCTCAAAATACCCAAGCAATATGAAAATGATAATAAAAAGTTGACTATAATGTTATGGAAGTTTTGATTGAGATTTGTGAGTGGTCCATAATCGTAAAGGCTTTAATGGTTATTTTCTGGACAGTGTTTTCTTAGCCACAATATAAAGATTATTTAATAGATTTTGTTTTGTATCTAGGCTGCATATGGGAGTGACTGCAAAAGTTGTCTTATTACCAGCATTAATATTCAGTTGGAGTGTCTGCTCCTCACACTCTCACGGGAATCACTGACAGAACTATGCCTCTCTACATATTTATATATTCCCATGGCTTACAAGTCGCATTTAATTAGATTGATGTACTTACATAATGCTGTAACTGGCCAAAATGAACCCCGTTTATCTTCGTCTCGTTGGTACTGAAAGAAAGTATTGATTGGAAATAAATAAATGATCCAACTAGACCACCCTGCCAAACCCGACCCTATTCTTCTGCTAAACGGCTTCTGAGATGTCTTCCCTGGAGAGAAGCTTGTCTTTTTAAGTGAGTTTTCCTGGGTTGGGGGTTCAATTCCCAATGGTAAAAGTAACAAAGCTGCACTCGATAAAGTCACGATGTTTAATGGACATAATTTCTGTCTGTGGTTTTGTGGAGATGGGTTTAAATTCAGTTGTTTTTGTGGAAAGTGGCGCTCTATTGTCAGGCCCTGTCATTACTATAGATATACTACACATATTACTATACATGTACACAATAGATGACAGATGAGTACTTTTCTTTGCAATAGTGGGATATTTTTTGGTTACTTTTTTGCAATATAATGAGATTTGAGCTGTAGAAAGTTGAATAAATAACTAACTAACTAAATAACTGTGACTCCTTTTAGATATAAAACGCATTATTCAAGCTCATGTTTTTAATATTGTGCATTTAGTATAATTTTTTGGGATTCTGTGTTATGGTTTCGATATTATCATTTATCGGCTATATTGTTCTTTCATTCTCTTTATTTATATAGGGGGAACCCAATGAGATCACTTGGGACTCTCTTTTTCATGGGTGCCTTGTTTAAAATACAATACAAACAGGAAAAACAAACCAAACACACATATTGGTCCATAAAAAACATTAAAACAAGAGCAGGTGTGTGTATAAAAGTTCACAATTGTGTCACCCATGTCTCCAGTTTTGCTTTTCCTTGGAGTCTGTTACATTTTTGTGAAGCAAAACAGTTAAAAACCCTCTTTCCTGTCTCAGTTTTGGTCCGGCTCATCTTTACCCTTATGCAGTCATGTGATCTCGTATTAAATGTTCCGGTATTTACTTTAGGAATATATAGATCGCACTTCAAAATTTGTTATCCCCCTGTGCTGCTATGAATGACAAAGCGGCTTCTAAACATAATAAACCCGACTATATTGCTTGTTTTCTTGTGTTGCTTGCGTACCATATACCAAATATATCCTTATCCTTATAATTCGGGGCAAAAGTCTGGAAGGATGAGCTGTGAGCCATGTTTAAAGCTTGTTTTTCCTCCACAGCTGAGATCTGCAATCCCAAATTAGATTGAGAAAATGAATAATTCAGGTTGGCTTCCTCGCTAATTATGCTTCAACACGTCCACACTATGACGAGGATGAGAGAGGACGAGCACGGACAGGAAGAAGCTATCTGTTCTAATTGCTTTGTGAATAACAGCAAAAGTTATGGATCCATTTATTATACTTTTTGGAAGCCATTTTAAAATCACATAAATAGTTTTGGCATAACAGATTTTTTGCCCTTGTCGGTTTCTTTTTTGATTTGTAAGTCTAAAGTAAAAGTATTTTTTCCTTCGGGCACCATCTCAGTTTGTCCTCTTCATCCCCTTCGATCACGACAACCTACTTCACATCTACTTTTCTTTTTCCATATATAGATCCTATCATTTCTAATAGTCAGTGATCAGTTTGAGGTATTTTAATCACCGTGTCCTTGTCAGAAAAAGCAGCAGCAGCAGCAGCTTTGGAGAATGAAACTTGACTTTTTCTTGTGTTAAATGCTGCTGACACACTGCAATTAATTAAACTAACATTATAAGACATTTTATTTATTAAGAAAACTGTATATGAGATCAAAAACTGTGAGAGATCAGTCGATTGCTAATGTGACCTTTGGGCTCCTGTTTTCCACATGTTTCAGTCTGTGTAATCCCTCAGTCGTCCAGGTATGATCTAGAGCTAAAGAAACGATTCAGTTCGGTTCCACCATACATCTCCATGTCAAGGCACTAACCACTTGTCTGAAGATAGTGAGGTACAGATCTTAGCCAAAGAAAAGATTTGAGAGGGGAGTTAAAGAGGCCATTTTTTTTTTTTTTTTTTTGGAAAGACAATCCATCTTTGTGCAGGAATGGGGGCCTTAGACATCATTTATCTTCTATTTATAACTCCATTCTTAGATATAAATGTAAAGAAGGAAAACAATAGTGCAAGCCGGTCTGGAAATAGGTGTGAGAGAACCCATTAGGGGCATGAACGTTTATGGAAAACATGACGCAGGTGTGTGTTAGCTTCAGTGTAGTTAGTTGCTCCCTTCAGACAGATATAAGGCAGTCTCCAGCAGTGATCTGACCAGAACTGAAGAAGCGGCATAGAAACTGTAACAGCTTTTTATATAGTTTCATAGTTGTTTACTGCCAGACAAAAGGATGCAAAACATTTAATACTGAAGCAGCACGCCTGGTTTGACTAGAGATGTCGGCTTTGTTCCATTTGTGAGTTTTTAGTTAGCAAACATTCAAACCTGTAGCTGTGAGAATTACCGCTAGACTGTTACTATGGCCTTTGTGCAGGTTGGCGGTTCAAATCCCGCTCTCAAACATAAACATCATTGGTAAGTCGGTCAGATCCACTGACCCGCAGGTTGGTGGTGCGATCACAGATGAATACTGTTGTTGTGTCCTTGGGCAAGACACTTAACCACCTCACCCCAGTATCTGTGTACACCGGTGTGAGAATGGGTGAGTTGTTCTTTGACATAAAGCTTTTTTTTTGTGCCTAGAAGCTGTAAATATATAAAAATGTGACCAAAGTGACCATTTGAACTATTACATTTTCAGCATAAACCAGTTTGCCAGGTTGTCCAAATTCCAAACTTAACAATTTATCAGAAATGTAGCTCCGTTCTCGTTCTCATTTTTGCAGCTAAAGCGTCTCACACCACAGCACCTCTCTTTCATCCTCCCTCTTGTGTGGTTTTACTGTACGCGAACAAGCAATTGTCCCTTTCAAACCGCTCTCTGCTGAACCCTACATTTAGACCCGATACAGCGTTCACAGGGCCGTGGGCGTCTTTGTTTGTCTCTGTCACAGCTGACGTTTTCATGAAAGAGAAAATTCAGCCTGAAAAATGATTCTTGCCTGAGTCGGAGTCTGAGGTCTTCCTCTGTGCATGGTATGGTCTGCTTTTATTTAGACAGAAACAGTGCACAGCATTAATTGGCCTTAAAAGCAGGAAAGATGTATGGTGCCAGGTTATAGCATAAATACTCATTTCCATCTGTAGTCCCTGGACAGGCTGATGTTAAGTAAGAAGAAGTGTTATTTGTACATACAGCATATACAGGCAGCTATAGGCTCCTGTTAGGTAAGGTTAGTTGAGGAAAACAAATTGATCTATGCTAAACAAAAACAAATCACAGCAGATACTACCTCAAGAAACGCACCTCTTTGAATTAATCAGGACTTAAGTAAGTAGCAAACATCCCAATAGATAAGTTCCATAGTGCACCTTTGTCTCCATGGAGATGTTATTGCTTTGCATGGAACCTTAAAGAAGACTTATTGTGTTTGTGTCTGCTCTATAGTTATAATCTATGACACCAGTAGGGATGGGACAATGAAAAATAACATAGTTTTAGTGATAAAAGGGTTGACAATAATTGTTTTGGGGACATTTTATATAATCGTGATAATCGTCAACAAAGATAATCGCCATTATATCACCTGAATGTGCAGAAAAAAAAACAACTTATCCACAGCGGAGTCGACAGGGGGGGACAAAAGGGGTCTGTTGTCCGGTT
Source organism: Periophthalmus modestus (assembly GCA_019594935.1). Classification (NCBI taxonomy): domain Eukaryota; kingdom Metazoa; phylum Chordata; class Actinopteri; order Gobiiformes; family Gobiidae; genus Periophthalmus; species Periophthalmus modestus. The sequence continues at coordinate 11,030,605 of JAIEZT010000084.1, forward strand.
GCCTCAGGGTCTTAGGGGCCTAGAATCGAACCCTCTTCCTGTTAATTTGTATTACGGGGGGGCCATGTGCTTATCCATAATATTCTCTGCTAAATCGTAGTTGTTCTCACTGATGAAAAAGTACAATACTATAACAGTTGTTTAAACATGGAAACTTATACATAATATTAAAATGATAATGATTCATATCCATAACATTTTTAAACTGAGAGCAGCTTTAATAATAATCGTGATATAGTCGTTTATCTCAATTATTTGGCCATGGTAATCATCACAGAAAATTACAATAAGGATAACTGCACATCACACTGGCAAGCAGCCCATTTTTTTTTCATTTGTACCAAAATGGGACTACGCGACGCTGGTGAATCCTACTAGTATCACCGATTAAGAAACTAGTGGGTGTGTACGTCACAGTGGGCGTGTACGTCACAGTGGGCGTGTACCTGTAGCAGTAAAAACGGGGATTGATTGGCAAAATGTCGTCTTGAAAATTAAAGATTCAAACACAAAGCACAAATCACTCCAAAAAACAACTTCAGAGGGGTAAATGAGAGAATGAAACACAACAATAACATGTCTCTGAAAATTTGATTTTGCAGCATATATCTGCTTTAAAAGTGCACTATGCTTGTCTCCATGGAGATGTTATTGCTTTGCCTGGAATCTTTATTAAAACATAATTTAATAGCACATATGCACTCTTATTGTGTTACCTGTAACTTGGTTTGATGGTGTCACTTGCCTGTATCCTTAGATGTAGATAAATGTCATGCCAAGCAGTAATGATTTCCAGGCAAAGCAATACAGTCTCCATGGAAACGAGCAAGTGATGGACCCCTCCTCCACAAATATTACATAGTGCACCTTTAATGTAATATGAAACTAAAAGGAAAAAGAACTAACCTGGACAAAAATATTCAAACAGTCACAACCATATTTAAATTCAACAATATATATTTGCAACTAAAAATGACAAAAACTGTTATTTTTACAGGGCCAAGTTACTCCGTGGAAAGAAGGTTGTACGGTGATTATGACCTCAAAAGTAGAGCAGGTAGGTGTACAAGATCATGCAAATAAATGAAACACCGGTACAGTTAAAAACTTTCTGTGTTTATTTGTCCGTTTCAAGGCTGAATTTAAGGAGATCAATGTTGTGGCGAACGCGAACGGGACATGCACTGTTAACATGCAAGTACTGAGGAACGGCACTAAAGTTATCAGGTACGATTATAGCCATAGACCGCATGTATAAATGGACATAGCTAACCTGCTAGCCGCCGCGTTACAAATAGGAAGTGATCGACTCTGGCTCCAATTCACTTTACATTAGAAAACTGCAGCTCTTCTCTCCGTAACTGCTGCTGTCAGACTCGTCATTTTTGGTCTTAAAATGTTCATATTAACCCGCGCTACATGATCCTGGTATTTTTATTTAGCTATTTTGTCAGCGAAATCAAGATATGAACGTATATAACAGACAAAATCAGGCGCCTTCTTTGCCTGAGGTCGCTCCTGCTATCGTTAGCAACAGGTTTGACATCGTTGCTAGTGCCTGCTCCCTGCTAAACCAACAGCGCAGATGGGAAGGGGCGTTACCTTCAACAGCCTCGCTCCAAATTGGCGGTTTGGAATTCCAAACAGTGAACTCATCTGCAAATTGGCCCCTATAACCGCTCTGGCCTCGATGAGCTTCATTTGACTAGAGCGAACGCTGTGGGTGACACTCACACTCACTTAGTCCACTTCTTTATACAGTCTGTGATAATAAGAAAAATAAATCATACTATGGACTTTGAATCAGCTGTAATCCTGATAATATATATAATGTTTTTTTCTAGGTCATTCAAGCCTGACTTTGTCCTGATACGCCAGCACGCCTTCAGCATGACCCACAACGAGGACTTCCGAAACCTGATTATCGGCCTGCAGTACGGAGGAGTCCCCAGCGTCAACTCCCTGGAGTCATCTATAATCTTTGTGACAAACCATGGGCGGTAGGCTGTTAACTGCTCAGGGTTTTTCTAGTGTCTCCAATAAGTACGAAATGTGACATGGGTTTCAGCTTCCTGTTTATAGGCACCATTTTGAGCACTTTTCACCATTTAAAATATATAGTATTCTGTTTTGGATTGTTAATTTCCATGGTAATAATGCAAATTTTTCATCACTTGATCAAAACAACAGTGGGGGAATACATTGATTTAATAGGGATATAATGTAATAAAAAATACAAAATGTAACGATATTGAGCTAAAAATATTAACTGGAGATTGAAGACGCATTAACTGACATTTTGACTTCAAATTGTAAAATATTTTATACATAAATAGCGCTACTAATGCTACAAAAATCAAGGATCCTCTGTGTCATACTCTCAAAAAAAAAAAAAATGGAGGGAAAAACTATTCGTGGGTCTATTCATGGGTTTTAGCTTCCTGTTTATAGGCGCCATTTGAGAGGACTTTTCGCCATTAAACAGATATCATTTTTATATACTAATTGCTATAGTAACTGTACATCTTTAAGAAACTCATGGATAAATTTGAACAAAGATGTATCTATTCCCTGCCCCTTGAGTTTAATTACTGTGTCTCTTTTCTGTTCAGTTCGCCCAACTAATTAACACTCACAGGAAGCTGGGGGGCCGAGAAGTTCCTTTGATCGAGCAGACATTTTATCCAAACTATAAAGAAATGGTGAGGAATTTTATTTTAGTTTCAATATTGCGCAAAAACTGACATCTTGTGAGCTTTAAGCCGTGTTTATAATGTTGTTACCTCCTCAAAAACAGACCTGGAGTTGTGTTTTGTTTCATTCACAGATGTTTGAGTAACACTTTATTATTAGTCTGTCTACATCTTCAAAGCTCAAACTACTCTGTTCCACCTTGTGATGTCATGAAGTGTTAGTTTTCAAGTTAACAGCTCCTCGTACCTTTTTAATTCACTAGAGATGGGCAGGTACAGTGCTAAAATGATCCAAGCACTTCCTGTATCACCACATGACATCACAGTGTGGACCAGAGTGCTATCGGAAGAAAGCCTAAATATGCAGCGTCTGTGTGTTTTAAAACATGTGCGAATGAAACAAAACACAACTCCAGGTCTGTTTGTGATGAGGGGAAACGACATTAGAACATAAAGAAAACAGTGTAATATGGGTATTTAAAAGAATATGATGGGGACATGTTCAAAGGAGTTAATTTATATTTGTTGTTTATATTCAGGTCAGCATGCGAACATTCCCCGTAGTTGTGAAGGATTGGACACGCTCACTCCGGCAGGGAAAGGTATGATGGAAAACTTAGTGCAAGTTCATGAAAAAAAGCAATAGATAGTTAGATAGATTTGAAACTGTTTGTGTATGTTGTGTGCTTGTGGTATGGAAATATATAGTATTACATATATTGTATTATTAAAATTACACAATAAGAGGAGGGCTGGTTTGGGATGTTGGCAAAAATCTTGATTCTTTATTATTGAGAATTGTGATAAAAATATGTCTTAAGTCATTTTAGAGGTCCAAGTATTTCACAAAACATGAATGAACTGTCAAAAATTACAACCATAAAAGTGGGAAACTTTACTTAATATGCTTTTTAAGATTTTTAAAAGTGCCCAGACTATGGAACAGCGCCCTCTGCCTGTCGGATCCTCTCAGTCTTTTAATGCAGTTTAGGACTACACTGAAAACCCGCCTCTTCTCCCTGGCATTTAACACACACTGTTGTTGGGTTTTTTTTTTATGCTCTGGTCATCTGAAGTTGTTTTACATGTGCTATAGAAATAAACTTGAATGACACTACAGGCCTATGGGATCTTGTGATACCACCTTAATCTAGCTTTCAAATGTGGTATTTTTTCTTTCTGTGTCCAGGTTAAAGCCGACAATCACTCTAAGTTCCAGGATATTGCGAGCGTCGTGGCTCTAACCCAAACGTACACAACCACAGAGCCGATCATTGACCTCCAAGTACGACATCAGAATCCA
>JAIEZT010000084.1:11034700-11088938 GCA_019594935.1 Periophthalmus modestus
TGTTCCAGCATGAGTCATTCGACAACAGATCGTATACACAATTTATAAAATTCTGACTTACTATATGTGAATAGAACTAAAGTACGTAACCAGCTCTTTAAAAGCAAATTTCATTGTTTTAGTGCGACTCGTGTCTGGATTAAGTTGATCACAAATCTGCTTGAATATTACACTGATTTAAGTTGTAGTGGCATTAATAATCCAGCGTTATGTCCGTTATAAAAATACATTATTGTGTTTTAAGAAGACTTGATTGGCAAAATCACACTTTTTAAAATACTTGTTCAAAATGACAGAGTAACCTGCCATCTGAGATCTTTAGATGTGTTTGCACATCAGACCGAAGAAGTGGTTCAAGTAGAATAGTATTAAAGTACACTGCAATGAAAATGATGAATGGGAAAGTCTGGGTCAATCATGGCTTTAGTTACAAAATGCTGAGAATTTCTTTGGCTATTAAGGCATGTTAGGTAATCAAATGTACACCCCAAATGTTTCATATTGATATTAATGTGAAGGTAACTTATTCAACACTGCTACGTTTTCTCTTACTTTTATGAATTATAAAATTCAATATCACAAAAAGAATGTGTTTTTCACAAGTTAACTGGGACTTTTGAGCCCACAAGCAGTCTGTATATGTGAGCACCTTTATATTGTTTCTTAGGTTTGTAAAATATGTGTGCTTGGGAAAACCAAGAGGTGATCTTCACTCACAGTATTCACTTGAAGTGAAAAGTTTAGCCCTGTCGTCATGGATCTGCCTCTGGGGCACTGGGACCCTTGGCCTTGATCTGGAGCCAGGTGGCTCCGAGCGCTTTGGCGAAGTGGTCGTCCACTGACCTGTGATGGACACAGAGTTGGACTCTGGCTCTGAGTAGTTTTTCCCCGAGGCTGCGGCGGAAGTGCTCCTCAATCACTGGGTCACATTCTGTTTGAGCTGGAACAACAAACGAAAATCATGACATTTTATAAGAAGTTTGGATTCTGTGCAGTATATGGAAATGAATATCTAACTCACAGTTGGCCTTTTTCTGGTCAGAGACTCTTGGCTTGCAGAGCCGTTCATGTGGCAGTGAGACAGGTTACAGTTGCGGTTGCTTGCAGGCGCACAGATAATTACTGAAGGCCGATTCTGTAAATGTGGATGTTGTGAGTGATTGCTTTGATATTTCCATCACATAGCTACATACCTGCTGTCTTTCTGCACTGCCCGCAGTAACAGGCCTGTCCCTGCCTCCAGCAGCAGGGTCCACAGTGCTTTTGGTCAGAGCCAGAGGCTGATCCACAGCGAAGCCCGGGATGGAAGAAAACAGGTGGTTTCCATGGAGACCGTTAGATGCAGAGAGGTGCTCGACAGGAATGGGGTTGTAGCTCCAGTGCTCGTTACGATTATTCTCAGCAGCAGGTCTGACCCTGAATGAGGCAATAATGTACAAATATTCAGTCAAATATATGCATATTATGTACACATTATAAAACATACTCACATTTGGGAAGCAAAAAGTCTCATTTTGGCCATGTGGTCATCGTCTGAGTTCATTTGATCTTCCATTTGTTCTCTATATTTTCGTTTACTGGGGCAGTGTGAGGGAGGTCCAGTGATACCCGTCACTGAAGTGGACAAGGAGGCTGCCCTGGGCTCATCTGAAAGGATGGATATAAAAACATTTGTAACAACTGCTTTGCACAAATATGATTAACTAAAATCTAAAACTAAAGTCTTTTCAGTAATCTTTCAGTGGATGCCTTGTACTAAAAATTTGTGGATTCAACCACATAATGCAACTTCGTGTTTATTGAAGTAAACAGCATGTGTGTAACTGTTACATAAAGCTGGTAATGTAAGTGTAACCTTCAAAGTAGAGTCTGAGGTTGTTGTTCATCTTGTCCAGGAGCTGAGAGTTCAACAGATCCATCATAGAGACACATCACACGGACACACCGGAGGACAACATGGATGTGCGTGTCTGTGGAGGGAATTCACAGCGTTTACTTTGACACAGCAAATGTTTAAAGCAAAAATGTTTTGTGCAGACATGTTGAAGTCAGTGTTCAGTATGTGTAGTGTTTGAGGCTGTGGCCTGTGCTAGCTGTGTTAGCCTCAAACACAAACTTAAATGCAGGGCTTCATTTCACTAAACATGATGAAAAATAACGTTATTTTGTTTATTACAGTGCCACAAACTAAATAAGAGCTACTTTGCTCAAGGTTCCCTGTGTTTAACTGCGGTGTAACAGCCGCTAAACAAACTGCGGCTTTAGCAAACTTTAGCTAACGCCACTTTTGTGTTTTACGCGAGTTTTTACACCAGCCTAACGAACGTGAAAAGTGGATGTATTTAGACTTAAAGTGGGTTAAACTTAGACTTACGGTGAGGGACGACACAGGGCTGCTGATCAGATCATGTAAAAGATCTTTACACGCGTTAACAGAGCCTCTGGACCGTGTGGGACTAGGGCTCGACGACAGATCCTGCCTCCATCACAATAACATTAGCAGCGTTAGCATTAGCATTAGCGTCGGAGCTGAGCGTAAAACCAAACCCTCCCCGCCCCTGTCCAGAGGCGGGCCGAGCCTGTCCCGGGACCAGACACCCCCCCCTTCCCCGGCCAATGGTCCCAGAGGCAGACAAAAGCCTCTGAATTCATTCACACATGTTTGAGTAACTCTTTATCATGCTCTGTTCCACCTTGTGATGTAATGAAATGGTAGTTTTCAAGTTAACTGCTCCTTTTACCTTTAATTCAGTAGAAACTGAGAGATTCCAGTGGTGAAATGATGCAAATGATTCTAGTGAAGGTGTGTGGAGTTTAAAAACACAGTGGAGCACTTCCTGTATCACCACATGACATCACAAGGTGGAACAGAGTGTTTTCTATTTGAGAGAAGAACTCAGCCTAAATATGCAGGGTTTTGTGTGTTAAACATGTGTAAATTGAAACAAAACACACAACTCCAGATCTGTTTGTGATGAGGAAACATTAGAATAGATCAGAAAACAGCATCATGTCATCATAAATAAAACGTTCCTTTTGTTTATAGCACTGATATATTAAACATGGGTTGCATATAGCCTAATGAAAAGGGTAAGATGAATGTTTTGGTACATTTTGCTAAAGTTGTGTGTGAGATTAGGTTGAGTTTGTGTTTGATTCCTGTCAGACATGAGCTCATTCTGCCAGGTGGTGGCACTAGAGACCTACAACACATGACACTATAGTAGCCAGTCCTTTTCATATAGGATAAGATCTGTATAAATACAAATCATGTTCAGAGTTAAAGTGGATTAAAACGTCAGTGGTTCATTATGGCTAATTTACCTCTTTCTCTTTATTTGTCTTGGGGTTTTTGTTTTTTTTGTTTTGTTTTGTTTTTTTTTTTGTTTTTTGTCTTGTTTGGCTGTAGTGAATATGTTTAAAAAAAATTTAAAAAAATTGGCAAAAAAGAAACTATTTTTAGGCTAATATAGAGGTATGCAATAAATTGTTTTATTCTTGTCAGTTTAAGTTAATTCACACTGCACATTAAAAAAAACACACACAAAAAACAAACAAACATAAAAGTTAAAAAAAATAGATGTACAGATCACATGATACACATGGAAAGTATTTCTTTATTTTTTTTTTTTCATATTTTTGTTTCATGGGTTGTGTTATCCATCCACCTGTATTCAGTTCTAACAAGTGCAATTTTTAATTCTTTACAAATGAACATGTGTGTCTCAGTATATATTGTGACCTCTGACCACTATATTATTGATCTATTGATTTGTTTTGACACAGCTCGAGATTTTAATCGAAGAGGTCTTCCTTCCTGTAGTTAGTAAGAAATCATTTTGCCTTATGGTGACCTGTGCAACCTTTATATAGTTGTACCTGAAGAGAGACTGTATTTATTTTATGACGACTCCACTTCCACTGCATCTCTCATGGGACTGTTGTTGGTGATGCCTCTCATTCTGTGCACATTGCTTCTCACAGCCATTTTAGGTCTGATTCAAGCCACTAAAATCCAGTACAATCCAGAAAAGAACACTATTAAGAACGTGGGAATCTTGTGTAATTGTGTAGCACTCAAATACAAACGCTCCTCCAATGGAAACCCCTGTATTTTCTGTTGTGTAGGTCCTAAAAGCCTGACGCCTGTGAGGCAGCTGAGGATGGGGGAGGGGTGGAGAGGACAGGGAAGGAGAAGCTCTGGAGCAAAGAGAGAGGAGAGAGAGGAGATTGGCTGAGAGGGGCTGCAGCGTCACTGCTCGTGAGTGGGAGCTTTGAGGATGCTCCACTGAATCCATTCGCTGGGAGTTTGCCTTCAGAGCTCAGCCATTATCTGCCACTCCACACGACGGGCAGCGTAGGGACTCCTCCCCACCTTTTTCAGTGTAATTTGCTTTGCTCTTCCAGTCCGCAGGCATGAATTATTTGCGTCGGCGCCTCTCAGACAGCACTTTAATCATTTCCAATCTTCCCAATGGCTACATCTCGGACCTCCAGAGGCCTGACCCGGCGCAGCCACCCTCCTCCTCAGGCTTCATCCGCCAAGTCTCCCACGACAGCCGGGCCCACACCTCCAGCCACGTCCCCCCGGCACGGAGAGGCGAGCCCAGCCGGCGCAGTCCACGGAACCAGCTTCTTCAGCTCCATCACCAATGTTGTGAAGCAGACGGCGGCTTCAGCTGGTTTAGTGGAGCAAACCCAAGTCACGACACCAAGAAGTTCAAGATACTCCTGGTCATAGATGAGCCATCACAGGAGTGGTAAGAATGTTTTAAACAAGCTCATTTACATGCTTGTTATTGTCTATGGGGATAGGGTAAGCACCATTATATTTAGATTTTTTTTAAGGGTGTACTACATTACATACATGTTTTACACCACAATTACACATAGAGTAAAAATGCAACAATATCCAAACTGAATATATATCATTAGACTAACATAACATCCCAAAATGGAGGCTTTCCTGGTCTGCCTGCCCAGTAGAGATAATATATGCATGTGGGTCAAACAAGATCAATGCATTTGTATGTTTAACTGAGTATCACATACACACACAGTTGCAATCTGTCTGCATTATATGTTTCCTGAATACTCATTATGAATATTTTATGCATCTCACCCTCTGCATGTTGTGCTGCAGTGCTCCTCTTTATCAATGGGGTTTCCCTGTGCTACCATATACCCGGTCACATGACATGCCCTGCACATATTAGGGGGAAGATGCCAGCGTGATGCATGTTAGACCCGAGCAAGAGGCAGGGAGGCTAGATTAATCTATGTGATGGGCAGAAATATACCCCACACCATTAACTGCGGTTTTCTGTAATCGATACGAAGAGGCATTTAGGGGATTTGGACTGACTTAACGAAAAAAGTATCTGTCTTTTATATAGGGTCGTACAGTTTAATGCGTTTGACTGTTATCGCTGTTATAATGAAAGACATGATTCTGGAGATTTTAAAGGTCCTATATTACACAAAACTGACTCTTGTGAGCTCTAAGCCATGTTATAATGTTGTTACCGCCTCACAAACAAATACCTGGAGTTGTGTTTTGTTCATTCACACATGGTCGAGTGATCCTTTATAATTAGTATTTCTACATCTCCAAAGCTCAAAATGCTCTGTTCCACCTTGTGATGTCATGAAGTGGTAGTTTTCAAGTTAACAGCTACTACTACTTTTTACCTTTTGTCCAGAAAAAATTGGCAATTCTATCCATCCATCATTTTCCTCTGCTTATCTGGGTCCAGGTCGCGGGGGGCAACAGTCTAAGCAGGGACTCCCAGACTTCCCTCACCCCAGACATGTCCTCCAGCTCCTTTGGTGGGACCCTAGGTGTTCCCAGACATACGGAACACCTCCCTAGAAAAGACTGAAGCTGAAGTCATCCAAATGATTCTAGTGAAGGTGTATGGCGTTTAAAAACACAGTGCAGCACTTCCTGTATCACCACATGACATCACAAGGTGGAACAGAGTATTTTCAGTTTGAGAGGAGAACTCAGCCGAAATTTACAGCGTTTGTGTGTTAAACATGTGCGAATGAAACAAAACACAACTCCAGGTCTGTTCGAAATGATGTAACAGCGTTATAACATCAGAAAACAGTGTAATCTGGGCCTTTTATAGGTTCCCCACATGTGTGTTTGTTGATTACAACTCTTCTTCTTCCCTGCGCTGAGTTTAATGGCCAATTATCAGCTGCCACCCAGAGTTAGAAAGCCAAACAACAGCTAAAGATGTGTGCACAGCAGTGGAGCAATGTGATTAATCTTAACGGCTCTGTGTTAGGCTAAACGTAGCTAAACGTAAAAAAAAAACCCAAAAAAAACCCTATAATTTACTTGCAAGAAACAGGGAATTCGCCAGGGTCTTTTTTACATGTAGGACACTCGCCGTTCGGTTTGTATAAATGTTGATCAATACTAATTGGATCAGATCGTGCACAGAGAGACAGCAACATGCAACTCGTAACTCCCACACTCAATTTGTTCTAATGCTACGGCTGTTAATATTTTTTAGGAAACGATAGGAGAAGCGTTCTGGGAAGTCGTCTGAGGTCACGTAGACTCGACGATGCGCTGTGAGGGTGTGTTTTATAATTCATATGTACCAGGCTTGGTTTGTGTTCGTGCCCCATAGAAGTTTCCAGATTTTGAGAGTGGAATGGAATAATATTTGGGTGTCAGTGATGTATTCAGTGTGGCATCCTCGGCAGGGCTCAGTTAGAAAGCTCTCTCCTGGGTGGGTGGGTGGGTGGGTGCTACATCTATTTTTCATGGCTCACTTGCTTTTTCTCAGTTCTTTTGCTGTTGTTGCCACTTCAGTTTTACACCACACACAAGCGAAGTAACATTTTTATGTAATATTTACCAGGCAAACTACAGCCTCATATCTCTACTTCCTTTTTTAAATGTTTTTACTGTGATATTAGAGACAATAGAAACAATAAAAGACAGGAGACATTTTGACTTGAGGGAAGACGGAATCATCCTGTCACAATAATCACAACATCGACTTATAGTTAAAGCTGGAATTATATGTTTTGAGGCTCAGCGTTTATTGTGCGGATGTTTTCTTTGCAATAGTGGGGATTTTTTGCCATTTTTAAGTAGTAATGTAAGATTTGAGCTGCAGAGTAGAATTAATAACTTGCTAAGGCTGATTATTGGTTCATTTATAGCGTGTGTGTGATTGCATGTGCATGTTTGGGTAGGTAAATAATAAAACAGAAAAAAAAAAAAGATATAAGAGGGAAAGGGCAGAAAATTAAGAAAGAAGAGAAAAAAAATCATTGATACAGGTTAAATTTTTTCCTTTAATTTCCCTTTTTCCTCTTATTCAGATGCCTGTGTTGATACTATTATCAAAAAACACCCTGTTCCACCTTGTGATGTCATGTGGTAGTACAGTAAGTGCTCCGCTGTGTTTTTAAACACCATACAGCTTCACTAGAATAATTTGTGTAATATCAGCTGCAGAATTGCCAATCTCTACTGAACTAAATGTGAAATGTAGCTGTAAATTTGAAAACTACCACTTCATGACATCACAAGGTGGAACAGAGCATTTTGAGCTTTTGAGATGTAGACAGTAATAATAGTGTTACTCAGACATGTGTGAATGAAACAAAACATAACTCCAGGTTTGTTTTTGAGGAGGGAACACTATTATAACATGACTTAATGCTCACAAGTCAATTTCAAATAATATAGAATCTCTGAAATAAAGAATGTGTTTTAGACAGTGACTTTATACATGCAAAATGAGCAGATGTTTACATAAGAACAAACCTATTTCAGGTTATACAATATTTACATTGTATTGATGATGCTGCCAGACAAAGACACGAGTGTTTTGTTCCATCGGCGGTTGTGCTATAAATTGCTCCTAACAGGAAGAGCAGATGGCACTGTCTTCTTCAGTCACTATAAGAATAACGGTTGACTGCTTCTATATTAGGGCTGTCAAAAATGACATACTAATTTATTCTAAAACTAGTACTGAAACTAGATACTTAGGGTTCATCTTGAGCTGTATCAGAACAAGTATAAGACACATAGACTAGTATACACCCATGGAGCACTATGGAACCTACTGGACACTGAGGGATTACACAGATATAAGGACACATGGGAATAGAAAAGAAAGTACTATGATGTAATGTTGAAAATCACATTCTATTGTCTAAAGAAAGAGGGTTTTTATAATGATCATCATGGTATCGGAATCTGTATCAAAATTTTAGTACTGTGACAACACTATTCTATATGCAGTTTAATATATTAAAGCAAGTACAAAAAATATATTGGGTTTGCTCGTAAGCTGTATATACAAATGGACATAGCTAACCTGCTAGCCGCTGTGTTCCAAATAGGAAGTGATCATGGGCGCGCTTCTGGCTTCATCAACTGCTGCTCTCAGATTCATCATTTTGATCTTAAATGTTTGTATTAACCCGCTCTACATGATCCTGATATGTTTATTTTTCTATTATGTCCGTAACTCAAGATATGAACATTAACAACAGACAAATCAGGCGTCTTCTTTCCCCGAGGTCTCTTCCACTCCCGTGCCCTGCTAAACCAGCGGTGCGGGCGGAAAGGGGCGTTACTTTCAACAACCTCTCTCCGGATTGGCTCTTTGGTTGCTATGATACTCGCGGTCAGAATTCCAAATGCGGAACTCAGCTCCAAATGGGCCCCCCTTTCCCGGTTAAATAGTTATAGTTAAATAGTGTTAATTTCATGCTCCTTACTGCACCTTGCAATACTATATTTTCTTGTGTTATCTGGAGCCTCAGATTATTAGACTGTAGAATTATTTCCTTGGAATTTCTTGCCAAATCATACAAGTAAAAACATGTTTTTTGGAATAATTAACTGCAGTTTTTCAGACTGGCTCAGCTGAAACAGAGCAAAGTGGAACAGTATTCATGTGGTAGTTCCTTATGTCTCAAAATACCCAAGCAATATGAAAATGATAATAAAAGTTGACTATAATGTTATGGAAGTTTTGATTGAGATTTTGTGAGTGGTCCATAATCGTAAAGGCTTAAATGGTTATTATCTGGACAGTGTTTTCTTAGCCACAATATAAAGATTATTAAATAGATTTTGTTTTGTATCTAGGCTGCATATGGGAGTGACTGCAAAAGTTGTCTTATTACCGGCATTAATATTCAGTTGGAGTGTCTGCTCCTCACACTCTCACGGGAATCACTGACAGAACTATGCCTCTCTACATATTTATATATTCCCATGGCTTACAAGTCGCATTTAATTAGATTGATGTACTTACATAATGCTGTAACTGGCCAAAATGAACCCCGTTTATCTTCGTCTCGTTGGTACTGAAAGAAAGTATTGATTGGAAATAAATAAATGATCCAACTAGAACACCCTGCCAAACCCGACCCTATTCTTCTGCTAAACGGCTTCTGAGATGTCTTCCCCAGAGAGAGGAGTGTCGTTTTAAGTGAGTTTTCCTGGGTTGGGGGTTCAATTCCCAATGGTAAAAGTAACAAAGCTGCACTCGATAAAGTCACGATGTTTAATGGACATAATTTCTGTCTGTGGTTTTGTGGAGATGGGTTTAAATTCAGTTGTTTTTGTGGAAAGTGGCCTTCTATTGTCAGGGCCTGTCATTACTATAGATATACTACACATATTACTATACATGTACACAATAGATGACAGATGAGTACTTTTCTTTGCAATAGTGGGATATTTTTTGGTTACTTTTTTGCAATATAATGAGATTTGAGCTGTAGAAAGTTTGATAAAATAACTAACTAAAACTAAATAACTGTGACTCCTTTTAGATATAAACGCATTATTCAAGCTCATGTTTTTTTCATATTGTGCATTTAGTATAGTTTTTTGGGGATAATTCTGTGTTATGGTTTCGATATTATCATTTATCGGCTATATTGTTCTTTCATTCTCTTTATTTATATAGGGGAACCCAATGAGATCACTTGGACTCTCTTTTTCATGGGTGCTTTGTTTAAAATACAATACAAACAGGAAAAACAAACCAAACACACATATTGGTCCATAAAAAACATTAAAACAAGAGCAGGTGTGTGTATAAAAGTTCACAATTGTGTCACCCATGTCTCCAGTTTTGCTTTTCCTTGGAGTCTGTTACATTTTTGTGAAGCAAAACAGTTAAAAACCCTCTTTCCTGTCTCAGTTTTGGTCCGGCTCATCTTTACCCTTATGCAGTCATGTGATCTCGTATTAAATGTTCCGGTATTTACTTTAGGAATATATAGATCGCACTTCAAAATTTGTTATCCCCCTGTGCTGCTATGAATGACAAAGCGGCTTCTAAACATAATAAACCCGACTATATTGCTTGTTTTCTTGTGTTGCTTGCGTACCATATACCAAATTATATCCTTATCCTTATAATTCGGGGCAAAAGTCTGGAAGGATGAGCTGTGAGCCATGTTTAAAGCTTGTTTTCCTCCACAGCTGAGATCTGCAATCCCAAATTAGATTGAGAAAATGAATAATTCAGGTTGGCTTCCTCGCTAATTATGCTTCAACACGTCCACACTATGACGAGGATGAGAGAGGACGAGCACGGACAGGAAGAAGCTATCTGTTCTAATTGCTTTGTGAATAACAGCAAAAGTTATGGATCCATTTATTATACTTTTTGGAAGCCATTTTAAAATCACATAAATAGTTTTGGCATAACAGATTTTTGCCCTTGTCGGTTTCTTTTTGATTTGTAAGTCTAAAGTAAAAGTATTTTTTCCTTCGGGCACCATCTCAGTTTGTCCTCTTCATCCCCTTCGATCACGACAACCTACTTCACATCTACTTTTCTTTTTCCATATATAGATCCTATCATTTCTAATAGTCAGTGATCAGTTTGAGGTATTTTAATCACCGTGTCCTTGTCAGAAAAAGCAGCAGCAGCAGCAGCTTTGGAGAATGAAACTTGACTTTTTCTTGTGTTAAATGCTGCTGACACACTGCAATTAATTAAACTAACATTATAAGACATTTTATTTATTAAGAAACTGTATATGAGATCAAAAAACTGTGAGAGATCAGTCGATTGCTAATGTGACCTTTGGGCTCCTGTTTTCCACATGTTTCAGTCTGTGTAATCCCTCAGTCGTCCAGGTATGATCTAGAGCTAAAGAAACGATTCAGTTCGGTCCACCATACATCTCCATGTCAAGGCCACTAACCACTTGTCTGAAGATAGTGAGGTACAGATCTTAGCCAAAGAAAAGATTTGAGAGGGGAGTTAAAGAGGCCATTTTTTTTTTTTTTTTTTTTTGGAAAGACAATCCATCTTTGTGCAGGAATGGGGGCCTTAGACATCATTTATCTTCTATTTATAACTCCATTCTTAGATATAAATGTAAAGAAGGAAAACAATAGTGCAAGCCGGTCTGGAAATAGGTGTGAGAGAACCCATTAGGGGCATGAACGTTTATGGAAAACATGACGCAGGTGTGTTAGCTTCAGTGTAGTTAGTTGCTCCCTTCAGACAGATATAAGGCAGTCTCCAGCAGTGATCTGACCAGAACTGAAGAAGCGGCATAGAAACTGTAACAGCTTTTTATATAGTTTCATAGTTGTTTACTGCCAGACAAAAGGATGCAAAACATTTAATACTGAAGCAGCACGCCTGGTTTGACTAGAGATGTCGGCTTTGTTCCATTTGTGAGTTTTTAGTTAGCAAACATTCAAACCTGTAGCTGTGAGAATTACCGCTAGACTGTTACTATGGCCTTTGTGCAGGTTGGCGGTTCAAATCCCGCTCTCAACATAAACATCATTGGTAAGTCGGTCAGATCCACTGACCCGCAGGTTGGTGGTGCGATCACAGATGAATACTGTTGTTGTGTCCTTGGGCAAGACACTTAACCACCTCACCCCAGTATCTGTGTACACCGGTGTGAGAATGGGTGAGTTGTTCTTTGACATAAAGCTTTTTTTTGTGCCTAGAAGCTGTAAATATATAAAAATGTGACCAAAGTGACCATTTGAACTATTACATTTTCAGCATAAACCAGTTGCCAGGTTGTCCAAATTCCAAACTTAACAATTTATCAGAAATGTAGCTCCGTTCTCGTTCTCATTTTTGCAGCTAAAGCGTCTCCACCACAGCACCTCTCTTTCATCCTCCCTCTTGTGTGGTTTTACTGTACGCGAACAAGCAATTGTCCCTTTCAACCGCTCTCTGCTGAACCCTACATTTAGACCCGATACAGCGTTCACAGGGCCGTGGGCGTCTTTGTTTGTCTCTGTCACAGCTGACGTTTTCATGAAAGAGAAAATTCAGCCTGAAAAATGATTCTTGCCTGAGTCGGAGTCTGAGGTCTTCCTCTGTGCATGGTATGGTCTGCTTTTATTTAGACAGAAACAGTGCACAGCATTACATTGGCCTTAAAAGCAGGAAAGATGTATGGTGCCAGGTTATAGCATAAATACTCATTTCCATCTGTAGTCCCTGGACAGGCTGATGTTAAGTAAGAAGAAGTGTTATTTGTACATACAGCATATACAGGCAGCTATAGGCTCCTGTTAGGTAAGGTTAGTTGAGGAAAACAAATTGATCTATGCTAAACAAAAACAAATCACAGCAGATACTACCTCAAGAAACGCACCTCTTTGAATTAATCAGGACTTAAGTAAGTAGCAAACATCCCAATAGATAAGTTCCATAGTGCACCTTTGTCTCCATGGAGATGTTATTGCTTTGCATGGAACCTTAAAGAAGACTTATTGTGTTTGTGTCTGCTCTATAGTTATAATCTATGACACCAGTAGGGATGGGACAATGAAAAATAACATAGTTTTAGTGATAAAAGGGTTGACAATAATTGTTTGTGGGACATTTTATATAATCGTGATAATCGTCAACAAAGATAATCGCCATTATATCACCTGAATGTGCAGAAAAAAACAACTTATCCACAGCGGAGTCGACAGGGGGGGACAAAGGGGTCTGTTGTCCGGTGCCTCAGGGTCTTAGGGGCCTAGAATCGAACCCTCTTCCTGTTAATTTGTATTACGGGGGGGCCATGTGCTTATCCATAATATTCTCTGCTAAATCGTAGTTGTTCTCACTGATGAAAAAGTACAATACTATAACAGTTGTTTAAACATGGAACTTATACATAATATTAAAATGATAATGATTCATATCCATAACATTTTTAAACTGAGAGCAGCTTTAATAATAATCGTGATATAGTCGTTTATCTCAATTATTTTGGCCATGGTAATCATCACAGAAAATTACAATAATGGATAACTGCACATCACACTGGCAAGCAGCCCATTTTTTTTTCATTTGTACCAAAATGACTACGCGACGCTGGTGAATCCTACTAGTATCACCGATTAAGAAACTAGTGGGTGTGTACGTCACAGTGGGCGTGTACGTCACAGTGGGCGTGTACCTGTAGCAGTAAAAACGGGGATTGATTGGCAAAATGTCGTCTTGAAAATTAAAGATTCAAACACAAAGCACAAATCACTCCAAAAACAACTTCAGAGGGTAAATGAGAATGAAACAACAATAACATGTCTCTGAAAATTTGATTTTGCAGCATATATCTGCTTTAAAAGTGCACTATGCTTGTCTCCATGGAGATGTTATTGCTTTGCCTGGAATCTTTATTAAAACATAATTTAATAGCACATATGCACTCTTATTGTGTTACCTGTAACTTGGTTTGATGGTGTCACTTGCCTGTATCCTTAGATGTAGATAAATGTCATGCCAAGCAGTAATGATTTCCAGGCAAAGCAATACAGTCTCCATGGAAACGAGCAAGTGATGGACCCCTCCTCCACAAATATTACATAGTGCACCTTTAATGTAATATGAAACTAAAAGGAAAAAGAACTAACCTGGACAAAAATATTCAAACAGTCACAACCATATTTAAATTCAACAATATATATTTGCAACTAAAATGACAAAAACTGTTATTTTTACAGGGCCAAGTTACTCCGTGGAAAGAAGGTGTACGGTGATTATGACCTCAAAGTAGAGCAGGTAGGTGTACAAGATCATGCAAATAAATGAAACACCGGTACAGTTAAAACTTTCTGTGTTTATTTGTCCGTTTCAAGGCTGAATTTAAGGAGATCAATGTTGTGGCGAACGCGAACGGGACATGCACTGTTAACATGCAAGTACTGAGGAACGGCACTAAAGTTATCAGGTACGATTATAGCCATAGACCGCATGTATAAATGGACATAGCTAACCTGCTAGCCGCCGCGTTACAAATAGGAAGTGATCGACTCTGGCTCCAATTCACTTTACATTAGAAAACTGCAGCTCTTCTCTCCGTAACTGCTGCTGTCAGACTCGTCATTTTGGTCTTAAAATGTTCATATTAACCCGCGCTACATGATCCTGGTATTTTTATTTAGCTATTTTGTCAGCGAATCAAGATATGAACGTATATAACAGACAAAATCAGGCGCCTTCTTTGCCTGAGGTCGCTCCTGCTATCGTTAGCAACAGGTTTGACATCGTTGCTAAGTGCCTGCTCCCTGCTAAACCAACAGCGCAGATGGGAAGGGGCGTTACCTTCAACAGCCTCGCTCCAAATTGGCGGTTGGAATTCCAAACAGTGAACTCATCTGCAAATTGGCCCCTATAACCGCTCTGGCCTCGATGAGCTTCATTTGACTAGAGCCGAACGCTGTGGGTGACACTCACACTCACTTAGTCCACTTCTTTATACAGTCTGTGATAATAAGAAAAATAAATCATACTATGGACTTTGAATCAGCTGTAATCCTGATAATATATATAATGTTTTTTTCTAGGTCATTCAAGCCTGACTTTGTCCTGATACGCCAGCACGCCTTCAGCATGACCCACAACGAGGACTTCCGAAACCTGATTATCGGCCTGCAGTACGGAGGAGTCCCCAGCGTCAACTCCCTGGAGTCCATCTATAATCTTTGTGACAAACCATGGGCGGTAGGCTGTTAACTGCTCAGGGTTTTTCTAGTGTCTCCAATAAGTACGAAATGTGACATGGGTTTCAGCTTCCTGTTTATAGGCACCATTTTGAGCACTTTTCACCATTTAAAATATATAGTATTCTGTTTTGGATTGTTAATTTCCATGGTAATAATGCAAATTTTTCATCACTTTGATCAAAACAGTGGGGGAATACATTGATTTAATAGGGATATAATGTAATAAAAATACAAAATGTAACGATATTGAGCTAAAAATATTAACTGGAGATTGAAGACGCATTAACTGACATTTTGACTTCAAATTGTAAAATATTTTATACATAAATAGCGCTACTAATGCTACAAAAATCAAGGATCCTCTGTGTCATACTCTCAAAAAAAAAAAATGGAGGGAAAAACTATTCGTGGGTCTATTCATGGGTTTTAGCTTCCTGTTTATAGGCGCCATTTTGAGGACTTTTCGCCATTAAACAGATATCATTTTTATATTACTAATTGCTATAGTAACTGTACATCTTTAAGAAACTCATGGATAAATTTGAACAAAGATGTATCTATTCCCTGCCCCTTGAGTTTAATTACTGTGTCTCTTTTCTGTTCAGTTCGCCCAACTAATTAACACTCACAGGAAGCTGGGGGCCGAGAAGTTCCCTTTGATCGAGCAGACATTTTATCCAAACTATAAAGAAATGGTGAGGAATTTTATTTAAAGTTTCAATATTGCGCAAAACTGACTCTTGTGAGCTTTAAGCCGTGTTATAATGTTGTTACCTCCTCAAAAACAGACCTGGAGTTGTGTTTTGTTTCATTCACAGATGTTTGAGTAACACTTTATTATTAGTCTGTCTACATCTTCAAAGCTCAAACTACTCTGTTCCACCTTGTGATGTCATGAAGTGTTAGTTTTCAAGTTAACAGCTCCTCGTACCTTTTTAATTCACTAGAGATGGGCAGGTACAGTGCTAAAATGATCCAAGCACTTCCTGTATCACCACATGACATCACAGTGTGGAACAGAGTGCTATCGGAAGAAGCCTAAATATGCAGCGTCTGTGTGTTAAACATGTGCGAATGAAACAAAACACAACTCCAGGTCTGTTTGTGATGAGGAAACGACATTAGAACATAAAGAAAACAGTGTAATATGGGTATTTAAAGAATATGATGGGACATGTTTCAAAGGAGTTAATTTATATTTGTTGTTTATATTCAGGTCAGCATGCCGACATTCCCCGTAGTTGTGAAGATTGGACACGCTCACTCCGGCATGGGAAAGGTATGATGGAAAACTTAGTGCAAGTTCATGAAAAAAGCAATAGATAGTTAGATAGATTTGAAACTGTTTGTGTATGTTGTGTGCTTGTGGTATGGAAATATATAGTATTACATATTATTGTATTATTAAAATTACACAAATAAGAGTGGGCTGGTTTGGGATGTTGGCAAAAATCTTGATTCTTTATTATTGAGAATTGTGATAAAATATGTCTTAAGTCATTTTAGAGGTCCAAGTATTTCACAAAACATGAATGAACTGTCAAATTACAACCATAAAAGTGTGGAAACTTTACTTAATATGCTTTTTAAGATTTTTAAAAGTGCCCAGACTATGGAACAGCGCCCTCTGCCTGTCGGATCCTCTCAGTCTTTAATGCAGTTTAGGACTACACTGAAAACCCGCCTCTTCTCCCTGGCATTTAACACACTGTTGTTGGGTTTTTTTTATGCTCTGGTCATCTGAAGTTGTTTTACATGTGCTATAGAAATAAACTTGAATTGACACTACAGGCCTATGGGATCTTGTGATACCACCTTAAATCTAGCTTTCAAATGTGTATTTTTTCTTTCTGTGTCCAGGTTAAAGCCGACAATCACTCTAAGTTCCAGGATATTGCGAGCGTCGTGGCTCTAACCCAAACGTACACAACCACAGAGCCGCTCATTGACTCCAAGTACGACATCAGAATCCAGAAAATCGGCAGTGACTACAAAGCCTACATGTATGTATTAAGTATATGTGCATTTTTACCATTAGCGTATGTCATTATAAACTGTATTACCACGCTGTGCTAACATGCCATGTTGCCCGCTTCAGGAGGACCTCTATATCTGGAAACTGGAAGACCAACACTGGGTCTGCTATGCTTGAACGAGTGGCTATGACAGACAGGTAAGCCCTGGAGAACTGCTTATTAGAAATGTATTTTATTTTTAGTTATTTCTACAGGGAGAGCCCAGTGAGAGCACTCAGACCTTTTCATGAGCGCCCTGTTCAAATACGGAAAAATACAAACACTAACAAACAAAACAAATGCGTTTATAGGTCCATTTAAAACATTAAAAACAGGAGCTGGTGTGATTATAAATGTTCTCCAGATTCAATCATGAGATCTTGTATTAAAAGTTCTTCTCCTCCTTTTCTCTTCCCCCTCTCCTCTGCTCTTCTCTCTGTCTCCCCTACTCCTGTCTCTTTGTCTCCTCCTACTCTCTTCCCTCTCTTCCCCTTCTCTTCTCCTCTCCTCTCTCCTCCTCTCTATTGTTCAGTTTTTAGACGTAGACAATAATGAGATCTTGGATTAAAAGTTCTTCTCCACCTCCTCTCTTCACTCTCTCCTCTCATTTTTTTCTCGCCTCCTCTCCTCCCTCTCTAGTCTTCTACTATCTCTTTCCTCCCCTCCTACCTCTCTTCTCCTCTCCTCTCTTTGTCTTATCCTCTATCCTCTTTCTCTCCTACTCCTCTCTCCCTCCGTCTCTCCTCCTTCTTGTGATCTTGTGTTAAAAGTTCCTGTATCAAAGTTCAACAAACAAGTGAGATATTGAGTCGTAGTCCCATAAATACATTTATACAGTGTTGTTCTTCTGACAGATGTGATACTTTTTGATCGAGTGAACAGTGATGGGTTTAAACTCATCACCTGTTATGAGACAAAGGGCTGAGTGAATCTAACGGTTTCAAAGCAGAGGCTGAAGTCTGTGTGTTTTTTATACTGTATCTCATATGTGTGTTCACTGTTTAGGTACAAACTCTGGGTTGACACCTGCTCGGAGATTTTTGGGGGGCTGGACATCTGCGCTGTCAAAGCCATACATGGAAAAGATGGCAAAGATTACATCACAGAGGTAAGATTTCAAAATGTTATCGATCAGATGCTTCTCAAAGGAAATATCTGGCCTCTCAGTTACTGTCAGTAGTACCGTGTTATAACGCTGTTACCTCCTCAAAAACATACCTGGAGTTGTGTTTTGCTGCATTCACACATGTTTGAGTAACTCTTTATTATTAGTCTGTCTACATCTCCAAAGCTCAAAATGCTCTGTTCCACGTTGTGATGTCATGAAGTGGTAATTTTCTAGTTAAGTGCTTTCAGTTTGAGAGAAAAATTCAGCCTAAGTATTCAGGGTTTGTGCGTTAAACATGTGTGAATGAAACAAAACTCCAGGTCTGTTTGTGATGAGGAACAACATTATAACATAGATCAGAAAATAGTGTAATATGGGCCCTTTAAGTAATTTGTGTCCAGAATAGCTCATCTGTTGGATGCGGTCTGTTCCTTCTTTGAGTGATGATATTTTAGAGATGCTACAAGCGCTTAATTTGTCCACAGTTTCAACACAGCTGACCTTTTATCAGGTCTCAACACTAACCATATTCAACTGGCTCTGTGCACATCAGCACCTGGCAACCTTACTGTTAGAGTCACTACTGCATGTCCAAGTTGATCTTCATGTTGTTTTTGCTGAGTTACGCTGAAATGAATAAATATTTAAAGATCAGACAGTGGACAGGGAGCTACAGGTGGGGTAGGGGGTAGCAGGTAGAGGTCAGGGGTCATAGGTTAAGGGGCTTAGGGTCACACAGTGGACAGGGACCTGCGGATGTCACTATCACATGTTAAACACTACACCACAAATAAAATGAATACTTCTCCAGAGACACGTCTGTGTTTAGAAAGAGACATGTTTGTGAGGCAAAAAAAAAATTAAAACAACACCACAAACTGAATTATTCTACATATAAAAATAATTGTGCTGTCTTTATTTTGAATTTGAATTGTAATAGGTTGTATATTTTTACACATGGGAGGAGCTCGGAGTAGAGCCACGGCTCCTCCACACTTTGAGGAGCAGCTAAAGTGGCTCTGGCGTCTGTTCCGGATGCCTCCTGGACGCCTCTGTGAGGAGGTGTTCGGGCATGTTCCACCGGGAGGAGGCCCCTTGGAAGACCCAGGACACGCTGGAGGGACTATGTCTCTCGGCTGGCCTGGGAACGCCTTGGGGTTCCACCGGAGGAGCTGGAGGAAGTGTCTGGGGTGGAGGAGGTCTGGGATTCCCTGCTTAGACTGCTGCCCCTGTGACCCGGTCCCAGATAAGCTGAAGAAAATGCATGGATGTATATTTTTCATAAATGTTAGCATAAACTTGAGACACACAGCGAGCTAGCTAGCGTGCGACTGTGCCCAGAGGCAGTTCCCCATTAGTCAGCAGTTGTAACGTTGTCCCTTGTGTAGCATGTACCTGTTCACTCTGACAGTCTTTATTACACGAGTGACACTGCTGCTCTGATGTGATCTACAGTTTGTCGGATCGTCCATGCCTCTGGTGGGAGAGCACCAGGCTGAGGACAGGCAGCTCATCGCAGACATGGTGCTGGACAAAATGAACTCATTAGCAGAAAAACAAGCCAACGCGCCACCAAGACCTACCACCATCCAGCCCTCACAGGTCTGACTCTGCACTAGAACGACACAGCCAAGAGACATTTATATCACTGTTTTAATTACTTAAGATTTAATGGGATTTATAGTTTGAGAATTTTATGTATAAATAAAAAGATTAGTTTCAAAATTTCCACCAAAACTAAACTGCAGTGGTGGAAGGTAACAAAGTACAAGTAGTAAAGTGCTAAACTTAAGTAGAATGTTTAGCTACTGGAGTATTTTTTGCTCCAGTATCTGAACTTATACTCACATTTAAAAAAAAAGAGTATGTATGTATTTCATGTACAATTGTTTTAATCCACTGCTTGAAATCTAAGTAAAATACTACAGGTCTAATTTATACAGTTTCAAACAGTCAGAATAAAACATACAGTGAATTCAGTCCAATTGCAAACACATCAAAACCATAGACTGTATCAAGACGTTGACTGAGTGAGTGTGACGTCACCCACAGCCTTCGGCTCCAGTCAAATGAAGCTCATCAAGGCTAGTGGTTATAGGGGAGATTTGGAGCAAAGTTCCATATTTGGAATTCTGACTGTGAGTATCATAGCAACCAAAGAGCCAATCTGGAGCCAGGTTTAGCAGGGAGCGGGCGCTTAGTAACGCTGTCAATCACCTGATTTGTCTTTTATTAATGTTCATAGTTTTATTGACTGACACAATAGCAAAATAAAAACACCAAGATCATGTAGAGCCAGTTAATACGAACATTTTAAGACCAAAATGATGAGTCTGACATCAGCAGTTGCAGAGAGAGGGGCCGAGTTTCTTTTATGTAAAGTGAATTGGAGCCGATGTCGATGGAGCTGGAAGCGCGCCCATGATCGCTTCCTATTTGGAGTTTAGCTATGTCCATTTACATGTACTACGCTCAACACTGAAAGTGCCTAACACAGATTTTTATGTGTTTCTGATAATTACTTTGGCGGCATAGTGGCTGCGGTCAGTACGTATACACACTTTAAGTACAAACGTCTGACTAATTGATGTTTTTGTCATTTCCAGGGTACCGGTTTGAAAGGAGAGACCACCGGTGAGCCTCTCAAAGATGGCCGCCCTCCTAACAGCTGTCTGCAGTATATTCTCGATTGTAACGGCGTCGCAGTCGGACCAAAACCAGTCCAGGCAAACTGAGCTACCACGGAACAGAAGCGGTTATATATGATTCTAGAGGTATACTAGCCACTATGTACAGAAGGAGGAGCGGAGGTGTGGAGCAGGTGTTGGGTCATGTGACTACGGGCTTGGTACAGCGAACTGCCGGATGTGTTTTGAACTCTATGCAGTGAAAACATGTACTGTCTACCTGTAGGTTTGTATGCTTGTAGCGGTCCCTTTGGTTCAATAGCTGTGGTTTTTGTTCAGGTCTGTTGATAATGTAAAAAGCAAAGCAAGATTGTGCCTACACTAAGTTCAGTGCTGCTGTGTGCTACAAAGAGTTCAACCCAGCTATTCCATTTCTCATTTGCCCTTTGACCCCCAACTTGAGTTCGATATTGTTAAATCTGTGAGAAATGGTGCACTTTGAAGTATCTCGTGTACAGTATGTAAGTGTGTATGGATTTCTAATGGTTATTTTGACATAGTAGTGGTTTATTTCTGTTTTGCATGATTGGCGGTGGATGGGTAAATGTTAAGTGTCCAGGTCAAGGGGGGAAGTCGACGTCGTTGTTATATCTGTGCTCCTCGTGGTTCAATGCCTCGTGAATGTGTTGTTGCTAAAAACGCTACCCATTAACACAAGCCCTGTGTATTTTACAGAGAAATACAGTACTTAACATACATATTTCTATCTAGACTAACAGAAACCTATAGAGATTACTAATATATACTCCTACAGTAAAGGCTATATTTAAAACAATGGAAGATTTATTATATATGAAGCTATGTCTGCAGTGTATATCTTAAATGTATTTATATCATTTTGAACCAAAGATTTTGTTTTTACATTACGATCTCTGCACTTCTAATGTACAGCATATAAATATACATACTACTGAGTTTAACATAGATACGTTTAAAAATATAATAGATTAGAATAGATCAGAATCGATTGGTTCAAACGGGGCAGGTAGGACTTGACTGGAAGAATTTGCTTCTCAAGTCAAAATACTGATGGATTTTTCAAGGCCAGACCAAACTAAAAACATCTATTTTTCTGTTAACATGAATTATCAAAAAATTAAAAGCCATTTTGTCAATCAGAGCATCAAGCTATGAGATATAATCATAAGAGTTTGTGAATCTATCGGTTTATAAAGAATTGGGCTCAGCATTTGAAATCAAGTCCGACTTTTTAAAATTTTTTGTCAAGCTATTTTTCCTTCTCAAGTCAAGATACTGCAGGATAAAACGTGCCCGGTGAAATATGAGCGTAATGAGTTGGCGCTGGTTGATTCCCAGGGTCTGATCTGATTATGTGGGAGGGCAGTGGGGCAGTCTGAAATGAAAAAGTCGAGCTTGCATCCTAATTGGCAAGGAAAAAAACCCACAACACAATGTAGAAGGAGTCTCCTCACTCGCCCCTCGCAGCGGCTCTCGGCCGTGATGGTGGTGTTGCCATGACAACAGGTGTTCAGAGTATCTCCGCGTGGACCAGAGCTTAAATATTGCGCTGCTCATGCCACTGCTGTGTAAAGATTTGAATCATTTTGGCTTCCTCTGTGTCTGTGAGCTAATGAAAAGTGCAATATCGTATGTGTTTTTTTAACAAATCAGATCTTCCACTTTGTCACATCAAAACAAAAGCTCTTGCAAGTATAGACGCGCTATGTAACTTTTCTGCTTGTATCCATGGAGATGTTATTTCTCTGCCTGGAGTATGGCATTAAAATTACCGTACAACCTTGCATTAATTCAGTTATAGGAAATTTATTGATATATATTTTTTAATACCATGAAAAAATGGGTTGTGACAGTGAGCATTGCATTTCCACAGATTTAACTTGGCCTGGTCTCGTCACCAGGTGGTGACACTAAGCCAAGTTACAAATCAAATCTGTGGAGAGGCGATCTCCGTGTGGACCAGAGCTTAAACATCTCCATGGACAAAAATGATACATAGAGCACTTTTGATAGAATATCATTTAAACCAAATCGCCTGCTAAGTGGCTAACAAATTTTGTTGTGTAAAAAATGGCGTGCCGTTATCTAACAAACACAATAGTTTAAGCCTGTGTGGTTTTCTTTCAGCTGTGTTCAGTGCCATTGTGTCTGTGGGCGTGTCTATGTTTAAAGCCATGCACGACTGTGTTGTTCTGTTTGAATATGCCATGACATTGTTAACGAAGGACTGTGCTGTGGCTCTTTCAGAAATAACTGCATGATTTGGCCCTGATTCGGTGAACCATTTGTGGATTTTAAGTAACTAAATAAATAAATATTCATGTTTGGCAATTGTGTGAAATCGTACGTGTCAAATGGTTGTGTGTAAAAACAAGGGCCCAAAAAATGCTAATTACAATACAGCTGTTGGACTGTTCATGATCTGAATACAATAAAACGGAAACATTTTGTCTTTGGCAATAAAGCTTACTTTGCAATATACAAATGGCTTTTTTGTGTTTTATGTGAATTACCCGAGTTATATATTCTAGTACAGTGCGTGTTCTGGTTGGTTTACACATCATTAAGTCTAAAGTGCTCGATTTGTAGACCCATTTTATTTCGATTATTCATAATTTGAAAGGGTAAACTCACTTCCACTCTCAGTTTGAACCAGTTTAAACTCATCTGAGCCTTGGTCGTTCCTCTATGGGATTAGTTTGTAGATTAAATGAGTTCTCACATTGGCTTTTGTCACATAAATAAATATTAAAAGCGCCAAGACTCTTTTGATGGCTCTTTACAGTGAATCGATCCAAAAAAAATTCGGATCCCATAAAAGAGCCGAAAGTCCCATCACTACCAAGTAACAGCTGTCATTTACTCAGATGGGTTACTCAACCATCCACTCAAAACATTCCGTCAGATGGTTTCTAGTTCCCAGATGGGTTTGGGGGTGTAAATCACTCACTGCAATTGGAAACAAGGAGCTTTCCATTTAAACCAAGCAAAGCATTTTACATGGTCAGATTTTAAATGCTATCAGACGCAATGGGGGATTTAGAGTAAGAACTGAGATTAAGATGAGCCCAAAGCAGTGTCCAGTCTCCTCCCCTGTCAGCCAATCTGCTGCACAAGACGTGTGTGTCCTGTGGGACCTGACCATCTGCTGAAAACGACACGTCTGCACAAAGAGACGACGCAAATGATGAGTAAAACACAGAGATAATGAAGGCAAAAGGAAAAGCCTGGTTGGTTTGATAAAGGACAAGCTTCCATGTGTCCTTCAGTGCTCTTTTGTGGATGTCAGTGAGTGGTCAGAGAAAATACAAGTGCACTGTTGCCATCTGGTGGACACTGTGACACCTACACTGCATTAGTGCCATCCCACTTGCATAATAGCAGCACATACAATATCGCACATGCTTGTGAACCAGATAAGTAGCTGCTAATGAGGAACAAGACAGTGAATGGTCCTCAGTGCTCTTTTGTGGGACGATTAGTGATGTTGTTGTCAGCTTGTCAGAAAAGCTGGTGTCACTTTTGTCACAATTACTCATATTAGTTATGTAATGATTTCATGTGCTTGGCTTTAAAATGAACTGCAAGTCACACACAGCATTGGACTCATGACAGTTTATATATGAATATAAATGCAACTGTATTTAAAGGTTCTATATTACGCAAAATGGATTCTTGTGAGCTTTAAGTTGTGTTATGTTACCTCCTCAAAAACATACCCGGAGTTGTGTTTTGTTTCATTCACACATGTTTGAGTTATCCTTTATCATTAGTCTGTCTACATCTCCAGAGCTCAGAATTCTAGGGCTGAAACTATCCAAATGACTATATTGAAGGTGTATCAAGTTTAAAATTACAGTGAAGCACTTCCTGTATTACCACATGACATTACAAGGTGGTACAAAGTGATTTCGGTCTGAGAGAAGAACTCAAGGTTTGTGTGTTAAACGTGTGAATGAAACAAAAATCAACTCCAGGTCTGTCTGTGATGAGGAAACAACATATATAACACAGATCAGAAGCAGCATAATATGGGCCCTTTAAAGCACTCCAGTATCACATGTATGTTTATAATCTTACAGTGTTTAATGTGGTTTTAATTACTTGACTGTTTACCCTAAAACAAAGCGTGCGTGTCTTTCTTTCCACCAGGAGTCTCCTGTCTGCTCCTCTGAGGGTCTGGGGCCAGCACGGGCCCCTGGTGACGTATCTGCACACAGTCCCCTGTGCGGTCACGCTGCGTTGCTACTGCTACAGTCACATCACACTTCACTACCAACACTGCAGATCTGTGGCACTTCGGTGTGAGAACCATAGATTGTATATATAAATGGACATAGCTAACCTGCTAGCTGCCGCGTTCCAAATTTGAAGTGATCATGGGCGCGCTTCCGGCTCCGTCGTCTCTGGCTCGAATTCAATTTACATTGAAAAACTGTGGCCCGTCTCTCTGTAACTGCTTGCTTCATTTTGGAATTAAAATGTTTGCGCTCTGTATGATCCTGGTGTTTTTATTTTGCTGTTGTGTCCATAAATCAACATGCGACCATTAATAAGACACAAATCTGCCTTTCCCCGGGTCACTTTCGCTTGCCTCACAGGTTTGATTGACAGTGTTGTTAATGGCTGTTCCCTGCCAAACCAGCGGTGCGGGCGGAAAGGGACGTAACCTTCAGCAGCCTCGCTCGAGAGTGGCTCTTTGGTTGCTATGATACTCGTGTTTAGAATTTCAAATATGGACCTTTGCTCTAAATCGACTCCTTTAGCTGCTAGTCTCGATGAGCTTCATTTGACTGGAGCGAACGCTATGGGTGATGTCACACTCACTTAGTCCACTTCTTTAAACAGACTATGGAGAGAACACACAAGGCCAGACTGAACAATACAGTGTCAGCAGACCACATTAAGGACCTGTATGGCAGAATAACCACCACAACCAACTTTGGCACAAAAATTAACTTAAATTTTATTAAAATAGTGAATAGAGAACATTCTCGCCCAGTTACAATATGTTTAACCTCTTGAAAGAGACATGATAGACAGTACACGTTAGTCTCCATGTGATTGAAATATTTAAGACAACAGCAACAGCCCAGCTCGTGAAAAGCAGAGGAAGGACCAAAAGTGTGTCGTATCTACACCTCCATTTACTACACAGATAGAATTGCTCCAGCGGGACCCAACTGGACCCAGCGGGACCCAACGAGACAACGCCAGTCTACACCAAGACAAAAAAAAAAAAAAAAAAAAAAATAACTTTCCACCATTTTAAGATTTTTCTCATTTAAGACAAAATAATCAACAACTGCTGAGCTACAAAACTGACGTCCATTTGTGCTGTCTTTAGGTAGATATACAGTACGCGAATATATTTACAATGTTGGAACCGTGGACAGGGAAGACAACAACAGTAAGGCACCTTCTTAACCGTGATCCTGCTGATCTTCATGTATGGGTCCAGTTTGCCTTCATTCATAATCTCTGACGCATTGTCCCTGCAGGTTTGACAGTGTCTGCGGTAGTTTGTGTATCGCTTTGGGTCTATTGCCTTTGGGTCATGAAAGGGGCAGAGGTGATGGGGTTAGTCTTTAGAACACGGGCAGTCTGGTGGAGGTCAGGGTGCAGGTGTTCATGTCCTCCGTGTGGGCCGCTCTATGCAGGGACGGCTCCGAGGCACTGCGGTTAATCTTAGGAAGAGCGTGTTGGAGCAGCTCGATGGACGATAAGATCTGAAAAAAAGCAAAACAGAGGTACAGGTAGGGATGGGACTATGAACAGTAATAGTGTTTATCGTGATGAAAAGGGTTGACAATAATTGTTCATGGGACATTTAATATAATCAGGATAATCGCCAATGAAGATAATCTCCATTGGGTCACCAGAATGAGCAGAAAAAAACGACTTATTCACAGGGGAATCGAGAATGAATTTGTGAATTTTGTTCTATGAATTTGTATTAGAGGGGGACCCATGTGAGGCTTATTACCCCGGGCCTCCAAATTTCCGTCAATGGCCTTACTTAGCCATAACATTCTCTGCTAAATCATAGTTGTTCTCACTGATGACAAAGTACAATACTATAAAAGTTGTTTAAATATGCAACTTATTAATAGTATCAAAATTATAATGATTCATATCCATAACATTTTTAAACTGTCTGCAACTTTAATAAGTATCATAATACAGGATAACATTTTTTATAAAGGTTTTTATTCTGCACTTTTCTCCTTTAATGTTAATTTTATGATTATTTATGTTTAGATTCATTGTATTGTGATTTTAATGTATTTCTTATTCTGTAAAGCACTTTAAATTACCTCATGTACGAATTGTGCTGTACAAATAAACTTGCCTTGCCCTTACCTAATCATTTATCGCAATTACTTTGGCAATTTCAATTTTACTTCATAAAATATCAATATCGTTTCATGCCTAGCACAGGCTGATCATAAAATGACAAATGGGAAAGTGCTGTATGGTCTGATAACAACAACTTCTAGTCGTCAAATGAGCCTGTGTGCAGTTCTTGTATCTGGAGGCTGGATGCAAAATGCTTGTAAAACTAATGTGCGTCAATATGTTTTTATGTTTGTTTTATGGGGCTGTAGAAGAACGTTCTGTACCTGTGGAAAAAGAGGTCTCTCATCTTTGGATTTCTTGATGCAGTCGGCGACCAGCCTTTTTCATGGCTTTGGGACAACTTTTGAAGAGCTTACTGAGGTCTGAGATAGGTATCCTCCGCCCACCATGAAGATGATCTGACAGGAGAAAAAGTCATGATTATAACAGTGGACAGTGACAGATGCATGCTGGGAAATAATGGTGCAGAGTTCTGTGTGTGCTGCCAGGTTATCTGAGAGTAAAGTACTGAAGGCACACGCTGTCCTGAGGTCAGACAACTAGAACCAAATTAAACAAGGCCTCAGCGCCAGGACAGGTCCTGAGGTGTGACCACAGCATGCAAACTGACCACAGGCTGACCACTGCACACAAAACACTGACCACAGGCTGACCACTGCACACACTGACCACAGCACGCGCACAGCACATACACCGACCACAGACTGACCACTGCACACACACCAACCAGACTGACCACTGCACACACACTGACCACAGGCTGATCACTGCACGCACACAGCACATACACAGACCACAGGCTGATCACTGCACGCACACAGCACATACACAGACCACAGGCTGATCACTGCACACACACAGCACATACACTGACCAGAATGACCACAGGCTGACCACTGCACACACAGTGATCACTGCACACACAGGCACTGACCAAAGCATGCACACTGACCACAGTACGCATACTGACCGCAGGCTGACCACTACACACAGCACACACACTGACCACAGGCTGACCACTACACACACACAGCACACACACTGACCAGACTGACCACAGCACACTGCACACACATAGAATAGCACACACATCACGCACACACACAGCGCACACACACGCACACACACAGTGGCCCTTTTCTCACACACCTCACAGCACATACACTGACTACAACACACACACAGCACACACACTGACCAGACTGACCACAGCACACTTTACACACATAGAATAGCACACATTGCACACACACACAGCGCACAAAGCACACACACAGCACACACACACAGTGGCCCTTTTCTCACACACCTCCAGGATTGTGTTACTGAAGCTAAAATTAGGCCTGTGGCTCCAGGGCCGCGGTCTCTGTGGGCCTCAGGCCAGCTCCACAAACCCTTTGGAGCCACAGTGTTTCCACTGCCTCTGTGTCTGTGTCTGTGCAGGAACAATGGAGGACAGGAGGCTTTCTGATGGAGGGTTTGGAGCAGGTTGGACATTACACACTTTCTGTCCGAGTTACGGTAATTTAAAATTAAACCTTAATTTGTCCAACACTAATGTTTACAATTAACTGACCAAGAAAATAGCAGCAAAGGTCAAAAATAAAGTCAGTACAACCTGACACTAATAAATCTACAGCTGATGACAGCAGTGGGGCGTGAATGTACCTGATCCCGGTTTGCGATCTGAGAATATGGAAGCTCTCCAGTCATGAGTTCAAAGAGCACAATTCCATAGGAATAGACGTCAGACTGGAAGCTGTACGGATTGTTGTCCTGCATTCGAATCACCTCAGGAGCCTGAAACAAACGAGCGTGTTCAGTTTTAGGTGCAGTATTCACACATGTCTCTGCCAGGACACAGCACTCACCATCCAGAGGATCGATCCTGACGGCTGCTCCACCTGATGTGAACCACTCCATCTTGTTTTAACAGTTGCAAGACCAAAGTCCCCTATTTTAACTGTTAATCCATCATGCAAAAAGATGTCTGTGATATCATTAAGAAGCACAACCAAACGGAACATGTCTATATTAAATTATCTTTAAAAACAATAACAACAAAACAAGATAAACAATAACAATAAACAAGATAAAAAGATACTGTTGGACTTCATGTCACGATGGATGATGTTCTTTGCATGCAAGTAGCTACAAGGGAAAAAAAAAAGTTGACATATTAATATACCTGCCACAATAACACATTTGGAAGCACGATACATCACTACAGAGAAATATCATGATAAATGACATTGACACTGATAAAAACAGAAATAATGCAAGAAATATATTGTTTCATTAAGAGACATGAGCTGGAACAAATAAACAGTAGAACATATCAATAATTAGCCGTAAAAAGGATGTATTCACTCATCCACAGCTCAAATCTTATTGTATAACAACAAAAATACCCAAAATTCCACACTTTGGCAAGAAAAATTACTCATAATAAATACTGAGACCCAAATATAATGCTGGTGATTATAGCGACAAGCCTACATATGTCAACAATCACATGTTTAGGGTGTTTTTCCATTTACAGATCGAGACTTACTCCATGCCCTGTGCCGTTTGCCTGGCGATGTCTATTCGCGGGATCATCTGGAAGTTGGTCTCCAGAACGTGGATGTGTTTGTAAAGGCTGCTCCCTTCGCACCATTGCGTCACTATGGCCAGGTTGTCTTTTGTCATATAACCCATAAACAACAGAATATTGACATGTCGCGTTTTCCTGTGAACAGAGGCACCAGCGGAACACACAGATAAGATAACGGTTTGCTACGTAAATGCTCTGAAAGTCAAAGCGGAGGCTGTGGAAAGCTTACCGCAAAACAGCCACCTCGTTTCTGAAGGCTTGAAATTGTTCAGGAGTTGGATCTTTGACCTTTAAAATTTTCACCGCTACATCACCTGCATTGATAAGAAGAGGCGTTTATAATGCTTTATGTGTTGACAAAGTTTACCTCTACTGGCCTTGTTTGGCCTCGCCCATTTTTACCTCCAAGTGCAACTAAACTCCCACTTTCCAGTTAAAAGTTTTGCTGCTAAAATTTGATATAAAGTAGTACTGATTTGGGTAAGATGTTCTATGTTCTTTTACACGAATAAGTCAACACTGCCCCCTTTCTCTGAGAAGCTCTAAAGCGACTCTGTAAATCCATATAGAACTTATTTACTGTGAAGATGGGCAGCGCCACACAAAATACGGCAACTTCCAGAATAAGGCTGCTGATCGACTGGTGGTGACTGGACCCTACATGCCCTTCCTATGCCTTGATACTGTTCTGTGGCCCTCCCCTTCCCTCACCTGGCTGGATGACCCAATGCCTGGCAAGGATGACCCTGACTGTGGATAAGCCCCCCTCTGTTAAGTTAAGTGGCTCTGGCTCTACAGACTTGAATTCCATCTGCAAATGGATGTGCATTAGTCCTGGTCCTGGTTCAATCCATAGGAGTGAATCTCTCTTTCACTGTGGGTCTCCTCAAGGTCTCTCTCTTTTTTTTTTTTTTAATGAATTTTTTCTTGCCTGAAGGAGGGTCTAAGGACAGGGGGCGCTCTGGGACACTGGGATTCAGTTACTCGTCTGTTATTGACCAGTGTCTGTTTCACTGTTGATTTTCTAACTTTCTGTTGGTTAAATCAGTTCTCACGTTCAGCCTTAAGACACGACTGCTGCTGTGATTTTGGGCTTTACAAAAATAAGTTGAAATTAAACTGAAAATGAAGATGAGTAAAAACACAACGATTGCATACCGTGCCATTTCCCTTTGTATACAGTTCCAAAAGAGCCTGATCCAATACAAGAATGCAGATACACCTCACTGGCCTCTATCTCCCAATAGTAACTGGAATCCCGTTTGTCTCGAGGTCTCTGCACAGATACAGGAGAACGTCAAGTGTATATGGAAAGAAATTATAATAAAAAGTAAATAACCATTGTCTTACTATTTTATTTTTTTCCTGAGTGTTGAGAGAAGGAGCCCTCTCACGCTGAGCAGGAGCAGGGGTTTTGGACTGGGCCCAGCCAGTGGGGCTCTGGTTTGGAGAGCTACCTGCTACAAGGGCAGAAATGGAGAAAGAGATAATGAGATAATAGTTTATAGCGCATTAACAAGCAGAGAATATGCTTCACCGACTTAGCTGTGGGTCTCAAACATCAATCCCAACACCGCCTAACACAATATTTAGTTCTCAAAGCACTAGTGGAACAAAATCCTGACTAAATTTGAGCTAGACAGGATATCTTGATGTTTTATTGTTCCTTTCCTATGTATCATGTTATCTGTATGTACAAGGTCTAATATTTTAAAATTTAAATTAAAGGCACATCTTTTTAATACTGCCCATGAATAATTAATGGCAAAGCTATACATTTTAACTGTTTAACTTATCTCATGAGTAAATTATGTTCCGTAGATTAATATTTAACCAACTATGTGAACCTTTATGTTTTGCTAATCGTTGTGATTTTAATTCTGCGTAAAGCATTTCGAGTTTCTGTGTGCATGGAAGGGGCTCTACAAAGAAAATTGACTGACAGATTGATGAGGTTTGGGGAATGTTACCTCTTCCTTGCTAAAACTGTTATGGTAGTGGAACAGCGCCCACTCATGTCACTACCATATGAGTGTCATGACAGGATCGACAGACACTTACCCGAGTTGTGATCACACATGGCGTCCTGCAAGAAAACAAAACAAAAAAATGACTATTTACTACTTTAATTAATGGGCAAATTCAATGTTATCTTATGCTTTGACTTGTCTATAGTGAGCGTATGACTACCCAGACAGGCTGTTTTTCTAACCTTGTCAGAAACCTCGGGTGTGGCCTCAGCAAATGACTGGGAGAAGTGGACTATACCTACTTTCCTCTTGAGCCAGAATCTATGACACCAGGAGCTGGAGGAGGAGGAGGCATTCAGGCCGTCTAGCTACTCCCCACCAGGGGAAGAAAGATGGAAGGAAGGAGAGAGGCAAAGGTATAGGAAAAGATGAGGAACGCTGGCAAGGGCAGTGCCAAAGAGTGCCATGCAAAACTGGCTGGTGAAATAATTATGGAAGAATGGAGTAGTTAGAATGAGGAAACTGGGCAGCAAAAATGGTAAAAATCACCAAAATGAGTTGCAATAGGGACTGAAACAGGGAAGAACCTGTCCGGGCACATTATTGAACAGAAGGTAGATGAGTTGATAAAAGTGAGAGTTGAAATGTTTGAAACGCAAACAGATTCTCCAGTGTTAGATGAGTCACTCCAACATACAAGCTACAGCAGGGGTGGGCAAACTTTTTGACACGCGGGCCACAATGGGTTCTAAAATTTGACAGAGGGGCCGGGTCAGGAGATATATATATATATATATATATATATATATATATATATATATATATATAACATTAGAGATGTAGCAAAACATGAATATGCAAGGCTCATTGTACAAATTGTTTTCCAAATGCATTCTTTTAAAAACTCACCTTCAGATAAAGGTTGCTAGCTTTTGCTACTTTGAATGCCAGCAAAAAACTTGCCTTGGTACTTTGATCGGACTTCGGTGAAAAAATATTTTGTTGTCCACCCCATATTAAACACTCAGCGCCCACTATCCTTTTTTCTTTTCTTTGATAAGCTAATTTTTGCAGAAGAGAATAAGGGAGTAATACAAGGTTGATGTAGCTGAAGTGCGCCATAATTTGGTCACGTTCAGTGGGTTGGATTAATAAGCCCAACAGGCCGTATGTGGTCCCCGGGCCTTAGTTTGCCTACCCCTGAGCTAGAGCATAGACTGTTTATATAAATGGACTAACCGGCTAGCTGCTGCATTCCAAGTAGGAAGTGAGCATGGGCACGCTTAAGGCTCCATCGGCTCCAATTCACTTAACATTAGAAAACTGTGGCCCCTCTCTCTGTAACTGCTGCTTTCAGACTCATCATTTTGGTCTTAAAATATTCGTATTAACCCGCTCTACATGATCCTGTTTTTTATTTCACTATTGTGTGTGTAAATCAAAATATGAACATTAATAACAACTTCTCGGTGACTTCTTTCCCCGAGGCCTCTCTTGCTAGCGTTGCTAAGCATCCGTGACGTGCTAAACCAGCAATGCGGGCGGGAAGGTGCATTGCCTTCATCAGCCGTGCTCTGGATTGGCTCTTTGGTTGCTATGATACTCGCAGCTGAAATTCCGAATATGGAACTCGGCTCCAAATTGACCCCCATAACTGCTAACCTCCATGAGCTTCATTTGACTGGAGCCATACTATAGCCTGTATAAAAAAGTGGACTAAGTGAGTGTGACGTCACCCACAGCATTCGGCTCCAGTCAAATGAAGCTCATTGAGGCTAGCAGTTACAGGTCACCTTGGGAAGAGAAGACAGCTGATTTGTCTCTTATTAATCTTGAGTTATGGACACACAAGTGAAATAAAAACACCAGGATCATGGAGACCGGGTTAATACGAACATTTAAAGACCAAAATGATGAGTCTGACAGCAGCAGTTACAGAGAGAGGGGCCACAGTTTTTCAGAGTCGATGGAGGTGGAAATGCGTCTATGATCACTTCCTATATGGAACGCGGCAGCTAGCAGG
Organism: Periophthalmus modestus; assembly: GCA_019594935.1. Taxonomy (NCBI): domain Eukaryota; kingdom Metazoa; phylum Chordata; class Actinopteri; order Gobiiformes; family Gobiidae; genus Periophthalmus; species Periophthalmus modestus. The sequence continues at coordinate 11,068,428 of JAIEZT010000084.1, forward strand.
TTAGCTCTGTCCATTTATATATACAGTCTATGAGCTGAACTCTACGGGTGACGCCACCCTCCCTTAGTTCACTTCTTTTTACAGTCTTTGAGCCAGAGCCAAAAAAAATATGAGTGGTAAAACTGCTCATAAATATTAGAGACATGATCCTTCGTTATCCCAAAGCATACTTTTCAATTATTTCTATTGTAGCCGATATTGGGATTTTTTTGTTTATTATTTTATATTGCATTTTAATTGCCTGCCCTCCTCCTAAAAGCCTGCCTCATGTCAATTTAAAAACGCTTTCAGAAGCCTGCCTCTAAATAACTGCACGTATGCATATTCCTGTTAAACCTGATGTGCAGCTCTGTTTGTATTCACGTGTTTTACCTCTCATAAGCTGCACATATGAATTATACTCCGTTTTATTAGAGCCTTATGCATTTTTATGGACGTTACCGCTCCTGAGAGTCTTTGGTGACCATTCTTCATATTCTATTGTATAAAATATCTTATTCTGTATTTCTGAGCAAGTGAAAATAAATAAATGGGCCTAAAACAAAACTAAAATGGCGCTGCGTGTGCGTCTTTTGGCAGGACAATTATTATTATTGTTAACAATTATTGCTGTATGCGCCGCCAACCCCACTGTTAGCGTTGAAGCCCTATTGGCTGAAAAAACTCAAATTATGAGATTTCCAGCCATATGAAAACATGGATGAAAAAATGAGTGCATAAATAAACAGAACTGAAGGGTCCAAAGTTGGGGCAGATACCTCCAACATGCTGCTGTCGATCGGCAGGGTGGTGCTGACCATGTGCACGTTGGGTGTGGAGGTGGAGCGTTGCCTCTGAGAGAGAGTGCCCCCTGGAGATGCATAGGATGTGTTGTAGTTGAAGGCGTGAGGCGTGGAGTATCTGTGAGCTGAGCTGTACGAGTAAAACAAACATGAAATACAATGTTTATACCAAGGCTCTTCAGTTTGTTTTCATCCAAATGTTCTGCTTTATGTTGACACAGACTATATTTAGAACATGTGGGTGTGGAGTTATTTTTCTCTCGAGTAATTTTAACATTACATTTGTATTTGTTTACAGAATTATATGGCATATTGCTTCAACACAGTTAAATGTTAAGAAATAATAACATGACTCAAACGCAGTACCTGGAGATGTGGGATAGGCCTCTACTTTGACACTGTTTAAATCCAGGCTCTGAACGGTTCTGTTTAGCTGTGCATATGACTGAAAGAGTTTTATTTTTATGATGATTATTTGCTTTGATTTGTTGTATTGTGATTTTAATGTCTTTCTTATTGCTATAAAGCACTTTGAATTCGTGTTCCAATTGAGCTGCACAAATAAACTTGCCTTGCCTACTTCAACAGACTACTGCAGCACAGGCGAACCTTATTTTAATGAAGATATTTCTGAAGCTGAACTGTCACTTTTTCCATTAAAAACAAGACTAATACAAATAAATACAAACATTAGGCTGTGTTACTGCGTCACAGTGGTGGAAGGTAACGAAGTACAAGTAGCAAAGTACTGGACTTAAATAAAGTACACATACTTAAAAAATTCTACTTTAGTACATTTTATAGTGGATACTTTTTACTTTTACTTCACTACATTTGAGAGCAGTATCTGTACTTTCTACTCTGCTGCATTTTTGAACAGAACTGAAAAGTAAAAAGTACTTTTCATAGGATTTGAGGGGTTATTTTTACCATGTTCGTGGAAACATCCTGACTAAAGTTGAGTTCAAGCTTCAGCTTTGAGCAAACAAAAATAAATACACAAAATTCATAAGAAACACATTGTAACTGTTGAACAAAATATATCTTACTGTAAATTAATATGAATACAGTATAAACTTTAATAAATGAACAACACTAGTGTGAAATACTTTTACTTTTTACTCTTAAAGTACATTTTTAAACGGCTACTTAAATACTTTTACTTAAGTAGATTTTTTCATGTGATACTTTTACTTGAGTAACTTTTCCCTCTGTACCTGTACTTTTACTTAAGTAACACAACTGTGTACTTCATCCACCACTGCTGCGTCATTATAAATAAAACTGAGATACTTTTCCCTATTACTAGTACGCACATGTCACGAAGATCATAAATTTCCCAACAAACCCACAAACATAAAACTCTTGAAAACAAATCAAATCCACAACTGGCAAAGCAAAAGTATATTTCAAAACTATTTGCTCTGCTTGATACTTGGTTTGAGCCATTACAGCGACCCAAAGTGCTTTTTAAACCATTTTAAAGTGCATCTGAAACAACAGAGCCTATTCACCGCGGCAATTACATCAGCCTTGGAAATATAAGCTCCCATAAAGCACAGAAGGTGATTAAGAATGAGAATTAAAGTTGTTGAGTGAAATTGGGCAGATAATAATAAGGGCTGGAATAAGAAGCTGGAAGAGTAATGTGGAAAATATATGTTCAAAATGTAAACAAAAATAAAAACTGAAAACTAGCCAACCTCGGAAACCTTGTTAAAGATTCCCTCATTCTCCGAAACGTCATTGGGGGAAGAGATGGAGCGCTGCCTTCTCCAGGTGTCGGACATAACCTGAAAAACAAAATATTCAAAAGATGGTTACCAATTATAGAATGTTTAAAAATTTAGTTTTAATTTAGTTTAACCTTTATTTGTAAGGGACCGTGTACGAATTCACTAATCTTAACAAAAGAAAAGATGATTTGTACCAAATTTAGCTATTACTACTTTCCATCTGCAGCCCCTGGGCAGGTGAACGCACATTAAAGCGCCCATATTACACGATTTTCTGATCTATGTTCTAATGTTGTTTCCTCATCACAAACAGATCTGGAGTCTGGAGTTCATTCACACATGTTTAACACACAAACCCTTAATATTTAGGCTGAATTCTTATCTCACACCTTGTGATGTCATGATGGCAATACAGGAAGTGCTTCACTGTGTTTTAAACTCCATACACCTTCACTAAAATAATTTGGATGACTTCAGCTTTGGATTTGCGAATCTCCAGTGAACTAAAGGTAAAGGAGCAGTTAACTTGAAAATTACAACTTCATGAGATCACAAGGTGGAGCAGAGCATTTTGAGCTTTGAAGATGTAGACAAAACAAACTAATAATAAAGCGTTACTCTCAGACATGTGTGAATGAAGCAAAACACAACTCCAAGTGTGTTTTTGAGGACATAACAATATTATAACATGGCCTAGAGCTCATAAGAGTCAGTTTTGCCTAATATAGGACCTTAAAAATGTATCACAGGGATGCTTTGGAGATGTAGACAGAGACAGACTAATAATAAAGGCATAAAAAAATATGTGTGAATGAAACAAAACACAACTCCAAGTATGTTTTTGAGGAGGTAAAAACAGAGCTTACAGCTCCCAGGAGTCCATTTTGTGTAATATAAGACCTTTTAATATACACATTTATTACAATTACATTATAAGACTAAGTTCATCATTAACTTTACTTATAAAATAACTTAAGATGTTAGATAAGCTTTTAAGATTTCAAGGCCATGTGAAGTCCAATTATAGTGCTTTTTTTTTACTAAATTAGGACGAAGCTGAAACAAGTGGAAAAATTTCTATTTACAGTGAGTGACAGGACAAAGGAGTAGAGGTATTGAAATTGGTCCTGCCCACTTTTTGCCTTTTGTGGTGGCACTTCCGTTAAGCGAGAATCCCATTCGCTTAAAGGGTACATATTGCGCTGTTTTCTGAACTATGTTATAATGTTGTTTCCTCATCACAGACAGACCTGGACTTGTGTTTTGTTTCATTCACACATGTTTAACACACAAACCCTGTATATTTAAGCTGAGTTCTTCTCTCCCAACTGAAAACACTCTGTTCCACCTTGTGATGTCATGTGGCAATACAGGAAGTCCTCCACTGTGTTTTTAAACTCCATACACCTTCACTAAAATCATTTGGATTATCTCAGCCCTGAAATAGCCAATCTCTAATGAACAAAAAAGTAGTAATAAAACTACTAACAAAGAGTTACTCAAACATGTGTGAATGAAACAAAAAACAAACACAACTCCAGGTATGTTTTTGAGGATGTAATAACATTATAACATGGCTTAAACCTCACAAGAGTCTATTTTGAGTAAGTTTAGCCTTTTAAAACAACTTTGTAATCCTGTAGAACTTATGCACTGTCCAGATCTGTTAAATCCCATATGACTTCCAGAATAAGGTGAATTATGGTGAGACACTTACAAGAGTTGTCTTATGTTGCTCCAGTCGACACACATCGTTGGGACTTTGGTGCTGCAGTGTTCGTGAAATTTGTAGCCACAGGTTTGGCAACGAAAGCCATTAATGAGGAACTTCTGGCAAATGTCACAAAAGGCTAACTTCAAATACGTCTTACGAACCTGCCAAAAAAATACATGAGAGAGTTAAAGGCACTATTCACCCCACTGGATGGGTCTACCACATGCTCGTCTCCATAGAGATGTTATTGCTTTGCCTGGTATGTTCCACAGTAAGGAATTAAACATATTCATGTCCAATTCACAGGTCTGATCTGTGGAGAGGCAAGCCCCCACTGACTATAAGAACGCATGTTGTTCAAGGCATTTTTGAGCAATAAAAACACTAATCAAAAACTGCTAGATGAATATGTTGTAAGTGCCCATAGTACACTATTCTCCAATCTATGTTCTAATGTTGTTTCCTCATCACAAACAGACCTGGAGTTGTGTTTTGTTTCATTCACACATTTAACAAACAAACCTTGCATATTTAGAGTTCTTCCACTCTCTTCCACCTTGTGATGTCATGAGGTAATACAGGAAGTGCTCCACTTTGCTTTTAAAACTCCCTGAACCTTCACTAGAATCATTAGGATGATTTCAAAACTGGAATTGCCAATTGCTACTAAACTAAGGGTAAAACGTAGTTGTTGAAAACTACGGCTTCATGACATCACAAGGTGGAACAGAGCATTTTGAGCTTTGGACATGTAGATGGAACTAGTAAGGGTTACTCAAACGTGTGTATGAAACAAAACAACTCCAGGTATGCTTTTGAGGAAGTAACAGCATTATGACATGGCTTAAAGCTCACAAGAGTCACTTTGTGTAATATAGGACATTTAAAATGCCATGCTGTGGAACATTCAAGGCCAAAACAATAACAGTGCAAGTGGTTACATAGTGTAATTTTCAATAAAAGTACTGTGGCTTGGTTGTGTGTTGTGAATCATGATGTGGATACTTACAAAATTATGAGTTGTCAAGGGCACATGATCTAAAACTTCCACAAGGAGCTCTTCGCCGATTAAAGAGGTGGAGTCATGTTCCAGTCCATTCTGAGCTTTTTACTGTAGAAGAAGAGGAAAAAAAAACAATGCAAAGTGGGTGTCATTTACATACAGACACGTAGACCATTTGAGGTCGCACACTTCACTGTTTCCGCTCACCTTCCCTGCGCTGGATGTAATTTAAACACAGCACAGCACTGGGGCTGGAGACCTCTGACCTTTAAGGCTTTAATCAGGCAACTGTGCAAAGTCATACCCGGTCGCACATTTACCTGTGGAAACAAAACACTCACTTTAGTCCAGGGCCAACAGTTACAGGGCCCATGTTACACTATTCTCTGATCCATGTTATAATGTTGTTTTCTCATCACAAACAGACCTGGAGTTGTGTTTTGTTTCATTCACACATGTTTAACACACAAAACCTGCATATTTAGGCTGAATTCTTCTCTCAAACTGAAAAACGCTCTGTTCCACCTTGTGATGTCATGTGATAATACACCTTCACTAGAATCATTTAGATGATTTCACTCCTGGGAAATGTCCAATCTCTTCTGAACTAAGGGTAAAATGAGCTGTTAACCTGAAAACTACCACTTCATGAGTGGTGGAACAGAGCATTTTGAGGTTTGGAGATGTGGAGACTAATAAAGTGTTATACAAACCTGTGTGAATGAAATAAGACACAACTCCAGGTATGTCTTTGAGGAGGTAACAGAATTATAAAATGGGTTAAAGCTCACAAGAGTCAATTTTGAGGGATATTTGGGGATATTTAAACCAAAGGAGAATAGAAAGGCTAAAATATAGTATTTTTTTTATGTTTTTTATTTGTTTTTGATTTGCAGTTATCAACTGAGGATAATTATGGGGCCCAATTCAATTCAATTCAACTTTATTTCTATAGCACACAAATGTATAGATAATATGATACATAGGAAAAGACCAAATAAAACACCAAGATATCCTGTTTAGCTACTGTTAAATGCCAGGGAGGAGAGGTGTGTTTTCAGTCTATTCTTGAACTGCATGAAAGACTGAGAGGATCTGATAGTCAGGGAGTGCTGCCACAGAAAAAACACATACAGTAAATCTAAACGTTTAAACAGATGTCGAAAAATACAATATAAAAATGATCAGTTTCATAATTTGTGGATTTTGCTTTGCTTCCCAACATTAAGTATGAGTTATATACAGATAGAGCTGGGCAATAATTATTCACAATCAATGTCAATCTTGTGTCAAAAAATATATATACAGAGAGAGTTTTAGGATGAGATTAGGAAACATAATAATTGTTTTTTTGTATACTGTATTTATATTCATTCCATCAACATAACAAGACACATTTTTAGTCAGTGCCATTTAACACAAAACAGATGCCTCCAAATTCTGAACTGCAAACCAATTTTTGAAACTAATGGGTCTTGATTCGATAAAGATTTTATTAGCTGCACAGCCTTTCATACAGGCTTATGTCATTGGATAATGAGGGAAATATATATTTACAATCACATTTAATTAATTACTTGAGGTTTGACCAATATGTTTTTTTAAAGGGCCAATGGGTGATAAGATCTGCAGTTATGTTTGAGGGCCAGCTTTGGTTATTTATCCTCATTATCCACAAATTAAGTAGTTTAAATTTACTACAAACTCCCCCGAAGCCCTTAAATCTTTAAGAGAGCAGTGCAGTCGCGTTTTGTGCAGCTATCTCTTCATATTAAAGTGTTAATATAAAGCTTTGTGTGGATTTTAAGGCAGCAGATCAACCAAAACAAAACAAATCTGAATCAAACATGTTGCTAACACCAGTGGGAGCAACCTCAGGAAAAAAAGGTGCCCGAAGTGTCTGTTATTAATGTTCATATCTTGATTGACAGACACAACAGCAAAATAAAAATACCAGGATCACGTAAAGCAGGTTAATACAAGCATTTTAAGACAAAAATAACGAGTCTGACAGCAACAGTTACAGAGAGAGGGGCCACAATGTTACAAGGTAAAGTGAACTGGAGCCAGAGTCGATGGAGCCGGAATCGTGCCCATGATCACTTCCTATCTGGGACGCAGAGGCTAGCAGGTTGCTATGTCCGTGTATATATACGGTCTATGGTACCAACAGGTAAATTTTGTTGGGCAGCAAGTCAGCTCATTCATTCACACATATACACATCTTCATCTGAAAAAGTGACCACAGAGCATAGTGCAGTGCAGACTAAAACAACTAAAACCCCATTAGAAACAACACATTAAAAACAAGACATGAGGATTATATCCTAGTTCTTAGTGGTTTAATATACATTTGCTCACCACAGTGCGCTGATGGTTTGGGAGGTAGACGCGGATTGTGCTGCTTGTCTTGGAATCAGGCATCTTGCTGTCATCGGAGGAGCGGCGCTGGCAGGGGAAGCCTTGGACCATGGTGGGTGACAGACAGGGGCTCTCAAACGATGGGTCCTTCATACTGAACCCATTACTCAGGGACTTCCCATGCTCCCTGAAGGTGCTCCATCAGAACAGCCAAGTGCTATCAGAGATCTAAAATGGAGAAAGAACATTGTAGAAAGAGAGCCAAACTTACATCTGTACATAGTCTGTATAAAGAAGTGGACTAAGGGAGTGTGACGTCACCCATATCGTTTAGCTCCAGTCAAGTGAAGCTCATCGAGGCTAGCGGGGCCAATTTGGAACAGAATACCATATTTGGAATTCAAACTGCGTGTATCATAGCACCCAAACAGCCAACTCGGAGTGAGAGTGTTGAAGGTAACGCCCCTTCCTGCCCACACCCGCTGGTTTAGCAGGGAGTGGGTGCTTAACAACACTGTCAATCAAACTTGTTGCTAATGCTAGCAGGGGCAACCTCAGTAAAAGAAGGCGGCTGATTTGTCTGTTATTAATGTTTAGATTTTGATTTATGAACACAATAGCAAAATAAAAACACCAGGATCACGTAGAGCTGGTTAATACGAACAATTTTAGACCAAAGTAACGAGTCTGAATTGGAGCCAGAGTTGATGGAGCTGGAAGTGCGCCTTCCTATTTGGAACGCGGTGGCTAGCGTGTTACCCATGTCCATTTATACAGTCTATGCATCTGTATCAAAATTCCACATTTTATTGTCATTATTGATGAATTATGGAACGGTTTAAAATCAAAATGATAATTATATTGCAGAAACAAATGTTGTGCCCCATAAAATTACAGAAAAGAAATAGTTCAAGCATCTTCTCTCTGTCCTGGATTATGTTGATATAATCCACATACAGACTTCAGCCTCTGCTTTGAAACCTTTAGATTAACTCGTTCACTCAGCCCTTTGTTTCATAACAGGTGATGAGTTTAAAAACCCATCACTGTTCACTCTATACAGTGTTGTTCTCTTCTGACAGATAATGATGGCCAACGTACTTTTTCATAAACTGTATTTATAAGGAACTACTTCCTAGACTGACTCAATATCTCACTTGTTTGTTGAACTTTGATACAGGAACTTTTAATACAAGATCTCATGATTGTCTGCGTCTAAAAACTTGAACTGTAATGTGGCAAAAACCTTTAATTTTTCTTCCCAAAAATGAAACACATTTGAAGAACATGCAAAACTGGATAGATGGGTGCCACTAATGTACTTTAATAATCTGGTGATAAACATTTATGATCGCATCTGCTCCTGTAATTTGGACTGGTGGAGTCTCGCTAGAGATATTGTTTTGTGCCATACTGTGGAAAATTCAAATAACATCTCCTTGGAACAAAGCAAATAAGAAACTTTCCAGCTGAAAAGTTACATGCAGGGATGCCAATCTGATACAAGTCAGGTCAAAGTCAAGTCCAATTTATGTACAAAGCATTTTTAAAAGCACAGCTGCCCAAAGTGCTGCACAAAGGTGATATAAAGTGCAATCTTAAAACAAAACACGCAAAAACATGATAAAACAAAACAATACAAGAGCTCAGCTTGTGTCAAAAGCGAGTGCAGACAAATTTGTTTTTAACAAAGATTTAAAAATATTTAAAAATCTGGCTGTTTTATTACCCAGAGGAAGATTGTTCCAGAAAGCCTGGGACCAGCTAAAGCGCAGTCCCCTCGAATTTTTAACCAGGACCTTTTAAACATCCAAAATCATCTAGCCTGCTGAGCTCAAAGTTCTATTGGGAACATGGACAAACAGAAGCTCAGAGAGATGGGGATGAACCAACCCATGGAGACATTTAAAAAAAAAAAAAAAAAAAACATAGTCAGAATCTTAAAAAAATAGCTGAATTGGATATAAGATAAGATATGCCTTTATTAGTCTCACAGTGGAGAAATTTCAATATTGCACCGCACAGTTAAACAACAGAAGGAAAATTGTACATGCAATAAAACAAGATAAAAGATAAATAGCTTCAAATAATTTAAGAAATAGACTTAAAAATAAACTAAAAATAGGCTCTAATATACACATATATGCATATAGATCTAGATATACATCTCATCATCGGCTGAATTAATATTTGGAGGCCTGTTTGAACATTAGAGTATAAGACTACTTACACATCATAATTGCTCCACAAAACCTCAAAACGTTTGAATTTTTAATTATACAAACCTGTTCTGCAGTCACTTGAAACATAGATAACAGCTACATAACACACTTGGATCAGTTTTGTTTTACTTTATTTTAGTTTTAAGGGAAATAAATTCTGTTTTGGGTTTCTGCCACTGGTACTGGTTGATACGGGCATTAGAACTGAAAAAAGTTGGATTGGTTCACCCCTGGTTACATAGTTACACACCTTTAACTATTTTTGTTGATATTACCACATACAGACTCTGTAGTGACACCGCTCCCAGTAGGTTTGTGGTTCTTACGCAAAAGAAAATGCCACTGATACAATAATAACCCAAAAGCATATTTAAACCACTAAAACTATTTTAAATCTACAATATTGTTAAAAATCATGTGTGAACTGCAATAAATAAACAGCAGAACGAAACACTTAAGTCATGAGTTTGCATCTGTAATGAAGCATAGATTTTATTTACTCAAACTTCTAAAGCTCAAATCTTAGCGCATAGCCAAAAAAATAACCAAAAGTCTCCCAGTAGAGCAAAGAAAATGTACACTCGATTAATACTGACTCCCAAAAAATACAGTTCCTTCTTTCATATAAGTTGATATAGTGATCTAGAGGTGTAGTCTTTTATTTTTATTTCATTTCACCCACTTTTCACAAGAGAATAAAGCTATGCATAAATATCAAAATTTAAATACCCAAGAACGTGTCAAACCATAGCTACTCATTGTATAGACTATGTTGTGTTACTGCGATCAAAGCCATGATGCTTGCCTGGAGGTCAGGAGTTTAACAGCATGATCAAATATTGTTCCGTAACTGCAAACGCTGAAGTCATGGCTCGCCCTCTTACATGGCAGAGTGCGTGTGAGGGTTTCTAAGAAGGAAGTCGAACTTTGAAGATTTAAAAACGAGACAAGAACAACTTATTTAAAAGGGCCCATATTACACTATGTTCTGATCTCTTTTCTAATGTCGTTTCCTCATCACAAACAGACCTGGAGTTGTGTTTTGCTTCATTCACACGTTTAACACACAAACGCTGCATATTTAGGCTGGTGGAACAGAGCATTTTGAGCTTAGAAGATATAGACAGACTAATAATAAAGGGTTACTCAAACATGTGTGAATGAAACAAAATACAAGGTATGTTTTTGATGAGGTAAAAACATTCTAACATGGCCTAAAGCTCATGAGTAAATGTTGTGTAATATAGGACTTTTAATCAATTTTGACAACAATACTTACTATATCGACTGGTCGGTCAGTATATGACAGATGGAACAATTATTTTTGGGGGTCAATGTTTTCTTTGCACTAGTGGAAAAGTTTGGTTCTTTCTCTTTTCTACGATGAGATTTGAAGGTTGAATTCTGAACTTCTATGACTCATTATAGACACAAACCAGCTACTTAAGTGTTGTGTTCTATGGTACATATAGAATACTTTTTGTGGGCTAATTCTGCTTTATGTTTGGTTTCAATATTATCTTTTATCATCTATATTTACTTGAAAATGTGTTATCGTGACAAGTCTAACTAGGAGACATGTACGGATCCGAAAACCGATACCAGATATTGGCACCGATATTGAAAATTTTGCTGGTTTGAATATCGGCTTCCAAATATTGCTTCAGTCGATATCCTGATTAAGCACATAAATGAATCTAATAAGACTATTTACAGGTCGTAGTGGCCCAGAAAAGTCTCATTATGTTTGATTTCTTTATGCAAAGTTGTGCTGTGATTACTCAGGATAAAAAAACAGCTACATTACATATCTGGATTGGTTTAGTCTTATTTTGTTTTAGTTTAAAAGGCAAAAAAAAATCCAGTTATTAGTCCCTACATTAGTAACTGCAGAGGCTTAAAGATGTAGTATCGGTATTGGTATCAAAGAATCCCTTAACCTGAGGCTACTCCAAGGGTCAGAGCTGCCGTTTACACTGCATGCTTTCCCACAACAAACAAAAACAGAAGGACAGCAGTGATTATAACATGGATTTATGAGGCAATACTGTAAGCTCCAACTTTCACTTAATGCACTTAACTCAACACGACACAGACAGGTTAGACCAAACCTGGCTGTCCTCCCTCTGCTTTGTTTCCAATACAAACTGCAAGGCTCTGAGTTCCAGTTATTTTCAGGACACTCTCACTACAAAAGAGCACGACCTCCAGAGACCTACCACTGCACCACACTGAGCTATACGCCACACTGAGCCACACCCACACTAAGCCAACTCAACCCATTATGACATATTTGTGTGGTTGCCATTTTGGGCTATCCCTGGAAAAAATCCAAAATACTTGGGAGTTTTTCAGTTGCACAGTACAACACAAAGCAGCAAGCATGGACTGGGAACTACTGATGTGGAGATCCCTAAAGTTATTGTTTGAAAATTTAGCAAAAGGTCATGTTTGTTGGATCCGCTGGCGGAGGAGGAAGCCGGACAGACCTTGCAGGCTCAAGTGTACTGTGAAGGTCTGCTGGGAATGTCTGGCAGAGCCCTTTGTCAGGGGGACTTTCAACTCACATCTCCAGGAGAGCTTCAACCAGATCCCGGGGGAGGCTGGGGACCAGCACTAGACCAGGGCTAGACCAGGACTAGACCAAGACTAGACTAGATCTAAACCAGGACTCAACCAGGTCTAAATCACATCTAAACCAGGACTAAACCAGGACTAAACCAGGACTAAACAAGGACTAAACCAGGACTAAATCAGGACTAAACCAGGACTGCACTGAAATTACGCACAGCAGGCATACATAACGTTAGCGTGTTGTTAATGTAGGAAATAGCGCAAAAACATCAAGTGTGCAGTAACTTTACCTTGGAGCTGTGTGCAAATCAAAACAACGATTTAAACGCAGACAAAGATCGCAGAAATACATGAACTGAATTGCCAGTTGGAGTGTTTTGACCGTTTGCTAGCACAGTTTACTCTGAAACTGCGTCGGCCTCTCATGAGACAACGACACAACACAGTTTACACAATCGGTTTCAAACTGGATTTTTTCAAACTACTTCAGTGAGCTAGCCACGCGTTTGAAGCCAGCGGTGGATAAGGTTTGAGTTAAGAAATAGACCAATGCTAGCAAGCTGTAGCGTTTTGCTTACCAAGAGGAGTAAGAAAAGTTGTGCTCCGCCATAACTTCAGGAAAAAGTGGCGTCGGTGACGTCATATTTGCAACGCGTTCAAAGCGAGCAGGAAAAAAAAAACTACAAATGTAAAAAAAAAACAAAAAAAAAAAACTGCGAGTGAAATCGAGGAGAAAAAAAATCACAAGTTTAAAAAACTCCGGAAGTGACACAAAAACTAACTCCACACTGAAATTGGTTTAGGCAACACAGTTGTTTCTGTATTCTCAAAACATTTTAAAAAAACAGTACGGTAAATATATACGTTGCAATTCACGACAAACATTAAAAAAATCCGCCTGACCTCAAAGTGACACGCACTATGGTTTTTAAAAGTCTCGTGCGACGTTTTTCACGTTAAATTACCTAAAGTTACTCGGTTTTCTGTTGATATATACATCATACAAGAGAAAGAAGTGGAGAAGAAGTAACAGTCCGTCTGACGCCAGTGAATGAAACAGGACCTAGAGTCATAACAAGAGCTGGGGCCCCTGTAAACATCACCCACTCCACGCAGCAGAAATGAGCACACCCACTAATGCTTTGGAGCCTATAGCCATTTAATTTGTTTTATTTTAATACATAGGCCTGGGTATTTTTTAAATCTATTGCCAGCCTATTGAGTTTGTATGAGTAACAGGCTGTATGGGTTATGTGCCAAGTATAAAAATAAAGTTGTATCTAAAAACAAAGCAGAAATGTTGTGGAAAAAAGTGCCAATATAGATGAATGATCTGTCAATATTAGCCGCCCAAGAGCGCCATCGTCGGGATAATTAAAGCCAGTGCAAGCTTCAGAGATATGACAATTTAAAGTAACAGTTTTTACAGTTTTATGGGTGTGGTGTTAAAGATAATTTTGAGTTTGGTGTTAAGTTGAAAGTAAAAGTAAAGAAAATATCATTGCACAGTTGCACTATAGGCTATGTGCATTGTAGATGTAAAGAATAACAAATAATAAAGACACTCACCTCAAGTTTTCATCCTTCCAGATTGCTGTGGTCTATAGGTGCTCAAATGAAAATTGTAATAGCTTATATTAGACTTAAAAAATAAACACATCACATCCCAGGGAAAGTGTCTGACCAGGTCCAGCCTCCACATTTTACACAAAGCAGCAAAATAAACTCTATGCAGATCCATGTTTTTTTTGGATAAAAGTCCCTTTTTTTTAAATGATAGTCTGGTTCTTAAGTTGAGTTTGCATTGCTTGAGATATTTGAGATAACGAATGGCAAAAATCACCACATACTGTTGGACTATGTGAGGATGAGGAAGGGCTTTGTCATTGTTGAAATTTAAGGTGCTCTTCCTCATATATGTGGCGAAAAGCTGTATTTCACTTTAACAAATATGATTTCATATGTATATTCTTGCAACATTTTGATATATTTATATGTTAGGTTTGATTTAGCCGTGTGCTCTGGTGTTAGAATAAGTCCACAGACAACATTAATAGACTTCCAAATGTGACTGACAAATCCACCTTAAGTCTGGGATGAAAGCTATTGATCTCACAGAGCATTTAGTGAGATGGGATACTACTGCATGTGCTACACTGGGATAGCTGTAACACTGGCACAAAGAGGTCACTGATGTGAGGACTGAAAACTGTTTGGATTAGAAGTTATAAATAGGTTCATTTGTTTTATAAATGATTCACACTTGGGGCATGTATGATTCGCTGGCTATTTTTGTCTTGAATAGTCTTAGTCTTGAATATATATAACTTTGGACCTGATGTTTACCTATATATACCTATGTATATCTATATTCCTTATAAAACTAATACTATGACAATATACAAAACTTGCCTGTATTTTTCAACATATTTATTGTGAGGAGTTTTATTTTAGCTTTAGTTGTTTCTTTATGCATTTGCAAATATAGTGCTTTTAATATACATTTAATATACATTTTAATATACATGGCCCTCTTTTTAAACTTAATAATTTAGTATCTGATCAGTTTACATGTGTTATCCTGTATTACCTGCACTCGTTTGTGTATAAGGAGCAACCTTCACAAGGGTTTCTCTTCCCCATGGGAACATTTACAAACCCCATTTTTACATAAACAAATCAATTTTTACAAAGTTATGCAAGCTATTAAACTAAGCATTTTTTAAAAATGTACATTAATATTTGTTTCATACCTAAACCAGAATATTTCTTGTGTGCTGTAGCTTAAATATAAAAATAGGTTATTAAATAATATTAAAAAACAGAACAACAAAACTTGACGTTTGACGTAAGAGAGGCAGGGAGAGGGGGGGGCGCGCGCGTCCGACGTATCTGATTGGTTGAAACCCAGAGGCGGTGTTCTAGTCTTCCTCCGCTCTGATTGGCTGCTTGTGCAGTATGTGTCCAATCAGCGCGCTGCTTTCCACTGGTTACTGTGAATGACAATCGAGCAAACTCCTGCTCTCACCGCATGCGGCGCAAAGAAGAAGGCGTAAACACTGACATAGCTAGGTAGCCACTGAGGTAAGCACCAACAAAGCAGCATTTTACATATTTTAGCTATGCATGTTGTGTAGTTTCATATTTATCAGGGAAATTGCGATACAGAGCGAGGCCTAGTGACATTTTGGGACGCGATGCAGTCGATTTCGTGCGCGATGTTAGTTTTGTGTGGGGCTTCGTAATGGAGTAACGGGACCACACTGTGGCCCGCTATGCTTAAGCTTAGCTTCAGTAGCAGCTATGGTGAAATGTGCGTGGTGCGCGGAAATTCGTTTGGCTCGCTAAACACTGAAATCCACATTCACGCGTAAAATTAACGTTGTTCTTTAATTTTGTCGACGGTGGAAGTGCATTAAGAAAGGATAAAGTTGTAATCGTCGAGCGTGTGGCGCTTGTTGGCCGTGTTTCAGTTGCTGGTGTTAGCACGGTGGCTAACGTGCGCTCGTGCCAGTGCATCTCGGGAGCACGCAGTAGAGTCAACGTGACCAGGCCCGCGCGCGATATCGCAGTCCCATCAACACTGCTGTAGGTTTAACGAGGAGTTTAAAATAACCCAGCCTGTTGGAAGCATATTTCTGAGGCTTGGCAGGTCTTCCAATCAGGAATAAGCAATTATTTTATCATCTGGACGATTAACAAGTGCAGATGTGATTTTTAACACGACGTGAAATGGGTGCCCTCTGGTGCTAGCCACTAAAGTTAGCTCTCAGTCCACGGCATGTTTCGCCTCTGTCAGCAACGCGTGCAGCTACAGTGTGTCGTAGTTAAGGGGAAACCACGTGTTTTAATATTATTTCTATACGTATGGTAATTCTCAGCCATTAATATTACTGGACGCGTTTTTTTTCCTTGTGTGCACTTCAGCTCTGCTCAGATATATTAACAACATCTAAAGGGGAGCTTGCATTAACCATTAACCTTATGTTACTGACCTAACATCTTTAGCCTCGTCAGCAAACACGTGAGGAGCAGTTTGACCTATGGCGATCGCATCATGATGCTATTGAGGAGTTCTTGTAAGTTAGCAAAGTAGTAGATTCTGTAGTAAAAACCTAATGTTTTATTATTAGAATAGAGTAGACCCAAGTGTTAGTGTATTTTGGTCAAAGTCCCTCTGGTTTATGAGTTGACGTGTTTGGGAAAACATTGAGGTGGTTCTAATAGGTGTATGTCTGTATGCCAGCGGTCTGGAAGAAGCATCATTTTAAAACTCAATTGTATAACCCAGATATGGTCTTTAGGTAATGGAGATGAGCAGCAACGGTGAATGCTATGGATGTGGCCGCACAGGGCATTGGATCAAGAATTGCCCAAATGCTGGACCTGGACGTGGACGTGGCAGGGGCCGAACACGGGGTAAAGGTACTGTCCTGTTTTAAGATGCTTATTCATGTGTTAAAAATAACTTACAAAATCTGTACTTTACAGAATTGTTCTGTTATCGGTGTGGAGACCAAGGGACACATGGCCCGCGATTGTGAACAACGTTGAAGATTGTATGTATAAATCTACGGTTGCTACTGTCATGTGTTTTGGGTTGTTGAGGAGGAGTAAGTCGTTTCCTTTTCTATATTTTTAGCTTGCTACAACTGTCGCAGGAGTGGTCACATTTCTCGGGACTGCAAGGAGCCCAAGAAGGAACGAGAGCAGGTCTGCTACAGCTGTGGCAAGGCCGGCCACATGGCTCGGGACTGTGACCATGCAGAGCAGAAGTGCTACTCCTGCGGTGGTTTTTGGTCACATCCAGAAAATTTGTAAACAGGTGAAATGTTACAGGTGAGTATTTCATGCACTTTGGGTCAGGAATATTCACAGCTGTCTTGTTATGATCTGATCTTTCTCTCTCTTTTTTTTTTTTTTTTTTTCTTCTCTCCAATAGATGTGGAGAGTATCGGCCATGTCGCCGTGCATTGCAGTAAAACCAGCGACACTAACTGCTACAATTGCGGGAAGGCTGGGCCACTTGGCAAAGGACTGCAGCAGCATTGAAGCCACCGCATAATCAGTGCCCTCTGTTGCCCCTCCTTTTTCAGATTGATGGTTGGTTGTATTATTTTCTCTGAATCCTCTTCACTGGCCAAAAGGTTGGCTAACAGAGGCTAGTCCCAGGCCAGTGAGTTCTCTCGACATGTAATACAAAGAAAGGGGTGAAAAAATATCTTTCTGCATTCAATACAAATGTTTTAGTTTGGTAGCGGTGTTATGTATAATGCTTTGTTAAAGAATCCCCCTTTCCAAGCCACTGGTGATCAGAGATGAATAAAATGGGACTAAACACATATGGGAACCTATAGGACATCTGAGCTTATGGAAGTGAGTCTCAGTCAAATGAGATGGAAGGGAGAAAATGGAAACTTCCATGTATGGTTATTTTGGTTTGTTTTAGTGGGGTATGAGTTGGCCAAGGAGTATGACCTGAAATAGTTCATAACATGCATTTCAGCCCAACATGCAGCTAAAATGGGGCGATAACAAACCTACATGTTATATTGCTAAGATATACAATTAAGGAGGTATTAAAAGAATCAAGTTCTTTTATAGAAAAATCTGTTTACAATTTAAATATGACTTGGTAATCCAAGGTAGACTTTCATTTAAAATGGATTCAATTATCATTTTTTTTACCTTGGTAAATGTAACACGCGGTTGTCAGAACAGCAGACTTAGGAGTTATTTGGGGATGAAAAAAAAAAGTTTTCACAGAAATCAAAAATGTTATTTTTGTACAATATCACTTAGACTACTGTATAAAATACCATTTGCTTGTACTCAGTTTTTTATAAGTCGGAAGGAAAGTGCAACTGAAGTCCTAGAAAAATAGAAATGTAATTTTAAAAACTCATCAATAAAGCTGGAGGAGCACGGGGAACGACGACTGCTTGTGTTTTTTGTGAATTGATGGACGGTGTTTCAAGTCAAAAACTGAAGTTTAATGCATGCAGGGGAACCTTCTCAGTGTGACCCAAGGGGGACTGATTTTCACGCGGTCATGTCACCGAGTCTTGTCTGTAAAACTGGTGAACATAGATGAGATGGAATAGCAAGTGCTAAATCCTATCTTTTATTAAAAATTGAATAACTTTTTCAGTTCCCGTTTGTGGTCGAGCGGTAACAAGTCTCAATTCAAAATGGAGACTGGTTCGTGAATTGTTTTTCAATCCGTAAGAACGCGCTGAAATGTACTATTATTGTTCAATAAGCAGGGTTCGCTGGGAGGATTCTGTGTTTAGCTGTCATTTCGTGTCATTCGTGGTATTGCCACCACCGTGTTTTGCGCTGAAAGAGAGCTTTTGTGCGTGTGAGTTTGGAGAAAGTGAAAAGCTTCCTCCTAGCTCGGTCTAAAATGGCAGCGCACTGCATGAGGAGCGGCTCTTCCGGTCATGGAGTCCTTCCCCTTGTGGTGACGTCAGCAGCTCTGGCCCAATCAGGAGCTCTCCCTTCAGACCATGGATCCATGAACAAAACCTCTGAAGAAGAGCTGCAGCAGAGTGACCAGCGCTGAGGCTGGAGCCGGCTTTCGACCCCGGGGCGTGTACGGGGCTTCCTTGCTGTTTCATCTACCCGTGTGAACGGCGGAGGACAGCGGGGACTCCTGCCTTTTGTCCCGGGGTCTCTGCGCCCTCAGCCCCGCTTCTCGAGCGAGGGACTGTGGGCTTTAGGGTCGGGTTTTACGGAACACAGTCAATAAACAAGGTCCGGCTCAGTCCACACTGCATCTACCGTTAAACCGCCCTAAACACTGCATTTGCACCGTTAAAAACACTACATTTAAATCGTTAATCCACAGCATTTAAATCGTTAAGCACTGCATTGTAAACAGTTAACAACCCCCGAAACGGTCTTTTCACTGATCCCGATGTGTAGAAACTGAGCGGTAGAGTTTCTCGGGTGGATGCACTGACACAGATCTGTAAACGGGACATCAGTGACAGAAATGGTGCAGTGTGATGGCCCCTGAGCGAAAAACATGTTTACAAACGGCCCTCAGTGGCTCCTGAGACACAGCCCGTGTCCCTCTACCCTGTGTGGAGCCCATGCGGGGTCCCTTACGGTTCTGTTGTTTATCTGTGTAGGTTTCTGTTGGGGGGTCCAGGCACAGGGGATCACCTTACAACTACTGTGTTTGTTTCTGTTTCTACACAGTTGGGGTCCGACACAGCCCCCTGCAAACTTGCGCAAAAAAAAAAAAAAAAAAATCAGTTGGTTGATTATTTCTTATAAAACTAAGTCTAATCCACAGAGATGTCCCTTTAAGCCAAAGGCAGCATTAAGTGGAGGCCCTAATCCAAGGGTTTTCAGATTATTGCACTACACGCATTCCTCAGTAAAGGCTGTTTGACAGGAGAACGCACATATGAAGGACTTGTGCCTTTTTACTCCAGTCACCCCTGCAAAACAATGGCTGGGCATCACGTGGTTTCTAATTCGCCAATGAAAGTAGCTAAACTGGTGTTTGCATTCGCTTTCTAGGCACAACAGACAGGCTTTATGGATACTGACTGTTGTTTGACATAGATGGTGTTCTTGTCCGATTAGAGAGAGGGAAGATTGCCAATCCTGCTGCCACACAAGGCCTTTTCTAAGCTGGTGACTCACAAGGACAGTTTGTGGTGCCGTTTTTTTTGTCACAAATGCTGGCAACTGCCTCCGAAAACAAAAGCAGACACCAGCTCTCAGCCAAAAATCAAAAAAAAAATCTTCGGGGTACGGTGAGAGTAAAACCTATTATTTTTGCAAACTAAAGAAATATGCTGTAAAACTGTATTAATATATTTAGCAATTTTTCTTTTCCCAGGATTAGCCCAGATCAGTTATACTTCACACAGTCTCCACTGAGAATGTTCAAAAAGTACCACAACAAGTGTGTGCTGGTGTCAGGACAGGGGGCCGGTCCTGAAATAGCAAAAAAGTAATCCTTGAATATGTACTTCAGTGTGTAGTTCCTGTGGGGGCGCGTCATTCTTGAACTGTTTGTGTGTCCTTACCTGACTCTTTCGTATTAGGTTTAAATAATGTGATCATTATTGGATGCTCCGGGAGTCCTTTCCGTTATTAG